>OZ014534.1:112284429-113029736 GCA_963966105.1 Volucella zonaria
AAGAAAAAATGCTCCAAACTTTTCAAGAATTTCTTATCGAAGGAGTAGAAAATGCCTAAGGATTCTGATCCCATGTAGTGTAGGAACTAAGAGTAACGCCACTTTTCTTTTATCCTGTGTCTCGAGATGTAAATTTTAAACAAATTTAGCCAATTTTTCCACGTAACTGGCATATTCGTGCTTTTTAGATTTAATGGTGAAAGCGATGCTAATGGAGCCATTGACGGTGAAGTAGAATGCACAGACTGTGCCGACGTTGATTATGTTTCAGGCATTTTAGTTTTTTTTTTCGATTTTGAAGGACAATTGTTTAATTAAATTTTGTTTCTTTAATTTTCAACCACATCTAGTTGAAGTGAAATAAAAGACACTGATCAATATGCTCCTTAGGTGTTTAGTGATTAATAGTAGAGCACAGACTGCTGATATATTCATTATTAAAGATACAATATGTGCGTTGTACACTCAACATTGATATATGTAAGTATAAGAGTACAATATAATAATAATCAAATGAGGTGTCCTGTTTACATAGCTATGGTAGATGTTGACTGATTGTGCTTCAGGCTATTAACTATTGTTCTGTCTATTCTGTCAATGATCTAATTGCTTGCTCTGAAAATAGTCCTTGATGTAGTTGACGATTGTTGTATTAGAAGGTTGGGTGTCATCGTGACCAGCAAATGTCTTTGAATTAAACATGTCGCGTAGAAAGCTTCCAAAGGGCTGTTGGCTATGACAAAACCAATTGTTTCCTTAACGTCAGTTGTTTGACAAAACAAGGTTACATGTAAGTATGTCACTGCTGTTTTCACCAGATTCTAAACAACTTTGGTATATACATGTATATGTATGTAACTCGGCTGCGTGCGAGCCTTCCGCAGCACTGATAAATCTCTGTCTGATTGATATTAATATGATCTACGCTCTCAATGAAATAAAAAGGGTTTTTGGTACAATTACCATTGGAGTTTTGGTGCCTTGCGAAACTGCTGACTTTTGACCCTGGTTTTATGAACATACGGATATGTCTGACGCAATGATACCGGAATAAAAAGTTGACTTTCATTGTACTCATGACCGGCTTTGGAATATAAAGGGTGTTTTTTTTTTAGACGCACACAAATTCAATATGAAATAAAACACTGGAAGCTAATGTTAGTGTCTATGATATTAAATAAATTAATAGATAATTTTATGCCATTAGTGGTAAAATATGATTTCGGGCATATGTGCGCTATGACTAGCTAGAATGAAGCGCAATCGTGAAGTCCAATTTTCGACAATTTTATCGAGCAATTGGGTCCGTATATCAGCAATAACACGGCGAATGGTGACTTCCAAATGGTCCAACGTCTCTGGTTTATCGGCATAGACTAGTGACTTCACATACCCTCAAAGAAAGTAATCTAAAGGTGTGAGATCACAGGATCATGTGGGCCAGTTCACAGGTCCATTACGCGAAATCATGCGCTCAGCAAATGTTTCCCTCAATAAATTGATGGTGTCGCACGCCGTGTGGCATGTTGCGCCATCTTGTTGAAACCAAAGTTCTGTTTCTTCAATTCCATTCAACTGAGGAACGAAGAAGTTAGAAATCGTGTTTCTATAGCGCTCTCCATTGACGGTAACATTCTGGCCGGCATCGTCCTTTAAGACAAGACAAGACATGTGGGCCGATGATTCCACCAGCCCATAATGCACACCCAACAGTGAGTTTAAATGATTTTAAGGGCGTCTCGACAAAGGCTTCTGGGTTTTCTCCACTCCAAATTCGTCAATTTAGCTTGTTTACGAGTCCATATCCATTTAACTAGAAATGGGCCTCATCGGAGAACAAAATTTTGCACTGAAAATGAGGATCAAGCTGAATCATGTTTTCGGCCAATTCACCGAACTTACGACGCGTATAAATGTCACGCGGTTTCAAATCTTGCACTAACTGGATCTTATAAGCTTTTAAGCCAAGATCCTTCCATAAAGCCTTCCACAAAGTGGATGGGCATAGCTCCAATTGCTGTGCACGATGGCGAATCGACTCATTCGGATTCTCCTCAACACTGCGCTCTACAACAACAACGGCAATAACTTCTTCTGTTCACACTGTTGGTCGTCTTTGGGGATGCGCATTATCCACTAGAGTGTACGTGGTGCGAAAACGATTCATCGTGTTCCGAATAACTTGCTCAGATGGACGATTATGTCGACCGTAAAATGGACGTAGCACACGATAAGTTTGGCAAGCCGAACCATGGTTTTCAAAATAAGTTTGAACAATTTGCACGGGTTGTTCTGGCGTTAATCTATTCATCGTAAAATAGCAAAACGTACTAACCACTAATCAACTTTCAACTGTCAAATTGACGATCTGTAGAAACAGTGATGCAAGTTTAAAAACCAAACCTCTGAATAAAACACTCTTTACTTACCTCGTCACTCTTCGATATCGAAGTGGACGAAACAATTTTATTAAAGATCTTTATTGGTGCAAAGTGTTATACAAGTTAAAAAATAGTATTTTACCAGCAAAACAAAAATATTAAAAGCTAGTATAAAATATTAATTGGAGTGCTTGGATAGTATAAAGCAACAATACTTCAACGTAAATATGATAAGTGAACTATTAAAAAGATGTGAAGTCTAAAGTTAGAATTAGAGCAATCCACAAACATGGAACATAGTTTCAGCGCGGTGGAAATCTCGGCGGAAGAATCAGCTGGTTTACTGGACGAAATAGTTCTCCGGTTACAGTCTTGAGTTTTGCTACATCAGCGCCTCCATCCTTGCCCGGCTGTATAGAGATGACACGAGCCATGGTCAATGGTGGTCCGTTGGTTTCTCTGGTTAGCACGAAGTCATTCAACTGAATACCAGCTTCATTTTGTCTCCAGGGTATTGTTCGACTAAATGGTATGAAAGCGTCCCTCGCTTTGTATTCTAAAATAAAATGAGCCGGAGAGGATGAGAATTAGACGTGACTACTATTAGGGCGAATTTGATTTTAAGCTGCATAATGGAAGAGTAAGAAACCGGAGCGGGTCGGAAATTCGTGCTCGAAATATTCGATAGATTCAAATAGTAATTTTTGTCATGCCTGTCTTAAAAAATTGCTGTCTTCATTAGCTACGCGAACATTTTTACGATATCCTTGATAAGAACCAATTTCGCACAAATCGAATATAAGCAGAAAAGCTATTTCGTTGAATACGAGGATCTACGTTAAGAATTCGTTCAACAGAACCACTGAGCACGAATAAAAACTTCGTTAATTTGCACGTTTCGCCAAAAATAAAAGGGAGGCTAAACGATTGATCTTTTATTTCAGTGTCCCTTATGAGTTTCAACACAATGCTTCTCGATTGGCTTATTCTCTTTTGTCATATCAATTACTCGAAAGTCCAAAAAGATTGTAACCTCCGTCTGTATCAAAAGCCGTATGATTCAAGTAAATTATTTTGAATAATAGCTGTCAAGCCAGTACACAACCGAGGATGGTTTTTAGGCTACAAGACTACTCCAATAGTATTACGAAAAATATCTGATACATTTGCATATGTAAAAACAAATTATCAACTGAAATTAGTCCAAGTTTTGTGACATGATCCCAATCTCTATAGTCCAAGACATAGATGATTCCGCCAATTCCCCTAATTAGAATTCGAGCATTCTTTCTTTTACGTCCACGTTTTTGGACCAAAGATTCAGTTATACAGGAAACCTGCGATCCTAAATTAATAATCCAATTTTCCAACAGCTGTTTGTCTAGAAAGCCTGTAGCAGGAAATGAGTGAAGTGAACTTGTGACGAAGAACTTAAGCTATGTTGCAATGATGTCGAAATACAAGTTTTGAAAGTTTAAGCACAATCGGACCTAAGAAGAATTGTTAATAGACAAAATGGGCGAACTACGAGTCAGACATACCAATTTTTTTGGTTTTTCTTATAATTAGCGCGCACTCAATGGTTGCACACAGCGCAGGCGAAGGAAAATCAGGGAGGTTGGAAAGAGGGGTACCGGTGAACGTTGGTTTTAAATGTTTGAAGGTTATAATGAATAGGAAATAACGAGCTAGGCAGGGCATTCCATAAGCAAGTTGTACGGCTTAGGAATCGGTCACGATATTTTAGATTCGGTCCGAAAGTGGGCAAACCCTCAATTGCTGATGAGTATTCATAGCGGGACGGGTGTTACGGTTAAAAGTTTGAAGGGGCGGAATGCTACTGTTAATTTTTATGGAGCACTGATGGTGGAAATAGCGATAAAACAGTCTAGGGTGTCCATTGATTCGGTGATATTAGCATCACCTATAAGTTTTATCGCACGTTTTTGAATCCTATCTAGATGTTTTGGGCGGACCCGACCAGATGTGGGCATTGTACACCAATGTCGGGCGGATAAATTCCTTATACATTGCGCCCTGATCAGAGAGGGTGAAGTACATATTTCTTACATCGCACGAGGAAACCTATACATTTCACAGCATTTTTGACGACACCGAATACGTGGTCATTCCAACGTTGGTCGTCATTAACACACAACCGTTTCGACGATGCAAGTGCCATTCATGGACAATGGCTGGGTGTTTTTCGTTTTAACGACAGCAGACAGCATTGAGTTTTGGAAACATTAAACACTACTCTGTTAGTGGTTCCCTAATTAGTTATGCTGTTAATAGCAGAATTTAATGATCTTAACATACGCTGGCGTTCCCATTCTACAGCCGAAGAGCAGGGACGTGAGTCCGAGAACGAATATGAAAAGCAGAGAGTACTGTCGCCAGCAAAGGAATATATTGGATTAGAAGTAGCAGGCAAGAGATCGTTGATAAAAATTAAAAAGAGTGTCGGAGACAGAACGGAGCCCTGTAGCACACCAGCAATTATTTTGTGAATATCGGACTAGAAACCGTCTAAGACAACTTGGATTGAACGTTCCGAAAGGTAATTTGTAATCCATTGAAGAAGAGAGTCATCGATCCCAAAAGCACACATTTTCGACATAAGAACCTGATGCCAAACTCTTTTAAATGCCTTAAAAATATCAAGTGCAATTATCTTGCTTTCGCCAGATTGATGTACGCTTTGGTTCCACTTTTCGGTGAGATATGCCATCAAATCACCAGTGGACCTCTTGCTGCGGAAACCATACTGCCGCTCATTGAGAAGTTTTCGTATTTCGAAATATTTCATGAGCCGACAAATTATCAACATTTCCATGACTTTGGAAAGAAAGGACGTAAGTAAGTGTGTAAGGTGAGAGAGAAGAAGATTCGCTTTTTTCAGAAATGGGCAGGGTAAATTCTGTTATCCATTTGCTCGAAAAGAGTCCGAGGGAGGAAGATTGGTGAAAAAGATTACGCAGTGGTTTTGCCAGCGTGGAAGAACACCTATCCAGAAGAATGGGGGATATACCATCCAAACCAACGGATTTTTGTATGTTAAGATCTTTAAGTACTCTTGCTACTACACGAGTGCGAAAGTGGATTTGTCCCATTAATGATTCGACGCACTTAATTGTAGGCGGAGACAAAGTACAACCTGGCAGTGTTGAGCTGGCCGCAAAGTGGGCAGCAAGCAGATTGGCCTTGCCCAAAGGGTTGACAGCTGGGATGCCATTGTAAATGAGCGTTGGGATGGAAGATGAAGAAGAATTTCTGATGTTTTTGACAAACGACCAAGAGCTTTTACTACCTTTGTGACATTGTATTATTTTTTGCCTCAACAACGAGGAAACATAACGACCAGTTAAAGTTCCTAAAGAAGCTGTTAAGCCCGCTCCAATTGGCTTTCTCGTATTGCCATGCAGTTGTTTTAGGATTTTTTTCTCTAACTATGTGGTCGGTGTAGGAGAAATTAGCTTATATGACACAGTGGTCCGGTGAGCCTAGAGGGGATATCACATTGATTTTGTATTTGTCTGACTATCAACGTCTGGTATTTTTATGGGATCATTTACAAGCTGGGTTAAATTATTTTCCGCAGCAAAGATTTTAACACACCGTCCTTCGGGTGTTGTCTGTCCAGAATGTCGAAGCCACCCAGACTTGTGTAATCGCCCGTAATGACGATTTCAGTATGCGATGACAGGGATACAGCTTTTGGTGCAAGCAGATGCAAATTAAAGTTCCTACAACGAAACTGGGACTGACTCGAGCCGAGTTATGTCCGCTACGCAAACAACTGAAACAAAGCTTTTAAGATTTTAATTTTTACTAGATCTTTCTTAGAAATTCTATATTCGACCAAATTCGAGGGCCTCACTACGTAGGTTTCTCGAATTCCATAGAGCGTCTCTGGCTCTATAGAAGTAAAACCCCTTAAGATTTCATCAGCTCCATCCGCAATCATACGTCAAGCTTCACATATAGGCTCTGAAACGATGGCAGTTGGCCTCTCGTAGCTTTCAATCAACTTATAACACGCTGGCTGCATCAGGTCTTTATTTCCTGGCCATTATAACCTTCAAACATTCAAAACATTCAAAGAAAATGGAATTTTTGGGTGGGCGATTGGTTTGACTTAAGACGAACAGTGCCTCAGACTTATCACGAAATAATGCATGAGTTCGGGCGAGTTACTCGTCTATTTTTCTTGTTTTCTTTCAATTCAAAAGATACCTTTTCAATTAAACTCCGACTAAAGAAACTAAAAAAATTGGATTCAAAGATTGGGGCAAGACTAATTTTTTATTTTCTTCGCTACAATCATTCACGGTTGCAAAAAATTAAATTGCTGTTATCGCATTATTAGTTTAATAAATAAAGTTCTGCTTCAGGGTTATTTGATTAATAACAAATACTGTATCAATATGTTTAACTTACGCAGTGTCGAGAATGATTTAATATTTCGGGCCTGATGTTTCCTGTGGGCATCATGTTATTGGTACTGTGGGACGTAACCCGCGCTAAAAAAAAGTTATCATCAATAATCACGCGACAACACAAACTGTCCTTTAAACTGCAGTTTCTTTACCCGATCTCAGGATCTTGATTGCAAAAGGCTAACCATTTCATCAAATGTAAACCCATCCCAAGAGCCGATAGATTCAGTCGAAGCTGCATCAAGTTTATTGACAGAAGAGCAGCTTGTTCATTAGAACCGAGAGCCTTATCTAAATTTATGGTGCTCTTGCACAATCATCTACAGCCGCTTCTCATTGCTGGAATTGCTTTTCGTAAAAAAGAGCGGTTAAGATCGCGGTATAAGTTGGTCTTAACAAGAAGAAGAGGACAGCTTTCAATGAGAGGTATGTTAACTTCAGGTTAACTACGAGTATCATACATTGTCTCTAGTTGATACTCGATGATCAGCAACGTGTGCTTAAGTAACTGTGATGTTGGTGCCTGTAAGGATTCAAACTCCAGCTGGGATTCTTCTTGGTTTTTCGCATTGTCTAGTAATCAAGGCAACTCGTCGTCATGTTTAAAGAAAGTTTCATACGGAGCTTAGGAACATGAGTACGTTTAACGTTCCGCAACAGTGTTTTTTTTTTCTAGCTTCGGGAAAGTTTTAATAAAATAAAATACGACTGCTAATGGCAACTTATGCAGTCATACTATAGGACAGTTGGAAAATCATAGAAGAACTGAGAAACTGGCGAATTGGCAGCCAAAGACTTTAAGATAAGTAAAAAGGTTGCGTTGCTAAATATACAATAATATTGATGCCATTATCGTCCAACAGTGATTTTGCTTTACCTTGTATCACTTTGCGCATACTCTTTCCTACGATAATAAGTACAACCAACGTTATAGAGAGAATCCGGCGTCGACGAGTCTTACACCAACTTAAACCACTTGCTGGAGAGGGTTCCGAATTACTCGTATCTGAAAAGAAACACAAAAACAATACGATCAATGAAATTGCATGTAAAATTTAATCGCTATTCTTTGCTTAAGAAAATAGTTGCCTTATCTCTGGAAATACCAAGGACATTGAGTCACCGAGGTCTTGGACTTTATTTCATTAAACTCCTTGTCTTTGCGGCTTTTTGGAGAGAATTGTATACATTAATACGACGGCGGCAATAATTTATATTTCTGAGCTGAGATACCACATTATTTAGCATATGAGCGATGCAAGACCTCTTTACAATGATATTGTATTGGCCTATTTCTCGGGTCTTTCATTTTATGAAGAAATCCACCCACTACTTGTAGATATATTGACTTTTAGTGAGTGTTATAGTGGCTTCGACATGAAGCACGGTTACATGGAGGCAAAAACCATGCTGTTAATAAGCAATGACTTATTCTTAACATCTTGCACTGATAAGTAAGAGTCTATTTCTTCAGTAAAGAGCTCTTGCACAAAGTTGAGCAACATTAATCATCCAATTTTGTTTTTGAATTACTTTTTTACTAAATAACAAAAGAATGATTTTGAGTGATGGAAGCTCTTATTTGGACCTTTACAATTGTTTCTGTTAAGTGGAAAAGATGATATCCTCCAAGTGGATGCAGCCAGTGTTGGTACACATTTGTGTTCATTTTGTCGCATTTCCATGACTTTCCGCAAGATTTCCGGTGATAACTGTTCGCATTCCTGTCGAATGTTCTCCTTAAGGGGTGCGATTATCTGAGGCAGCTTGTTGGCATAAACCCGCGACTACAAATAGCCCCAACGAAAAAAGTCTGGGATAGTTAAATCGGTTGATCTTGCTGGCCATGCCAAATCGCCAAAACGGGAGATTACGCGACCGGGAAACGCTTCCTTCACAATATTCATTGTGGCTTATGCTGTGTGTGTGGTTGCACCGCCTTACTGGCAGTAAGAAGTCGTTTATCATGGCTCTGCAGCGTTCGCCAGTAACAGTGACCATATTGCCGATGGTGTGCTAAAAAAAATACGGCTCAATCACTCCTCCCGCGTGAACGCCGCACCACACGGTGGCTTTGAGTAGATGTAATGGATCTTCTTGCATCACACGCTGATTTTCAGTGCCCCAGAAACGAAGATTTTTCTTATTGACGTAACCGCTTAAGTGGAAATGCGCCTCGTCGCTATGATGATTTTCTACACAAAATCGTCCTCTTCGTTATTGAGATTGAGGGTGGCTTTACAGTAATTCACACGCGACTGACGGTCAGGTCAGGAGCATTAACTGATGCACTGCTTGCACAGTATACAAACAGATAAGCAACGGAGCGTTATACTGCGCAAGAGCGTGGAATAAATGTTTTTGGCCAATAATCGGTCGGTGGTGTTAGCGCAGCGTGGATTTCGACGTCGATTTCCTAATCGTGTCGCGCCAACGGGGCAAACCTTCCCTCACAAGCACCCTTTAGATCCTAGTCTGAGGACTTGTCCCGGATTGAAGATGGCTGGTCAGGGTTATGACGGCAGCTACATCAGTGGCGGATTAAGTCAACTTGAGTCCAATTACTGGAGGACAAAAGAAGAATGTTAGCGAAGTTGAAGACATGATAAATAACACAAGAAGGCACGTGAAGTTTCGACATTTAAACAATTGGAAAAGGAGTTTATAATGCCTGAGACAGATGCTCAGTGGTACTCCTCGCTTTACTGCGTGCAGTAACGCACATCAGACACAAGTGCAGTAAAATGTGACATTTCATTGTATTGAATTTTGTTGCTGTTCCTCCATTTTCATCAAAAAAATTTTCGAAAAAATATTTATAAAATTCCGGTATAAATAAACTGTCATTTTCAAAATACGTCAAATGACTTAAAATGCACTAAATGTGTGTAAGATCAGAATTTGCGATATAATATAGAGCAACGCATGTGGTGCAGAAAACAATGTTCTCTAATTTTGCTGCACGAGTTTTACAGCAAATTTATTTCAGGCATACGATGATATCCTATAAGAAGCCCTGCTTGCCACTCATGTGGTGGAGATAACTATTTTAGTAGACAGTGTTAGATCCCTAAGCCGTGATTAGTGATTCGTTGCAATATATTCTTTGCATATGCGTCGGACTTCCAATTAACGTGGTTATACGTTGCTCGGCCGTCTCAGAAACACAGGGCAGATCTTAAAGACAAAAATCCAGTAGAATTCCTATGAGCGGCGACTGACATTACTGTTGAGTTACTACTGTTGTCGGTTAAGCGTGTCACACCGAATATTTTTCAACAGATCAAACAAAACGATCTCCAGCTTTCGGAGGAAGTAATATGGGGGAGTACGGACAATTTTTGTTTTGCCGGGAGTGACTGGAAATGTAAGAAGAACAATTCTAGGAAGGATCACGAAACACTCTGATGCAAGTCCCGACCAGATTAGTGTTAATGGGTCGACAAATAAGTTAACTGAATAACAGATAATTTATATTCTCTACTTACCCATTATACGTACGTAGATACCACAGATACCACACGATCCCTACCAAACATTCACAGATATCTCAGTGAAAATGTTGAACAATTTTGTCAGCACAGTAAATTTTCAATCAAAGCTTGAAGAGAATTTCCACAATACTGTCGATTAGTGTTGCATGTGCATAATATGATGATGGATTGTGAGCTTGTAGTTACTGAAATCACTTTATCAGAGCAGTTTCCGGTCTTGTGGGAGAAATGGAATTTTTGCAACAGCCTGTAGCGAACAGCCCCTCTTATGGTCTGATGATAACATTGCAACACTTTGGCATTATCGCTGAAAAAAAAAATAAAATGAATGAGGAATGGACGGCTTGGGTCGCAAAATAAAGGCGCATACGAGTATTTATATAACGAGCTATGTAGTATGAGCATATCTTCCTAGATTTAGCCCGTACACTTGAGCAGAAGCAAGTGAAACTTCGCCGCACCAACTTACAGACCACGTAGACTTATTTCAACTTCAAATAGTGATGTAGGTGATAAGGTTTTTTCCTTTCGTTTATTTGTTCGACATATCTAAATGCATTTGACGATCATGACGAATGATCCTTCTAAATATTAAGTTCAGAATTAAATTTTAAATTTCAGTGGAATAAATTAATAAACAATACAATGCGGAGCATAATCATAATAGTAATATTAATAAGTTAATATAAAATACACAATACCACATTGATCAAAATTCCCAGAATGTATTCAGAAAATTAAAAATACAAGTTTCTTCATCTAAATCTATATTGTCTCCTTCAAAGTAATCCCCATCGACTGCAACACACTTATGCCAGCGTTTGATCCAATCCTCGAAACATTTTTTATTTTCGGTTTTCGGTATGTCCATCAGTGCTTCCTGCAATTTTTCCATTACTTCCTCTCGGCTGCTGAAACACGTTCCCCGTAGCGGTTTTTTAACTCGATTGAACAGAAAGAAGTCACAGGGAGCCAAATCAGGTGAATTCGGTGGCTGTTGGATGATATTTGTTGCATTGTTCGTCAAAAAATTACGAATAATGACGGCACTGTACGACGGTGCGTTATCATGGTGCAAAATCCAAGAGTTTTCTGCCCACAATTCTGGTCTCTTTCGGCGAATTGCTTCACGCAAACGTCTCATTACACCAAAATAATACGAGTACACTTTGTTTTCTGTCTGTCCTTCTGCCAAAAATTCATGATGCACTACACAGTTGTAATCCATGAAAACCGTAAGCATTGCCTTCTTTTTTGACTGAAAACTGCGTGGTTTTTTTGGTCTCGGCTCATTTGGTGAACGCCATTCACTTGCCTGATGTCTGGATTGCGTGTCGTACTCATAAACCCAGGGCGATGTCTCGTCCTTTTGATGAATGTGGGATCGGATTCAGCCTCGCAAATCATCTCTTTTGCTCTTTTTTGCACGAAATTTAGATCTTTTGGTACCAACTTTGCTGCTACACGACGGAAACCCAAATCATTAACCAAAATGTCTTGGACGGATCCATAGGCAAAGTTCAAGTCCTCCGCTATCTCTCTGATGGTTAATGACCAATATTTCTTCTACTTCATCAATGTTTTCGTCGGCTTTCGATGTCGATGGTCTGCCACTGCGTTCATCATTTTCGATTAACTCACGACCACTTTTGAACCGCTCGTGCCACTGCTAAACAACCGGTTTCTTTAGAGAATCGTTGCCGAAACACTTTTCCAACATTTCCAATGTTCGCGCATCATTAAATCCGTTTTTTACGCAAAATTTAATTCAAGTTCGTTGTTGCAAATTTAAATGCATTTCTAAAATTGTAAAAAATCGCTAACACACACAAAGATACTCGTAGATGTACTCTTGGCTAAGTAACTTTTGCAAATGTCAAGCTATGACGCTAAGATTTAGAGGGGATGTCAACAACAGATTTACCAACTTAACAAAAAAACAGAACTCAAATCGGAACAATGGGAGCGCCACACGGTGGGTGTGGGCGGGAACTATTGAATCCATTGTAAAAACTGCAGAGAGGGAAGGCATAGAATTTGCTCCATGTTCTTCTTTGAAATTGATGTGTAAGTGGGGTTTCGCCGGCTCATCAGGTCATAGTACCTATAAACAAAGGTTTCTCTAAGTTGAAAATACAGAAAATACAGACGAATTTTTATTTTTAACTGCGTTAGTCCCAATTCGATTAGTAGATATTAATACACAAGATGTATAATGGCAAAATAAAACTCCGTCTTCGACATACTTCTGCCGACCTATTAGGCTATCATATAGCAGAATAGAGAATAGTAATCTTATAAAGGAAGAAGAAAGCAGAGTAAATCAATTAATAAATGATTTAGAAAGCTCCGTTATAAAATTAAAAGGACCTAGCAAAGTGGTAACGGTTTCCTTCGACATGATTTTTACACTTATTGACGGTGCCGGAGGCGGAGTCAATTCCACTCAAACGTGTTACATATGTGGAGCAACTCCTAAACAGATGAATTTACCATCAGTGTTTGACAGAATTCCTAATATAGCAACATTTAAATATGGATTGTCAACGCTTCATAACTGGATCAGATCGTTTGAATTCTTACTGCATGTTGCCTACAGGTTACCTTTGAAGTGGTGGCAAGCTCGAGGTCAGACACAAAAGAAACTATCAAACGAAAACAAACAAAGGATTCAAAAGGATTTTATAGAAAAGATGGGCCTTATAGTCGATAAACCTAGACCCGGGTACGGATCAACTAATGATGGCAACGGCAACAGAGCCAGAACCTTTTTTAAAAACTATGTGCTTTCTAGTGAAATAACTGGCATTGAGCAAAGTTTAATTGAACAGTTTTTCCTTATCAACAGAATAATTTCAAGTGGATTTCAAATAAACATACGTAGATAAATTTCAAGAACTTCTTAAGCAAACAAACGATCACTATTTAAGTTTGTACTCGTGGTACAATTTACCAACATCGATACATAAGATATTAGTTTATTCACCCGAATTGATACAGTCTTTTAATTTGCCAATTGGGCAATTGTCTGAAGATGCTTCAGAAGGAAAGCACAAAGATGCAAGCAAATTTAGGGAGAAGCTCGAGATCACACACTAATCATGATCTAATTATCATTATGCTATTTACTTCGGACCATTTAATCTCAACCATCAGATCGGGAAATAAAAACAAAATAGGGTCTAACTATTTTAAGGACTGAAACGAATAAAGTCTGTAAATTTTAATACGGGCTATACTTCCAATGCGTAAAAATTGCAATCCCATTTTGTACCCAAATTAGCCTGAATATTCTCTAGTTTTAGTTTGTTATTGATTTTAGTTCGGTGCGGTTTAGAATATTTATAAAATATGAGTCAAGAGGAACGCCGTGAAAAGATCATCGACAAATGGCTCGAAAATACTACACTGTACAGTGGATTCTGTTATTAAACGATATTTGGAGACGTTGACAGTTAAGCGAAAACAGAAAAGTGGAGCTAAAAATGGAGCACTTGATACAAATTTGGACAGGAAAATAGTGGGTACTATCGTAAAAAACCGGACTATGTCATCCAGAGATGTTGCTCGGAAATGTAATACCAACCAAACTAAAAACACGAAAAAAACAAAAAATACCAAAAGTTACTGGAAAGCTAAAAAAAAGTCATAAAACCACTAGCCCGCAAGCTATACGAGTTGATCGGCAACAAGAAAGCGTGCTTGGTTTTGGATGACGAAACTTATGTCAAAGCCGACTTTACTACTCTTCCATGTGCGCAGTTTTACAACTCATTTGAAGCTGAGATTCTTCCGCAATAAACAACATCAATTGGGATGGAAAAATTCGGGTCAAAATATCTCGTTTGGCAGGCCATTTGCCATTTGGACACAGAAGCTCATCGTTTATTACAACGGGAACAATTAACGGAGAACTATACATTAACGAGAGCCTAAAAAAACGGATGATTCCTTTCTTAAGCAAACACGAGGGTTCAACATTATTTTGGCCAGATTTTGCTTCAGCTCACTATGCTCGTGCGACGTTGAGCTTTCTTGTTGCTAAAAATGTCGACTTTGTCCCAAAAGACATGAATCCACCCAATGTTCCACAGTGCCGTTCCATTGAAAGGTGGAAAAGTGAGCAGTGTGTAAATGACGTAAAAGATTTTAGTGCTAAATGGAAAAGAGCGTCCAAAAAAATCACGGATGAAACTGTCACCAACCTTATGAAGGACATTCGAAAGAAGTTGAGGAAAGAATGGGAACCCAAATAATTTTTTTTATTTTTTGTAATTGTGAATGAATTTAATAAAAACAGAGTTTTAAAACAAATAAAAAAGAATTATATGAATTATGAAAATATTTTTATTTTTACATTGAAGTTTCCAAATTTTATTCGTTTCAGTCCTTAAGACAATTTTTAGACTTAGAATAAAAATATATCAATAAAACCTGATATTTCATGTCTTTTCGTATGTAATTTGTAATAAAAAAAAAACAATTTCCTAAAACTTAGAATTATGGTAAATTTTTGAATGAACTCACAGCACTGTGCACCGTTGAGAAAAATCTGTTTGGATGTGATCATCGGCTCTACCTGCAGACCTTACTTCTCTTGAGATCCTAATCTGAACTGGAACTCCTCAGGACACATCACGGTTTGCAGGCTTTCCATATTTTTGAAGATAAGTGGTTACAACATTTCTGCGAAAATCGCAATAGGTTCAGTTATTTGCTGATTGTTTTTTTATAAGTCAAGCGTTTTGACAAGCAGCGCCTAGACCAAAAGCAAACAAAGGGTACCAGCACTTTTTACCGCGAAGACATACCTTCATTTAGTCAATATTTTCATCAAAACGGTCAACTGCACCCATAAACTTGTTATACATCTTTATAACAGCTGGGCAATCAACCTGCATTTTTGTCCGTTTTTTATTTATAACACCAATGCGATTCGTGACAGTTTGATGCAACTGCAACAATACTGTTATCGTGCCACTTAGCTACAATAATTTCACTAGACACTTGATGACACAGCTCACCTCTAGGCCTCTTTTTCATGTCTTTGAAATTCAGCAGTTTACAATTTTCCAGAGGGTTTTCCCGAATAGGTACCGTTCCTCCTACATCTTGCAAATACTTTAACAGAGGTAAGCCAGTAAAAAAGTTGTCAAAATACAAATTGTACGGCCCTAATTCCTGTGGTAATCTAGAATGTAGCTCCAAAATAACTGCGGCTCCTAAGCCATATTGTGGTTGCATTTTGAGGGTTGGACCGGAGGCGCCTTGATACAACTCAGAGGTTACCAAGCATCCATGGCGAGTAGTTGCTGACCAAAGCTTGTAACCAAACCTAATGGGTTTTCCAGGGATGTGTTGTTTGGTACCACGTCTACCGAAGTATGGAACTATAGTTTCATCTACAGAAATGTGTTAGGACTCCGCTTTATTGAAATTTGATGTAAAATTTTCATTAAGTCTTGTAAAATACTGGCGAACTTTAGCAAATTTGTCATTGGGCGGTAATGATGTAGGTACTATCGCAAAGATGTAAATATTGCTGAATTTCGAAAAATCTATTTCGCGTCTCATGCTAGAAGCTACTAGTTCATTTCTTTACTTTCCAGAACATTAACATATATCACTTACGAGTAGGTGTCAAGTAACCTGTGAACAACAATATTGCTATGAACACTCTGATTTCATCAGCACTTACATTTAGAGTGTGATTTCTCTGCAAAGCGTATAAGTTACTCTTATCTGTTATGAATTGCACTATGTCTTCACTGTACAGCAACTCAAAATATTCAATTGCCGTCAGCTCCTCCAGATAATTAAAAACAACTTCATCACAGTCCCCTTTACCACAAGCAGTGAAAGAATTGTTGTTGCACCACCATTTTATGGTATTCCCTTTTTTCTTCGGTGCAGAAATATTAGCTCCTCCTTCATCTTCCTTCTGGTCATCTTTACAAATGTTTTCTGAAAAAGATGGCCCATTTTGTACAATAGCTCTACTTATGAACGTAGCATACGACTAGGTAGATGGAGCATATTAGCTTCGTTTTCATCTCCACTTTCCTCGTTAGTAACCATGCCTTGGTCAGGAGGAAACAAAATAATGTCGCTAAGGACCTCCGCGGTCTCTAATTCCTCGATGATTTCAGCTAATGTCAACCTGTAAGACGTATGTAAGTTCTAAAATCCCATCACCATGGATCGGCAAAAGAAACGCAGCAATAATTTTGTTACAATACCTCCCAGTGTCACCTGCAGGTTTAGCTCTTTTTACATTTGCGACCCTGACTTTAAGATCAGTGCCTTTGACGACTGCTGCTATCCTTCCCATTAGCGATCTTTGGGGTGGGATGTTGTCGTCATGTTGCTAGGCGATGTCCATTTTCCTCTACCTTGTAGGTCATGCAGATATCCCACAGACCACCTGAGCCAGAAATACGAGTAGGTTTTGACGGCGTTGATACGGCACCACCGGTCGATGTAGCTTATTTCCGGAACTTCAATAGCTGGTTATATGATGGTTTTCAGAGACGACCCTACCAATAGATGTGCTCTTACGCCCTTCCAGGTCATGAGGGTCGGATGACATCGGGGTGATAGGTCTAGAATTCATAACGGCTTCAATCTCGACAAGTGCCGTACAAACTTCAGACTTGATCCACCTAAATTTCGGTGCAGATGACCCTTATATATTCCGCCAAAGTGAGGTGCCCTGGGGGTATAAAATGAAAATTTTACAAACAAATTTCAAGGTTTCTTGGGAACATTTTCTAAAGAACATGTTGGGAAACTCGTTTAATTTGGATTGTGATCCCACAAAATTGGTTGCTTTGTCGGAATGTATGTCTCTACAATAAATGCCTCGGCCGACAAATCAGAAACTGCAATATAGCATTTGTAAGGCACCTTGCCCCTGGTCTTTAAATAGCTATAGATGGGACCGCAAAAATCTACTCCACAGCACAAAAACGGACGCGATGGAGTCAATCTTTCTTTCGCCAAATCGCCCATGATTTGTTCTGACAGTTTGCGTCGATATCCAACGCAAATACGAGTAACTGCCATAAGCCCTACCGCAAAAATTGCGACCAAATTGGTAAAAATCTGAAAAGTCTGGATCAGCTGGGTTTATTGCCGAATACGACAGAAGATTGTGTTGAAATATTGCTTTATATGTGATTTGGGACACTCTTGAAATATTGTGCAAAAGCCTTAACGATTGAACGTGTTTATGCATTAGATGCGGGGAAAGCGGCCACAAATTAAAATACTGCAAAGCCAGACCAAATTGTTCGTATTACAAGGCTACTTATTTACTTATATAGCTGTTATATACCACCTAGATCTTGAACAGATTTGGAGCCATCGATATCATGATCGCCTACGCTCTTCAACTCTTTTTGAGGCATTTTCTTGTCTGGATATTGTTTAGGCTAACATCGGAACTACAAATAATGAGTATTTTTGTATTTGCAGTGGACATCGTCGGCCATCTGGACGTGCTATTATCGAACTATTGAAAAGTTTTGCATTGAATGCAGAACAGTTCGTTCGGAAGAAAATGTTGCAGCTGTGGAAGCGTGTCGTCGTTCGCAGCAACGTGACTATCCATCCACTATCTGCAAAATTTTGCGAAAAGATGTTAGTTTCAAGGCTTATAAGATCCAATTGGTGCTAGAGCTAAAGCGGCGTGACTATTTATTGCGTCGGGTTTAGTGATTGGGTTATAAATCAGCTGGAAATTGACCCAGTTTTTTTTACCGTACAGCTTTAATCAGTGATGAGGCTCATATCTGGTTGACAGCTACGTAAATAAGCAGCTTTACCATATTTGGGACGAGGACAATCCTCAAAAAGTCCAACAGATGCCATTGCATCCAGAAAAATGTACCGTACGGTGCAGATTGTACGCCGGTGGCATCATCAGTCCTTATTTCTCTAAATGAGGCCGGAGCACATTTTAGTGTCAATAGACATCGTTACAATGCGATTATCAACGAGTAGTTGTTCCCAAATTTGTATCTCATCAATGTGGAAGAACTTTGGTTCCAATAGGATGATGCTCCACCCCATACTAGCGAAGAAAATATCACTTTTTTGAAAACACAGAGTCTTTTCAAGAAATTGGCAGGTCAATTGACCACCAAGATGTTGTAATTTGACGCCATTAGATTACTTTCTGTTTATGTCGATAAACCAGGAACGATTGACGCTTTGCAGTAAAACACTGTTCGAGTAATATGAAGTATACTCCACAATTGCTCGAAAAAGTTTTCGAAAATTTGACCTCTAGAATGCATTTTCTACGAGGCAGCCGTGCTGGAGCACCAATATGGATTTCATGAGTCCAAAAGTAAATGTGATAAATGCGGTAATAACTCTATTTCGAGACGCAATACAAGGCGGACGCTAGAAAGGAGGCATCAAGAAATATTGCGCCATCATAACCCTAGATGAGAAGAACGCGTTTAACTCGGAAGTAGTAACGGATTATGAACTGTCTTTACCGGATGGTAGAATCGAGCTATCTCCTTAAAATGGTAGGAAGCTATTTCTCAAATTGAATCCTCCTCTAATTGTAACGATGGAGTAAGAGCGTACGAAGTTATTAGCGGGGTGCCACAAGGCTCAGATTTGCTGATGACATTGACGTATTTGTTTTAGCAAAACGCTAAAAGTTCTACTCCACAGTAACGAAAAAGTTGAAACTGTGCGTCTATGGCTAACTGGAATACTCCGATCATAAAACGAAAGCTGCCCTTATTATGACTAGGAAAATTCTCGAAACGATAACGATTGGAGTTGGAGGGCAAGAAATTGTTTGGTGATTGACAGTCGTCTAAGTTTTAAACATGACTTAGAGCAGGTATGTAAGAAGTGGTTGAAATCTACCGTCCACAACCTAAGCGCATAAGAATCTCCCCTGTCGATATACTTACCGAAGGAATGGTAAAATTTAAAAGCGTGCGAGCCCCACATGGACGGGTAAGCAAAGAAAAAAGAAAATAACAAAGGGTCCGTAGTATCGCAACATGGCAAAGTGAATGCAAAGTTTCCTTAAGAGGAAGATGGACACTTCGTTTTATTCTAGTGATTGGTTTATAGATTAAAATGAAACAGAGTGAAACAAACTTACCACCTTGATCAAAAAGTTCCCGCACCCAACCACCGTGTGGCGCTCCTATTGTTCCGATTTGAGTTCTGTTTTCTTTGTTAAGTTGGTAAATTTGTTGTTGACATTCCCTCTAAATCTTAACGGTCATAGCTTGAGATTTGCAAAAGTTACGTAGCCAAGAGTACATCTATCTCCGTGTGTGTTGGCGATTTTTTACAATTTTAGAAATATGTAGATTTCAATTTGCAACAACGAACTTGTATTAAATTTTGCGTAAAAAAAGGTTTTGATGATGCGTGAACGTTGGAAATGTTGGAATGTGTTCCGGCAACGATTCTCTAAAGAAAACGGTCGTTTACCAGTGGCACAAGCGCGAGCGGTTCAAAAGTGGTCGTGAGTCAAATATGATGAACGCAGTGGCAGACCATCGACTTCGAAAACACTGTTGAAGTAAAGGAAATGTTAGTCATTAACCATCAGAGAGATAGCACAGGACTTGAGCATTGCCTATGGATCCGTCCAAGACATTTTGGTTAATGATTTGGGTTTCCTTCGTGTAGCAGCAAAGTTGGTGCCAAAAGACCTCAATTTCATGAAAAAAAGAGACCGTGTTGACGTCGCAACAGAGATGATTTGTGAGGCTGAATCCGATCCCACATCCGATCCACTATCATTACTGGAGACGAGACGTGGGTTTATGAGTACGACACGCAATCCACACATCAGGCAAGTGAATGGCGTTGACCAAATGAGCCGCGACCAAAAAACCACGTCGTTTTCAGTCAAAAAAAGGCAATGCTCAGGTTTTCATGGATTACAACGGTGTAGTGCATCATGAATTTTTGCCAGAAGGCTAGACAGTAAACAAAGAGTATTATTTGGGCGTTATGAGACGTTTGCGTGAAGCATTTCGCCGAAAGAGACCAGAATTGTGGGCAGAAAACTCATGGATTTTGCACGATGATAACGCACCGTCGTACAGTGCCATCATTATTCGTAATTTTTTGACGAAAAATGCAACAAATACCATCCAACAGCCACCGAATTCACCTGATTTGACTCCCTGTGACTTCTTTCTGTTCAATCGAGTTGAAAAACCGCTACGCGTTTCAGCAGCCGAAAGGAAGTAATGGAAAAATCGCAGGAAGCACTGATGGACATACCGAAAACCGAATATAAAAAATGTTTCGAGGATTGAATCAAGCGCTGGCATAAGTGTGTTGCAATCGATGGGGATTACTCTGAAGGGGAAAATATAAATTTAGATGAATAAACTTGTATTTTCAATTTTCTGAATACATTCCGGGATCAAGGTAGTATATTTGACTGCGTTTTTGACAGGACTTGTTTGTTTCAGTGAGTAGCTGTTTAAACGCAAATATGACGACATCGCAAATCTTCAATATTTTATAGTCCAGACTATAGCTCTACGAGAACAATTTATAGAGTGCCGATAATATCGTTGCTTATCTGCTTCAAAACTGGGAAAACTAGATTCTTGTAAGTAATAAAGCAGCGCAGGTACTTAGCGGCCTTAGCCGGTGAGAGCATTAATGTAAAGCGAACAGGTAGAATAATCGAAGCAAACGTGTATAGTAAGCCGAGCCCGCGAAGTAATGTCTGAGGCAGTACCACGGTGGACACAAATCGGTCCACGCGTAAGTTTTCCACATTCCAACGCAGGAAAAAAAACATAATTGATCTTCTCTCCTTTCGTGTAGCTTATTGAACCAGGCCTGTAGAAATTCCCGTACTTTCCGGACTTTGTTTTATGGCATTTTGGCAGGGTTCCCAATAGGAATAAATATCGTTAGGCATGGGATCCGAATATGGCCAGTGGTTGCCTACTACTAAACGGTAAGAGTAAATTGGGCATGTGAAAACGTAGCATCTGAGGAGGATTTTCGAGTTAGGATTTCATACATCAGCAGGGACAATGAGGTACTGTGCACTTGAGAGTCTCTATTTACATTTTATTTCATTTCCGAATCCCCTAGATCCTCTTCAATTCTTCAATCTATTGCATACAGAGGATATCTGGTGTAGGCTTGAAAAAGATCCCTATAAGCGACTGGCACGCACCACCCTTAATCTGGTACTCGATCTGTCCTGTTTGAAAACACAACTTTTCACATATGATATTTAGTAATTTTCATATTTCCTTTTAATACTTAAATAATAGTTTTTTTACAATTTTATAACCCTAAGAGCTTATCGACTTAACGTAGTTGTATATCACAAAAAAATTAGCATTTTGTATTTCAAAAATTGTTTCACTCAAATTTAAACCTTAATTTATCACTAGACGAACAGCACTAAACTTATTTAAAGAACTAACGATAATAATTTAGATACAGATACATTCATATTTTATACAAGTTAATCTAGATTTTCTGCGCATCCTATTTTGGCACCCAATGTGGCCATTTCTTTATTATTGAATACAGAGCAATACCAGGACTCTCTGATGAAATCAATTGCCTAGCACCGTAAAGACGATAGTCTGGTACAAGCTTATTCAGTCTTACACCTTCTTCCATGATTAATTTTGCAGCATTGAGCTGTTTTTCTGGTGGTGCTTCATTTAAAAAGGTTCCTATAAATGCCACCCCAACGCTGTCTAAATTGAAGCCCTTCGTATGAGCACCTTGATAGTCCCAGCCTCGTCCTTCGTAAACAGCTCCATCACCACCAACCAGAAAGTTGTAAGCAATGTCACTGAATTCTCGTGATTTCATGTGAAATTGTTGTATAATTTGCGTCCGGTAAGAACACTGAGCCTGGAAAAAGGAATTCTTAAGTTAAGACCGATCTTATGGAGTGGAGAGTCATTTTTAAGAAAGGCTTACCTGGCTGGAGCAACTTTCGGTTGCTGTGTGGGCAATAATCACTCGGTGCAATGGCAATTTAAGACGATCCAATTCCTCTGTCGGAGGCTCGGCTAACCACTCATCTCTGGGAATAAGCCGTAGCACTGTTCCGCCACCGACGTTATCTTGACCTATGGAGAAAATCAAAAATTTAATAAAAAGGTTCTATCGACCTATAAGAATGGAGAGTTTTTGATATTTTATGTTAAGTGTGTTGTTAGTTTTGTGTAAGCCCATTTGTAATTTTGAAAAAAATAAAAACCCCGGTTAGAAAGAAGAAGGATTTCAATATGAAGGTCTCAGGTTAAGAGGAAGGAGCTATGTAGGAAATACCTATTGTTGAATTAGCCGGAATATTCTTTCGTGTTTCTTCATCATCCCAACTAATCTTACTTTTGCGTTTCAATACCGAACTTGTCATCACAAAAGCTACTGCTAACACTATGGTAAGACTTATTATTACGGCTGTAATGATAGCGGCTCTGCGGTTGAAAATGAATTTATACGGCTGAGAAGGTGCAGCATTTTCTTTGGAATCACCTGAAAAGAAACAGCAAAAAATATGTAACGTTAGAAAGCGGTCCAGTAACTATAACCATAAGAAAATGATAATAGGGTATAAGTAGACAGAGCTAACTTGGTGATAGAAAATTTACTTATATTGAAGCTAAATCAAGTACAGAGCGCCATGCGTCAGAAAGTCAGAGTCTTTGACAGTTTCAAAACTTTCTTAGAATCTCACTAACATGTTTATAGCGTGTCTTGTTTCTTAATGTATGTAGATGGTGACGAATCTGCCTCTTGAAGACGAGGTAGTTGTCAAGTTTGTCATTGTCTGTTCATAGTCTAGTTTCTGGTTAAGAAAAGGGAAGCAAAATAATGGAATACACGGAATACTGAAATTTCTAAGCTTGACCACACAAAAAAGGACACTCGGACCTGGATAAATAGGTGAAGAATTCTGTAGACAGAGTGAACGACAACGTCAGTGGATTGGTATTAACATTTTAGCAATGTCCTAAAGATCATTTACAGATCTGCATTCTCTGCACTCTCCTAGCAGCCAATATTGACCAGGACTACTATACCGTAGATGTCAAAACTTCAAAGGATTAATTTCTTCTGGCTGAAGAGGATATAGAGCTTCATGTGCACATCCTAGAATGCGCTTCAATATCAAGCGAACGGAATTGAATGTCCACACGGCAAGAAAACTTTGGACCGCGTATTTAACTCCGATAAGCAAAACGACGTAGATGTAGTTGTATTGGTAAAAACAGTGTTAGTAAACATAACTTTGGCATGCTATCCTTTGCATGTACTATTTTATAATAGTCATACTCAAATGAGATATCCTGTTTACATAGCTCTGGTACATGTTAGTTGAATGTGCTTAAGGCTATTAACTACTGCTGTGTCCATTCTGTCAAACAGATTATGCCCTTGGTGACGGCTTGCTGTAAAGACAGTTCTTGATGTATTGTAGTTGATGATTGTTGCATTAGAAATGGGCATCAGCCCTCTTCAAACTTAGGTTGATCTTTTCGCTGAAATGAGGAACATTTGTTTCTCTAATTTGGGTGCCATCGTGTCAAGCAAGTTTCTTTGGATTAAACCAATTGTTTCCTTAACATTTGTTTGTTTGACAAAACATGTAAGCATGTCACTACTGTTTTCACCAGATTCTAAACAACTTTGGTATATACATACATATGTACCTGGGCTGCACGCGGGCCTTCCGCAGCACGTCTAGCTCTGCTCTTACAGCACTGATAAATCTCTGTCTCATTGATATTAACATGATCTACACTCTCAATGAGATAGAAACGGTTTCTGGTACAATTCTCACTGGAGTTTTGGCGCCTTCTTCCGTCTCCCAAATCACTGTAGCGTGTCCCAGGCGGAAATTTTGGCGATTAAAGAAGCTCTGTCCTGGCTGAAGAAAAACGTGATATCTGCAAAGGATATCCGCATCTTTTCGGATAGTCAGGCCGCTATCAAGTCCCTGGACTCAGTCTCATTAAATTCTAAAACCGCCCTTGAATGCCGATCATCTCTTATGGAGATGGCAGAGCTGAGTGACGGGCCACAGATACATTCCAGATAACTCGCCAAAATTGAAACTACTCTACCTATTGTAATGGAAAAGGGTAGCATAAGTATACCAATCGCTACGTGCAAATTAATATTAAAGCTGGAATCTTGTAAAAGAAAAGGCCTTAGGTGAACTGTTGGAAACATGCCTAGCGACAAAACAGATCTGCCCAAAGCTAGATCCGAATCGCTCTAAGAGTCTGATCCTTCGAAATATGTAGGAAACATCTCAGCCTTATCATAGGTGTAATCACTGGACACTGCCTCATAGGCAAGCACGCAAGACGGCTTGGCGGTTTTACAAATGATTTCTGTAGAAGCTGCATGGACGAGGAGGAAGAGGAGACAATCCACCACCTACTCTGTACATGTCCAGCTCTCTACCAGAGAAGAAAGCTTTACTTAGGAGCTTTCTTCTACACTGACTTAAGCGATCTAAATGATATAGACGTAAACAGTCCTCTTACGCTTCATCGTAAGCTCAAACTCCATTAGTAAGAGAATCATAGATCCACGTGGCATCAGAATGGGCCAATATCCCTAAGTGAGTTGGTGTTTCCAACTGCCGCTCTTACCTACCTACCTTTGGTACCTTGCGAAACGGCTGACTTTTGACCCTGGTTTTCTGAACATACGAGTATATCTGGCTCAATGATACCGGAATAAAAAGTGACTTTCATGTACTATACTCATGACTAGCTTGGGAATATATGAAAATAGGATCGTAAAAAATGTTCTAGAATGTAGCGCTAGCGTTTTTTTGGAGCACGGGAATCTTATAAATCTTAATTTTCATCAGGTAATTTTGAACCGTCTTCAAAGCGGAAACATTTGCAATCCCAACAGCAATAAACTCTATTGTGAGAAAGAGGTAAAGGCTTCCTATTAGCTGAAACCGCGCTTACGCCCTTTTTCCAAGTCAGTTAGAGAAAGCTTCTACGAAACACACAGGAGATAATTCTCTAAAATCTCAACGCGGCACTACTCATGCTTTTGTTTACCCCCTACATGTGCTGCACATAATCACATTGTTACACTACTTGCTAGGATTCTGCGAGAATTTTGATTCCACAGAGCACTTCCTCCCTGGATGTTCTGCTTTCCTTCACTTTACGATGTAGGCACTAGGAGCTAGGGTAGTGGGTGCTAGTACTGTAGGCACTTTCTAACCATTTTTCCAAAAATGTCTAAGGAATTCCATTTCTCATTTTAGGACCCTTCATAATAGAATTTGCTTATATTAGGTATAGGCCACTTACTTTGATATTTTAAACACCTGCCATGATATCTGGGCCATGTATTGAACTGATTTAATTGTACGATAGTCTTTATTTGCAACCAAACCAAACAATTTTTTGATACGGGTTTCCAGCCAATAACACATAAATATTCCTTCTTTGTGATTCTCATATTTTCATATACATATTTGTCGTGGACGAGATATATAGCAAAAGCATAGCGGATTTCTATAATTTTGGATATTTTAGGGTGAAAAAAGATACTATGGGTGAAGTTGTGAATATGGAACATTACTATAACCCAGTGCGACGCTCCAAACTACCTGAATGAGAAGGAAAATGATAATTTTTGTAGCCAACTAGATGGTCTAAAAAATTCTTATCTTAAGGGCGATCTTAGAGCGAAGACAGATATTAGCTACAATGAGCTCAAACATATTATGCTATGCCTTGGTATATGACACCACTCTAGCGAAAGTTTCTTTGCCTTTCACTGTTGAATACCTGATTATTAGATACAGGCCCTGACACTGATCAGCCCTATCTTACCTTACAAAGAACAGCAAACTGGATCGATCAATGAATGTTAGAAATATTATACAAGAGTATAAAGCTTGCACCGACTGCCCTATAAAGCACAGCAACTCGACTAAGAAGTCCAGTATCTTTAAGGAATAGGAAAATGTAGCGCACTATAAAATGAGACAGACCAAAGTACATCAACGCACTGAAGAAATAGCAAACAGATACGACACTAGTAGAACTTGGATATGACAGACACAGTTACGCCGAAATTACAGTAACTATCAGGGCTTTAAAGATGTAAAGGTACTCGGCATGAATATTCTTTCACCTCTGCTGTCTCTTTTTTATCAGCTACGTGCTTCGGGCAGCGTTAATTGAAGGAAATGAAATTACGAAATGAAACGTACTCGTAAAATGCATGAGATCACTGCCTTCACAAAGAGCGATGGATTTATATACTCGTACATAGTCTGGAGTTTGGAAGTAGAGGCAAACAAAATAGAGTTGAGTCGGATAAAACAAATGCTGTGAGCAATTCCAAGACCATCATTCATCTCAGCATTGTTGAAGCAGTAAACCAGGCAAGTCAAGAGAGTTGACAAATTATTGTACCTGAGGAGAAAGATATCCGCTGGTGGTGGTACCGATTAAGATGAAGGAAGTAGAATAAATCAAAGACTGTTATGGTAACGCAGTGCTTACAGCGTCAAACCCAACCTGGGAAAGTTCCGATCCAATGTCGGATCAATTTTTATACTTAGAAAGCAATCATGACTGTCACGTGAAAGCCAAAAGCGTCAATAAATAATAAATAGATGTCTACGCATCATCTTAAGGATTTACTAGCCGAACTACATATCAAAAGGGAGAAATCTGCGGACATTAAAATATAAAGGAGAAAATGTGAGTATTGAGATTGGTCATAGAACAATAACAGATTTAACGGGGTGCCAATGATCTCGAGATCACTCGCAAGATCAGTTGGAGTAATATTACGATTTTCTTGAAGATTTGGTGAAGTCCTTTAGGATTTTTGCGAAGCACTTCTTGCTGAATCGAGTCCAAAACATTTGTTTTATTAGTTCCATCAATGCATATAGACTCGTGGTTATTATATAAGTAGGTAAGGTAATGGGTGATTTTTTAAGCGTTTGGTTTTTATTGGTATACAATTTTTATTTAAGTTGATAAATCAATGCTTGCTATTTAATTTTTAAAGATTACGAGTATTTCATGTAAATGTTGACCACGACTACATTTTAAGTGGTCCATACGGAGAGTCCAATTTTGTGTCACTTTTTCGAGCATATGGGCTGCAATTGACCCTGGTTTATCGGCATAGACGAGCGGACCAAATACGGCAGTTTTGTTTATTAATTATTCACTCAAAAATAAGCTTCGTCGCTGAAAGTAATTTTTCGATAAAAAAGCAGGTCTTCCTCAAGCTTTTCTAAGGTTCATTCACTGAAAATTCGACGCTGTGGCAGGACAGTTCTTGCGTGAACTGTATTTTATAAGGTTTTGGACCAAGAACCTTGCGTAAAATCTTCCACGTAGTCGAGTAACACAATCAAAATTGCTGCGACCGGCAACGAATTTTCATCTGTACGCACTCTACGCATAGGGTAGGTGGCTTGATGTCCAATAGCGTGAAATTGGTGCAATTTGGCTTGAATTGCTTGATCAGTAGGTCGATTATGATGAGCGTAAAATGGTCGAAGTGCGCAAAAAACATTTTTCACAGAGCACGAATTTTGATAATAAAATTCAATAATTTGTAAGCCTTGTTCGCGTGTAAGTCTTTCCATGGTAGCTGAGCATGTTTGACTTTGGCACATATCCCGAATAACGCGTGAGCTCTGAAAAATAGAACACTGAAAAACCAAATAGCAAAAAATCAGCCTTTATAATCGTATATTCGTGTATTACACTATCTCATAGCCGGGACAGAACGTAGAACATCAATAAAAATATGCCGTTCTGGTCTTATGCGAGAGCTTTTCTTCAAAAATGAGTGCTTGTTGAGAATTTAAAGTTAACCCGGCTTTAAAATGAACCACTCAACTGGAACAGTAAAAGCCAAGAGATCCATACACCCGACCAAGATGATGTGTGGGTAGCCCAATATCAAGCTTAAGAACAAAGGTGCTGGACTAAACGAACTATCTCCTGATCTATTTAAGGCAGCGGGAGATGAATTTTTAGAGAGCACTCATTTCCAAGATTTAATCGACAGGAAGGACATCTGAAGAATAGAACCTTAGTACCGTTTCCTCGAACAACAAAGAGAGAGGCTCTCTGCCCCAATTATAGAGGAATCAATCTCCTAGACATGGCATATAAGATACTTTCATCTTGTGGGAACCCTGGAAATATTTTATCAACGATCTCATTGGCCCCTATCAGTGAGAAGTCCAAGTCTATACGCACTACTTCTTTAAAAAGGAAAGATTGAACTTAGTGACAGAATTCAGCGAGCCATCACTCGTACGTTTGCCACTGTTATAACAAAAATGGGTGTAGTCGTGAATGAGAGCACAACAACAAAATGCTCTCAACAAGAAGTGACACATACCCGTAATATCGACGAATCGAATAGAACGTCACAATAGCTATAACTTTGAGGTGGTAATGGATTTTGTAAAGGGTGTTCTTTTTAGAGGTTCGGTTTTTAAACTGGCAATACTGTTACTACAAATTGCCAATTTGACAGTTTCTTACGATGAATAGATTAACGCCAGAACAACGCCAGCAAATTGTGCAAACTTATTTTGAAAACCATGGTTCGGTTCGCCAAACTTATCGTGCGCTGCCATAATCGTCCATCTGAGCAAGTTATTGGGAACACGATGAATCATTTTGCACCACGTATACTCTAGTGGAAAATACGTACGTATCCCCAAAGACGACAAACAATGCGAACAGAAGAAGTTATTGCCGTTGTGGAGCACAGTGTTGAGGAGAATCCGAATGAGTGGATTCGCCATCGTGCACAGTAATTGAAGCTATGGCCATCCACTTTGTGGAAGATTTTAAGAAAGGATCTTGGCTTATAAGATCCAGCTTATGCGAGGACGGAAACCGCGTGATCATTGTACGCGTCGTAGGTTCGGTGAATGGGCCGAAAACATAATTCAGCTTGATCCTCATTTTCAACACTAAATTTTGTTCTCCGATGAGGCCCATTTTTGGTTAACGGATACATAAACAAGCAAAATTGCCGAATTTGGAGTGGGGAAAACCCAGAAGCCTTTGTCGAGATGCTCTTACAACCATTAAAACTCACTATTTGGTGTGCTTTATGGGCTGGTGGAATCATCTGCCCATATTTATTTAAGGACGATGCCGGCCATAATGTTACCGTCAATCGAGAGCACTATAGAAAAATGGTTTCTGCTCCTTCGTTCCTCAGTTGAATGGCATTGACGTGACAAAGCTTTGGTTTCGACAAGATGGCGCAACATGTCACACGGCGCGCGAAACCATCAATTGATTGCGGGAAACATTTGCTGAGCGCATAATTTCGCATAGTGGACCTGTGAACTGGCCTCCACGATCCTGTGATCTTACACCTTTAGATTACTTTCTTTGGAGGTATGTAAAATCACTAGGGTGTGCCGAAAAAAAAAGAGATATCTCGGCTGCGCTAATAAATCTGATAATGAAATCAGAGATCCAACAAAGAGTTACTCTTGCCTATCGCTGTTTCTTCGGCCTAAGAAGGCAAACGAGTAGTAATGCCATTCGATTCTTCTAGCGGTTTTTGGTCACGTTTGCATTGACGGGGTTTAAAGGAGGAGGTTGAATGACGAATTAACTCGGCTGCGAGGGCTAGGACATGTACTCATAGAGCGAATGCACATTAGCGCTTCAGCTCGTAAAATCTTCGATTCTAACTTGGAGCGACAACGCAGTAGAGGGCCTCCATCAACTTGGAGGGCGTAATGGGAGGTAGCTACCCAGACACTTCGCTAACTGGAGAAGCCTATTGGTTGCGGATCTGGTCTACCGCGGACTGTATCGTAATCTAAGCAAGTAAGTGAGATATTATCAGTTAAACAGTTAATTGCGAGCATTATGTGGGAGTTTGAGGTGTCAAAATAGAACAAATAATTGTTTTTGTAGTCCTAAAAGTAGAGCCTATGTCAGTTGGTGCTAGTGTCATGGAGGAAGCTTAAGGCGATTGCGCATGAGACCCTTTTTGGAAGTAAATAAACATGTACAAGTATAAATTTTATAACCTTGTAAATGAGATGTGAGCTGGATCTTATGTCGTGAGTATAAAATGTCAAATAAATTCACACTAAACACTCCGTACGAGTATACACGTATTATATTGTATTGTAATTGTAAAAACAGTCACGTACTATTAAAAAAAGAAAAATTCCCCAAAACAAAACTTAAGTCTTCCGCTTATTATAACTAAAAACTAGTCTTCCATTGTTGGTGGGTAGTTCTATTTCTACTTAATACCGCAGATACGAGTACGATTTAATTTAAATTTAAAATTTTCTAAATAATTTATTCATTTTAAAGAAAATTTGCTCAGAATTAAAACCGGCTGAATACATAGACAAGTATACAGACATGTCTAGAGTTAATAGACAAAAATGTTCAAGAAAAGTGCTAAGCAACAATTCGGTTGATCCCCCTGTCATGCACCCATTGTGATATATCATAAGTCTTTCTTTACTTAATTATATTTGTAGTATAATAACTAGTAATAAAAGTCTCGTGTTGTGTTTATTTTTGAGGAATTAATTCATTTACAATACAATTTGTGATTACCTAATACCAGCATTGTTTCGGGGAAATAATTTTTCAATTAATAAATTTGAGGGGGAACTACGAAAGCAGTGCCGATTTAGTGGAGGAATTTAATTAAATAAAACTAAAACTATAATAACAAAAAAGTAGCTAGATACGTGCGTCTATCTAGTGACGAATATGTTAACCAGTTCAGCATCATTTATAAATTGGCATTTTTAGCGTTTCGTTTTACCAGTTTATGTAAAACAATCAATACATATTTGATATACATTTAATTCTCTCCTTAAGCTGCCTTTGCAACTATGAGGCTAAAGCCATAGAATAACTAACGAGCCATTAAAATAATTAAAAGATCGCAAGCAAACTTGTATCTTGCGAATTTGCAAATCCTTGAGCTAATTTTGTTTCACTTCTTTTTTTTCTGTTTGAATACTTGCAATGGTCTTCGAAAAGAACTTGTTTCGGACTCTGATAGAAAATGACAGATTTTGCTTTACGAATTTTCACTTCTTTGCCATGCTACAGTCATTGTAGATAGACACGCTCCAGCTGAAGTTTACTCGTATTTTAGAGTCCTAACAATTTCTAGAAAGACTTTTTGCATTTTTTTTTTTATAAAACCATTGGGGTAAAAACAATTTCTTTTAATAATACTTAGTAATAGGCAAACGTAAGAGTGCTGATATTTTTTTGAAGTAATAAGTCATTAAGATACATTTACTGGAGGTATGTCAATCGGAGACTGTTAAAAGCAATTAACTGTAACCATTTTAAGTCTACTCAACATTATGGTAAACATTGTAGATGACTCTTCGATAAGGGAGGAGATGCTTGAGGTTCTTCAATACTATGCATGGTTGCGGGGTGAATCATTAAAGTTTTGTATGATTGATAATGACTACTAAAAATAAAAGTGCTGAGATAGATCGAGAGTAGGTGATCACGATAATGATTTTTGGCCAACAGTTGTGTAAGCAACAGCAGCAATAACAGCTATTTAAATATTTATTAAACTGTTATTTGGCAATTTAAAAAGATAGAATAATATTTGTAGAATATTTCTGGATCATACGTGGTGGGCCATAATGTATGATCCTATTGAAAAGTGCCAGAGATTTTACAAATGGCGTCGAATGTCAATTTGGTTTTGACATTTGTTGAGCAAACAGAATTAGAATTTGTGTGAGTAAGCAATGGAACGCTATTTTTTGAAGAATGCAGATTAATCGTCGCGATATTTTTTATGAACAATTCGTCGGTGATTTTGGCGCAATGTGCATTTCGTGCCCCCTTTCCTGGCCACCCGACTCTCACTGATCGTTCCGTTAGAGACTGGAACATCACGCGACCGAGCAAGCTCCGGAAGGCCTTGTACCTCTCATTCGGTCGGGAATATTGCTGCCACGGCTGAAGATGTTGTAGATGCTCCGTCGACATCGACCAGCGTGCTACGCAATTGGGGACTCCACGCACGTCTCATTTTGTTGAAAAATTTGAAGATGTTTTCTTGCATACAATCCATCAGCTGATGGGTGTTGACCGTGAATCCCGTCTATCCTACGCTCATGCCCTCCTGAATCTCAACAACGAAGTGGGCGGTTTTGCGTCTAAAATAATCATGAGTGACGAGGCATATTTCGACTTATGTGGATACGTGAACAAACAGAATTTGTGGTTCTGGGGCACTGAAAATCCGCGAGTAATGTACGAAGAGCCACTACACCCTCTCAATGTCACTGCATGGTGGAGTTTTTTTGAGAACATTCACTGTGGATGGTGAACGCTACAGAGCCACGAGCAATGAATTTTTTGTTCCTCAATTGGACGAATTGGGACTGGTGGACATGTGGTTTCAGCAGGAAGGAGTAGCGACGCATGATGCACGAGCCACAACCAGCATTCTAAACCAAAGGATCTCAAGGGTCATATATTATGGTCCACACTGTACTAATAAAGGGCGGTATTCTTTATAAAAGCAGCTAACATTTATTATAAAAGAAATACAGCCAGTAATTGGTTTAACATTATTCAACAGGTACGCTAACGAGAGAATCTGCTGTAAAGCACTACCGGAGGTTTCCATATTGTACCATCGACTTCAAAATCGGATGCGAGGTCTCGATCTGGTGGAACACATATTTGGAGCTGCTACGTTAGAACACTCTGAACAAGTCGCTTGAGACTAATTTGAAAGAAGGTTGTAATCTTTACAGACCAAAGCAAAAAGAGTGCCGCTTATCGAGATTTTTGCGAAAAGTTCTAAATATTTTGTGAAATCAGCCAGACTGAAATCTGATGAGTTTGAGACTCAATTCCCAGGTAGCCCAGTCAGAATCAGCTCGTTAAGGAAGCTGCAATTGATCTGAGCAACAAAATACGCCATACCTGGTACTCGTATATGCCATCGTTCGTGGTGATGGATGAGGCCATCAAACATTATATTGCTTCCTTTGATGGCTTCAAGTCGCCTGGCATCGATGGCACATACGCAGTTATGTTAAAAAATGGTATAGAGCAGCTGCTGGTAACTTTGAAGAGAATTTTCACTGCTAGCCTGACACTGGAATACATACCGAAACCCTGGCGAACAGTGAAAGGAGCCTGTACACCGAAAGATGGCCAAACGCCTGCCAAGAATTTCAGACCCATCACTCTAACCTCTGTCGTGTTGCAGAGCATGGAGAGAATGGTCAAAATTCTTGTGCGAAAAACAGTTTTGTGAATGCATCCGCTTTCTAAGATGCAACATGCTCAAATTAAAGGTGCACTCTAGAAGGAGAAATACGCAATGAGTATTTTCATCGAAATTGAGAGTTCTTTCGACAAGGCAAGTCTTGACGGGATATGTATTATAACTCGGCCAGTCAATACGCCGAAAACGAATGGTTTTCTGTATAAAAGCAATGCTGAATAAATAGGATCCTGATTACAGAAACTGACTACAGTCAATATGTAATAATGGAATAATCCCAGATCACAATGGAATCACAAGAAATTAAATCGCTGATGAACTTTCTTAGCAAGGTTCAGAGGAGAGTTTTAAAGGACCCGAACCAGCATTAGGAATGTCTGTGTCCTCGGTTAGGGCTTTAATTAACTGTTTGGTTTTATATGAGCACAACTGCTACCACCTGCATTCTTCAGGTTTCCGGCAGACCCAACAAATTCTTCCCGACGTTTCTAAGAGGTTACCGACTTTCCTAGGGTCCCTGAATAGAAAATGCTGCCGGCTACTTATTGACATCATGGCGGAGCACTACATCTTTATGTGATCCGGTTTTCAAAATCTTACTGCACTCTTCCATGGAAAGAGTATGGAGAACTGTTCTTCTTGTCTATCATACATCTGAAATATGAGGAATAAGTCTCAGCGATTCCAGAAATCCGATGTAGGTTGTCTTCTGGATTTTGATGTAGCTTGAGATCTGATAGCATTTTTCGCTGTATAAAGCGAACTACAGCAGGATGCGAGAAACGGCTTTTTGCAAGACTTGAAAGCCACACTAGTTTTTTTTTTATATACGAACATCAGGAAGTTATCTTCTTAGTTAAGCTTGAAGTCTAAAATCTTAGTTGGAAATCGTGTTGCTAGTTTAAGCTCAGTTTCCTAAATCTTTGCGACTTGAAGGTAAGCATGTTAGTGAAGAAAACAGCCTTCGTCCTGGATGGTTGGGTCTTTCGCTTAGGACTGGGTACAATTTACCAAGGATGATCACAGCGTAGGGCGTGGGGTTAAAGCTATTGTTGTTCAGTATCATCAGTCTCTCGCTTTTCACAAGAAACCAGATGAGCGGTGGGCACTCATGTATGCTTGTTGTAGTTTAGACAGATATTTCCCGATAATCACATCCCTTATGCACCATGTATTTCAGAAGTAGAAATTTCAGAATCTCAGAGTCTTTGGAATTTCTTTCTTTAAAAAAAGTAAGTGTTGCGAGTAGGCAATCTGCATTAAGTATGGAAATTAAATGTGCTTTTCGCTGAGGAGGCGGACTTTTCATGTTGCAAGACTCCATATTGCTCTTATACTATGAAAGATTTTAGATATTCACGTTCCTGTATGGTGAAAAACGGCCGTTCAAAAGGAAGTAATGCTGACAATTTTCACACAAAATTTGTTTTTTATCTTCCTGAACAACTTTCGTACATCATTTATGCAGTAGCACCTTTCCAGAGTACGATATCAAGGAAATAAGGTATTGTAGATAAGGTCAGTACTATGCTCATCACTACTGGATATTTTATCGAGCATATAGTTCCTTGAGACAGAACAACCATCAACTACCTCATTTTAATACTTATAGTGCCAAGGATATTTTATCGCGATCTGACTATTGTGAGGTATTCATCGAAACCCAAGTATGTAAACAATTCACAAATGCTGCCAAAGTCCTGTCCCAGGAATTTAGTGTCTATATTGTAAATAATATTTTAGGGTCAACTCTAAATTATACCTCGAAAGCAATGAGATCCGTTGGCTAAGAGCCTTGACATGCATCTGGATCTCTACATTGATGGATGGTCCTTAACCTTAGCGTCACTTCAAGAGCCAATAAGCATTTCAAATTGTCTTGATGGTTAGTGAAATGAACAAAAACTCCCTTTTGTTGCATTTACCGTATAGCTTTTTTGTAAAGCAACTTTGAAAGCTTATCTAGAAGTCATAGGGATGAAGCCTGATCACTATGCTTTTGACAGCAAAGCACTCATTAGAGAAAAAGGAGTAATCTTTTGCAGCCACTGATCATATAACATTGATCAAACTATTGATCTACTGATCTGAAGTAGATTTTATATACTACAAACACAACCCAAAGGTATGTTCTTATCTCATTTTGAGCTTAAGAAAATGTCCATTCGCATTTCTAACATTTTTTAAAAAAAAATAATGAAAAACTTTTAGAAAGGAGTCGTAATAATCGATGAGCCTCCTCAAGTATACTAACTTTCTACAGGGATGAAGTGTATAGGCAACATCCAAGGGCTATTGCTTAGCATACCTACGCGTGATTGCTTCTTAGAAAAATGTTTGTCCAACCTGCGTCTCAGATATCCAGCGATGCTAGTAAGGTCGTACATAGACAGAAATAGTATGCCTTCTGGAAAATAACCAGTGTGCGTTTTCTCTGAATTAAGATTAGGACTTCAATGCTCGCCACATGCGGTAAGCCTATGTAGAAGAAGTTAGAGTAGACCAGAAACGTCTGCAGATATTTCACAGACAAGCCATCCGTATAAGCCACAAACCTACACACAGATTTGAGGTGTCTAAACCAGAGTCAAGGTGCTGATAACGTGAGATTAATTCACCTGAAACTTAATGCAGCTTTCTTAGCCCCAACCATAGAAACGATAATTAACAGAATGGTTGTTGACGGGAGCAGTTTTTCAAATTACAATGTACGAGATTCAAAAAGTCAGGGGCTTATTTATCCACCAGCTCGACAGAATCATCATCTTCTTCTTCTTTCTAATGTTACATATTTCCCCCACGTATCTGCATTGCTACTGCGCTGCTTGTGGGGTTGGCAAGGTGGGTTAGTAAGGCCAAAAGTTTCCTGATGTTTTCGCATTTGAGTGACCCAGGTATTTTTGTTCCGGCCTCTTCATTGAACTAACTTCGGGTGGAACTTGAGCCTCATTGCTTTTTGAGTCGGACTTTTTGCACTTTTGCACGATGATTTCTTCTAAAGAAATTTGAAAAGTTGGGTTCGCTGGTTCAGCAAAACGGCAATGCAGATATTCGGTCAAAGTACGACTGATTCGTAACCCTTTATCATCAAGCACCTTTCTCCAAATATTAGGAGTAGCTTCAAGGGCTGTCACGTCGTTGCCTATATAAATACTATCATCAGCGAAAAGAAGAGTAGTTGTTACGGACTTGTTGATGTGCGGCTTTAATAAAAAAAAAATCTTGCACGACATTAAAAAGCAGCGGACTTTGTAACCGCCTTGGTGTACTTTAACTTTAATTTTGAATTTCCTGGGTATTCCCATTTTGATTTTAATTTCCGTTGTAAGATCATTGTAAAGGGTCTTTAATTTGGCGCTTCCTATCTTTAACTTTAAATAAAACAAAGTGTGTGTGAGATATCATCGAAATTTTTTATTCGTTTAAAAGGCCTATTGATGCCGTTATGTATGGAATATAACATGTGCTCCGTGGCTTCTCTGGGTGGCGCGCAATCGACATGTCAAATTTTCCATAACTCTGGCACACAAATCAGATTGAATTTGACTGCGGCTGATTCGCATAGATCTCCGACCTCAGAAAACCCCACAAGAAAAAGTCTAACGGGGTAAAACCTCACGATCTTGGTGGCCAGTTCACATCACCTCCACGTGAGCTGAACATGTCCTCGAATCGCTCGTGCAGAATTTTCAATGCGGCGTGAGCTGTGTGGCACGTAGCGCCGTCCTGTTGAAACCACATATCGTTGGTGCCCATATCATCTAATTCAGGCCAAAAGAGGTTGATAATCATCAACCTATAGCACTCGCCCTTGACGGTGATGGCCTGGCCAACGTCGTTCTCAAAGAAATTTGGACCGATGACGCCCCCAGCCAAAAATCCACACGAAACAGTGACATTTTCGGGATGCATTGGACGCTCTTGGATCTCATTTGGATTGGTATCGTCTCAAATTCGACAATTTCATTTGTTGACTTATCCATTCATCCAGAAATCGGCCTCATCGCTGAAGATGGTTTTTCGTTGAAAATTAGGGTCAGATTCCAACTGCTCCAGAGCCCATTCAGTGAACATACGTCGCTGTCTATGGTTGTTTACCTTCAGCTCCTGGGTCAGTTGAATTTTGTACGGGTGCAGGCCCAAGTCAGGACGCAAAATTCGACAAGTTGTGGTCTGCGAAAGGCCGAGTTCTTGTGAACGACGCTAAATCGACTGTCTCGGATTCTCCTGCAGCGGCGATATTTTCGGCAGATCTTGCGTTTCGTCGACGGACGGGTGTTGGTTTATCGTTCACTGAACCAGTGGACTCAAATTTATCCACCACACTGCGAATAGTCCTCTCGGCAGGGGATTACGGCGACGGTAAAATGGGCGAAGCGCGCGGAAGATTGCCCGAACAGAACACCCATTTTGATGAAACAATTTTATCATTTGCACGTGTTGTTGAACTCTGGTGATTTGGCAAAACAGACTGAATAAATGACAGCGAATTTGACAGATGTAGCTTCAACAATATGGCCGCTATCATCCGTCAAAATCCGGAAGTCCCTATTGGAAGACCCTGTACATATCGCCTATGATTCTTCCATACGGAGTCTCAGGTAAATTTTGAAATTTTACCGCCGTCCAAATAATATCACTGGGAACTCGGTCGAGCGGATTTCCCAAGTCGATGAAGACGATATGCAATATGCAAATCCTTCGAAGCTTCACGATGTTTTCCCATCATTCTCCGTAAACTTTGAATCACCTCATGGTCAGTCGACATGGAGTTAAATAATTCCGCTGTGTCAACTGCCTCGCCCGTATATTTCCACAGTGTGCGACACTAGTTTCACCAATCGGTAGTTGTTGGAATTTCTAATGTCGTGTTTGCGTTTATACAGTGGAACCAGAAACTCTCCCTGCATTCGGCCCCCTTCCATCATTTTATTGAATAAAATCCCGAGTCACTCATACTTCGAAGGGGATGTTATCCTGACCGATTTCACGCCCCTGGTTCACTCTTTGTTCGCTAACTTTGGCTTCCGTAAAACCTGCTGTTTGCTCTTCGTATGCGACAGACATGGGAATGGTACTTCCCGGACATTCTTCGCTTAGTACTATTTCCATCTATGTATTGCAAATCTCGTGGACCCTCATCAGTAGGTTTCCCTGATCATCTTGCGAGTTTTTTCTTCATTGTGAAGCAGTGTTAAAAATGTAAGTTTGGTCTTTTACCCCCGCTGCTCCTGCTCGATAGACACCTTTTGTTAGACACGTTGTGTGTTGTATGGAAATGATCTCCAGGATCAACAACAACGTGCTTTGGCACCTTCCGGTTTGTCTGCGTGATTTATTTGGCCAACCAAGTTCGATCTATCAAAATCGGTTGCTTCTGCTAATTTTAACTGAAACGAGGAGCATTGCGTTCATGAAGAGAAGCATGAGAGAAAGAAGCCTCAAATACGCGTCACAAAGGACACATTCATATCCCAGTTGTTCGTTATTTTCTCATGATTTTCTTTTTTTTGGTTTCACTTAAGCCCCGACTGTGCTCAAATAAGACTTTGATTGCTGTTTGAGGCAAACGATAAAATGAGCATACGGTCGTATATTTGTAGGCACGAGTATACACATAAATATGTATATGTATGCACATTTATTGAAATACGAAAAACCGGATTGTAATTTGTTGTTTACGATTTCTACCATCACCAGTGGAGCTGTTGGAATCGAAAAGCTCGCTTTGGTGGTCATATTCAATATTTCCAGTGGCAGCTACTTAAACCTACACATCTTCGCCATTGTGTCGGTAGGTGGTTGTTTGTTTAAACAATTTTATTTTTATTATAATTTTTTTATTTTTGTATTTTGTATAATTCACGTGTAAATTGAAAATACCTGCATACGTCTATCACCTGTGGCATCAGTACTATAGCGACTAGCGAGTATTGTCTGTTGATGATAGCTATATTGCTGACTCTTCTTATTTTAATTTTTTTTTTTTTTTTTTTTGTATCTAGATACAATGTAGGCAAATTACATTTTCAATTAAGCAAATTATGCTTTGTGTGGCTCTTGAGTACTTTTGCCTCGTATTGGCGGTCACATCGGGTGGCTTCATTAGAATTCGAGGCACCACACCTAGTAACATACATGGTGGGTAGGAAACATACTTTTGTAGATGCGTAGATACATTTATGGCAGGTTCGGTGGTGTCGAGATACTCGTATAAGCAGTATCACAAGGTGATATCTCTCTTTTTTGTTTTATTTTTAATTTTCTTGTGTCTACGAATTTTTCTGCAAAAAGCTCTGTGTAAATATTGTTTTGCAAAAATAATTCCAGCAATACCCGCGTATCTGTAGTCCGATATTGGGGTTGGGGTTGAGGTTCAGGTTGGGGATGTGGGTGTGGAAATTCTGAGAAATCTTTCAGAACAAACGTATGCAATTTAAGGGGATGTGATTCATTGGAGCGTAGGTATTTTAGGAACTTTTAGATGATTACGGAAAGAGAATTTCTAGAATTCACAGATAAGTGTAAGTAGAGGCAGTTAAATATGTTAAATTCTCGGAACCTTTTTTATTTGAAGAGAGCAAGTTTATTGCAGCTTGAAATGTTAAGACGACGTGGGATTTAGATAAATTTATGAATACGTTTACATACAGTAGATGGATTATTGTTTTATTTTTTCCACAGTTTTTTTCGCATTTGTAAGTTTCGAGTGAAATTGGAAAAGATTTATAATTAAACGACGGATAGAAATGCAACGATAACTCATTAGTGTATGGATAGTTTGCATAGGTATATGAAATTACAATTAGCATTCTGGTAAGCACATTTTATTGGAAATTTTTGTGTTGAGAGGCGTTTCCTGAAACTTTGACAAGGGATTTTTTTTCTTACACCAAATGGAATTAGATGCCAGGCAATTTTCCAGTTCTTACTAAATGGATTGCTGTGGGATACAGACTACGTCTAGAGGTCTTGGATTTTATGACATGTTTGAATAATGAAACAATTCCATTCATCGGGAAATTCCATTTCATGAGGAAGGCTACAGAAATCTTTTGAATGCGTTTTTAGTTCTTTGGAACATTCCCGTCGCGTCTACAAAAAAAAAAACTCTTTTGCACGAATTTTTTTCTGTTCTGCAAACTATGGCGAAGTTTACTTACTTACTTACTTAGATGGCGCTACAGTTCGGGGTTAACCAGGCCCACAGCTAACATGGTCCTCCAGCTGACGTGATCTTATTCCAGCTGGCTACAGTTCGCTGAGGTCCCGTTCTACTTGTGTGAGCCATCTAAGATGAGGTCGAAATCTACTGCGTTTTGCCTCTAGGTTCGAGTCGAAAACTTCCGATGTCTATGCACTTCACGTGACCCAGCCATCTAACCCGGGTTATCTGAGGTATTCTGCCGAGATTGGTATAGCTGTACAGCCCGTTTTATGGGGGTTTACTGGGAGGTGACCTGAGGTTTTCCCGCATGATGGCCATGAAGCCACCCTAGAGCTTTAATTTGACAAACTGACACCGTTCAGAGATGTGACGTTGGAAACTCCAAGGGTGGTTTTGATTTTGGGCCTTTTGGGAACCGGCATGGTTTCCTCTACCCATCTGGAGGAGTCTTACAACGTTTAGGGAACAGCGGGTAATCCGTCTTCTAGGATATTGTTGGCCCGCTTTATCTTGTTCCTCATAACCGCAATTCTCTCGACCTCCGGAATAGATCCGAGGGTTTTATAATGCATGCAGCATTTCGGTCTTTTTATGTAGAACACCTTGGATGGGGCTTGCCGAAGCAGCTGAACCTCTGCTTCCTCTTTTGAGGAAGGAATTAAAATTCAGTAGCCTGGCACAAATTTGCTACTTAGGTGTGGAGAAAGTGGTAGGACCATGGCGTGACACAGTCTTGTCACTCCTTGAGATTTTGGGGTATGGCTCGTTGCATTTGCTTTTAGAAGGAGCACAATGGCCTGCCACAGAACTACCTTTGTTTGACGTTAGTGAGGCTTTCCACTTTACGGTGTAGTCACCGTATTACCGTCCGATAATAAAAGAGCACCGGTCTCGAATTTTAAATGTTGCTTGTGAGGTTTTTGATTCCATAAAGGATCCAAACGAGTAGCTTGATAGGGAGGTCCATCTAGACAGATATCAGCCTCCATCTAAAGCTCATCTATGATGCCGCAATTTCTGAGGAAGGTAGTTACGTCTTTAGGTGAGCTGGCAGCTATGTCCGCTGTTTCAAGGTAACGTTGACGTGTTTAGGTCATTGCCTTCATGTCCGCTGTGTCGTGGTACCCAAATCAGATGAACTTTATTTGTGGTGGCCAGTAGTTGTAGGAGTTGAAGGCAATCCCAGACCAGGGCATATCTATTAGGCTAGAGTTCCAAGATTATCGAAACTGCGATGCAAGTTACACCAAAGATCGCATTTCTTAAGATGGCTTCTAGAATACAGCGCAGAATATGAATATCAAGTGAAAGAAGATTCATATTAATTTCAGAGCAGGATCAGGCGTGCTGGGAGAACGTAAACGTAGCAAACCATTCTTTAAAGTCTGGTGAAAGCAGTAGTGAGATATTTAGGAATATTCCTTAAAGCAACTAACGAATAGGATACAGTTAGTTTGAAACGTCTCCTCAATTCTCCATTGATGCAAACGGAACTAAAAATTGCGCTAAGAACAGAGTTTTTCTCTCGAAACGCCCGAAAGAGATGAAAATCTGTTTTCGTCATGCATACTGTCTTTTTGGTTGCTTGAGAGATGACTTCAATACTCCATTGCGTTCTGAAAGAAGCAGCGATTAGCATAAGTGATTCTTCGGATGATTTCCGCGCTGGTGTCGTTGTCGGAGTTGATAGTGGTGCCGAGATAGATAAAATCCTTTACTACTTCAAACTTTTGTCCTCAGTGATGTCTTCTCCTTGGCGCCAATGTTGTGTGTCCTTCTTTGTTGACAGCAAAGCGGTTTTCGTTCTGCTTCAATAGTCGCAACCGCTCCACTGATAGCTCGCTGTGTTCTTCTCATTATGCTAATGTCATTTGCATGCAAGCGAGTATATGAGTAACTGAATAGACTTTTGAAAGACGGTGCCTCTGGCGATGACTTGTGACCTTAGCACAGATCTTTCATTTGTTTAAGTCTTTTTTTGGCATTGAAGGTCTGGGTTTTGTCATTACCGACCTAGACGGAGCAGCGTGCATTCTCCATCATCATCTTGAATAAGCTTGACAAGGATGCTAAAACTGGACATGGCTCTGTATCGTTCATCTCTGTATATGGTATGCTGTCATATGCGACTTTGAAATCCATGATGAGGTGGTGCGTATCGAATTGAAACTCGTGGATATTCTCCAAGACCTGCATAATGTGAAAATCTGATCTATTGTGGACTTTCCTGGTCTAAAACCATACTGAAAGGGGCCGGTCAGACTGTTTACGAAGGCTCTTAGGCGTTCATAAAATACCGCGGACAGAATTTGATATGCGATGTTGAAGAGAATTCCACTGTAGTTGGCGCTGTTCGGGGGATCTCTTTTTTTTAGCAACGGACATACTATGCAAAGCCTTTGTTTGAAATTTTAGACCGATTTTAGCGGCTGATTCAGGGAGTGAAGTGAACTACTCTTCAAAAATCCCAGGCGTGGAGATATTGTTAGTAACGTTGCGATATAGGTTAAAGTAGCCAACTGGTTTTAACTATTTACGTCGGAGAGTCCGCTGATTTAGAGCCATTTAGATAAGGATATGAATCTCGAAACGTTTTGCAGTTCGATTATCAGAGGTCCTCATTCTTTAGTCAGCAAGGGCAGGATCTACTGGCCTGAAATCATGTTACGAACAGATTCTATATCTTCTTCATCAGTACAGATTTTGCCGTAGCCATTATGAAGGACCACGATGGATGAATGAATATCAATGGCACAGTGTCCAGTGACAGTGGCAGACGCAAAACGTGTATCTGTACGACTAAGCCTTATTAAAGATATTTTCTTGTCGTAGATCGAGCGTAGCGCTTCAACCATTAGTGGAGTACATCCATAGTGGAGTAGCGTATGGTGGCTTCATTAATTCCTTCACCATCAATGAATTTTTGTGAGATCGATTATACCTCTCCTTGTCATCTTGTCAGCTATTTTATAGGCTAAGGTATGAATTTGACCTAATACCTAGCATAGGGTCACTATATTGTGTTTGGATACCTTCTTCACTTACCTAAAAGCCTTGGTCTTATTACTGCAACACTAAGACTTTCACGGCTATCTGAATACATGATGATAACATTGCCGGCAACATTCTTCTCTGCAGACCTCTTTGAAGCCTGAATAATGGCTGTAGTCTCAGCACTACTGATGTCACTGATTCGATTGACATGTAGTTGCGTACGGTGGACTCAGGCTACTGTTTCGATCTTTAATCAAGTTTCTTCTAATTAATGACCACTTGACTCACCCATTTAGCTTTGTCGGGGCTCTCGTAGTGAATTTCTTGGTAAAATTAATGATCGATCACTGATAGCCACTATTCCGCGTAATTTTACCGGCCATAATCCCACTTCGACTTTTGCCCACAAGACATGATCTCCATCGGCATTTTGAAGATTTTTAATGACTCTAAGAGCCCAACATAGGCTGTTCTATATACGATATTTACATGGATCTTACATCCAACATTTCACAGCGAATTCGACCCCCCAAGTGCAAGTGAAGGCTTCTCTATGTGTAGAAAGCTACATATATATACACGTTTTTTGATGAGGTCATCAATCCTTTGTCACCAACTTAATGAAGAATCTGCTGCACAAACTCGTATTTCGGGCAGCTCAGCCAGAGGATGGCCGAGGATTTCCTGGATTTATTGGGAGCAGAAAATAAAACGCGAGGCGAACTGTTCTTTTCAAAAACACTTTATTGCCGTGACAACTTCGCAATCCGGTAAAATGATAACAATGGCTCCCTCTGAGTTGGGGTGTGTTCTCTTAGGTGGCTGCTTAATGGTCGTAAAGGTAGCGTAGCGTAACAATACCTTTCTTATACTTGATGAGTCAAATGCAGGAATTGGCTTTCTCTTCCTTGACCCCAAGCCCTTGGGCTGATTATTTAGAATTGGTAGTACATAATTGAGTGTTTCACTTCCTCAGGTAAATTGATAGTATCAAAATTCTGATAAACATCTTCTAGAGCATTAAAATCGCTTTCCATAATCAGGACGCTATTAGGGTGATGGCAACGCCTTACAGCTTAGACTATCGTTGGTAAAAGGAAAACTACGAATCATGGTAACGGAAGTAGTGATAAAACTAGGATAAGCAAGTTTTGTTAGATCTATGATGAGCAGTTTTCGTTGACTGCCCCACGCTTTTATACAGTACGCATGTTGCTCTCGGGTAGTGCCGGATTCATACCGGTTTAAGCGGCCTTTTTTCCCGAACCAAACGTTGCTTGTCGCCCGCAAAACCATGAGACTTCTGAAACGTTGTACTAACAATGCAATTTGCACAGGCACTTTAGATGCCTAGGTTTGCTGGGTATGCAGACCACCACGTTACTCACGATGCTCCCATTTATAGCGTGTAATTTATAGCATTACAAGAAATGTGTCACTCCCGAATCGGTTTGGTATAGTAATTCTCTCGGGTTGTTTTCCTCAAACAGTATACTCGTATACCAGTTTGAATAGAGTCTTGTCTAATCTATGTATACTTCGATGGTATAAAACTATGGGTCTACCTTCCATTTAAGTATTCCTTCAATTATTGTTGACTAGTTGTGATATTTATATTCCGTTTCCGCCGTCTAATCAACCACTTCAGATTCGATTGCCTTCCACTTTTTTTATTCTCTTAACAAGTATGTCGATTGGTACGCACAATTGAAAATATGACGAGTGAAACAACGTTCAAAACACACTGGCGACCCGTAGTGTGGCAGCGGATGACCTTTCGATTTTATTCTTCAGATTTAAAAGTAGTTTGTGACCCTATTTTAAAAGTGGTTTCTTATATTATTTAGTCCCTGTCCCCAACAAAGCGAAAATCTTGTCGTAAACAAAGTATTATACTGGACTAAAAGAAGCAGGCTAGGTTTCATTAATCAAAATTAAAAATAGTGTGGAAGACAGAATGGAACTCTCTCTCTCTCTCTCTCTCTCTTCAACGGTTAGAAGGAATAGGTAAATAGAAATCACTCCATCTGACCAATCTTTCGTAGCCATTCTTTCTTCTAATTTTACTGTTACGAATATTACTTAAGTCCCCAAACTTTTGCGTCGGCTAAGTCTTTTTAATGAAGTAGTTTGAGCCGGTCAGAAGAAGATCAGCCATCTAGGTAGCTGCCCACGTTGAACACCATGGACGGAAAACCCGGAGGGCACAAAATGAAACAAATGCGGAAGCTAGAGAATGTAGATAATGTCTGTTCAAAATAGTAGTGAAGATCGTTCTGCAACTGGATTCAATACCCTATGCCAAACTAGCAGGCTCGCGACAATTAAATCTTCCTGTACTGACCAACTAAGAGGGTTGTCTGAAGAGTCCTCCACATGAAGATGGCAGCACTCGTTAATAGAAGTTGGGGAATGTATTTGCGCATGATTTGAAAGGTGCTCGCCGAAATTTTAGATGCGCGGTTGTTGCTTGACAATCGTTTGAGTGAGTCGATGTATTCGTAAGTATTTTTGTGAAAATGGAAAAAGTCGAGCATCAATCTGTCATTAAATATTTTGTTTTGAAAGACAATACCTCCACGCACGTAAGAGACGGATTATACGGAGACTCTGTACCACCATTTTGGGTAGCTGAACTTAAACGTTGCCGTACCAGCTTGGGTGGCGATGAACTTTTGAACGGGAAAAAACTGACGAATGGTTCTAATGGTGCCAATCAACCGTCGAATTAAGGTTAAAGAGACAGAAAATCAAGTTTCAGGCACGGGTCGACCCCAGACACTTTATTGTAGACAAGTGGAGCGGTCTTAACAAGTTCTTTTGTAATTTTAACTGGTCGTTATGTGTCCTCGATAACGACGTGGATGCCGCTGCTGACATGATCACAGAAACTATTCTCTTTGGAATGAGATGCTTTATCCCACACCGGATGAAGAGTATCAAACCAAAAGAAAAGGCATAGTACTACTCGAGTTGTAAAGAGGCTGTCAGGGTTAGAGAAATATTTTTTCGCTTCTACAAGACCAACCCGACAGAGGAAAACCGAAAAAGGTTTAAACAAGCCAGAAATGACCGCAACGTATTTCTCATGCGTGTGAAATTCCAATACGACCAAAAATTGAGACACAAAATACTACAATGTCCCAAAGGTAGTACAAGCCTTTTGTAGTTTGTCAAATTTATCCTCCATCCCAACGCTCATTTACAATGACATTCAGCTGTCAGCTCTTTGGACAAGGCCAATCTGCTTGCTGCATACTTTGCAGCTGACTCAAACTCGCAGATTATGCTTTGTTCCCGCCTACACTTGAGTGCGTCGAATCTTCAATGGGACGAATCCACTTTCGCACTCGTGCAGTAGCAAGACTACATAAAGATCTTAACATTCACAAATCCGCTGGTCCAGATAGTATATCTCCCCTCCTTCTGAAGAGGTGTTCTTCTTCACTGGCAAAACCACTACGTAAGCTTTTTCATCAATCCTACTCTATAAGAAACTTCCCGAGCAGATGTAAAACAGAATTTGTCCAGTCCGTCCCTAAAAAAGGCGAATTTTCTTCCCTCTCCTCCTACAGACCCTTTGCACTTACGTCTCTTCTTTCCAAGGTCATGAAAGCGCTGATAAATAGTCAGCTAATGAAATATCTCGAAAAACGTAGCGACAGGTCCACTGGTGATCTGATAGAATGTCTCACCGAAAAGTGGAACCAAAGCGTACATCAATCTGGCGAAAGCAAGATAGTTGCACTTGATATTTCTAAGGCATTTGACAGAGATTGGCATCAGGCTCTTTTGTCGAAAATGCGTGCTTTTGGGATCGATGACTGTCTTCTTCAATGGATTAGTAATTACCTTTCGGAACGTTCAATTCAAGTTGTCTTGGACGAATATAAGCCTGATATTCACAAAAAAAAATCTGGTGTGCCCCAGGGCTCCGTTCTGTCTCCGACACCATTTTTAATTTTTATCAATGATCTCTTGTCTGCCACTTCTAATCCAATATTGTATTCTTTTGCTGATGACAGTACTCTCTGTTTTTCATATTCGTTCGCGGATTCACGCCCCTGCTCTTCGGCTGTAGAACGGGAACGGCAACGTATGTTAAGCTCATTAAATTCCGATGTTAACAGCATAACCAATTGGGGAACTATCAACCGGGTGGAATTGAATGCTTCCAAAACTCAATGCTGTCTGCTGTCATTAAAGCGAAATTCAAAGACCCAGCCATTATCCATGCATCGGCACTTGCATCGCCGAAACCGATAAACTTTCCATTCTCGGTATGTGTGTCAGTGACAACTTACGTTGGAATGACCACATATTCGATGTCGCCAAATATGCTTCGAAATGTCTAGGTTTCCTCAAGCGATGTAAGAAATATTTTACTCCCTCTGATCTGGCTACAATATATAAGGCATTCATCCGCCCAAAATTGGAGTACAATGCTCACATCTGGTTAGGTGCGCATAAAACATCTCTGCACCTGCTAGATTGGATTCAAAACCATGCGATAAAACTCAATTGACACCCTCGAACACCGATGTAATGTCTTCTATCTCACTTTGTTTTATAGCTATTTCCATCACCAGTGCTCCATTGAAACCGCCAGTAGCACTCCGCCCATTCGAACTTTCAACCGTAACACCCGTCTCGCTATGAATGCTCATCAGTATACCCTCAAGCCGATTTTCGGACGTTCTCTAAAATATCGTGATTCTTTCCTAAGCTGTACAACTTGCTTATGGAATGCCCTGCCGACCTCTGTGTTTCCTCGTCGTTATAACTTACGAGTACAAACATTTAAAAACAATGTACATCGATACCTGTGTTTTCTTCCTCTCTAAATTTCCTTCGCCCGCGCTGTGTACAAACATTTTAGGGGAACAAAAAGTGCAAAATATCTGTCGGAGAAATTCACAGACTTTCATCAAATATTCGAAAATTTAAAAGCTGATGTTAAGGATGATTGGCCCAAGATGACTACCGTGAGGGACTCCGTATAACACTTTAATAAGTACTCCATAATTTTGATTTTCTAAATATGATATTGGATGCTATCATGTAACAAACTTCGGTGGAATTCCAAGTTCTACGAATTTGGGGATAACCAATTGATAAGAAATTTAAATGCTCAAATTTTTTTCAGAACAAAAGTTAGCAGGCCATCAGGCCCAAAGAGCATGGCTTAGATCCAATGACAGATTCGAAAAAAAAGATGTGCAAAGGGTTTTCCAATACATTTAGGGACCATCGATGATGTGTTCAAATATTTGAGAACTGACGGAAATGGAAATGGCTTAATGGAAATACTGGCGTCATCATTTGTGAGCAAAAACTGTAAACACTTTGAACTTCCCTTTATTATTCGGGTTTCGCATGATGTAGTTTTGTTGTTATACCTTTTCGAAATGTTGATCATAAACAGTAGAGTAGATGAATAGATACACCTCAATGACTATTATAATAGTTCCATGTCATAAACTCAGTGCCTTGAGTCATAATCCCGTAGGCACACCTCAAGTAAGCTTCGGCTTCATTTCACTAAGCAACATGCAAAACTTGTTTCAGCAATGTAATAACTTTTGTTATTTTCCATTTCCGCTTATGTTTGTCAGACGTGAGCTTATAATTAAAAAAAAAAAACCAATTACGATTAAGTACGAGTATCTTTGTTTTACATAAGTCTTCAGGGTGGCACTAAACACTAAAATTATTTACACCTGTGACTTATGTATGTACGACGTGATAGGTTGTCGTAAAGGTAGTCGATTTGTGGGCTCTCTTACACTGTTCCTTTCAAAATTTTCAAATCATTTTATGTAACAGAAACTTCAAGGATACTTGTGTATATAAATAGAATATACGAGTAAGCAGCCCACAAACATTATTATTTTTAAGAGCACAAAAATAATCTTACTCACATTTCTAAATATACCGCTAATTAAAATTAAACGCCAACAATTAAGATTGTTCTATCTGACGTAATTACAATTTTTTTCAACATCTAGGTGGTGGATATATTAAGTATCTAAAAACACCAGGTATCGAAGCTGAGTAGAATAAAAAAAGAACAAAGAAATTAAGGAAAGCTAACAAAAAAAAGGCCGTTTTTAAAAACGGAATTTCTTCTCGACGATGAGATACAATTTAGGACTTATCCTTCCACAGAGAGCTTTCATTAGTTCCACTGATAATACGGGGTCTTTGTCATAGAAGTTTTGGAAAACAAGAACATAGATAAGGCACCTTTTAAACGCACATATTTTTCTTTTTGAATTTTTACAAATTTTGTGGGGTTACAAGTCTTTTTTTTACTCCAGTTACGAGTATTTACTTTGAAAAAACGTGGGTCTTGTATAGGGATGACTACTTGCTTTATGACAGATTGATGGCATCTATATAAGCATGAGTACGCCAGCTTTAGGGGGATGATTGAAAAGCCTAAGTCTATAGGTGCCACGCCTTTAGATGTTCGGCCAACAAAATATACCGTCAGTAGAGACACAGGTGTTATGGTTGATAAATTAGTATTATCCCAGCCTTGAGGCAATCTTTCATGATGATACGCAAAAAAAACTAGTCCGAGGATTGGAGAGTACAATTAGCATTATCAGGTACATATATATATACATGTTTCAGGTTGCGGCTTTTATAGATAAGATATTGTCTTTTTATCTTTTCTTTGGACATCAAGTTGAAGCCACCGGAAATTGAATTCTTAATTAGAACAGAGCCTGTGTTGTGGTTGACTTTGATAAGACAACTCATAATGTACAAACATGTAAAACGCTGTAATTTTTATGAAATATAACAAAGGAAAGGTGGCCAGTATTTGGTTATCTTAATTTTTACTCAAATCTCATGAAGAGCTCTTCTGTGATGCTGCAAAACCTCATGAAAATATTCGAATCTACCGATAGATTAAGATACTCGTAGAATAAGACCACATAACTTCAGCCTTCGAGGCTGAAAATCTACTGAACATCATGTTTGGGACATTCCATTCTTCTATAACATAATACAGGAGTAGAACAACTCATTCTGATAGACACTATGGCCTCCGCTAATATGCCTCTCAATCTAGCACGGTATTTTGCCAGCTGTCTCCAGTTACGCACACGAAATTGGCTGCGGTCCCCTTGCACTTGCATGCGTCAGCTTAATCGAGTTCGTCTTCTACTACGTTGTCCCTTTGGGTTGGGCCGTTGAGGTCTCTGCGTGCAAATGATCCCTTGTTTGATTGATTGTTGAAGACAGGCAGAATCAAAATTGGATCGTCCGGGAACGAAAAACCCTAGCTACGAGTACATGTTTCAAATGTCTTGAATGGAATTTGCACGCCAATGCAAAAATGAGATGGACGGCTCCAAGTAATGTAGAAAACCAAACATTGCAACAAAGACCCGCTTGATTTCTTCTGCGAAACTAACGACCGTTAGGCACGTAGCTGATAGCAGCAAATGCCCGGTCTTCAAGAGAACTATTACTAGCAAGCAACCATGAAGATAATACAGATTAACCTTAATCATGGTAGGAAAACCCACGACATCCTTTCACAAACGGCTAGAGACGAGGGAGTGGACATTACTTTGATCAGCCAGTGGTATAAAACTGTCGAAAGCAACATCTGGATCTGTGATAAATCAAGGCATGGAATGTGGAAAAGATGCATTACAAAATGTCAGTGATCAGATGGCTACGCTCGTGCAAAAATAAAGAGGATCAACTTCTACGGTTGCTACGCGCGGCCAAGTTGGACGATAAGTGAGCACCAGGCAATGTTAGAAAGCATAAGAGCAGATGCGGAGACCTTAATGCCTGGGCAACAGAGTGGGGTTGCAGGCTCACCAATACCAAAAGACGTATGCTATTAGAAACCTTCGCATCCTTGGAAGTAAGCATTGCAAACAATGGCCCATCAAACGTTTGTAGGAAAGCGGGAATGGGATCAATTATCGATGTTTCCTTCATGACTACGTCCGTACTGCGCTACACAGAATGGTGGGTCAACGCAGAATTTACCATCAGGCGATAATAATTGATATTAAATAACAAAAGGCCATTCTGCGCCTTAAACTAGCGGTCCCAAAATGGGAAGATAAACCCTTCGACAAGGTCTGGTTCGACAAAAGGATGAATATCAGCGAGCTAGCCAACAGCGAAGCAACAGAGAAACTCGCCTGACGAAATCGGCATCGTCATACAGCCCGTACAGTAGCTTTTGAAAGGGCTTCTCCAATCTCGGAGAACTTTTTTCTCGAAAGTATTTTCATCCAGTTTCGTCAGTGTTCAAGCTTCTGCGTCGTAAAGCAGGACTGGGATGATCTATGCCTTGTGTAAAGTCTTTTTGGTTTCCTCAAATCTGTCAAACAAGGCTCAAAAATGTCATAGTTTTCCTTTGTACCATTTACAGAATCAAGAAAAGCTCTCCACGAAATAAGAAATCTCCGAATATCACACATCAATAACCTGTCTCACGTCGATTTTGACTTTAAAATCGTTTGTAAGTGTTTACCCTTCTTTTGAATATGGATGGCGGGACATGGAAGCATCGTTGGCAATGAAGCTTCTGCAAACTTGCTACAGTTATTGCTCGGTTTGACCTTGAAGCCTACTTGACACCCAGATAAAGATTGGCAGTTGCTTTTCTTGCTTTGAAAGGCTAGAGTAAAAATGGCAGATCAAGACGTACATACATAGCTTCGTAAAGTTGAAGTTAAAAACAAGGAATGCCATAAGCGGTTTTGAAGTCAGGTCCAATATGGACTCCCTCGGCCCAAAATTTCAATGCAGCCGATGAAAAGTTTAAGAAATCACAGTTGGGGTTTCAAAGTAGATTATGAATTATGAAGACATGTCCTTCTTCTACTGACGACTAACTCGTTCCGTCCCATTTAACTTCTGTGCGTATGAACAATTTGATTGCTTTGTTCCGACTTCGTCTATACTTAAGCGGTACGTGTATTTCAAGTCGTACAATTTTGTACATTTTGTTGTTACTACCGACTGTAAGGCTGGTTTTATGTTTCTCGGTTTGTTTGATTTAGTTTAGCTCTTCTGTTATAATTTTCAAAGAAGATTATTGATAGTCCTGCTTGCAAGTTTTTTCTCTAGTGGTCATTTGATGGAATAAAATGCAGAACATCGTAGGCCTACTCTGATGACTTTTATGCGATTTTACTAGTAATTTTCCCCACCTAATACTGTAGCGTTGCTGATGATATCTAGGCAGTCTTCTAAGTTCGACTCCCAAAAGGTATTCCCATATTCGCATTCGTATCTTACTGCTTTAAGGTCAATGCTCTCCAAATTATAGCTCATTTAAAACATAACCCATTGCAATGTATTTGTAGGAGATTTATTTGAGAATTGATCGGGAGAACTCTTGGTTCAATAGGTTTTCTCCAGTTCTGAGAAATAATTGTGGGCTCAGGAGGGATCCATCACAAGACAATGTCAGCCAGGTTTAACTCAATTTATCCTTCGCTGCACCTTTCGTAGAGAGCATGAGGCACACGATGTTCCTCAGTGTTTTCACCAACTAACCAGATTTCACTATTTGGCATCATAGTTCAAATGGCCAAATTCGTATCATATCTTTGCAGTTCAGGCCCTTTTTGGCTTCAAGTCTGTTCACAAATATTTAAGGAACGGAGCTTCTTATGCCAGCAAAGGGAGTTTGTTTAATTAAATGTGTGACGACTTCAGTTGGCGTAGATATGATCTTCTGTACAACTTGTGTACCTATTGCTAGAAATAGTTCGTCACCTTCCTTGCTCTGGCCTTCCCAAACCGCAGCAAAAATAAGGAGGCTAACTCTTCTTTAAGCTAGAGAGTTCAAATAGGGTTAAGATAGGATTACACAACTGCTTACTAGAAGTTCTATTTCTATAAAAGTTAAAACCAAATATCCAAGATCACACGTCAGCCAGGAACTGGAATATGAGTGTGAATTAGCAACTGAAGAATCTACTCGCAGAGTTTCTAAGCTTGAAGAATTTTCAGTGCCGGTGCTGACTTATCAAGAACACGGGTATACTGTGGGGTCCACCTTATTGTCCTTATAGAGTTTTTCAGTATAAAGATCGTGGTTTTAACTGGTTCGATAAAGGTATTCACTTTTAAAAAGTCCTGGGAAAACAAAATCTTATTGGTGTTTCTTTAGCTGAGATGGAAACTAACTTCCCTTGGTAATTTTGAAAATTGACGGAATAAGATTTCTACAAACTTTCATGCATAAAGGAGAACGCTCTCAAATGCAGATAGAAGTTTTGCCTTCCTTATCTGGCGTTTCAGTCAATAGCAGAGTCCATTTTTCTAATTGAAAAGTAAGCGTTCTCCTAATGAATCATTCGTGGAGTTTTTATTTACTCCGAAATAGGTAGATTCAGTCGTTAACAATAGTGTGAACTGATATTTCTTTGTTTGTGGACATAGACATCGCTTTGTCGAAATCCCTTGTCGCGATCCATGCACCCTGGACGAATTTGTGGAAGAGAGTTTTTCCAGCCTCTTACAGTACATTTGAAACAGTTCTGAAAAGTTGTTATCAATTTTGAAGATCTTGTTGGCTAACGCAGAATACTTTTTAATGACCTTTATACCCGCAGGCGTCTAGACATTTGCATTTTTGTTATGTATAACTTGAAATCTATCTCAGAACTAGCCCATTTTCCTCTGTGTTCATTGGAAACAACAAAAGAAATATAAATAACGACTTGTTCGATCACACAAATAAGTGCTGCCAACCTTATTTTCTGTGATCTTATCGTCAAAGACCAGCTGCAGCACTGCACATACTAGTATTTGTTATATATTGCTAGAAGCTTTTGATTAGATCCCAGCTCATTCTTTGGAGAATTTCCAAGCTTTATTTCCTGGAACTGGACTTGGTTTCTAAATTTAAGTCATGAATACCTATCTGGCAATAGTATAATCTCAGTCATGGAATTTTGACACAGGCACTGTAAAAACTTAATTCAACATCCCATGACTGAGGGATTGTTGCATTTTTTTTTTACTGCTCACCATATATGCACATTCTTATCTGACTTATTGGCGTTATCAGCGTTACGACAATCATTATTCTATAACCCAACCGGAAACACTTAAAATTTATACAGTCAGTCTACAAGTACTAATTGACCCAATTCAGCGAATACCTACTACAAACCATCCTTGAACAAATAATTTTGTTCAATTTGTTTAATAGGTTGTTGCAGATTTCCTGCATACGAATGCAGAATATTTCGATGTTTCTTTTATGTGAACACAGAGTCGAGTCGATGACAAGTACAAAAGAAAAAAAAGAAAAAAAAATAGCGAAACAAGAAAGCAAGTGAAAAATGATAACTTCCCAACGAGTATGGTTTCACTGGATGCAACACATACTCGTATTTTATCTTTAGTATGACTTGTTTTTATCTAAGAGAAGACGTGACTACAATGTTTTTGTTTGATACGAGAACACAGAACTGTTCAACTCCCATCAGTGATTAAAATTCTGGCAAATTTTTTAAGTTGACAGGCACTGTCAAAGTCAAGTTCCTCGAATCATTTAATTCATCCTTAACGATGCATATGTGGTGTGTTTGAAGAAACTCACAAGTGTACCCACCAAAGAAAGTCAATCAATTACGTACCATCTCAATCCGGTCTTGGTTCACTTCCCCTTTTCTAAAAATAGCGCTATGGAAAATTTATGTCAACATCGATACTCACCACGATCAGTTGGTTTTTTCGCCGCCTCAGTTGAACTGTCACTAGCAAAACCGAGGTTATCCATGCCTCCAGTGGTAACAGCTTCAGGTCGCCGATTTTCGATAAGAAATTGTTGTATCGTTACCGGTCCTTGGTAATAATTCTTCTGGCCAATTGTAATATCTGTCGAATTGGAGAATGCCATACTGGCAATTTGTGGTGAACCGGATCCCAATGACGTTGTGGCCAAGGGACCCATTGGGCTTTCATCGACCCGCTGCTGAAGTAATACCACTCCATCGCTTCCACCAATTTTAGGGATTCCCGCACTACCCGAACCAGTGGAAGTCTGTTGTCCCAATTTCTTGATGGTGTAATTACCATTTGTATCCTCGAACTCGTCGATATCCGATTCGATAACACTTGACACTGCATCGGATTGAATCGATGTTATCGATATGCTTGTACTGCGAATGGAGAGTGTCGGCGACGACTTGTGAGGGGGCGTGGTCGATTTAGATGCATCCTTGTTTGTGGGACTAATATTCTTAGCTAAATTTAATATATTATTTAAATTAATCGCTGTATGATCATTGGAATTGGTGATGCTCGTGTCACGATCAATACTCGTTACTATATCGATATTGCACTGATTTGAGTTTGACATTAATCTATCATCTATAATCACTCCCGAATCCGATGAAGTAGCACTTTTATTCGATTGATTATCAACTTTATCATCTGTAGGCATTTTTACTGATCCAGAATTTCATACAAATAAACATAGCGCGATGCAGATACACATATAGATACACCTATACCTTTACGGCATACTAAAACTGCATAACTTTTGCTAGTTTGAGTGCGATGTCAAGGTTTTGTTTGAGAGTTCAAAACGGAAAATCGCATTCGATGATCTGAGCAGAACTATATAATCAGGCAAACACACACTTACTCGTATAAATAGGAACAGAACACCAGCAAAATGTAAACAAATTGCTATGCCAATCTACCTTTCGAACTTGTATTCTGGGGGCGGACGTGTAATGTTTTCTTGTATTGCAAAATTTATCTCCTTAATTTTTGTTGCGCAGTTTTCCGCTGAAATTCAAATAATTCCATAATTTTCCTAAGCCAAATCGAACTCGCAATTAAAATCGAAATAATAAACAAAAGTCGGCTTGTTTGACAGACAATCTATTATATCCGCTCTTCACTTGTAGTTTAAATGACAAACGAGCTTTTACCACTTTCAAAACCCGCCACGAGCTTTTGTTTTTAATTTTTTTTTTTTCTTTTCCTTTTTAAACTCTAGTAATTGTTTACTTTTGTGGACAAAACGAAAAAAAATTGAAGCTTCAAATCACTTTTCGAAAAAGAAACCAAAAACCCACTTCGAAAATCAGTCACAATTTCGAACTCCACTGTCAGATTCAAAGCGCGCTCGTGGATTTAACCTGACGACTGGTCATGATCAACTGATTTCAACTTGTTCATCAGTGGTGGTGGAGCTGTTTGAATATTTTTTTTTCTCTACTTCTCCAACTAATACTTTGACAATAATTATATATTCGAAATATTTATTCGTAGATACACTTTTCGATTTTATTCAGATGAACACCGGGTGGCTGCTTTTTGTGTTGAAAGTTAGAAAATATTCAGGTGTTTCGTGTTTTAGTTGTTTAGACGTGTGTTTTGGTAATTACGTCGAGAATTCTAATGAATACTCAGCCAGCCAGTCGCGAGGAAGATTTAATTAACGACAAAAAAAAAAACTGTTGACCGGTACCAGGCTTAGAACGTAATTGATTTGTAGATACTCTAAACGAATCGATTCCTTAGAGCGGGTTTCTCAGATCTATAAGAGACCTGTACGAGTATGTTTGCCTACTTGTTTGATAATTTAAGAAAAAAATTTAAAACAATTTCTTCGGAGTTAACATATTTCAACTATTTATTAGTTGAGAGAAGTTTTCCACAATTTATTTGAAGGGTTCTAACTATCTGCAGCACGAATTCCAGTATTCTAATGCTGCATAACTATTGGAATTGCAAATGAAATGTTTCTACTTGTAACACACTTTGTATTGATGAATAATTGTAATCAAATGCTCGAGTGCGATAATTAAATTTCCTGAAAAAAATAATACAAAATCTTGTTAGACCACTTCTTCAAAGACAACACATGAAACAAGTTCCGAAATGTGCGTCATTAGAACAAACAATTCTGCTCGAATACCAGCGTAATAGAAAGTATGAGTCATTCTATTTTTTTTTAAATCTAAACGAAATGTAATCAAGAGTTAAACAAATATATCGAAGTGTTGACGCTTACTCTCTATGAGAGTATAACTGATTGACAAGACAGCACTAATCACTGCCGATGCTAGCCATCACTTCGAAAATGACCCTGCACCATTATCACCGTCGTAATGTCATTAATTTTCGAAAACTACTCCGGTATGCCCAGACGGTGAAGATCTCTTTCAGTTGATTTCGTAGGCCTATCACGGTACAAGTGAATCCAGTGCTGCAACCAAAAAAGGGTGCAATTCTCGTGGAAACAAATGTGATGCATCGCGAAAACGCTTTGTCCTAAAGGCCGCGAACAAAATCAGGCCCCACAATCCTTCTCATGCTTCGAATTTGAAAGGTTGACAGTGAAAAGTGCAAACTCTACAGAGGTCAACTGTACGATCTTGCTGGAAGTGTGCGTGACTGCTCTCAACCGGATGGCTGCGATAAAGCGGAACTCTTAGATTGAAATGACAGTCCATTCTTGACTGGCTAAGCAATTCTATGACGGTAATCCCTCCTCTGGGGACCATCATTTTTGATGTTTTCAATCTTCTCGAACTAACGCTCGTCATCTGTTGGATCTCGGTGCAACTCAAACTACTCGTAATAGGTGAAAAATCTCTCTAGGCAAGAATTGGAAAAATAAAGATAATTATAAAGAGGGCCGTTATCTTATTGTACTTTTGGGTAAACTCTCCACTGAGCCCATAAAAACGGTGACTGGCTTTTGGAAGGGCTGGTTTCCATCGAAAGACTAAGAGTTTGTTTTATTGTCCCCATCGCAGGATCAGCACCCAACCTTGGAGACTTATTCAACCAACATTTAGTTACTCCATTCATAAACTACCAAACAAACGGAGAACTGTATAGGTTAAGTAAAGGGTGTTTTTTTTTAGATGTTTGGTTTTTAAACTGGCAACACTGTTTCTACAGATTGTCAATCAATGTTACGATGAATAGATTAACGCTAGAACAACGCGTGCATATTCTGCAAACTTATAATGAAAACCATGGTTCGGTTCGCCAAACTTCGTGCGCTATATCCATTTTACGGTCAATATAATCGTCCACCTGAGCAAGTTATTGGGAACACGATGAATCGTTTTCGCACCACGTACACTCTAGTGGAAAATACGTATCCCCAAAGACGACAAACAGTACGAACAGAAGAAGTTGTTACCGTTGTAGAGCGCAGTTTGAGAATCCGAATGAGTCCATTCGCCATCGTGCACAGCAATTGGAGCTATGCCCATCCACTTTGTGGAAGATTTTACGGAAAGATCTTGGCTTAAAAGCTTATAAGATCCAGCTAGTCCAAGAGTTGATATCGCGTGACCATTATACGCCTTGTAGGTTCGGTGAATGGGCCGAAACCATAATTCAGCTTGATCCTCATTTTCAATGCAAAATTTTGTTCTCCGATAAGGCCCATTTTTGGTTAAACCCAAAGATGCCGAATTTGGCGTGGAGAAAACCCAGAAGCCTTTGTCGAGACGCCCTTACAACCATTAAAACTCACTGTTTGGTGTGCTTTATGGGCTGGTGGAATCATTGGCCCATATCTCTTTAAGGACGATGCCGGCCATAATGTTACCGTCAGTGAAGTGCGCTATAAAAACATGATTTTTGACTTCTTCGTTCCTCAGTTTAATAGCAATGACGTAACAGAGCTTTGGTTTCAACAAGATGGCTCAACATCAATTTATTGCGGAGAACATTTGCTGAGCGCATAATTTCGCGTAATGGACCTGCGTACTGGCCTCCACGATCCTGTGATCTCACACCTTTAGATTACTTTCTTTGGGGGTACGTGAAGTCACAAGTCTATGCCGATAAACCAGAGACGTTGGACAACTAGGAAGTCAACATTCGCCATGTTATTGCTGAGATACGGTCACAGTTGCTCGCCAAAGTTGTCGAAAATTGGGCTTCACGATTGCGACTCATTTGAGCTAGCAGCGGCGCGCAAATACCCGATGTCATATTTAAGCACGAATGGCAATTGTTTATTAAATAAAGCTAATATCATAAACATTAACACTGAATCTGCATACCCTTTATAAGCTGAGTTAACTAACTTTGGTACCACCGCCGCCGCCTCCGAAGGCACTAGGTGAACTCTAATGTTTAGAGCACGTTTTGCAACTGCGATAAGTCCAACGTGAGAGGCAATCATCCAAGTCGCACATCCACTCTCGGCCTGTCCGAAAAGGTGGAATTCGAGTAACACCGATTGTATATGCCTTAATGAGGACTTTTGCAAATCGAACAAAATCACCCTTCAGCTCAGGATAGAAGGTAGAGGATACTGTTCAGAACCTTAGCGACCCGCTTACAAAATATTTTGGTGGAATGTAGATCTGAAGCGACTACATAAAGAAATTAGAAAACTTTTAGAACTTTAAACCAATTTCGAAGAAGACTTTGATGAAAAGATTGAAACACTTGGTGAAACCAGCAGACTAGCCGAAATAAAAAATAACAAATCGGCCGGCTGGAAACACTCAGAAAATCGAATAGCACCTGCTGGGTCAAAAGAACAGACTCTCAATCCTTTGGTCGAAACTCACCGTGATGTATGATGCAATTAAACATGTCGATTTCTCTTTTGACGATTTTAAGTCGTCTGGTATTTTCAGTTATCCTGGAAAATTGGAAAAGATTACCTGTCAGTCTAAAGCAGGAGGACAACCTTCGACTTCGTTTCTCGCTAGGTAATCTTGTATCAGTTTCTTTAATCAATCTTGATGGTAAAGAACCATATTATGAAGAACAGGAAGGGGCGAAGTTTCTGCGTCTATAGTAGCAATCAAATTGCTCTTAGGACATTACTGCAAGGCTTTCTCGAACTTAGTTGAAAAGCTGAGTTCACTGGATCTTATCTGGGTCCCAGGTCACAATGGGATATATGGAAGCAAAATAAGCCTAGACAAGGCTCAGAGAAGAGCTTCCCAGAACTTGAATTTACGTTCGGACTGCATGCATCTAATAAGGACAACCGTAGGTGGCAATGCGCTTAAACAGACAAAACATACGAATGCCTCCATGCGTCTTTAAGAAGTCAGAAGGTCTTCCGCTATTCCTAATGTAGAAGAGACTGCTGACTTCTTACTGGCGTTTTAACAGAGCACTACGCTTTTCTAAAGCACATAAATGCTGCAACTCACACTCTCACTATTCTGAGTCCGCAAAAATCCACTGTGCATAGAATTATAAGGCGAACAACACAGTGAGCGAGAGAGAATAGGTCTTGGTGTACTACGGATCGTCGTCGGGCCAATACTTTATTTTACTAATTTATTTAGTTGAAATATAAGTGTCGCTTCAAGGTCCCACATCCAGCATACGAGAGACTTATGTCAACTCCGCGGTATCGTTCTCCTCCTCACAAGAAAGATTTTTAGAGCTGCTATCCATTTGATTCATAGTTGTTGAGATGTTGGCAAGAAGTCTATAGTCTATCCTGTTAGGAGAAAACAAATATTCCCCCCACTTGTAACATAGACAACACTCAATGAATTAATTTTTCCAAATTTGTGTGGTTTGCATTCTTACTTCGAACTACGAGGGCTATTCCAAAATCAACCTACGAAGTGAAAAATATTTTTTTACAAAAACCAAAAACATTAATTTTTTCCACAAAATAGTTTTATTAACATCTAAATTATTTTTCTACATAGTCTCCGTTTAAATCTATACTTTTTTGGTAACGTGGGATGAGCTTTTGTATACCCTCCTTAAAAAATAGCACCGCCGGTGGTTTAGGCATTGATTCACACCGTTCATAAGTTCATCATTACTTTCAAAATGTTGAGATGCGATGGATGATTTCAATTTTGGGAAAAGGTGATAATCACTTGGTGCGAAATCAGGACTGTAGGGAGGGTGATCAAAAATATCCCACTTGAACTCCTCCACTAAAGTTCTTGTGCGTGCAGCAGTGTGTGGTCGTGCGTTGTCATGCAGAAGCACCACACCTTTGGTAAGCATTTATCGTCTTTTGTTCTGGATTGCTCTTCTCAACTTACGTAGAGTTTCACAGTAAACCGCTGCAATTATTGTGTTTCCAGGTTCCATAAACTCGGTCAACAATATGCCTTTACTGTCCCGAAAAACTGTGGCCATCATTTTTCGATAGGAAAAAGTTTGTTTGAATTTTTTGGGCTTGTTTGGGGAATGAGTGTGCATTCATTGCTTTGACTTTTCTTTGCTTTCTACTCGTAAGTTTACATACTGGACCCAAGTCTCATCTCCAGCAACAATTTGCTGTAAAAATTCTTCACCTTCCATTTCTAAACGTTCGAGAAATGTTTTTCCTGCATTGACACGTTGGGTCTTGTGGACATCTGTGAGCTGTTTTGGGACCCAACGGGCACAGAACTTGTGGTAACCCAAGTTTTAAGACACGATTCTGTATAGAGTAGTTCGAGAAATTTCGGAAAATCTTGGCGCAAGATCTGAAATCGTAAAACGCCTGTTTTCTCGAACAAATTGGTCAACTTGGTGAACCACGTCTTGATTCATGATCGTCTGTCCGTTTTTAAATTGTCTACATCAATCACAACCATCACTCATCACTGTATTGCCGTAAACAGCATATAACCGACGATGAATTTGAGCTGCGCCATTTCCTTCGGCTTGCAAAAAACGAATTACACTTCGTACCTTACAGGCGGCGGGAGATAAAATTGTATTCTCCATGTTAAAACGGCAACTATTGGAAAAATACGGAACGAAAACGGTCAAAACTTGGCATATTACTAGAGAATAATGTACTGGTTGCGATAGGCAGAAACACGTCTCCGAAGTGCACGTATGTAATGAATTGTAACACATCGGAGGTTCATTTTGGAATAGCCCTCGTATAACTTAAAACGCTGCCTAGATGTCGCTGCTGATACAGGTAGAATAGCGGTTCAGATTCAAATGACTCTTTACAGTAAAAAGACTCTTTCTTCTTCTCTAATAACTAGTTTCCCCATTACATTTGTGGTTCCCTAGATCTTCGACAGGATCCATTTGCAGGCAAATTTTACACAAATGAAATTAAACCGTTCCACAATTTTCAGCAGCAAGGAATTTCGACTGACGGGTCTGAATCTGGGTCACCTGTACAAATTTTCTATATTGAAGCTACTCTCACTGTCCGTCGACGGTTTAGTTTTTTGGTCATTGTCGGCCTATTGTAGATACTTTTAAGAGTTCCCTGTAGCTATTCCATTTCGAACACAGCCGGATATATACTACCGGTAACACTATTGCTGTTACGTCGCAAATACTAGCTGCGACGGCGGCTTTTATTACTCGACTTATTTGCAGTTGGAGTAATAAGAGTTGGTTGTAGTAGGTTGTGGTCTGATGGGAAGTGAATTTCTTTTTTTGACTTAGACTGGATGCCATTCAATTTCACTACTTTGTCTCCTTTGAGAACTGTGACCAGCCTGCTGGTTTTATCGAGTGGCTCCATCTTTTCGCGAAAGTTTTTAAACGAAATTCAAATCAGCCTCTAAGGTTCCGTTTGGCTCAATCTGCTAAGATTTCAGTCCTCCTGAATTGTCGGTTTGTATGGCTGCTCCTGCATTCAGCATTCACTATGTTAACGAGTTCTGCAGCATCTTTAAACAACGAGTCGAGTTTACTAGATGGAGTGAAAAGTGACCTCCTTGGGAATTAAAAAAAATCTTTTTTTTTTTTATATTATGCAATATAGTCCCCTTTTAGTTTGATACACTTATTCCAGCGATTTTCCAACTTCTTGATTCCGCCCGAAAAGTAATTTTCCGGAAGGTCTGCAAAATACTCCTCCGTGGCGTCGATGATTTCCTCGCGTGAGCTGAATTTTTTATTAATGTGCCATCTTTTGAGGTTTGGGAAGAGATAATAGTCCGAAGGATCCAAATCCAGTTACTAATCGACGCCAAAATTCCGCCCAATTCCGCATCAGCGAGTCCACACACTCTTTCGAAGTGCTCTCGCCTTCGTGTTTTTGGTCATTCGTGGCACCCAGCGGCAGGATAACTTTTTCATATGCAGAATATTGCCGAAAATATGGCCTGTGCGCTCAGTACTAATCTTTGTGGTATCTGCTAACTGGCGCACCTACACTTTCCGGTCAGCCAACACTATTTCATGTATTTTTTTTGACATTGTCCTCTGTAACCGCATCGGAGGGCCTGCCGCTGCGGACTAATCTGACGGAGCATTAGCCCCATAATATTTATCCAACTTTTCTTTTGTTTCCTTCGCCGTTTTGCCTCTCAAACAATAATGTTTTATGAGAGAACGAAAATCGTTTTTGTCCATACTCAACATGATGCCAAACACGTCAACAACAATCAGCTGTCAAAACAAAACTAAAGACAGTATCCCACTGAAATTTGCCATGTCTGCCTAAATATAAACGGACTTCAAGGCACCATAACTTTTTTTGCAGTAGCAGCGCGTTCTGGTGGTCAAGGAGGTCACTTTTCACTCTATCTTTTAAATGACGGCTAATTGTTGAGTTTAAAGAATTTTCGACTGTGTGAATTGAAAATTCATATTATGAATATTCGAAATTTATTGCTGGTGTTCTGGGCTAGATGAGCCGAGAATTAATTTTTAATACAGGATGAATGACTCGAACTCCAACTTTTTAAAATGCTATAATTTTTTTACTTTTTAATAAATTTTATTGTGCCAAAGCATAAAATGTTGGAAAATACGAGTACATCCATTTTCAAATTATGTCAGTAGTTTTCAATATGTCCACCTTTGGAGCGAATAATGGCCTTGAGACGACCGAAGAAAGCATCGCACGCTGCACGCAACTGGCTCTGCGGTATTTTGGCCCATTCCCAGCCAAGTGCTTGTTTGAGGTGGTTCAAACTTTGGTATTTTTTAGTGCCAACCTTCGCCTTCAAAATACCAAAGACAGAGAAATCCAACGGATTTGCATCCGGAGAATTTGCAATCCACTGTGTCGAAGAAATGAAGTGTGGAACATTGTTTTTAACCGAAATGACTGTTTGCCCAAGGCTTCAATACTGCCTCTAAGACAGTTTCACGGTTTACGATCGCATTAATTTTGACGCCACGGTTCAACAATACGAGCGGAGAGCGACCATCGGCGGTAAACTCGGTCATTTTGTTTGTTGACATATTGCTCGATAACAAATGTCGACTCATCGGAAAAAACCAAATTCGGCAACTCACCACTTTCGAGTAAGCGTAGCAACTGCTTCGCTCTTTCGGCTCTAACTTTTTTCTGTTGCGGTGTAAGATCGTGTGCTTTTTGGAACTTCAATGGCTTGAGCCCAAGCTTATTTTTCAGTATGTGTTGCATTCGTTCCAACGATATGTTGAGCTCACGAGCCATTTTTCTTCCACTTCGACGCGGATTTCGCTCAATTCGAGCCTTCACTTTCTGAACCATTTCTATCGATGTTGCTGTTTTTTTTTTATGACCACCTCCATGGCGTTTTGCAACGCTGCTAGTATCATGGTAACGAGCTATGGTTCGAGACACAAATGATTTATTCACTTTGAGGTGCTGGAAGGCTCTAACGATAGCTATTTGTGGTTTTCCAGCCAAATATGAAGCAATCACACTATCACGTTTGAATTCCATCGCGGATAAAAATTTTTCAACACAACTGGCAAATCGTTTTAAATGCTTGTAAATAATAAAATTATCTGTCATGTGTCAAAATTTGAGCTCACTGTTATGAACGGTTTGGAAATTATAGCAGTCTGAAGTTGGTTGCAGTTCAACTTCAGTTTACGAACGCGTAAAAATCAATAAAACACGTAATTTATTTCTATCGCTGATTGCTCTCTCACTCCCATTTGATTGAAGGTGGTTGGAGTGACCCTTTCCCAGTCCCTTGTTTATTTAGCGTAGATGTGAGTGAGTTGGCATGTTCTTTGACCTGCCGCCTGTCATTCTTGTGACAGTTCGGCAGATCATTTCGTGGTTTGTGATATTTTGTTTGCGTTGCAGGATATTTAGTGGCGGCGCGTATACTTCGTTCGCGCTGCAGCAACCAAATGCCATGCCCAAAAAGTGGAAGTGCGCGTTGACAATCCATCATGACGTTTGAGTTAGGGTGCACCACAGCGATGGAAGTATTGTTGGGAACCAACAGCTGGATATTATCAAAGCGATATATGATGGCACGAAGGGCTGCATTGGGGTGGGTTGTCGGAATAATTTGATATTCGAAGCGACTATACCATACTATTACCTCAGCTCTTTTTGGTGATGATTGAAGATATTTTTCAGAGTGATTCATTAAGAAGAAGTATCTAAATCCAGACCAGCCTTGTCAAATCTTTTAAACACCTCGTCTATGCTGACGACGTTTATACACCGTCGCCCAGAGTAAGGGCAGTGAACGTGGAAACATCATCCTGAATGACCGTGGTACTGAATCATATCGAAAGCTATGATTGCATTTGGTATGTTTTTCCCAAAAATATGCAGAAGCAGTGGCGTCAGCTTAGACACCGCGCTGCCACTGCTCCACTTATACGAAGAGTCAGTGATGTTATATGGCTTTAGTACAGTAAATGCCACTCTTTCACTAAGAGACATACAGCAAAAATCCCCAAACCGTGGCTCGAATCAAAAATTTTATATAAGATAGGATCAGGAGTATAGGCGCGATTACTGGTATACAAGAAAAAAAATTGTATTGCCCTATAAGTCATCGAAATATCATCCGACTCAATAACAGCGAATATAGGCAGATCCTCGCATGACGTGGGCTAGAGCAGTGCAAAAGAATCTCGGCAATTAGATGGAGTTAAAATTCACCCCCAGAAACCGAACACGATGGATCATAGCTGTGGTTGAAGTCCTAAGAGCCATAAGAGGACATAGAATATAAGAAGAGTGGATCCTGTGTGTCCAATGTCTGGTATTTAACATAACTCGGGATGTCATGACTGTACCACGGGTCAGACTTTCAGCTCAACGTTTTGTGAAATGGATCTATCACAAGTGACGAGAGAATATGAGGTTTTACTGCCGAACTTTCGAAGGTTTGCCATCGCTTGGTGACAGTTTGCTAATGTCAGATTTATTTTTTTCTGTTTTTCAGTGTGGCACCTGAACTTAAACCCAAAGGTCCGGAGTAGTATTGGACGTTATAAAACAAAATCCACCAACTGACCACTAAACTAATAGTCCTGGTGTTAGATGACAGTAAATTGACTGAAATAAGACTAGGCAACAACTTAAATATGCCCATGCTCTGGTTGTAGCTGTAAAGTGGGGAGAGTTGATAATGTTTTCTTCTCTGCTTAAATCGTAAGATGTTGCCTATTATCACTTTCCGTATCATAGTATGTATTATTAAGTCGCCTTTTGAATGCCGGTATTTCCATGTTAACGCTAATGTATCTAGTTAATTATTATTCAAAAAACTGTGTGGGAGAGTAGTGAATCGATATTTGGCAGTCAAAACTATAGTGAAAAAGAGAAAGTCGAGTTAGATGAGTTAGTTACTCGTAAATCTGTGCTTGGATCACTAACTTGCGTCAAATCGATATCCAAAGCAAAGCAAAACAAATAAAATCCCACCAAATAATTTAAGGGGATTTAAATCGTTCGGGTTCTTACGACAAACAAAGTTCTTAAAATTTTCTACAATTGAATAAATTAACAAAAAACACAAACGCACGGTGAATAAATTGATTTTGAGACTCAGAAACCAGTTTGATGTAGCAAAGTTCGAGTTCAGTAAAGTTCAGCTTGCTGGTATAAGTCGATAGCAACGATTCACAATTGCATGGAGAATATTTTTATTTCGCAACCACCTCGCACTGATAAGGAAGAACATTTCTGTGTTCCTCATTGCGACAAAAAAAGAATCTAAAAAAAAAAAATACAATACAATTGGCTCATTCCTTATCTGTTCAACCCGATTGAATACAGATTCCAACGCAACAGAGTTAAATAGCGTCTACATTGTCTCCCTATCAATGTCCGTCTACCTTAGCTTCCATAGTATTTGCCCTGGGTACTCGTTTATGCAAATTTCAGTGATTTTTAACTATTTAGGTTCAGGTGGATATCTTGGGTTTTATTTAGATGGAAAGTTTATTAGTTCAATTCATTTTGTGGTGGTAATTTCCCTACTCGCAATTTAATGTTGATAGGAATTTTGGTTACCCTTTTCTAAGTCAGTCATTGATTTGGTCGGCCAACAATGCCGACATAACTTGCTACTGAGCTATAGGAGTATGTACGAGTATGGGTTTTGTGTTTTATTATTTTATTTCTAAAAAAAAAACATCATATTATGCAGGCCAAGTTTTGATTGCAAGTTTATTGGAAATTCCAAGCTTCAAAAATGTTTTTGTAGATAGCAACAAATAATAGGCGCAAATGGTAAAAAAAAAACAAATAACACAACATTGCGAATAAAAAAAAAAAACTGGGAAAGAGTACAGAGATACGGATACTCGTACACAGTTGCAGATGAGTTTGATTGTAACAGACGGGTCGTATCTTTAGTGAGAGCTTTTTTGAGTTGGCGTTGTAACAAAAAAATTATAAAATTATATTGTAGATGAACTCATTTTGTGTTTATTATTTTCAAATGTCAAACAAATGTAATAGTGGGCGAATTATGAACAAAAATAATTACATATAGCAACACATATGTTGTGAGGCAAATATGATAGTTAAAAATATATTCCGCGCTATTGCTGAGCTTTGTACTACGAAATACGCTCATCTGAGCTTAAATCTAAGTCGGTTTTTGTTTAATTTGAAAAACTACATATAAAATATCCATTTTCTTAATGATTGTTTTAGCTTCCACTATTCTTACAATCTTTAAGGCGAATCTTCTTCCCTCTCCTCCTACAGACCCATTGCACTTACGTCCCTTCTTTCCAAGGTCATGGAAACGCTGATAAACCATCAGCTCGCGAAAACTTCTTAATGACCGGCAGTGCGGTTCTCGTAGCAACAGGTCCTCTGGTGATTTGATGGCATGGCTCAACGAAAAATGGAACCACAGCTTATACCAATCTGACAAAAGCAAGATAGTTGCACTTAATATTTTTAGGGCAGAGTTTGACATCAGACCCTTTTGTGCATTTGGAATCGACGACTCTCTTCTTCAATGGATTGGAAATTACCTTTGGAGATATTCAATGCAATCTGTCGTGGTCCTTGTATGGTTTCAAGTCTGATATTCACAAAATAAATGCTGGTGTGCCCCAGGGCTCCGTTTTGTCGTCGACACTCTTTTTAATTCTCATCAACGATCTCTTGTCTTCTAGTTCTAATACAATATATTCCTTTGCTGATGACAGTACTCTCTGCTTTTCATATTCGTTCCCTGACTCACGCTCCTGCTCTTCGACTGTAGAACAAGAACTGCAGCGTATGGTAAGCTCATTAAATTTCGATATCAACAGCATAACTAATTGGGGAACCACTAATAGAGTAGAATTTAATGCATTCAAAACACAATGCTGTCTGCTGCCGTTAAAACGAAATTTAAACACCCAACCATTATCCATGAATGGCACTTGCACTGTCGAAACCAACTTGACAACTTACGTTGGAATGGCCATATATTCGATGTCGTCAAAAATGCTGCGAAGTATCTAGATTGATGTCATAAGTGATGCTAATATCACTCAGTCAATTGACAACCTCGGACACCGACGAAATGTCTACTGTTCAATCTTGTTAGATCGCTATTTTCATCACCAATGCTCCATTGAAATTGGCAGTAGTATTCTACCCCTTCAAACCTTTAAACATAACAACTGTCTTGCCATGAATGCTCATATCAGTTTACCTTCAAGCTCACTTTCTGAAGCACATTGAATCATCGAGATTCTTCCCTAAGTCGTACAATTCGCTTATGCAATTCCCTGTCGAGCTCTTTATTTCCAGTCATTGTAACCTGCAAACATTCAAAACCAACGCATATTGGTACTTCTCTTTCTTTTCTCCCTAATTTCCCTTCGCTCGGGCTGTGTGTAAACATTTTAAAGGTACTAAAACCCTTTACAAGCTCGCTAATTATACAAAAAAAAAAAAACTAAAAAAGGGCTCTAAACACTGCTTCGAAGTTGACAGCCGTATCCGCTTGTTGTCCAATCACGGCACCCATGCTCAATTGATCATATAAACTGTATATTGGTTACCTACGTTCCCTACGATAGTTTAGTTTAGTTTATTATTAATATTGAATTCATTGTTCACATAAGACTTGTGTACAAAACACATCTTTTTAAAAAATAGAACAAGCTTTTGTATATTACTTTAATTTGAGTTTAGTTTACGTAAAAGAAAGAGATAAGGAAAAGAAAGTACAAAGCAAAAGAAACATAAGGAAAAGAAGAGGTAGGAAAGTTGGCAAATCTATTAGGAATTATTAGCATAATGAAGAAACAATTTTTTCTTAAAGGCGAATCGAGTTAACAAAAAATTGTCTAGATGTATTAACATATTTGCATCTTGGAGTGATCAATTGCAACATTCTAACATTACGCGAAAAAATAATTTTTTCAAATAGATATTCCGGTTGTTTTGTTGTTAAAATGATAGTAATGATAGTATAGTTCGATATTTCATCAATTCGTCGATTGACAAACCTACAATCTGATGGAAGTAGAAAGAGATATGTTCATATCTTCCTATGCCGAATATGTATCTCGCACAGCTATTATAGGCAACATTCAGCTTTCGCCGAGATTCATAATCCATGTAGGAGTATATTTCACACCCATATAATAGAATAGGCAGGATATATGATTTTACAAGCTTTAACTTAACTTTGGTGGGAAGATAGTTGGAGGTAGGACTAAGTCCTCTAAGGGCTCCGTAAACTTTCGATGCAGTTTTTGTCATATGAGTCCTCCAGGTAAATTGTTGGCTCATGTAAACCGCAAGATTTTTGAATGTTTGAACACATTCAATTGGAGTTCGATTAATATAAAGAACAGGAATGTCTACTTTAATTCGGCTAGCATTAATGATCATTGCTTTAGTCTTTGTTGGATTAAGACTGAGTTTATGACCACTTACAAATTGTTGCTAATTGGTCGTTTAGATTAATTATCGCTTGCTTAATTTGGGATTTGGGAAAAACAGAATAAATCTGCATATCATCTGCATATATATGACGTTTACAATTCACAAGACGCACGGCTAAGTCGTTTATATAACATAGAAAGAGTAGTGGTCCTAAAACGGATCCTTGGGGAACACCTGATGGAACAAAAAGACAAGATGGGCGCTTTTTCTCATGACATACATACTGTGACCGATTGCTCAGAAAAGTCTTAGAAAAGTCTAAAAACACAATTAGTGCTAACATTTTGTGGTCTAAGCCCTCACGCATATCTTCGCAAACCTGCGGTGCAATTATGCTTAGCACGGAAACCCGACTGACAGTTTGTAATAAGCTATTTATCGTTTAAATAATGTTTGACTTGTTTACTAACTATAGTCTCAAAAACTTTGCTCAGAAATGGAAGTATGGCAATGGGTCGATATTCAGTTTCTGGGCGCGATGGAGATTTCGGAATTGGCACCACTTTAGCAATTTTCCAACTTTCAGGGAAGGTCGAAGTTGTGAGTATTGAATTAAAAATATGGGTTATATGAGTGAGAATGACTGGAAGCAGGATTTTTATGAACTTTGGAACGATATTATCCCATCCAACTGCGTTAGATGTAATGTCAAGGATCGTTTTACCAACACTGATTTCGTCGGTGCATTGTAGGGAGAAAGTGTCGTCGCTACTGCATTGTGGTTCAGATATATTTGTCGGATTATGTACAATATATCATATGCAGAAATTGATGAGGCTTGGAAGGGCTGGCTTTTCAGAAGTCAAACCGAGTGAGCGCACAGTCTTCCAAAAGTCGGTGTTTAAGCTAACTGCATTGAACTTGTTTGCATAAAATGACCTTTTATTAGATCTGATTAATGAGGTTACTGCATTACGAACAACTTTGAACTCTGTGTGTATTTCAGGACATTTGTACCGTCTCCATCTCCTGTATGGAATATCCCGGGCTTTCTTGGACCTTCTTTTTACCACTGGCACATGCTTTTTAAAAAGCTATAAAATGTTTTCATTGAAATATTTAATTTGAAAGCTATTATCATTTGTTGCATATATCGGTTGCCAATTTATCGTCTGGCAGTCATGAAAGAGTACTACTAGATTAAGTTTTGTATAATCAAATGACTCGAAGAAATCGTTATTCGTTACTTCTGAAAGTATGTTGACTGTTAAACGAATCATGTCGTGATGCGAAAATGCTCGAACAGGAAGTTGATCGTACCGGAACACGAAATTTTCTTCAGACACTAACGCAATATCAATTAAAGAGGGTGTTTTGTTGGGCGCAAAATGAGTAGGATGAATACTATTTACGAAACTCAGGCGAAGGGACTCAATCAATTCTTTAAAAGCATTATTTTCCTTTTCTAAGATGTTTAGGCTTAAGTCGCCACATATAACGATTTTGGAATATAAAGGAGATAATTCCTCGAGCACATCTCTTATTAGCGTATGGTGTGCAACATCCGGAGCCATATATATGCACCCCAGAAGGAAAATTTCGTTAATAGTCCTAACTTCAATGAATACGTACTCCAATAAGTCGATTGGTGATGATTTTTTAATAATATGACACTTATGACACTTTTTTAAATAGATACCAACACCACCTCCTCCTTTGCGGCATCTGTGATACGTCCACGTCCTCATCTGCTATGTGAAATTTTTTTCCGCGATCAATAAAAATCGACGGACCTTTCAACGATTTTCTAAGTAATCACGTCACCGCGCGGCCTGTGGGTTAATTATCAAAAACAGTTGTACTGCGATATTTAAATTCGTTGAACTACATAGTGTCTTGCGGTTGTAATACAATAGATGTTGAAGGGTCCCAGTAGACAGCATCCAACTTCGCTTTTACTCCTTTGCACATTTTTCCATCCAAAAATAGAAATCGGATTACGGATCGATGTTGCTCTTTATACTAGGTGGCGCAAAATTAATCACGTCATATCGTCATACGAGTATTTGACATTTCCGAACTAAACAGCTGCAGTTACAAACAGACAAGCAATGGAGCGCTATACTCTGCACGAGCGTGGAATAATTGTGTCGATGTTTTTGACCAATAATCGGTCGGTGGTGTTAGCGCAGCATGAATTTCGACGTCGATTTCCTAATCATGTCGAGCCAACTGGGCAAACATTCCGGCGCTTAGCTACTCGACTCGAATAGATTGAAACCATAGGAGACCTTACAGGGCGTGGAACCATCGTTCGGCCGAGGATACAGCGGCTGTGGCTGCCAATGTCGTTGAGAAGGAAGAAACATCAACCAGACGACGGGCCACGCAGTTGGCGAATTTTAGTGAAACACTTACACATGTTCCCGTACAAAGTGCAAACAGTGCCTCAGTTATTGCCTCCTTACCATCAGTCGCGTGTGAATTAGTGTAAAACCATCCTCAGTCTCAACAACGAAGAGGGCAATTTTGTGTCGAAAATGAGCGACGAGGCGCATTTCCACTTAAGCGGTTATGTCAATAAGCAAAATCTTCATTCCTGATGCACTGAAAACCCGCGTGTGATGCACGAAGGGCCATTACATGCACTCAAAGCCACTGTGTAGTGCGGCGTTCACGCGGCAGGAGGGATTGGGGCGGATTTTTTTGAGGACGCCATCGGCAATAAACGACTTCTTACTGCCGGAATTGGATGAGCGGGGCTTGGTGAACATGTGGTTTCAACAAGACGCGTAATCTCCCGTTTTGGCGATTTGGCATGGCCAGCAAGATCGGCCGATTTAGCCATCCCAGACTTCTTTCATTGGGGCTACTTGAAGTCGCGGATTTATGCCAACAAACTTCAGATAATCGCAGCCCTTGGAGAATATTCGACAGGAATGCGAACAGTTATCACTGGAAATTTTGCGGAAAGTCATGGAAAATACAATAAAACGGGTACAAATGTGTATCAACACTGGCGGCCGCCACTTGGCGGATTATCTTTTCCACTTAACAGAAACAATTATAAAGGAGCAAATAAATTTAGTAAAAAAGTAATACAAAAACAAAATTAGATGATTAATTCTGCACCACCTACATATGATGGCTCTCAAATCAAACCAACTGATGAATCAATCTGAAATTCTGTTTTGTGTCGTTTTAGAGATAGTAATACTCGGTGGTAATGCCTACTTTCCTTAGCAACGCCACATGTTTTTGAAAACGGATACTTAATGATCTACCCCCGTAGTTGCATTCGCAAGCACATTGATTTCGAAGGGAGTTGTTTTTTAGTGAACAATAGTCTCACACTACTATGCCAACGCGCTTGCGCTCCTCAGAGTGTTTACGGATGATTCGGACTTTCCATCGGCGGAAAGAAAGACGTTTTACTTTTGGTATATCGTTCAACATTGCGATAAAAAGGTTTATGTAAAGGACGGACGTTTGTATATAATGTAGAGCTGCCATGCATAACAAACTTTTGAATTCAAGCAATATTGTCCGTTTACAAAATACTGCGCACATTTTGTTTTGGAGCCATATAATCCACTTCACGTTTTATCTAAATACGATGTCGTTATTGCGTATTACCACAGAGCCTAAGAATTTAAATGACTCGAATTGCTAGACGTTATTACGCTTCAGGCCCATCTCCAGTCTACCTTTACAACTAGAGAAACGAATTGTGGCTATCCAAAAACCGGTCTTTTGAACCATTCAATGACCTCCCTAATATCGTCATAATGGCTTATTGTATGGTACGGGTATGGTATGACTAAAAAGCCTCTAATTTGCTTGTCTTGTACTTTATTTTTAAATTATAATTATGTAACCGCTAATTATGTAACTTATTAGTCAACCTGGGCTCGCCTTATCTGATTCTTTGGCATCTTCAGATTTAATGAGAGAGGGCCGCAGATATCCAGATTAATGTCCACTCATTGATAATCGACTTACTAAGTGAAGTGACTAAATGTCGTTGTAAAAGTTGATTGGTTTACAAGTCGAATCCGTACGATGCAGTGAGTGACTCATTACATCAATGTTTTTTTTAAATAAATTAACCAACCAGCTGTTTAACAAATGGTTGGTTGTTTGAATGATCTACTAGTCCATGACTAATTATTGTAGCAGTACTAGTTGACAAAAAGTGTAGCTTAAATAAAAGCCACAAATTTTGAAAAACAAAATTGAAGCGTAATTTATAAGGCTCATCGTTAATTTTTGGCATATTATTTTTGTGTTTCTTTTTTTTCTTTTTATCCCCGAAGCACCCTATAAAAATTATCTCGAATGTAAATAATTACTTATAAAAGCTCAGATCGTGCTAGTCTGCCGGCATATGATATCAAAGCAGTCGGCTAGTTAAGCTGTGACGAAAACAAACGACTCTTCCACACAGATACTCGCAGTTTGAATGTCTGTTAGCCTGCTGATTTGTGTCGGTATTTAGCAACTTTACTTTAGGGGCGACTTAACATATTTGTTTGTTTAGCGTTAGCGTTAGCGATTTTTTATATTCTTTTTCTGAAATACTTAAGTCATGTACAGTACAGTGTGGGTCTTTGTCAATTGTATGTATCCGCACAAAATGTACGAAATACGAGTACAAGTACACTGTCAGCTAACTGAGTTGTGGTAAACTTAAACCGCCCACTTGCGTAGAACGCAATTACTTTTTGGAATTAGCTGGTTTTAGCATGAAACGTAATCTGGTGGAAAGAGATACTGGAATATTCTATTGAGGTTCATTATTGATTTTAATTTACACGACAAGTATATGAGGAAGCCACAGCCATTTTTAAGATGTGCACTAATTTCACCTGGAAGAATGGTAATAATATTAACAAAGGTGTTGTAAATGATGAACAGAATTCAATGTTGAAAGAGTCGTGTAAATCTATGATGCAGAAAAAAGATACTTCTTGCCTCTAAAAGAAAAAGCGAAAGGAACAATTTGCAAAATAATATATTCACAAAGAGGTGGATAATGTTGACTTGTTGTCCATGTGCTCAATGAGTCCGATACGTTATATTGGCCGTGTATAAGAGTTCCAGTCGGTATCCATAGCTTGATATTGGATTTGCAGGGTTCGTTTCATACTTGACAAAGATTCTATCTTTCGAAACTGCTTAGTATTTCTTCTGCTTTTATGAGTATCGCCCACCACCCTGGGCCATATATATGTAGTACTGTGGGAGTGCAGGACTGTAGTTTATTTTTTAGGATAGCTTTCAGCAAGTAAGAGCTTTGGAACCAGCTGTTTTGCATTTAATCAGTTAGAGGTATTTCATGCCAGACCTCAATTAGTGATAATGGAACTAATATAATAAATAATATTTATGTACCTGGAATTACCATAAATCCTTTGATAATAGTTCACTAAAAGTGGATACAAATCTCTACATTGTATCCGTACAACGGTGGCTTTATATAAAGTTTTTCATTAGATGTGGCCCAATTGTGTTTAAGGTATCAATGAAATTCATATTTTTAATTGAACTATTAGTTACGAAATATAACTTCATTCAAATGTGCCTGAGTGGATGCGCTCTGTCAAATATGACATGACATTTTCACATAATTCGGCTGATATTCCAGTAATTTCACATGGAACGTCTACTTCGAAATCGTCTTGAGTTAATGTATCTCCAAAGAGCCGCCATTTCTGGCGATAAGACAATCACTGAAATTCATCGTCAATAAGTTTGTAATTTTTAATTTTATTGGGGGCTGACGGCCCAATTTATTTGGCTTATTACAAGCTTAAAAACTAGGACTTACGAACTACGAAAAACTAAAATATCTAGGACTTATCACTAGTGCTTAAAGCTAGGGATGGTGCAGGAGATCGAATTTGAGGGAGAGAGTCCTGCGATTAAAATTGAAAACGGAAAGGTTGAGATATACATATGTGGTGCGGTGGATTGGTAGATAAAAGAAAGGAGGGCAAGAAAATGGAGTCGACGGAGACTGAGAGGAGTCGATGAATGAAAAGAATATCAGCTGCGTCCCTTCGTTCCTCAAGGGTATTCAGGTTAATGAGTTTGAGACGGTCTCGGGATGTAAGTTTAGAAGATCGCTCCAAGGTAGACCTCGAAGAGCAAATCGAAGAAAACAACGCTGGATGCTCTCACTACGGGATACATGAACTCGTTAAAAGGGACACCACGCTTGGCTACCGTACTCGAGAAGTGGGCGAACGTGAGAGATGTATAGATAGAGAGATGATCACGTATGAGTTGCAGAATTCTTCGGACGAAGCCAAGTGATGAGTTTGCTTTAATAATTTTCTTATCCACATGAGAACGGAAATTAAGCTCCCTGTCACATAATATGCTAGGGTCGCGGATATCACTCAACAAGGGATATGGGTTGGCCGTGGAGAAGGTAAATTCAGGCAGAAGACTTGTAGCACTTACGTAAGAAGGTAATCGATTGACATTTGGTGACATTGAGCTCTAAGCAGTTCTTGATGCACCAGGTGGAAAAATTATTTAAATCTATTTGAAGGAGGCTGGAGTCGTATTGTGAGGAAATGGGTTTAAAAAATTTGGTATCGTGAGCATAAAGAAAAAGTGCTGAGTGAATGACCCTTTCAAAATCGTTAATGGTTAGGATGAAGAGAGTTGACTTGGGTGACTACCTTGAGGAACACCTGAAGTGGCCAAGAACTTGACCGATAGGTCTGTGAAACGAACACTATAAAAACGATTATCCAGGTAAGAAGATATCTACTTTAGCAAAATGGGTTCAAAGCCCAGGACAGACAATTTGAACAGGATTAGTTTATGAGATATTTTGTCAAAAGCTTTACTGAAATCAGTCGTTATAACGTCAATTCCTTTACCACTTTTTAAGGCTGAGAGAACAGAGGACACGAATTCGACGAGGTTAATGGTAGTTGATCTATCTTTCAGAAAGCCGTGTTGTTTAGGGGAAATAAGAGATTTGCACTGAGAGCTTAAGGCTTCGTACAAAATGCTTTCGAGGAGTTTGAGTATATGTGAAAGTTTATCTATGGGGCGGCAATTAGTGACTTCGCTTTTTAATCCCTTTTCGTGTATCGGACATCGGTGTTATGAAAGTAGCCTTCCATATCTGTGGAAATTCACGATAACTGAAGATTTGAAAGGGGGTGGGAAAGTGTGAAGGAACAGGCCATCTGGGCCGGGTAAGTATTCATCTTTAAGTTGTTGTAATTTATTTTGTATTACTACATATACTAGACGGAGTGAAAAGTAGCCTCCTTGGGAATTAAAATTTTTTTTTTTTAATTTTTTTTTATATTATGCAATATAGTCCCCTTTTAGTTTGATACACTTATTCCAGTGATTTTCCAACTTCTTGATGCCGTCCGGAAAGTAATTTTCCCGAAGGTCTGCAAAATACTCCTCCGTGGCGTCGATGATTACCTCGCGTGAGCTGAATTTTTTATTGATGAGCAATCTTTTGAGGTTTGGGAAGAGATAATAGTCCGAGGGATCCAAATCCAGTTACCAATCGACGCCAAAAGTCCGCCCGATTCCGCATCAGCAAGTCCAAACACTCTCTCAAAGTGCTGTCGCACCCAGCGGCAGGATAAATTTTCATTTGCAGAATATTGCCCAAAATATGGCGTGTGTGCTCAGTACTAATCTTTGTGGTATCTGGTAGCTGGCGCACCTTCACTTTCCGGTCAGCCAACACCATTTCATGTATTTTTTTGACATTGTCCTCTGTAACCGCATCGGAGGACCTGTCGCAGCGGACTTGATCGGTAGTGGAGTTGTGGCCACCACAAAACTCTCGAAACCAATATTTGACGGTGTAATCTGACTGAGCATTAGCCCCATAATATTTATCCAACTTTTCTTTTGTTTCCTTCGCCGTTTTGCCTCTGAAAAAATTATGTTTTTTGAGAGAACGAAAATCGTTTTTTTCCATACTCAACATGATGCCAAACACGTCAACAACAATCAGCTGTCAAAACAAAACTAAAGACAGTATCGCACTGAAATTTGGCATGTCTGCCTAAATATGAACGAACTTCAAGGCACCATAACCTTTTTTGCAGTAGCAGCGCATTCTGGCTGTCAAGGAGGTCACTTTTCACTCCATTTAGTATGGTCAAAACTTTGAAATAAGAGGGATCCGGTACGAAGGAATTATCAGCAAAAGATCGCTTTAAAAAAGTGGCAAAAAAGATGGCTATGGTATGCGGATCGATTGCTGATACATCGTATGAGATATTGGATTGTACCACATGAAATGTCCAATTTTCGCTTTTTAAACTTAAACGTTAAATTTTCTTTTTTTTAATAAAATAAAGCGGTATGTGTGCTTGACGTGTGAGAATTTTAGGATTCGGGTACAAGTATCGTTATTTTTTTTTCTAGAAATTATTTACCATGCTGTCGGCAATTCGAATTCGAACCCTCTTCCTTTATGAATTTAAAATGGGACGTAGTGCGTCATTGGCAATGAAAAACATTAATGACGCATTTGAGGATGTAGAGGTAAACGAACGTACTATACGACGTTGGTTTGGAAAGTTCCGTTGGAGAGATTTAAGCCTCGAAAATGAACCACGTGGGAAGCCGGAAACGTTAGTTGACAACGATGTTTTAAGAGCAATGGTGGATGCGAACCCAACGAAATCGGTTTTGCATAAAGTATGGGAGTCGACATACATAAGTCGACACCTTTCTCTCATAGGAAAGGTAAAGAAACTCGATAAGTGGGTACTCCATGAACTGAACGAATCCCAAAAACAACGGCCCCTGGAAACCCGCGCATCGCTTACATTAAAAAACCAAACTGAACCGTTTTTGCACCGGATAGTCACCTGAAATGAAAAGTGGATACTGTATGATAATCGTAAAAGATCTGCTCAGAGGTTGGATGCAGATGAAAAACCAAAAAACACCCCCAAGCCCGATCTTCACCCAAAAAAGGTTATGGTGACAATTTAGTGGACATCGAAAGGACCAATCCACTTTTCATTTCTTCATCCAGGAGAAACGATAAACGCTATCAAATATTGTGGGGAAATCGACTTATTGCATGCCAAATTGACTGAAAAGCAACCTGCGTTGGTCAATAGGCACGGTGCGATCCTTTTTCATGACAATGCTAGACCCCATACCTCACAAGTAACGCTGTAAGAACTGTTTCAGTTGGGATTTGAAATTTTTCCGCATCTGCCGTACTCCCCTGATATTTCCCCAACGGATTACCATCTTTTTCGCAATCTGGATTCATTTTGCCGGCAGAAGGTCTTTCGGAACCGAGCAGAGGTCATAAAAGCCTTTGAAGATTTCATTGCCTCAAAGAGTCAACACTTTTACGCAAAACAAATATTTGACCATATATCATGTTGGAAGAATGCCATAGATGCCGATATCGTGCTGCGCTACACAGCCCATCAAACAATTGATCTTTTGTGCACTAAGTTCGGTAATAGTGTTATTAGCCGCCTTGGCGATACCAATTTGCCGCCGCGGGGCTGCGATTTGACCCCGTTAGACTTTTTTTGTGGGGTGCCCTTAAAGATCGATGTTATGCAAAACAATCAAGAACGATACCAGCTCTTAAAGCTAATATCATCCGAGCTATTCGTGAGATAAAGCCAGAAATTGTGAACAAGGTTTTGAAAAGTAGGGTTGATAGGATGCGTTACTGCGAAGCCAGTCGAGGCAGCCACATGAATAAAATCGTATTCCATAATTAATGGAAATATTTGCTCACAATTCACAACATGCCGAAAATAATTGATTTTTGTTCATTTTATTTTATTTTTATGTTGTAATCAAGTCCTACGATTCAATTGGCTTATTGGCTATTTCAACTGTACACACGTAAATAATTGTGGTACGTATTATACAAGATGTCAAATGTGTCAAATGAATTTGGTGAAAATAAAGTTATTGTGAATTCGGAACTCAAAAGTTTGGTTTACAACATTTTTCTATTTGGACCACCCTGTATATACCATGTCGAATAGACGTCCTGAAAATTTGAATATGTAATCCTATAACTACCTTTCTTGTCATCCGAAGGAGCCCCAACCTGAAATTCCACCAAGGCGGTTGTTTTTCTCTTTTGAAACTTCGCATAAGCCTCCACACGTGGTTCACCACGCGGCTGAGTTGCACGATAAGCATTGGATAGCCCTCTCCCAATAAGTTTATTTTATCTGTTTGGACTTTCAAAGGTTAACAATAGTTTTGTTCAGGATTATTGAGAGCAAAATTGGGACAATTTGTTGAATCGATTGTGAACTGTGGGTAGCGGTTTTTTTAAAGGACGCCTGCTCTGTTATGATCCAGGTAATTCTTACTCTTTACTTTAAATATCGTCTTGGGTCAATAAACATTTAGCTAATACGCTCGATATCTAACTCAGCCAAATTAGTCTGAACACTTACATAATTTGAATATTCGCTAATCGGACTTAAAAAATTTCCTACCAATTACTAACTGCGTAGTTTCTTCTATAACATTGCCGGCTCAATCAAAGTTGTATAGTTTGAGGAACCCACCGTCTTTGTTAACAATAGCAAACCAATAGCGGGCTCTCATAATTATACACCAAAGATGAAAAATTAGAAAAACAGTAGCACGAATGGTTTCTTCCGGTATGATTCCGGACCTTGATTTACCCGTCTTCTTTGCGAAAAAAGTTTTGCAGTTATTCCTCTTCCAATCCTCTGTTTGGTATTGGTATTGGTACTCGTATTTGGATTAATAAGGCAAAAGTAAAGATTAATCTGAACTAGTCGAAGTATTTTTCCTGACTAGTAAGGTTTTCATTATCATTCTCTGAATCGCAAGGAGAGCTTGGCCTGCTTGGCTTCATAGAAATTCATTACAACTGAGTATCTTATACGACATTGCTATACTAGAGCTATCAATATGAGGAATTTTGTTAATCGTCAATATTAATGATGCTCTAACTGTTTGGATGTAGAAATTTTGAGTAACTCTGAGCTGAAGGATTCGTTTTTGGGGCTCAGGAATCAATGGGTGTATTTCCTCGATCGAGATGGAATGTAACTTCAGTTTCAGTAGAAGATCTTTGGTTTGAAACCTCGTCAATATTGCTTTAAACACTTCCTTCGTCTGCATGGGTCGTGTGATACACATATGTAGAAATTTAATAAGAAATACAGCCCTTTGGGCAGGAATCAAATAAGGAACTTATTCGGTGAAAGTCTAATGTCTGCACTCTTCATTTAAATTGCCCGCATACATCATTTTCAGAGTCAAAGCTCTTCCTGAATCTTAATGTTCCTTAACATTGAAAGAACAACATTTACACATGTACATTTGTGTATGTGCGTATGTTAAACCTTATTCAATATATTTAATATATCTCCCTGCAGTTGCTTGTGCCAATAATATGTCACTGAGTAATGGCTACTCATTGGTTTTTTTTTGAAAAACACGAAAGAAGTATTAAAAATTATTGATAGCAGGGTTCGAGTCAATGAACTGGGAGCCGATTAGCCGTAGTATGTGTGGATATAGAAAACAAATGAGATGAAGGTCAGAATTATTCCAGTCGAAATTAGAGGCCTCACTCATCTTAGCCAAATTGGTGACAATAGTAACACAAATAGTGCAGCTTGCTCACCCGCGCCAGTGCATTTAGATAATACTATACAATACTTTGTCGAGGTGCCATAAGGAAGCCACATTGAACCTCTCTTAATAACTTTCTTTACAAACGACATGTCTTCTCCTTCTCCTTGGCCTGTTCAGTTTTGCCAGCCTTCAACATCATTTGTATGCGTTGATGCCAGTGAGGAATTTTAGATTGCTGGTATTCTCAAACGGAGATTAGAACGTCCGTGTCTGCTAGTTACATCAGTTTATTTTAGAAGGAGCACATTGTTGCCCAGTGCGCTATTTCCAATCTATTCAATGTGGCTGAATTATCATAGCTCCTAAATTTAAAAAGACTTCGCTATGACAACATTGACACATCGTGTGATTGCGTCTAATGCGAATTGCATCGCGGGTCCTTCTCAAGCAGTGTCAATATCCTTTCATCATTATTCCACATGATCCGCGACACCTGTTGACAAGAGCGTTTCTTCGCTGGTAGTACGAGTAAGTAATAGGTAGGTGCTCTCTCGCCTTAGTTGGGCAACGAACTTCAGCTTTGTAACGATGTACGTTGAGACACAAGCAGGAATTGCAAAGAATTCAATAGGCATTTATTAGTCTCACTATATATACGTTACAAAATTCCTGTTAAATACATAGTTAATTAGGCTTAGGTACGAGTACAATACAACAATTCAATTACTTCAAATTTTATTTAACCGTTTCAATATTTAGGATTTAACCTCACGACTGCCACAACTGCTCACGCACGGAAGCCAGGTGGATTTTTTTTGCGGCAATCGACTAGCAATGTTTGACAGATTTGTTAAACTTGGCTCTCTAGGCAGGGATGTCAACACTCCCCCACAAGTAGGACCACTAGGAACTGTTGGTCTTACTTCATCCGTAGCCATGACATCCAGGACAGCCAGTCTTATAGCAGGTCGTTCGTACGCACCTGAGCTTGTTACAACAGTCGCGCTTCATACCTGATCATCTCTCGAGGACCTCATCGCAATTATCCTTACCTTAGGCCAGCAGTTTCGTGGGCTATTAGGGTCTACGATAATGACAACGCTTCCTACCTCAATTTCCTTAGCAAGTTTATGCTACTTCGACCGCCGCGTAATGGTTGGGAGGTACTCCTTTACCTACCGTCTCCAAAAGTTATCGGCGAATTGTTGACTCGACGACCAGTGTTTCCTTAGCACCATTCGATTATCGATGAATTTGGCTAGAGGCTCCATTCCGCTTGATGATCCAAGCAAAACATTGTTTGGGGTAAGGGCGTCTTCGTTTTCGTCGCCGATATATAGTATGGAATATATGTTAGAGGACGCGAGTTTATTAGGTTTTCCACTTCAATTAATAAGCTTTGCAGGACCTCGTCGGATGGATTTCCAGTGGGTACGATCTGTGTCAACGTTGTTTTAATAGATCTGACTAGTCTCTCCCAGCTTCCGCCCATATGTGGAGACCCAGGTGGAATAAACACCCACTTAGTTGAAATCGATGTGAATGTTTCCATCAGCTTTTCTTGGTCGATATTTTGATATGCTTCTTTCAGCTCTCGCTCCGGACCGTGAAAGTTAGTACCGTTGTCAGAATGTAGTTTAAGTAGTGTTCCTCGCCTTGCCAGAAAATTGCGGAGCACCAGAATGCATGAGTCCGTGGATAAAGAGTGTGCAACCTCAATGTGGATTGCGCGAGTGGTAAGGCAAGTTAGCAAAACCCTCCTTCGTTTATCAGTCGTTCGCAAGATTGAAACACTTACGGGACCAAAATAGTCGACGTCCACGAGTGAAAATGGTCAACTGAAGGAAGCCAGCCGGGTAGGTGGGAGTTGGGCCATGATTGGAGGCTGCAGCCGTGCTCTCAGATTTTTGTACACTTGGCATGACCGACGGATAGAGTTGAAGATAGCTCTCAATCTCGGGATGTGAAATCGCTAGCGAATTTCGTTTACTGCAGTTTCGTGGTTTTGCAGTTTGTACCGCTGATGATAGTCGAGAATTATTAGCTTCGTGATGTGATGATTCACTGGGAGAAGAATTGGGCGCTTTAACTCATCTCTCGCGTATTTCGAGAGTTCGATTCTTCCACTAGCATGTACTAATTGATGTTCGTCTAAATGGGGACAAAATTTGTAGATTGAGCTTGATTTATTCACAGCTCTACTTTTCGATAGGCAGCCAATTTCATTGCGGTAGGCGCTGAGCTGCGCTTCTTTTAGTAGGGCCTTCTCTGTCAGCTATCCGAGTGACAGGAAGGCTGGCCCCTGAAACCATCGACTGCATAGAGAAAACTCCGGAATCTTACTCCATTTGGTGGCATTTGTTTTGATGGCATTCACCGCCACTCTGACACATCTGAGTATTCTAGAATCTTCCTTATACTTCCGATGGTCCAAACGAAGCCAAGATAAGACACTTTTGGAGTCAGACGAAAGTACTTTGCTCTTGAATGAAATAGAGTGAGATTGGATGATGGACTTAGCTAATCGGACGGCGAGAGTCGCTGCTTGCAGCTCTAGTCCGGGAATCGACAGGCTTTTAAGAGGAGCCACTCTTGTTTTCGTTCCTATCAACACCACCTTAGCAGAGCTCTTATCAGAACACCGCAGATATGCAACAGCTGCATAACCGTTTTCACTCGCATCAGCAAACAAGTGAAGTTGCAGGTCGGGATGATTTTTAAACTTTGTAGTGAAGTAGCACTTTGGTCTAAGATTTTCGATGCTTGGTAAAATACGATTGAATGTATTACTGGTAAGACGTAATAGTCCATTGCAACAGATTGTTATCTTTCGTCAATTTCGCACGTAGTACATCGCTGTTAATTACCAAACATAATAGCGATGTCAGCATACATCTCTGGCGTACATTAATTCGAACTTCAAAATTCTCTGTGAAAGATGTGGCGCTTGCTACCTATACGACGGGTCTTTAAGGTAAGCGTACCGATATACTGACGCTTGTCACGTCTCATACTACGATCCAGTATTTTCCTTTTCCCGCCATTTTAGGTTTCTGCAATACTTCGAATATTGGTAAATCCCCTGTATCCGAGCCTTGATTTCTGTACACTCATCTATCCGTCTTCAAATGAGGACCGCTGAGCCTCTCAGTACTGAACCTGGTACTCGTAATATTGAGCGATCTTGAGCGGTCCCGGTTGACAGATGCAGAACGAAGATGTATGAAGTTTAACAAAAGATATTTCTTGCCATGTGAGAGAGTTTATAAATCAGATTGAATTTGACTGATTTTGCGGCCCATGTTATTCTTAATGAGGGTACACAATGGCTAGACGGATGGCATTGCATAAGTCCACAAACAGCTCACTGTTGTCATTCCGGTCTCCAAGATACAATCTCTCATCACGTACTTAAGCATATGTGACGATTTTTTGTGGACGACGCCTAAGTGGCTTTAGAAATTGTTCTTATCATCCTCAGAATCATCCTTGATCTCAGCATAATACTAAATGATGAAATGATACTACTGTGTGCTGTCGTAATTAACACCAGTCCTACATTACAGTCTCTCTCACTGGTTATTTGTAATTCCCAGGATCGGACCACCTTATCACCCTTCGTAGATGAAAAGTAGCAGTCAGTAACCGAGGCGTTGTATTCCGCTTCGGAGCAATGGTGTATATTAAGGGGCTTGATAGTCTTGAGACCATTTTCTGGTGCAGATAGCTCGCCATAATGTTAGTTCACAATTTCGAAACAAATTTGCAACTGGTACTACGAAAAAATGGTTAATGGAAATAAGGCTGATGTTCCGCCGGTCACTTATTACTTGACTCAGTTTCTTGCCGAGCTAAGTCAAGTTCATCTGAATTGCAGTGCTATAGGATTTTCTTTGGAAGAACTGTGGTTCACCCGTCGCATGGTCTGACCACTTGAAACTTACGTATATTTCACGAGGACGCCATTCTTCGCTACTAATGTTGCAGATATTACAGCTCAATCTAGGTCCTCATCACAGATATCTCTGATATTTTTATTGAATGAAGCTTGCACCAAGTGGGTGGTATCAATCCCGTGCATAGCTTTTCTGAGGAATCGCTTTGCCTTGAGAGTAGGTTTTATAACCAGGATAAGCATCCCGATATGCCTCAAATATCTCACAAAATAAAAAGCCATTTTCCTCTAAATTTAAATTTTTTCTTTTATTTTTCTTTAAATCTACAACTTATGTTACATATCACATTTTCTTCCTAATCTAATCCGTTCGGTTTGATTCATTTGGATGCCGATTTAAACAGTCGTTGGCATCTATTCTAACAGTTCATTTGACCAATTTGGCCATTGGCTGATTATATTAAGAAGTGCATTACCTCCTCCATTCGATAGTTTCCTCGCAGGGTAAATTTTGAAATCTGGTTCCAGTTTATTCAGTCGAACGCCGTCTTCAAGTAGCAACTTTGTTGCATTAACTTGTTGCTCTGGTGGTGCCCACTTACTAAAGGTTCCAATGAATGCAACACTGATACTGTCATCGTTGTAGCCTTTTTCATGAGCACCAACTTTGTCCCAACCTCGTCCTACATACACATTTCCATCGCCTCCGACAAGGAAATTGTACTGGATGTCGTCAAAGGATTTCGACTCAATGTCAAAAGTTTGAAGGAATCTCGTCCGAAAGACGCACATGCCCTATAAATATACAAACAGAATTCACCTTAAATCACAGGAGCTGTTTCTGGATCCCGTTCGACATACCTGAGTGGTGCAGTTTTGCGTGAGCGTCTGAGTGATTATGACCCTAGACACAGGGGTTTCCAGATCATCTAATGGCGCATTAGGTGGCTGTGCCACCCACATATCCCTAGAAATCATTCGGAGGGGTGAACTGTTGTCAACGCCTGAAAAAGATCGTTACACGATGAAAAGCATAAAAATCGTAAGCGCTTACTGAGTAGCACACCATCTTGAAGGATAAAGGTGACGGAGATAATCAGTATACCGATAAGGATGGCTGCAAGGACCACTATTCCAGTGATTATGGCTTTCTTGTGATTTGAAAGATTCTTCCAGATTTGTGATGGCGGTTCGTGGTTTCTGCTTACATCTGAAATGATAAATGTATCTATTATTCAAATTATCATCAATTAGGGTCTTATACATCTAATTATCGTTGGACAGAAAGGTTCATATATCTTAACATTCTTGAACAAATTAAATACACTAGATTCGGTCAGCGATACATTTGAAATACAAATTGGCAATTTTATGACGACGCAGAAACGCCTATTGAATCGCTGTTTGAATGAATGAATTCCATGAAATAACACGTCAAGAATTTGACTGATTTAACGGCGTGATGCACTTGGATGAAAACTTGAGACAGTGACAGGTGTCACCTACTGTGATATACAGGTCTTAAAAAATGATGATCTTCGCTTGACATGATCATAAATTAAACATAAATTACAATTAGTTAGTGTCACTTAAAAGTGTTATTTAAGATTTTCTAGAAGCTACAATTTAGTCATTGGCGAAAAAAAGCACGTATCACATTTTGAACGTCTTGCTAAATTTCCAGGACTGATTTGTTTGTACGAAAGCTTGACTTTGAAGTACTGGTACCAATATGTATGATATATTGAGAATATTTGCTTACAAGAATCAATATCAATAGCTGCTATTTAACCAAAAATGTGCCTCGTCAGGGAGAACAGTGAAAAACCTTCCATTTTCCATCCTCATTTGAAGATCAGAGAAAGTTCGAGGTGCTCGATGGTCGTTTGGTTTTAGTTCTTGGGTCATTATTATAGTCGTTGAGTACGAATTCTTTGGCTCAACACTGTATGCTTAATGTTTTTCATTACAGCCTATTCATATCATCTGTGTGAGGTCGTCGACCTAGCTGAGTGATTGTTCCGAGAACCTCTATCTGTCCGGGTATAAAAGATGTGACATATGTAAGACAGACAGAGAGTGGTAATAAATTTGTCAAAGTCGGTTTGAGGTGTTTGTTTATTTTTCCTGCGCGCACTTCCTACAATTTCCAGGAGTGGGATTTAATCCACAAAAAGTGCAAAAATAGTTAAAACCTTCATCCATAGTTTAAAACGCTGTGATTTCTCGTTCCCAAGACCAAAGTCAGTTTAGTGCACGGTGCAAATTAGTTCGATTCGTGATATGAGTGAGGAGTGACAAAAATGTGACGGTGATTACCCTCAAAACCATTATACGATCATTAGAGTTACAAACGGGTGGTTCTAAAGCTGAATTGAGACTTCGAGTGGAAGAGGCATTGTAAAATTTTATGGACGAAGACCTGGTTAAACTTATGCGCGAGCAGAGTTTAGGAAACGGAGAATTTTCCGCAAGTGATTGACCACAGTTGGCTGAGGGAGTGCAGGAAGGAAGTAACGGAAGAAAACGAAGTGGATGAAGAGCTGGAACGACTACAAAGGATCGTAAAAAAGAAAATGGAAATCGCGTCATTGAAGAGGAAGTTACGGGAACTACAAGTTACGGAAGAGGATCCTAGGGTTGGATAAAGAGTCCATGACACCGTTCAGTGGCGATGATCATGTTCCAGTACAACGATGGTTGGAATAGTTCGAGGAGTGCTGTGACCTTTTTGGCCTTGATGGAAGGATTAAGTTTCTATACGGCAAGAGGTTGGTTGGTACAGCAGAACTATTCATAAGGACCCTCACATTAAGGAATTGGCAGCAACTGAGGACAGCTTTACTTCAAGAATTCAAGAAGGTCGTCACAAATACAACGAACTTCGAGGAAGAAGGAAGAATCGTGACGAAACTATGTATTGGCCATGCAAAAGATTGCAACGCATAGTCCAATCGAGAAAGAGGATCTCATGGACTTCATTACCGACACAGAAGTGAACAAATCCGTACTATACTAGATGGAGTGAAAAGTGACCTCCTTGGGAATTAAATTTTTTTTTTTTTTTTTATGTTTTTTTATGTTATTCAATATAGTCCTCTTTTAGTTTGATAAATTTATTCCAGCGGTTTTCCAACTTCTTGATCCCGTCCGAAAAGTAATTTTCCGGAAGGTCTGCAAAATATTCCTCCGTGGCGTTGATGATTTCCTCACGTGGGCTGAATTTTTTATTGATGAGCCATCTTTTGAGGTTTGGGAAGAGATAATAGTCTGAGGGATCCAAATCCAGTTACCAATCGACGCCAAAAGTCCGCCCGATTCCGCATCAGCAAGTCCACACACTCTTTCGAAGTGCTCTCGCGTTCGTGTTTTCGGTCATTCGCGGCACCCAGCGGCAGGATAACTTTTTCATATGCAGAATATTGCCCAAAATATGGCCTGTGCGCTCAGTACTAATCTTTGTGATATCTGCTAGCTCGCGCACCTTCTCTTTCCGGTCAGCCAACACCATTTCATGTATTTTTTTGACATTGTCCTCTGTAACCGCATCGGAGGGCCTGCCGCTGCGAACTTGATCGGTAGTGGAGTTGCGGCCACCACGAAACTCTCGAAACCAATATTTGACGGTGTAATCTGACTGAGCATTAGCCCCATAATATTTATTCAACTTTTCTTTTGTTTCCTTCGTCGTTTTGCCTCTCAAAAAATAATGTTTTATGAGAGAACGAAAATCGTGTTTGTCCATACTCAACATGATGCCAAACACGTCAACAACAATCAGCTGTCAAAACAAAACTGAAGACTGTATCGCACTGAAATTTGGCATGTCTGCCTAAATATGAACGGACTTCAAGGCTGCAGTAGCAGCGCATTCTGGCGGCCAAGGAGGTAACTTTTCACTCCATCTAGTATAGTGAAAATAGTTTAAGTGATTTGAAAATTGCTTTGCACAAATATGAAAGGTTGAATAGCAACAGTCGCGATAACTTCTTGGATCGAGCTTCTAAAAGTGGATTTTCTCATCGTGGTATGCAACCAGTGCAAGTGAGAAAAACGGATCAAAGTACAGCAAACCAGTTTCCGTAGCATAGCAGAAAGGAAAGACATTACTTATTTTAAATGCGGGAAGCAAGACCATATATTCAGCAAGGAATACATCACAACCCAGAAGAAGATAAACTAGTGGGGAGTGTGGACATCACTGAAAGGTAAAAAAAGACTGATCCAGTTGCCAATGAATTCGAAAGGGTCATCGACTATTAGTTTGTGTGTGACCGGATGAAAAATTCGACAGCCCTACTCACCCTTCTGGGCTCTGGGAGCCCCATCAGCTTTGTTCAAGAGTAATTTTTGCCAACATCTATGGTATCAACCCTGGATAAATTAGACCAAACGTATTGCCCAAGCGGGAGCCCTTTGAATATCCTTGGAAACATCGAAAGCTACATAAGTTTTGAAAATTTGATCATAAACATTAGGTTACTCGTTGTTAAAAAGTTCTCAGTGATATACCCTATAATTCTAGGTCGTGACTTCAAGGCTAAAGTTGATTTGGTGTTCCGAAAATCCAATATCAAGAACGAAGAAAAAGAAGAAATTAATCTCACCAAGATCATAATCAAGATCATAAATCTTCGGCTGATGCGGATAAGGTCCATGAAGCTGGTGAAGATAATGAATTTCTACAGCAGATTCAAGTAAGTTAGCTCTTAACATAAACTTTGATGTAACTTCACCCGCTTTCGATAGGGTCAGTAGTTCATAAAGTGGAACTGGAATGGTCCAGGTCTTGCATAGAGTCTCCTTAATTTTTCGGGATAGCGCCAGACTGCTCAGTTGCCATCTAAGCCCAAAGAAAAAATGGATGCAAAGAGTGATTCTTCATTTTATTTCTGTTGAGGTGTTGTCAGAATTAATAGCAGAGCCAAGGTAGACAAAGTCCTTTACTACCTCTAAATTATAGCTGTCGATTGTGACGTTCTGTCCAATTCGTCGATGTTGTGTGTTAACAGCATATACTTAGTTTTGCCCTCATTCACCGCTAAACCCATTTTGGCAGCTTGCGTTTCAATATTAGCGAACGCATCCGTGACAGCCGGCTGAGTTCCCCCAATTATGTCGATATTCTCGGGGTACGCTACTAGTTGCACAGACTATTAAAAAATTATGCCTCCCGTGTTCATTTGTGAATTCCGCACAATTCTTTCAAATATGTTGTTAAGGAAATCACATAACAGCGCGTCACCTTGTCTAAAATCATTTTTGACATCATAGGTCTTGGTTAAGTCATTACCGAGCTTGAGAGAGCAGCGAGCGTTCTCAATCGTCCTTCTGCGTAGACGGACTGATTTGGCAGGGATGCCAGAACTAGATATGGCTTTATATAGCACGTCATTTCAGGCGTTCACACAATATTGGAGACAATATCTTGTATGCGATGTTGAGGGGACTTATACGTCTATAGTTGATGGAGGGGAGGCGGTCTCCTTTGCTGTTGATCGGGCAAACGGTGCTGAGATTCCATGCACCAGGCATACACTCTTCTGACCAGATCTGAGAAATGACTTGGTGTATGCACTACGGAGATGGCCTGGCTAACGTCATTCTCAAAGAAATATGGATCGATGACGCCGCCAGTCCAAAATCCACACCAAAGAGTGACTTTTTTTGGACGCTCTTGGATCTCATGTGGATTGGTATCGTCCCAAATTCGACAATTCTGTTTGTTGACGTACCCATTCATCCAGAAATGGACCTCATCGCTAAAGATGATTTTTCGATGAAAATTAGGGTCAGTTTCCAACTGACTCAACAGATTCAGCGAAAACACGTCGTTGCCTATGGTTGTCACGACTCAATTCACCACACAAAATTCGCCAAGTTGTGATCTGCGAAAGGCCGAGTTCTTGTGAGCGATGCGAAAACGACTGCCTCAGATTCTTCTGCACACTCTCACGGATAGCGGCGATGTTTTCGGCAGATCTTGTGTTTCGTCGACGTGCGGGTGTTGGTTTATCTTGTACTGAACCAGTGGACTTAAGTTTATCCACCACACTGCGAACAGTCCTCTCGCTAGGACGATTATCGCGACCGTAAAATGGCCGAGGGGCGCGGAAGGTTGCCCGAACACAACATCCATTTTGTTAAAACAATTTTATCTTTTGCACGTGTTGTTGAACGCTTTGTCCATCCATGGTGATTTGGCAAAACAGGCTAAATAAATGACAGCCAATTTGACAAATGTAGCTTCAACAATATGGCCACTATCAACTGTCATAGTTCGGAAGTCCCTTTTGGAAGACCCTGTATATACGGGCTCCGGGTCCTATTCCATAGACACGTTCTTTTTCCTGTTGCTAAAATTCCCGTTCATTATTCCTGGAATACAAACTCTCAGTATATTCGATCGCCCGCCTCTCGTGATCTTTTATTTAGAGAAGCCGATGTTCTTCCCATCCGTTCAGCTCACAGAGCTTACGAGCAAGTCTCGTCCTTCATTCCAGCGCCGCTGTGCATGAATCTTCTTTAGATCCATGTGCTTGTCGGCATTCTTCGTCAAACCAGAGGTTTCGTGCTGGTAGTCGGGTGAAGCCCCTCTCTGAGGGCACGTTGGCAGCATTGTCACTAGCGAAGATTTTCGCGTGCTCTTACGATTGCAACTTTTCTAAGTTATATCCTCTCACAGGTGGTAGTTTTTCTTTGTTATGGCGCTTGGGAAATCCACATTCGCCTTGACTGGAACAGGGTGGTGATCCGAGTCAATCTTTTCTGTCTTACGTCTATTACAAAATGATCAAATTGATTTAGCGTTTTATGATCCGGAGAATACCATATCCCCTTGTGTACATATATTGAGATGAGGAAACCGTGTGCTTGCTATAGCAATATTTCGTCCCGCCGCAAAGGCAATAAGACTAAGTCCGTTGCCGAACGTGATGAAGTGTAGGCTATGCTTACCAACAATCCCACCAAAGATGTAGGCGATCCTTCAGATACTCGTCAATAAAAGCTAGTGAATGCTAGTTATACATCTTTTGACAGTTACTTACGGAAGTTTCAGTCATTCTGGACGCGCAGTTTTTAGTTGACAGTCGTTTGAGTGAGTCGATGTGAGTGTTTTTTGTGAAAATGGAAAAAATTGAGTATCGAGCTGTTATTAAATTCTTGTTTTTGAAAGGTAATACGCCTACGCAAATCAAAAATGAGTTGGACTCTGTGTATGGGGACTCTGCACCATCATTTACCACAGTGAAATTTTGGGCAGCTGAATTTAAACGTAGCCATAAGAGCTTGGGAGATGAGAACGTTCGGGACGTCCAAAAACTGCAACCACTGACGATAACACTGCTAAAGTTCACCAAATGGTGTTGGATAACCGCCGAATTAAAGTGAGAGAGATAGTAGAGGTTATGAAAATGTCCCAAGAACGTGTTTGTTACATATTAAATCAAGATTTAGGCATGAGAAAGCTGTCCGCGCGCTGGGTGCCGCGTTTGCTTACGTTAGACCAAAAACGTGTTCGAATGAACATTTCCAACGCTCTGTCGGCGCAGTTTAGGCGCAATAAATCCGAGTTTTGCAGAAATGTGTTTGCTGTTTGATCAAGACAACGCGCCGTGTCACACCTCAGCGGTTGCCATGGCGAAAATCCATGAATTATGGTTTGAACTGCTTGACCATATGCCTTATTCACCAGATCTAGCCCCAAGCGACTTCTTTTTGTTCCCTCATCTAAAAACTGCACTCGGAGGACAGAGATTTTCATCAAATGAAGAGGCAATCACCTTCGTGAAGAATTATTTTGCGTAGAAAAACGCCAAGTACTATTTGAACGGGTTAGAGAGATGGTAGCGTCGTTGGGAGAAGTGTGTAAAGTTACAAGGAGACTATGTAGAAAAATAAAAAAAAATTTGAGAAAAAATGTCTTGTACCATTGTTCGGAAACTCTTCAGACAACCCTCGTATGTGTTGTCGAAGAGCTCGTTGAAACATTCTGTGGTGACGTCGTCCTTGTTTTTCGTTGGGCATGAACGCATATTAGGCTTATGTTAGAGAATTTAGTCTTGATGAGGATTGCTATAAGACCGTCGCTTACGCGTCAGAATCTCAAAACTTCTTACTAAAGTCCGCCCCATATGGCAAATCCGCATCCGAATGAGCGCTGTTTCTTTTCCCTATAGCAATCGCCATAGTATATATCACAGTCAAGATTGTTGCGCTGGTGGACCAATTCAAGTTATAGGACACTCAGCAGTTTCCCGATTAGTCGCCACGCAGACTCCGAGCTAATTAAGTTAAGATTTAATAGGCCCTTGGAGTATATGGTAATCATTCAAATCCAAAAACAAGAATTGAGTGTATTTAATTATACAATATGTAATCGTAGTAATTAATTTGCTAATTTTCGCTGATGAACTCACAACGTTTTCGAAGAGCTTTCGCAATTGCTTCGTTCCATTTCTATAAACTTCATCAGCATTCCACTCAGACATTTATTCAGCGATACGCCCCATGTCGGTCTAGTCATGACCCACATTTTTTTTGCGCAAGTTTATTTTTATTTCTCTTATTATTATATTTATTGTTTTTTTGGAATAGCTGGGTCGTATTTTAACTAAGAATTCTCACCTTCACCCATAAAATCAAAAATCAACCCGAAATGGTACCTGTTCGTTGAATCTATTCGAATGCGAAGGTCCTCTAGATTCTGTCTCATAGTTATAAAAACATGCTCATTAACTCCGAATCAGTGGCTTGCTTTAAGAATACCTGTTCTACGAGTTTTTTTTTTTAAACAGCTTAAGTACTCAGATCCAAAAATATTCACATATGCGCGAGTATGCTTTGTGGATAGTTCGATCTTCTGGTTAATTGCGATATACACATGCGAGCATATTTACATATTTATAAATGAAGAAGAAATCTATTTTTGTTGAACTTGAAATTCTGCGAAAAAGGCTATTGACGAATCGAAGTCCTTGAATTCGATGCGGTGATGATCGTCTATTTATCGACTGTCAAGAGTCGCTCAGTGTTCAATATGCAATACCTTTTAGCACACCGCCCACAATAGGAAGTGCTAATCATGCTAAAGATACATAGAAAACTCTGCAGCATCACGCAGCAAAATCCAGATGAATTGACGTATGAAGCACATGAAGTTCGATTATCTGTATTTGTAAATGTGGTATTCGTATCTGAATGCGTTTTGTTTACTCAAATTGAGGGTAAACAATTCTATTAGGTGAAAATATCTATCGTAATCTATTTGTGTATTAATTAGTGTCGATAAATGACCTGATAAGGATACTTGAACACTATCTATCTGACAAATTATTTACAAATACCCGGAGATTATTATTCCATTTAGCCTTGAATAGCTCTTAGTTTTATGAGGACTACAAACATGACCTAGCCTACATTTTGTGTTATAAGGGAGTTGTTATTAATGGACATACACGTACATTTGTATATACGCAATTGAATTTGATATCAACAGTCAACAAATATTTTGAGCATAATGAAGTCAGAATGTTGAATAGCAAGGATCCCTTGTCAATGGAAGCTTCTCAGTGGGTTCAATAGGTTCCCAAAAATGTAATCTTTCTAAAGAAGCGGGATTCCAATCGACCATAGTAGACGCGGCTTTTTCTCATCTGTGGTTTATGCAATGCCTTTGGAGTCACTATTTATACTGAGCTAGCGACTCTACTATCCCCAATGCTTCTGTATATCCAGAAGGCACGATGGGTAATTACGCTCCAATTAAGAAAAAATATTCAAAATCTGAGATACCTTTTGTTTTAGAAAGAAAAATCACCAACTTCAATGCCGCGGTCGGAAAGAATAGCATTATTGAATCAAAAAACAAAACCAGACTAGGCCTCTAGTACTGGAGAAAAACCAGCTTTTCTGGCGATCCAGAACGTCGCCGTGGCGAATAGGGAATGCTATATGCCTAATGCACGTGGCTGCGGTTTAACACATCCGCCGATGAAGTGACAAGCGAAAGTTCTTATTGAAGGTAGTTAAAGAACCTTCCAAAAACTGAATGGTGCAGGGTATTAAAGGTCGTGAAAGTAATGTCTCTATTTTAACCAGCCTCACATTTTGCAAGCTCCCCAGGGGTGGATTATTATTTCTCGCTACAATCAGCAAACGACAATGTACGAACGAAGTCAAAAGAAGAATCTCAACTCAGATCTGCTGTATCCCAAATCGAGATGGAGCCAAAAGAGCTAACCAACTCATCTTCGACAAGCCAACAACGTCCAAAAGTGACGAAGAATGTTCTTAGGAACAGAAGTCACTAATCAGTGGGATGAAGGGCACCGATAAAGCTCAGCAAAAATATGAAGATTTTTTATAGGTTCAAAGGGTTTCACAGACTGATGTGACAATTCATTTAGAGTCAATTAAAGTCATGCGTGTTGGCCCGCAAGAGGGTTTAAAAGTTTGAGTAGAGACCAGAGCAAGATCAACCCAACTCTGAAAGCTTCTAAGAAGGCTACAATGTCTTTCTCAGATGCCACTAAATGGTCTATTGTTCGAAGGAAAATGTCGGCTTACAACTTGTTAACAGCCATCGTCCAGGGAAAACTAATATATTGGGAGTATACTATTGGGCTGCCAAAGCCAAATTATAGGCATTCACAATGAATACAGCGCTCACTTACTTACTTAGACGGCATTACAGTGCGTAGTGGATCTGGGCTTCAACCAATAGACCTTTCTAGTTATCGTGGTGTCTGGCTAAATGGCTATAGGTCCTTTCACTTGCGCATAACCTAAGGTGAAGTCTTCCTCTGTTGTCCTAGCCATCTTAGGTGACTAACGTGCATTTTTCGGACTAAGACAATGTCACTGTACCGCTCGAAAAACCTTCTCCTCCAAACTCATTGGAAGGATTTTGCGTTCGATATCTTTATCCACCTTCGTTAACATCCATACTTTTGCATCATAAGACATTATTGGGTTGATGAGTGTCTTATATAGACTCTCCTCCTTACTGTTTCTGGATAAGGCCTTATTACTTATATGGCTTCTTAGGCCGAAGAAACAGCGATTGGCAATTGTAACCCTTCGCTTGATTTCTGATAAGACGCCATTATCAGGTTTAATAGCGGAGCCGATGAACCATATACCAAGTCTCTGATTATTTCAAAGTTATAGCTGTCTATTGTGACGCTTTGTCCGATTCGCCGATATATTGTGTCCATTCTTGTGACCAGCAGATACTTGGTTTTCCCAAACAAAAGCATCAGTTACAGCTCGCTCAGTTCTGCCAATGGTTTCAATGTCATCAGCGTATGCAAGTGGTTGTAGACTTTTGGAAAATTGTGCCTCTAGTGTTAACTTGCGAGTTTCGCACAACCTTCTCAAGTATAAAATTAGAAATGTTACGTGACAGCGTATCCCCTTGCTTAAATCCTTTTTTGACATCAAAGGTCTCAGAGAGATACCAAGGCTTCTCTATAGATGCTGTCACATGCATCCGTGAAATCGATAAAGAGATCGAATTTTTTTCAGAACTTAACGGACCTACTAGTTCGTACATGATGGCAGACTAGATCTTCTACCCGTTGTTAAGAGACTGATGCCTCTATAATTGGCGCGGGTGCAAAGATCTTCTTTCTTGTGCATCGAGTTAACGGTGCCACGGTTTCATTCTTCCGGCGTCTGGCCGATCGACCACATTTTGGAAATGAGTTGGTACATGCTTCTTTTTTTTGAAGTAGCGCGTGCTTCACACAGTGCGGGTGAAGGAAAATTAGGAAGGAAAGAAAGATAGGTACCGATGTACGTTGGTTTTAAATGTCTGAATGTTATAATGATTAGGAAATAGAGAGCTCGGCAGGACATTTCACAAGCGAGTTGTTCGGCTTTGGAACGAAGCACAATATTTCAGAGTACGTCCGAGAGTGGTCCTGAGGGTATACTGATGAGCATTAATAGAGAGACGGGTGTTACGGTTGAAGGTTTGAAGGGGCGGAATTCTACTTGCGATTTCTATGGAGCACTGGTGGTGGAAATAGCGATAAAACAGAGTGAGACACGAGACATTTCGTCGTTTCAAGGGTGTCCATTGACTGGGTGATATTAGCATCGCTTATGTGTTTTATCTCGCGGTTTTGAATCCAATCTAGCATGCGCAGAGATGTTTTAGGTGCATCTGACCAGATGTGTGCATTGTACTCCAATATTAAAGTCAGGTCAGGAGGGAAAAGTATTTCTTACATCGCTTGAGGAAACCTTGCCATTTCGCAGAATTTTTGACGACACCGAATATGTGGTCATTCCAACGTAGGTTGTCATTGACACAAATACTGAGAATGGAAAATTTAACGATTTCGAAAGTGCAAGTACCATTCATGGATAATGGTTGAGTGTTTAAATTTCGCTTTAACGACAGCAGACAGCACTATGTTTTGGAAGCATTAAATTCTACTCTGTTAGTGGTTCCCCAATTATTTATGCTGTTAACATCCGAATTTGATGAGCCTAATATACGCTACTGTTCCCGTTCTACAGCCGAAGAGCAGGGACGAATACGAAAAGCAGAGAGTACTGTCGTCAGTTAAGGACTATATTGGATGAGAAGTTTTTTTTTTTTTTTTTATAATTTACGCGTGCCTAAGGGGTTATGGATACCATTTTACTGTTGCCTTGGCGCGGGCGGAAAGATAGAAGAAGGAGAAAGGAAAGCATTGTTGTGATGTAGTGGTTTGAAACTCAGGTGTGTTTGGTTTCGATATTGACTCTCCAGGGGTGGGAGTCCGAATAGAACGGAGAGATTTTCTTCACTCGGAATGATTCAGGTTGTGAATTTTAACGGTTGTTTTGTGCTTGAAAACTCTACAACAGCCAAATCTACATGTCAGTGTTATGCCTTTCACACGCAGATTTTTCTGACCAAGTTCCAATTAGACAAATAAAATCTTTGTCGTGGCTAGGATTCGAACCTTGACCTTCCGAGTGAGAAGCGATAGCTAGTACCACTACAGCACGGCCACCCCCAAAAGTGGCAGACAAGAGATCAATTTTAAAAATTAAAAACAGTGTCGAAGACAGAACGGAGCCCTGTGGCACACCAGCATTTATTTTGCGAATATCAGACTTGAAACTTATCAAATGCAACCATATTGCTCTCGCCAGGTTGGTGTATGCTTTTGTTCCATACTTCGGTGAGACATGCCATCAAATCACCAGGGGTCTGTTGCTACAAAAACCATATTGCTGTTCATTGAGAAGTTTTCGGGTTTCAAGATATGTCATGAGCTGACGATTTATCGGCGTTTCGCTGACTTTAGAAAGAAGGGACGTAAGTGCAATGGGTCTTCAGGAGAAGAGAGGGAAATGATTCGCCTTTTTTAGGGACGGGCTGGACAAATGCTGTTTTCCATCTGCTCGGAAAGAGTCCTAAAGAGTAGGATTGATGAAAAGGCTTACGCAGTGGTCTTTCCAACGAGGAAAAACACCTCTTCAGAAGACGGGGAGATATACCATCTGGACCAGCGGACTTATATATGTTGAGATCTTTAAGTACTCTTGCTACTACACGAGTGCGAAAGTGGATTCGTCCCATTGAAGATTCGACGCACTCAAATGAAGGTGGAGACAGAGCACAAAGGCAGACAGGCCGCAAAGTGTGCGGCAAGCAGATTTGCCTTGTCCAAAGAGCTGATAGCTGGAATGTCATTGTAAATGAGCATTGGGATGGAGGATGAGGCAGAATTTCTGATCTTTTTGACAAACGACTAAAAGCATTTACTACCTTTGGGACATTGTAATATTTTTTACCTCAACTTCTGGTAGTATTGGAATTTACACTTTTGAGAAAGGCGTTGCAGTCATTCCTGGATCGTTTAAACTTTTTTCGGGTTTCCTTTTCTTGCGTTGGTTTTGAAGACCCGAAAAAATATTTCTCTAGACTCTTTACAGCTCGAGTCGTACCATACCTTTTCTTTTGGTTTGATACTCTTTATCCGATGCCGAACGAACGACGCATCCACGTCGTTATCAAGGAAACATAACGAACAGTTTAAATTCCTAAAAAAGCTGTTAAGACCGCTCTAATTGGCTTTCTCGTATTGATTAGCTAGGTCCGACGAGCCTAGAAGGGATAGCACTTCTTGTATTTGTCGGGGGAGAAGTTAAAAACAAGTCCAGGGCGTTGGCGGTGTCCGTCCAGAATGTCGAACCACTTAGAATTGTGGATTTTGAACTCGCCCGTAGTGACGATTTCAGTATGAGGATACAGGAAAACAATTCTTTGTATGGAGTCAGACAGCGCGTCAAATTCATTAAAGGTCGAATTGCTGTCCAGTTTGGGACTTCTGGGAATAAAGCAATAGTGGATATTTTGCCTACGGAGGTGAAATTTTAACCACTTGAAGTTGAATTCCGGATTGGAACAGGGGTTACATTATGGTGAAGTTTAGTAAACTACATCGCTACGCACGTTAGTGACAAGACCGCGGTGAGAAAAAAATAATGACATTAGTTCGTAACCAGGCAGCTTCAGATCAGCGTAATCTGAGAGGTGTGGGCAGGGATCTACCTGTGTTTCACTAAGTGCCAAAACAGCTGGTCTAAATTTACAGACGTTTGCCGAAAAGCGATTAGTTTTTAGCCCGTGTATGTTTGCTATGTAAACCCTAAATTCCTGAGTCATTATAAGAAAAAAAAAAAAAAACATCGATGATGCTAAGCAAGTGAAAATTCTGACTTTGGTTTACCAAATCGAATGCTCTCTGCCAAGTCATCTTCCACTGCCTTAAAAAGTTCGTCAAGTAAGCTGTCCAGTTCCGCAGTCTTAATGTACTTAAGCGTGAGTATTCCTATCCTCACTTCATTTTGGCCGGGTGGACGAATATGTTGATGCGATACATCTAGAAAAAAATTTAGGAACTCATCTAATACATCAATTAAAGAAATGCTTGCTAGACAGAGACGGTCCCTCAGTAAAAAGCGATTCTACGACTCCATTACACAGAAATGAGAAGTACCCACGTGGGCAGCTAATAAAATCAAGTGTAGCCCAGGTGCAACTCCTAACATAATTGAGGACAACGATGAACTGAAAATGTACGAGTATACATGAATTGTGTTACTTCCTGATGACAATTTCCCGTCAAAGGAAATCTTTCTAAGTAGGAAAGCCAGGTAGAAATCTGATATCTCTACTCAGGTTGACGAAATTTTGCGGATATCAACGTTTTTTTATTTGAATAAATGATAATTCTAAGGAGCGAATACTTTCGAGAGGAGCCGAATTGTTAGAAGGAAAATACTTTTCCTCACAACCCAACATATTCTTCCGTAAACAAACTGTCTGACAAAGGAACCATTGCACCTACGTCAGAGGCGTTTGAGATCCTATGTTAACGCCCTTAGCGCTAGAATACAGTCACTCAGATTAATGTGTTGGCAGCAAACAACACAAAATTAAGATTCATCCGGCGCGCATAGTTCGCGGCAACTATTCCGAATGAATATAGTTAAATATACAAAAGTAGGCGCGTACCCTTGAAAGTTGAGCCATTCTATGTCTTGTTTGATGAGGGCAAACCAAGAGTTTACATTCTTTACAAAAACAATATTGAAATTATTCCAATGGCAGATAAGATAGCGTTAATGGTGGAGACTCCTACTGAAGGAGATATGACAAAAGCAGTCTTTTGCTTAGCATACCTATCAGGTAACTCCGCCGATTTAGGATTTCTACCACTTAAGCTCCAGTATTACCAATGAACTCTAATCAGAATATGGGCACGTCTAATCAGGCCCCATTGATAAGGGTATTAAATTTCACCTCTCAATATAATCCAATTTATTAAGCTCTTAGTACCAAGGCCATTCGAATGCGTTATCTGTTTGCACCTATGACTAAGGCTGGTGCTGCATTAATCTTCGGTCATGCCCGTCTTCATTTTACGGTAGTTTGTCGTTAGGCATGATTCGGCAGACAGTACCACATATCATTTGCTAATCTTTAAGTGTATCTCTACAAAGAATAGATTGAAGATACGTCAAGGCAGTGAAATTTATTTTTTCTTTCATATTAAAAGAGATGTGGCCCGTTTTCATATTGTCGAGAAATGCTAATTACTTGACAATTTGGGCTAGTTCTAAAGCAGTCGGGATTCCCACATATTTGTGGCTTACCACTTCTAGATGACATGACACCCAACAGAGTTCAGTTCTCCACGACAGAGCTTCACTAGTTTTGATTTTATTTCCATTGCAGTCTGGCATTTATTGGGTCACATACCCAGTTCATTCGATAAGGCTGAACCGAGACTCCTCGGATTTGTCCCGTTTAGCTGAAACAGTTTGAGAGCACTTTTGACTGTAGATCTTCAGTAAGGCAAAAGCAGTCTCCAATGGCATTGCCCTCAACGCTAATGCATAAAACCTTTCGAACTTTTTGCATTAGCTAACAAAGCCACAATAAGTAAAAATGGGCTTGACAATAGTCGTGTATATCCATGGAATGGATTTCGGGTTGTTCGAGTAGAAGGCGATCGATTACTTCTTCATAAATTCTTCAACAGTTTACTTCAATATCTAGTACGATTCTGGCAAGTTGTCCGGTATATGGAAAGACGTTCAAATCGCTGGTGTGTAAAAAACAGACGCAAACCGAAATTGGCCATTTGTCGTAGGTTCTAAGAGCCTACCTCAGGATTCTAAACTTGACCGTGATCATCGACTTAACATATTCATAAGACCAACCCATCTAAGATTCTGAAGATCATTAACGACTAAGGCTCACAGAATAGTTGAAATACTCCTTGAGGGGTGCCTCTGATCTAGAGGCAGTGGCCTTTAGTGCTGTGCTTCCTAATGTTGCACTTATGGGTGTGGTTGAACATAAAAAATACCAGGTCCGTTAGTGCAGTACCATTTTTGAGATTTTAAAGACTTCCTCAATGTTGAGGAAACCGGCCAATATATATTCTTTCACTTAGAAACTTTTTTTAAATCGTACTGACAACTTCACGGAGGACTCTTCCTTTTATCACACACCCTATTTCCCTCTTTTTTTTATGTAAAGATGTTGTTTGAGAGCTCAGCTTCCTGAATGCAGCTTATTGTTAGTGTGGATTTAGCTCTATTCTCGTGATAAAAAGAAATTTGGTCTACTGACTACGACATCAGATCTCATACCGGTAGTCAAATTAGCCAATCATTGCTTTCAAGAGCCTTGAAAATAAGAAGACGTTCTGTGCAACTTTGATCCTCCGCAACCTGTTGCATGATGCAGGAGCAGCTTAAAATTTTCTTTTTCGCATGCACTATTTGATCTTTTTTTTGTAACCACAAACCCTAGCGTAGAAGACTAATTATTCGGGCACAACTGAAGACTGACTGCGATTTTTTCAAAAGTCTAAAGCCTTCGAGTCAAGAGTTGCGAACGCGTAAAACCCTGTATGTTGCGCAGTGACAAATAGCCTCGGATATGGAAAACTTATTATTGACGAACTTATGTTGACGGACGAACTGGTAACTGACCACTCACATCCAATTAATTTGCGAAAGCCCTAGCTACATGGTCGCAAGACATAGTTCTTGTATTCTGAATGTTTGAACGTTGCGGCACTCTTAAATTCACTCATAGACCACTATCTAGTCAAGGTGCGAATGCTAATATACAGCACGAAGAAGAAATATAGAAAGTGCAAGCAGCGAAACAAGAAACCGCGAGAAACATCGTCCTCTCAGAGAGAGTCCTAATGAAGCGCATGGAGGGATGCTTGTGGAGAAATGATCTTCCGAAGTTCTACGAAGAAGTGAAAAGGAAATCCCCGGGGTGCAAATACCGAAGCATACAGAGGTACCATTCAGACTTCCTGATGAAATATCATATGTAAATCAGCGAGTTTTTTTTTGGTTTAGATCAACTCATCTGAAAAATATAGGCGGATATATCCTCCCTGAATGGCATTTCAATATCGTCTGTCTGATCCTCAGGAACTGCTCATAGTGTGATCACGCTATATTAAGGCATACAAGACCTTAACTATCGTACTATGTGATCGCTTCTTAGTCAATGTCAATAATCTGATAGGCAAGTCCACCATCGGCCAGATATTCGCCTTACGGCAGAATCCAGTAACTTCATATCAATTCTCACCAAACGTTCACTGATTTTAGGACAGTACAGCAGCATTTGCACAGATGAGCTATCAATCCTTGAAATCTCTGCCAAACTCATCCGCCTGTATAGGAGGAAATGAAGGCGACGGTAATGACTCCACCAAGGCATTTAATGTCAAAAAAGCATTTCGACAATATAGCGTGCCGTCTGGTGATTTCTTTTTGATTTTACTGACAGGCCAGTATCAGAAGGAGAATATTTTAGAAGCCTGTACCACTACAATTCTGATGGCTTGTCGACATCTAGGCCACTGGTTTTCAAAACTAGATGTTGGATGCAAAGGACTTCTCGAGAGGTTGAGAGATACGCGATCGGCAAAGGTTCTGGCGGCTTGTTGCGATTTCAACTGTTCAACGTTAAATCTCCTCATAACCATCAGAATTGCCGCAACTGACCTGCTGCGTTTCACCCGTAGAGCGGGTCGTGAGCTCTACGAGAAAATGAGGAGGAAAGAACCAAAGAGCATGAGAAGCGCGCGATCGAGGAAATAGAAAGGTGCCACTCCAGGAATAATGCTCGGAAGTTTTACCAAAATGTAAAAAGGACGTATCAGGGTAATAAGACCAGAACGGAAACCTGTAGAGATGAACATAGAAACCTTGTAGTAGAGTCAAAGTCGGTGCTTGGGATATGGAAAAACTATTTCTGCAGACTGCTAAACGACGAAAACGACACAAATTCCGCTGTCACGCAGAGCGAAACATTCAATATTGACGATGCAAGTCAAGAATTCCGTCCACCTGACCAAGATGAAGTGAGGATAGCAATATCCAAACAGAAGTCGAACAAGTCTGCCGGGCCGGACGGCCTTCCCGTCGAACTACTTAAGTCAGCTGGAGATGACCTGATACACCAACTTATTTCCAAGATTTGGTCGGATAAATGTATGCCTGATGAATGGAACGTTTACCTAAACTCTAAACTCCGCCAACTATAGAAGTATCAGTCTCCTAAACATCGCTTATAAGATCTTGTCTACCGTATTGTGCGAGCGTCTGAAACCATTTGTCAGCGATGCGATTGGCCCCTATCAGTGCGGTTTTAGGCCCGGTAAGTCCACAATTGACCAAATATTCACACTACGGCAGATCATGGAGAAAACGGAAGAAATTCAGATCGATACTCACCACCTTCTTAGCGATTTTAAAACTGCATATGATAGCTTCTATAGAGACGAGCTATACAGACCCAGGTCTAGTTTTGGAGAAAGCTCGCTGCTGCATCAAGGTCGGTAACGACCTAACCGAGACCATTGATGTCAAAAAAGGATTTAGGCAAGGCGATGCAAGGCGATGCAAGGCGATGCAAGGCGATGCAAGGCGATGTCATGCACTGTCAACATCATACTTGAAAGTATTGTGAAAAACTTGCAAGCTAACACACGAGGTACGATCTTTCAAAAGTCTGTTCATTTGCGTGTATACGCCGATGATATTGATACATTTAGTAGAACACAGCGAGCTGTCACTGGTGCGTTTGCGAGTATGGGAACAGAAGCGACAAAAATGGGTCTAGCGGTAAACGAGGGCAAAACAAAGTACGAGGTCTGCTTGAAGAGTACCCAGATTTAGTAAAACGTCTTTTAGCCCCCCTGTCAAAATTTGGAGACAATCCGACCCTTAATTTTGTTTTGACACCTTTCCGTCCGAAAGCACGGCCTTCGCCTTCTTTGGAGCACGTTCACCGGGTAAAACCCATTTTTTCAACTGTTCTTTGGTCTCTGGCGCATCCCAATGAATCCATGTCTTTCCGACGGTCGCGAAACGACGTAGAAACTCCCCCGGATTTCGATTAAACAGGGCCAAGCACGTCTTTGAAGTATCCTCACGATCGCGCTTGTTCTCCGATGTGCGCAAACGTTGCACCCATCGCGTGGACAGCCTTCTCATGCCCAAAATCTTGTGCAGGATATGGCTAACGCATTTAGTGGAGATGCTTACTATCTCAGCCAACTCGCGAATTTTCACTCGGCCGTCGGCCAATACGGGATCATGGATTTTGTCCACTGCTTCCTCTGTGGTAACCGTTTTTGGACCACATGGGCACGGTTCATTAATGGTAAACGGTTGTACAACATCGAGAATGGGCTTAATTTCCTTGCAGGTTTGCCCACTCAAAAACAAGAATCGGATCGCGGAGCGATACGGCTCTTTTTGAAGTGAGTGTCAAAAAAAAGCTAAGCGTCGGATTGTCACCAAATTTTGACAGGCGGGCTAAAAAAGGTTATACCGAATGATGGTGCACTCATTTTGGCTCAGTAGCGCCACCTATCTTTCAATCTGCGTACTTATCAAACAGCCCTCGTATATTCTGTCAACAAAAAGGGACACCCAACATCGACGAATCGGCCAGAATGTCACAATCTACAGCTATAACTTTGAGATAGTAAGGGACTTTGTCACATCTGAAAATGACTTCTCTTCAGAAATCAAACGAAGAATAACGCTTGCCAATTGCTGTTTCTTTGGGCAACCAAGGAAACTCTATATAAGACCCTAGTAATCCCAGTCCTGCTCTATGGTTCCAAAGCATGAACCCTTTCTAAAGCAGATGAAGATATCCTTGGTCGTTTTGAGAGAAAAATTCTTCGTAAGATATTTGGTCCCGTATGCTTTGACGGGTTCTGGAGAAGACGATTCAACGATGAACTCTACGAGCTGTACAGCGACATCGACCTCATCAAAAAACTGCGTATTGGGCGTTTGGGATGGCTGGGACATGTAGAGCGAATGTACACTAACGCTCCCGACCGCAGCATCTTCGACTCTAATCCTTAGGGACAACGCAGTAGAGGAAGGAGTCGCTTTATATGGCGCGCACAAGTGGAAGGGGACCTCAATCAACTTGGAGTGAGCAAATGGACGCAGTTAGCCAAAAACGGCTCTAATTGGAGAGGATTATTGGTTGAGACCCGACAGTAGCGCCGTACAACTACAAGCATATGCCAACATGAACGACCTCCCATAATGTGAAGCAATTAGCAAGCTGTCACTGTAATATTTGCGGCCATAGAAATAGAAGCGGCAAAGTGATCAATAAGGTCATATGTTACTGCTAAGAGAATGCAGAAGGATGTTCGTAAAAAAGTTGTCTTTCGGATGCTTTGGCACAAATCTTATTCTGGGATCAGGACAGTCCGTGAAAGATTGTCAATCTAGTAGCCGAATGGTGTAACCTCTGTTCTACAACTGGTTAACAAGTTATAAAGGATTTCTTTATTCAAAAGAAAACGAGATTGAATCAAGGTTGGATAATTCATGATCAAGGAGCATTCTGCTCTAAGAATAAGTAGTCGAAAAGCAATGCCATCCGTAGATGACCAAAAGTGTCATTCCATAAGCGCCACAATCATTCAATCCGTTCACCAAAAACTTGTTTCTACCAATAAGAGAAAAAGATATTCCAAATCCGTATTTGCATAATATTGTACTTGTTATAGGTATAATGGTATTCTTTTCAAATTTTATTGGCCACAAATTTAACCAATTTATATTCGTATACAAACATGTGTCAAAGTGTATCACGTGAATGAATGTCATGTGAGATGCCTTGACTTTCGTAAAAATATTTGTCATCCAATTTATAGTTAAAATGATTGGAAACATTTACTTGGAAACGATAAGTATCTTTTCTACAATATTTATCCCATAAGTATCTACATTTTTTCTGAGAATACATTATGTGGAAATTGTCTTACCTTTCACCACTAAATATGCAGTAGTATCTGCATGCACACGATTCCCTGAAGCGTCGATTAACTGAATATACCTTGCATTTATAATTTTATGGTACTCTGTGGTTTTGTTTTATTCCTTTAAGTGAAGGCCAACACAAGCCGGTTCTGTTCTTAGGGACTTAATAAAGTGCACCGACGAACAACAAAATAAAGTTCCTTAACACACCCCTCCACTGACAGTTCTCATGTCCATGATTGACCAACAAAATGACAGTTGATACGAGTATCTGACAGAATAGTGGAAACTTCTTCGAAACAAAAACTTGGCCTACACAATCGGAAATTGCATTTACAATGTATTTGCATTACTTTGTTCTACTTCAAGGTTATCGAACTTTCAAGCACGTCAAACAATAAGACTTCAGTTACTCAATTTAAAATACGCTTGCATATTTATAAGTATAAGTAAGCAGACTCACCGCATTCCGGTTGCTTTGTTCGTTCAGCTGGACCAGGGCAACCTGTGGAACCTTCGAACGCCGGATTATTAAACCTATTTTCGTTAGGCTTCTCGACCAGTATCTGCTGTATGGTGACAGGACCTCGATGGTATTTTTTATGACCAAACGTCACATCAGTTGAGTTAGTTAGTGTCAAACTGGCAATCTTCGGTGCTTCTGATGAGGCAACATCTCTCTCAATCTGTTGACCTAATAGAACAGCAATTTCCGGACTTAGATTGGGAATTGCATTATTATCTACGGAGCCAGTCGTTTGCTGGCCGAGTTTTTTCACCATGCATCCAGTTTTCGAATCTTCGAACTCGTCGATGTCAGATTCGATGACACTTGAAGCTGCATCGGATTCGATAGACGCTATAGATATGCTCGTACTCCGTAGAGATGGTGTTGGTGAGCTGGTCGATGTTTGATTGGGGTAATGCGTTGCAGACCCATCATGAGTGATGTTTATGACGTTTTCTATGTTGATAGTCGTCGGTGAGTTGTCAGAATTTGACATTTGATTGCGGATTGCACTATCAGTCACTATCTGAGGTTGTATTGTTATTTCATTCACATACATGGTAAGGGTAGGAATCTATTAAAGAGTTCGAAGTTCAACATTAACGTATTTGAAGAAAAAAAACAATTTTCACATAGTTCACAAGGGAACTGTATACGGATTATAAGATATGTATGACACTGCTCTTTCGAAAAGTAAAATGGCAATGCACTGTTTCACGGCCTTACGCGAACTGATAACAGGGAAAAACCGAAAATCATTTCGAAGATGTACACGCGCGAACCAACGGCTAACTCACATAAAATTTTAAGACTTGAGTAAATAAACGTTAGCCTCGGGATACTTGTTTATTTCTATATTTAACACTTTGAACGTACAATATATTGTATTTAGCACTTATTTTTGTGTTTCGCAGAACTGTATTGCTGCTTTCTCTCTTCGTGGTGAAAGGATTTTTTTTTTATGAATTTCCCACTTCTTCTATTCACTTTGGAAAATCCAATAAAACGTTAAATGAATGAGCGCAATAAGACGAGAAACCGCTTAACCACAATGGCGTCAGTGAATGATACATTTAATATTCACAAACCAGTCAGAGTGAAGGCTGGAGAGCTTTTTTTTTTGTATCTTGAACTGAAAAGCTTTCCCTTTAGACTCTACACAAGTGACTCTGAGCTGTAGATACTAATGCACTGCATGCGTTGTTCCACAGATTATCGCGATCGACTAACGCAAAGGACTGAGGTGATTATCGCTTAAGTGATTCTCTAAATGAAACACGTTCGCCGCAGAGCTTTCATGCTTTGTAATAAAATGTAAACCAAAAAAGATACAAAAAAAAAGCTGTTTCTCTGTAAAGTGGTTTAGATAAGTATTTAAAAAAAAAAAAGAGTAAGAAAGGTCGTTTCTCTCTTGATCAGGACAGAGCTTGCGGTGAATTGTAGCACAGGTTAGTTTTAGTTTCAGCTATTCGCAGTTATTCTCCTATTTGGATTAAAATTTTTTAAGATTCCATTTCTGCATAAAATTAAATTATTTTTAGATTCTTAAGGTGATCATTGTCAAGAATAATCCAGTGATAAATCAAGGTTTCTTTCATTAACATCTATTGAACCTACACAGCTGGTATCTGAAGATGTGAGGACCTAAGTTTTGAGACTGAGATGCTTCAAACATCTTATTTAGACAGCTACTTAGGAAAGTATGTTTGTAAACACATGTGGATACTGCCGCACCTGTATACAAATAGTTGTTTAGTGACTTGGTGAATGCTTTCTAGTGTGTGATGATGCCGATGATTTGAAGTAAGACGCACCGACACAGATAATTGTATGAATGACTTTGCGTTTTACTTGTAATTACAGAATGTTGAACTACGAGTATGTTACCCTATCTGAAATGCTACCGAATCATTAGATAGATTAAAACCTGTTGGAAGTGCTTTCTTTTTTATTCCAGCATATTTTAAATGTTTCTTATCGATGAGTTAGGCGGGAATGTGGTAGGTTAGGATGAAAATGGAGCGCAATGCCATTATGGCCAGCAAGGTTTTCCAACATCACAACACACACACATCCCTAGAGTAAAAAGGCATCACTTGGTGTGCGCAATTGAAAACGATTAACGCAATCTCGGGCTAAGTGGATAGAATTATTACTTGAGATCCAAATCCATTCCCGGTTAGCTTACAACCTGCATTGAGAAGGTTCACTTAGGCCAGACAAAGCCGTTTGCGGTGCCACAGGATGTACTAAATGTTCTATCGTATAATGTGAAGATCTGAATGCAATAGGGATCTGCTTGAATCAAACTCTTTTAGAGGTTGAAACATTGCGTATTCTTTGCCAAGTGGAGAATCGTATTGACTGCTATGTTGTTACCTCTTGAAAAATTCATTAAAAAACTGGCCAGGCCGGTTGGTACGATAACCATTATCAACTATGCAATGGCCTGTGATGAGGCCCTTAAGATGGTGATGTGTGATCTCGCAGGTTTTGCCAACTAATCAACTACTGTTGGTATTGTCTGGCGTTTCTAGTTTGGGAATAAATTAATATTTAGAGAATCCCATTTTTATGCATGTTCTTGAATGAGATCGAATAGATAAATTCTTTTTTTTTTATAATTGGCAAACGTTCAAGGGATTGCGTACCCTTAAAATGCTTGCCTACAGCGTGGGCAAAGGAAAGAAGTTAAGGGGGAAAGAAAGAGAGATACCAATGCACATTGGTCTTAAATGTTTGGAAGTTGTAACGACTAAGAAATAGAGAGCTCGGCTAAGATGTGCATTTCTATCGAGACGAGCTCTACGGTTCAAGGTTTGTAGGGGTGGAATGCTACTGGCAATTTCGATGGAGCACTGGTGGTGAAAATAGCGATGGAGCAAGATGAGGCACAGAGTGTCAATTGACTGAATGATATTGGCCGTTTTCGAAAACGTCATCTGCATCAAATTGCTTTTGCAAAATGTTCTTAAACGCAAGCGGCGAAAGTCATTTGTTAGAAAACAACAACATAAATCACAATACAGTTGCAGCACGTTCGATAATGCAGTGTTTGCAGGGCAGATGTTCATAAACGTCTACTGCGCTGCAAAAAAGCAGCCACAAATCTGCGCTGTGCATAAAAAAATTAGAAAAAAAATTAGTGAATCCGAATATTCAGGGGAATCTCAGTCTCGTGAACAGTAAGTACATAAAATCGGCTAATTTATTTGTTTTAACTAAATATTATGCTTATTAGAACCCCATCCCCTACTCCTACAAAGGTATGCGACGATTCTATGGAACGATGGACGCGAGGAAACATAAAATTACTTATAACAGCAAGATTAGGATGTGAATCGTCGTTCCAAAGTGGTAAAAAATCCAAGAGGATGTTATGGAGTAATGTCCACAGAAAGATCCTAACGCAGGACCAAGGATTCCCCTTCGCAAACTGGAAGAGGGGTCACGAACTGGGAGCGCCTCAAAGAATTTGACTCCATTTATGGATGCAAACATTTCATTAGTGCGCCTCTGTCAAACCCTGGAGATTCCTTTGTGGACAGTGAAAATATTACTTCTATCAGTCCAGCAAAGACATCGGGAGCAGGACGCAAAAGGAAAATAAATGATTTCTTGGACTATTTAAAGAGACAGGAAGAAATTGAAGCTAAGCATCACGAAGATTACATGGATCTTGAGAGGGATAAATTGAAAATTGAGAAAGAAGAAGTTGCTGTTCTTAAAGAGTTGCAATTGCTTTTGCACAAAAATGTGTAATTTAAAAGACTTGATAGATTTTACGTGAAATGTACAGAATTTAAACTTTTTTTTTAGTCCAACGAGCATTGAATGTACTTTAAGCTTTTTTTTTTTTTATTACTTCCATAAATAAATGAATTCATTACAAATTTTATGCGTATAATAAATCTGCGATTAAATCTCGTTTAGAACGTCCTGCTGCGCAACGGATACTTCTTGAGTTTGGGATGAATGATGAGCCAGTATTCTGGCGAATATTTTGCGAGTTCATTTCACCTTGCAGTATAATGAAATTATGCAGCACAACACATGACAAAACAACAAATTTAATATTTGCCATTTTTTGAAATTCAGGTTGTCGAGTATTCTGTATCTAGCTTTAAGAATACCAAAAGCTTGCTCAATTATAACCCTTGATGAACTTAGAAGATAATTGAATCGTTTTTGGGGTTCGGAGAGATTGCCATTGTCATTATAAGGCACTAACAAATATGTGGATAATGGGTACGCGGAGTCCCCGATTAAGTGGATATCTGGTGTTAGTTTCAATGTCCCGTTTTCCAGTCTTTTCCCGAGCTCACCTTCTTCAAACACGTTTACATCGTGTGATCTACCGGGCCATCCAAAAAACACATTTGTGAAAACTCCATCACTATCGCATGTCGCATAAAATGTAAAGAAAGCAATTATGTACAGATATATGTATTTAAACAAGACTACTGACTAAAAATGTGTATGGTACCTGTAGGATCATGGAATTATACGAGTATCCCTTCCGATTGTAGTAGCTCGATTTATCTTCCTTTAGGTTCAAGATTTTTAAATGCGCGCAGTCAATGGAGTCTACCGCGTTCGGAAAACTATTAGCCCCACGCAAATAGTTAAACTTGGCGACTATAGAATCAATTTATTCGTTAGAGGCAGGCCATTTCACAACTTTTGTCAATAATTTAACAATACTCCTGCAGGTTTTCACGACAATTTTAAATACACTGCTGATAGATTTATTAAACCGGTCTCCAATTTCCCTGTATGAATTTTTATTTGCTAGCGTCCAGAGAGTTATGTATAGACATTCTTCCAAATTCGTACACGGCCGTCCTGTCTTTGTATTTGTCCACAAAGGCTGCAATTCTTCTTTAAGTTTCTACAATTATGTATATATACTTTTCATTACATGATAATTTGGAGGACCCACAAATAACTTATAGAAAAAATGCTTTTGGACATCCTGAAGTGATCGTAGAAATTCTCGTCGGAAAATTTTTTAATCCTATTCAGATAATTCCGAACTTTTGGAATTATTCGTCGTGCATTTAGCAGTTTTAGCAATAACTTATTTTTGTTTAATAATCTGTTTCTTACACGTAAATTATTATAATTGTTCTTACTTGTACTCTCATTAAGATTTTCCAACGCAATTTTCTCAATAAATTTTCTTAAGGGTTCCATTTTGCTCTGTTCGAAAACGTCAAATGCTCTTGCAAGAAAAAAATCATGTAGATGACACAGATCAACGATACCAAATGACGTTTGCAGTTTGATGTTCGCAACCCTTAAGTATTGCAAATGACGATCAATTTGACGATCAAAATGACGATCAAATGACGTTTTCGAAAACGGCCATTACCATCACCTATAACTTTTATCGCACGGTTTTGAATACTATCTAGCAGCTGCAGATAATTTCGAGCGTGTAAATGCCTTATACACTCGCGATCACTAGGATGAGGCCATACATTTTGCAATCAATTTTCACTCTTTATACCTGTTTGAAATTTTGTACCCGCAAACGTTTACTACCTGTGAACAGGTACATATTTTCTCAACAGGAAGTCATAAAATTAAAGAATAAACAAGAAACGACCGTTGGAATTTCCCAAGATCAAACACTGACCCTCTTGAAAAGCGTATAAAAAGATGCGCCACTAGGATGAGGCCACATGCAAAATCTTCGAAAGAAAGGAAAAAATTAATAAAATGTTTACATTTTGTGGTTTTAAAACATTTATTTATTATGTTTTTCTACATTAATAATGAGTATGCCCGCCATTTTCCGATATGACCTCTATAAGACGGTTTGGAATAGCATCATACAGTTTTTTTTTAAATAATCAAGAGAAAATTGGGCCCAGGCATCGCGAATAGCTTCGATTAAAGTGTCCTTGTCTTCAAATTGTCTGCCACCTTCATACACTTTACGAGATAACCATGCCCAAACATTTTCGATTATGTTTAAGTCCGATGAATAGGGCGGCCATGGTAATTGTTCCACGTCTTCTGATCGAATCCAACTTCTAACAGCCCTGGAAGTGTGGATGGGTGCATTGTCTTGTGGGAATATCCAAGGCAGGGGTCCGAAAATGTTTTTCACTTTGGGAAATGACCGTTTCAACAAACATTTGTAGTTGTTTCCGTTCATTATTGTTGTGGACAAAAACTCCAACTCGATTGTGCCATAGTAGGTAATAGCTCCCCACACTATTAAACCTGATGTACGGCTGTGGTGTCTTACTAAAATAAGCTCCTCCTTTCTTAGATCATGGAAATAAAAGTTGTAACCATCGGGGCCGTCAAGGTAAAAATTTTTCTATACGAAAAGACAACGCGTTTCCATTCACTGCTCCAAGCGACATGTTCTTCTGTAAAACTCATTCGGTACTCCTTGTGTTCTTGCCTCGAAACTGGTATCTTTTTAAGTTTTTTTCTCTGTATAGTACCACGTTTTCGTACTATGCTTCGGACCGTTGCTATGCTGACTGATACTCCGCTGTTGGCCCTTTTTTAGTCGCTGGTAGAGTAGAGTTTGAAGCACGCTGTAGAATTAACCGCTTTTCTCGCAATGTTGTTGCTTCTGACGTGCGTCCTTTTTGATTTTCCCATAGTTTTGACGATCTAAAAGATAACTGTTTAAAAAAGTCTGACTTCTTTTAAGCCTCCTTGCAATTTCTCGTCTTGAGAGTCCTAACTCATTGGAAGTATCTATTTTTCCTTTTTCTGTCGCTGTCAACCGCTGTCTTTTCGGAACCCATTTTTCTTCAAACTAAATAAAAACAGTTCTTTTCAACGCTTTTTTTATATATTCTTAACAAAACTTTGAAAAAAATCGCTGATGTGAACTCCTGCAATGAAATACTACATTGATCAAAGTTCCCGGAATGTATTCAGAACATTAATAATACAAGTTTATTCATCTAAATCTATAGTGTCCTTTTTAAAGTAATCCCCATCGACTGCAACACACTTATGTCAGCGCTTGGTCCAATCCTTGAAACATTTTTTATATTCGGTTTTCGGTATGTCCATCAGTGCTTCCTGCGATTTTTCCAATATTTCCTCTCGGCTGCTGAAACGCGTTCCCCGTAGCGGTTTTTTAACTCGACTGAACGGCAAAAAGTCCAGGGAGCCAAATCAGGTGAATTCGGTGGCTGTTGGATGGTATTTTTTGCATTTTTCGTCAAAAAATTACGAATAATGATGGCACTGTGCGACCGCGACGGTGCGTTATCATGGTGCAAAATGCACCAGTTTTCTGCCCACAATTCTGGTCTCTTTCAGCGAATTATTTCACGCAAACGTCGCACAACGCCCAAATAATACTCTTTGTTTACTGTCTGGCCTTTTGGCAAAAATTCATGATGCACTACATCGCGACCGTTGTAATCCATGAAAACCGTGAGCAGTGTCTTCTTTTTTGACTGAAAACGACGTGCTTTTTTTGGTCTCGGCTCATTCACTTGCCTGATGACGTCTCGTCTCCAGTGATGATCCGTTTGATGAATGTAGGATCGGATTCAGCCTCGCAAATCATCTCTTTGCGACGTCAACACGGTCCCTTTTTTGCATGAAATTGAGGTTTTTTTTAACCAACTTTGCTGCTACACGAAGGAAACCCAAACCATTAGCCAAAATGTCTTGGACGGATCCATAGGCAAAGTTCAAGTCCTCCGCTATCTCTCTGATGGTTAATTTGCGGTTATTGACCAACATTTCTTTTACTCGTACTTCATCAATGTTTTCGTCGGTTTTCGATGGCGATGGTCTGCCACTGCGTTCATCATCTTCGATTGACTCACGACCACTTTTGAACCGCTCATGCCACTGGTAAATGACCGTTTTCTTTAGAGTATCGTTGCCGAAACACTTTTCCAACATTTCCAATGTTCGCGCATCATTAAATCCGTTTTTTACGCAAAATTTAATACAAGTTCGTTGTTGCAAAGTTAAACCCATTTCTAAAATTGTAAAAAATCGCCAACACACACAAAGATAGATGTACTCTTCTCTACCTAACTTTTGCAAATGTCAAGCTATGACGCTAAGATTTAGAGGGAATGTCAACAACAGATTTACCAACTTAACAAAAAAAACAGAACTCAAATCGGAACAATGGGAGCGCCACACGATGGGTGTGGTGCGGGAACTTTTTGTCAAGGTGGTATTCGCAATGGCTTCATCCTAGTGGCGGATTTTTTTACACACTTTTCAAGAAGGTCATTGTTTGATCTTGGGAAATTCCAACGGTCGTTTCTTATTTACCCTTTTATTTTATGACTTCCTGTTGAGAAAATTTATACTTGTTCACAGGTAGCAAAAGTTTGCGGGTACAAAATTTCAAACAGGTAGAAAGAGTGAAAATCGATTGCAAAATCGTTCTAGTTATCGCCAGTGTATATTCAGCCCAGATCAGAGGGGGTGTATTATTTCTTACATCGCTTTAGGAAACCCAGACATTTCGCACCACTTTTGACGACACCGAATATGTGTCATATATGTCATTGACACAAATACTGAGGATGGAAAGTTTATCGATTTCGACGATGCAAGTGCTATTCATGGATAATGGCTGGCTGTTGAAATTTCGCTTTAATGACAGCAAAAGCATTGTGTTTTGGAAGCATTAAATTCTACTCTGCTGATAGTTCCCCAATTAGTTATGCTGTTAATATCAGAATTTAATGAACTTAACATACGTGCCGTTCCCATTCTACAGCCGAAGAGCCTTGGCCTTGTAAAGAATTGTGCAATGTGCAATGGGCCTGTAGGATGAGAGAGAATAAAATTCGACTTTTTTGCTCGGGAAGAGTCCTAGAGTAGGATAGATGAAAAAGCTTACGTAGTGGTTTTCCTACCGCGGAAGAACACCTATTCAGAGGAAGGTGTGATATACCATCTAAACCAGCGGATGTGTGAATGTTAAGATCTTTAAGTGCTCTTTCTTTACGAGTGGGAAAGAGGATTCGACCCATGGAAAATTCGACGCACTCAAGTGTAGGGGGAGACAAAGCACAATCCGGACGTGTTAAGCTGGCGGCAAAGTGCGCAGCAAGTCGATTGTGGCCTCGTGCAAAGAGCTGACAGCTAGAATGTCATTGTAAATGAGCATTAGGATGAAATATCTAAAGTTATACCACTTTTTCCAAGGTCCGAAAAATATGACCAACAGATATACTCAGTGCGAGTTGTCTATAGAATACACCGCTACCCATCCCCTGATTCGTTTTTAAGCCATCAGTATATATGTACATATGTGAATGGACTTTGTCTTCAACATATTTGTAGTGTAGTGAGTGATACGCATTCAGTTTTCCAGGAGTAGCTAGGTCAATGCTATTCGACCTTCTATCAGTTGTATCATAATGGCCTAACAACTGATTTAATTGCATTTTATTGAGGACCAGTCTAATCTAGCCTAAAGTAATCCATCCGGTCTTCCTTGTTGGGGATTGTAAGGCTGAAGATAATTTTACAATTAAATCCTTCTTCTTATTTTAAGACTAATTCACTACAAGGTATTGTTTGGACGAACGGCAGTGTAGTTCGCTATCTGTTAATCACAGAGGTCTTATTTTGAAAGGTATAATAGTATGTTTAGTACAGCGGTGGGGTAGATTTAAGACCCCCGCTGAAGACCCCCGCTAATACGCTGATCTTCGCGCCTTTCTAGGGACACAAAATTGGTGTCTTTACCGAACGTGCTGGTTACTGACTACAATTGCTATATAGTAACTGAAGTCTAAATCCAGTGGGTGATTTTGGGCTATAAATCATATGCCTTTTTTGGACTAAGCAGGGGCATCTAGGCTTTGCTCATGCGTTTCTGAATGCAGAGAGCTACAACCGTGTTCTCAAATATTGATTCCTTTTCCGATGTCATTTTTGTTGCCGTGAAATAACGCCGAGTGCAATAACGCCAAATTCCAAAATTCGGCTTTATGAATACACTTTTAATGCCTCAGCATGTGTTTTTTGGAAAATGAGATAGAGAGAGAAAAGAAAGAAAGATGTTTGGGCTCAGTGGTTATTTCGCTCCATGGGTGGCATCCAACATTAAAGGGAAGACGAAATTCTTAGTGCAAGTTGTCGTCTAACTTGATTTTCGTTAACTGAAAAAATGGATGATATGTCTTTCGGGCGAGGCTGGGATTCGAACGCCCAACCTTTCGTTTTGGAAGCCAGTCCACTACCACTTGAGCCACGCCCACCCATATTTCGCTTTGTAAGGGTGAAGTAAGGCCGAATATTAGCGATCGGCTTTATTTCACTTTTCATTGTTTTAACACATGGTCTGAAAAGTTGTTTCTAAGAGAGGGCACCACTTGAATTAAATCCATACAATTTTCAGTTAGTACCAACCTTCAAAAGATACGTGTATAAATTTGACAGCTGTCGGACGAATAGTTCTCGAGATATAGCGTTGTGAGTGAAGCAACTTTTGTTATTGTGAAAAAAATGGATTCAAAGCAATTTCGTGTGTTGATTTATCATTGCTTTTTGATGGGAAAAAATGCAGCCGATGCAGAGAAATGGCTTGATAAGTGTTACCCGGACTCTGCACCAGGCGAACGAACCATTCGCAAGTGGATTGAAAAATTTAAACGTGGTCATACAAGCACCGAAGATGATGCACGCAATGGACGTCCAAAAGAGGCTGTTTCAGATGAAAACATCAAAAAAGTCCTCAAAATGATTACGAATGACCGTAAAGTGAAGTTGATCGAGATAGCTGAGGCTCTGAAGATATCAAAGGAGCGTATTGGATATATCATACATGAATATTTGGACATGCGAAAGCTCTGTTCAAAGTGGATGTCGCGTTTGCTGACAGTCGACTAAAAACAACAACGTGTTGATGATTCAGAGGAGTGTTTAAAACTGTTCAACCGCAATAAAGCCGAATTTTTGCGTCGGTATGTGACAATGGATGAAACTTGGCTTCATCACTTCACACCAGAGTCAATTCGGCAGTCAGCTGAGTGGCCAAACGACCAAAAACTCAACAGTCGGCTGGCAAGATTATGGCATCCGTATTTTGGGATGCACATGGAATAATTTTCATCGACTATCTCCAAAAGGGGCAGACTATACGACTATTACATTGCGTTGTTGGAGCGTTTGAAGGACGAAGTCGCAGAAAAACGGCCGCATTTGAAGAAAAAGAAAGTGCTGTTTCATCAAGACAATGCACCGTGTCACAAGTCGATGAAAACGATGGCAAAATTGAAAGAATTCGGCTAGGAAGTGCTTCCCCACCCACCGTACTCTCCAGATTTGGCCCCCAGCGACTATTTCCTGTTCGCAGACCTCAAGAGAATGCTCGCCGGAAAGAGATTTAAGACCGAATCGCCGAAACGATTGAAAAATCGTTTCAATCAGTGTATCCCCCTCGAAGGCAACTATATTGATAAATAAAGTTGAATTTTGCAAAAATTTTGTGTTTTACTACAAAACTGCACGAACTTTTCATGTGTTAAATATTGCTTTAACATAAATCAATTGTCATCATATCATGCTAAAAATGTCTAAAATAAACGGTACCATGTCAAATCGATCAATTACCTTTACAACTATAATACAATTGCTAAGAAGTTATAGGCGCCTGCCTAGGGATTGTTGACAATGCCTTAGCGGAGTGAATCCTGTTAGCGAGCGAAGCGAGCCACCTTCTTGCAACTTGAATTGGACACATATGGTATTTCTACATTCAACAATTCGACTTTATTTCACAAGCAATGGTCGGCGTTATTTCGCTTTCATATTTTGGAATTCGGCGTTATTGCGCTCGGCGTTATTTCACGGCACCGTCATTTTTACACCTTGTTCAGGGCGGGAATAGTTTCATTTGAAATCGACGAGTGCTGTCATGTCTTTGCTTTATTTGTTTTTTACATTCCTTGTGTTACGTGAATTAGAAGACACTCATTTCTATTTCCGACGAATTAACACCCTTCGCCTAAAATCTCCTCCGGGTTTTCTTGTTTTTTGTTCCCATTGTTGAGGCCAAAAATCTTACCATTCATAACCGAAGGTTTCTGAATAATTGCTCCAATCCAAGTATTTATTCCCATGTTATGAGCATCCAAAGTTGTAAGAAATTTCTCCTGAAACAAACAGGAGCGAATTCTGAATAATGGTTTTAAGCTCTACTTTGTTGGGTTCAATCAATTCATCCATAACTCCCACATGTATTTCTATAATTTGTACATCCCCCAAAGTTGCCTTGTTTCAAACATTGTTTTAAGCCTCATTCAAGCACCTCTCGTTCGTGACGTATTTTTGATGTACCTGCACGTAGGGTGTCTGAAAAATTCCTGAATTGAGTTATGAAAAAAATATGGTACATAGTTAAAAACAGTCGCCTTTTTCTAAACAAAATAGACAAATACTTCAGAGCCTTCATTGATACTCGTAAGTGCCGTGATATCGAGATATTTGAAGAAACTGTAGAGAGAATAAGCCTGCCAAAACTGGCATAGCCCTTGACAACCTTTCAGTCTCAAACGAAGGGGATTGCCATTCGCATCATGTAAATTTATGCTCAAGCTTGATATAAGATAGCTACCTTTTCCAGTTCCTTACGAGATGACAATGTGCCGAACGGGCATTGTATTATCAACGCGCGGAAATCATATAAAAGAACTGCTAAAGAAGCTTTTAGGGACGGAGGATGTATTATAAGTACGCACACTTTTAAAGACATATCTGCGAATGTAACGAATACTTCCAATTCAAATTGCATGTACTCGCATCGAGATGTAATTTTTTAAACCGAAAATGCTATCGGGACAATCTTACGACGATTGAATCGCAGACCTAAAATGTCTTACTAGAGACTGTGTCTTTGTCTTTGATGTCACGATCAGATGCTTTGATGTAGAGTTCGCTGCAATATAAAAAAAGGCGGAGATCGAGGAACTACTAATGGCATATGAGCCGACTCAACTGGTATTGAATATATTGAAGGGGGAAGCGGTGCTTCCATCCCCTAGACATTCACTGAGTTAAATCAGCTGAGTCAATGACATTTCCGGAGACAAACAAGTAAGTCGCATGAAACTTTTATTGTTAGAAAATCGTGCCCCGGCTGTGCAAGCATATAGATTCTGTGTATGATCTGTGTCACTTTTGTGATCACATTAGTATCGAGAGTATGTCAGCAAAGCGTCCCGAGGTTCCTTTCTCAGCACATCTTTTCATCGATCTAAAAATTTGGGAAGAAGGCGTGCAGGAGATCCAGGAATGAATCCTTAAGAAGAAAACCAATCGATTTTTTACTCACCTGGTAGGCAGACAGAGTCTGCGCATTCGATCAATCAATCAGTCGATGGTTATAAGTCCGTTTCGTTGGCATAGTTATTGTAGAAACCGACAAAAATTCTAACAAAATCTTTGTGTTGCTTCACGTAAATCAGCGCCCTTTAAACTTTCAGTTGGCTACAGGTGCTACCTGTTCACGAGTAGGCCTTGACGGGTACCGTACTTTAGGTAGTCCAGCATATAATCCCCCAGCACGCAGCCTTGAAGCCCATGGGGAATTGAGCGTGCCTATTAAAGGAGCAATAAATGTTTCTGTTCAGTAGAAAATTAGAACGCACAAGTTATCGCGCATCGTTTCCGATGTAACTCAAAGCGGAAACATATCTCCAAATCCCTTTGGATGAGCAGACAAAGAAAATGTGTGTTGTTAACACTGAGCTTGGCCTATCGAATATCAGTGGGTACCATTCGGGACATCCAGTTCCACAGGTTTATTCCAAAGATATATGGAACAGCTGAAAGCTGATTTGGAATTCTGCGCTTTTTATTTCCACGACGTCAGTGTATCCAGCCGTACTAACGAAGAACACCTAACAAATCTCAAAATTTTTCTCGAACGTCATGTCTTACGTTGTCGACTTTAAAAATACAAATTCACCAAGCCGGGGATTGAATACTTAGGCTATATTATTGACCAAATTGCCATACTCCCATCAGAATCAGACATTGAAGCTATACGCGATTTACCCACGCCAAAAGATATCAAAGATCTCGAGGTATTCATTGGCAAAATTAATTATTATAACCAGTTTACTGAGAACTTTGCCCAAATACCAGCTCTCTTCATTATATTTGGTCTAAGGAAATTTCACCAGTATTTGTGTGGACGTTAATTCGAGCTGATAACTGATCATCAGGTACTGGTAACTATTTTTAGCCCAAATAAGGAGTACGATCGTTCAACGAATTCAACGATGGGCAATCTTTCTAATGGATTGCACTTACACCACACGCTATCGCCCAACGAAGCAGCATAGAAAAGCAGATTGTCTTTCGCGTTTCCACCTTGCTCCTGACCGGTCGGAAGAATCTTGCCACCAAGTTGAAGTGGTAAATATATTCATCAATCGCTGAAGATTTCCCAATGTAATAGCTAACATCTCTCAGCTAGATCCTATTATGTAAAAAGTCATAGAGTACGTGCAGAAAGGTTTTCCTAATCGTTTACCACCTGCTGAAAATATTTTCTGGGCATAGTTTTGTAGAGGGATGGCCGTAAGCGTGTGCGCTAAAACAAAAAACTCAAGAGTTGTCAGCGCAGTTTCAGCAAAAGGTTCCAGCCTTTTTACATCAAGGACATTGGGGAGTTACTCGGATGAAGCAAATGGCCCGGAAGTATTGCTGGTAGCCCAACATTGGTGCCATTATCAAGCTGTTTTCCCTTGCACTATCTTGGCGCATATCTTCATTTCACCTAACTTTACGATCCCTTTACCTGTGCTACCTTAACAATGCGCAAGTCAACCTAATAAACGATTCTAAGTCCTTTTTCCAATTTGTTAACTACAAAATAAAGTCCGATGGCTATCCTCCTTCCGTCTCTTTCAACAACAAGTCATCAACCGATCCACTCACCATTGCCAACCTACTTGCCATCTTTTTCAAACAATCCTTCACATAGGACTCCTTTATACCTTTATCCATCCTATTTTAATTAACTACTGAGTTTCTCCAATTGCCCACTACTCTCTCACACCCTGGACCCGTCTTATATCGAATACAAGTTACATCAACTTAATGACGAATTCACACCCGGTCCAGATGGCCTCCCTGCCATATTCCTTAAAAAAAGTTCTTCCTCTCTTTCCCTTGCCCTTTCTGTCGCAAGGAGACTTTCCTCAGACTTGAAAAACCTCCTTCATAACCTCGATTCACAAAAAAGGATTAAAGAACGAAATAACAAACTATCGCCCAATCGCCAAATTCTCCCATATACCCAAACTCTTCGAAAGCTTTAGGCTTCCAATGCAAATCACTTATTTCCCCAAAGGCAACATAGCTTCCTGAAGGGTAGGTCAACCACCACAAATCTCATTAAATTCGTATTGTTTGCCCTTTCTACCCTCGAGAATGGTAACGAAGTCGATATAGTTGCAACCGATTTTAGCTAGGCCTTCGATAAAATCTGTCATCGATTAATACTCTTCAAATTGTCTGCTCTCGGGTTTGAACCCATACTGTTAAAATGGATGTCCTTTTACTTCGAAACCCGTTTTTACAGTATTCGTTTAGGTCAGTCCACTCGGCTCCATTTTTGGCCACCTCTGGAGTTCCACAAGGCAGCCATCTCGGTCTCCTTCTTGTTATATTAACCATAAATGATCTCGATAAGATCATCAAACACTCGTCTGCCTCCCTTTACGCCGACGATACCAAACGTTTCAAAACCATGCATTCACCCCATGACTCCTTCCTCCTTTAACAAGACCTTGATAGTTTTCGATCTAGTGCCTCAAAAATTTATTGGAACTTAATATACCCAAATGCTAATCCATGACCTTTTCACATAAGCAGCAGCAACCTCCTCCCCGACTCTACCCACTCCACAACCAACCTGTCTCCTCCGTTCAATCTCTTCGCGCCATCGGCATTTTGTGTGATAAGGAGTTCAACTTCCGTTTACATATGGATGGGATAATCCTTAAAGCCAACTCCGCACTAGGTTTTGTAAAACATGGTCCAAAGAATTCACTAGCCCATACGTGACCAGGTCCTTCTATATTACCTTTGTTCGCCCCCTCCTAGAGTACGCCAGGCAAGTGTGGTCCCCATATTATTGTGCTCATATCTCGAGAATCGAAAGCATCCAGCGCCGCTTTCTTCGATTTGCTCTTCGAGGTATGCCCTGGAACGATATCCCCTGTCAAAACCGTCTCAACCTTATCAACTTAAACACCCTTGAGGAACGCAGAGATGCAGCCGACTTTCTCATCATTCATCGACTCATTTTAGGTCACGTTTAATGTGCATCCCTTCACAACTCTATTTTCCTCAACACTAACCCTCGAAATCTACGTACCCCTTGTCCCTTTTATCATTTAACCCACCACACCTCCTACCTCGCGAACGAACCAATCTCCCGTATACTACGTAAAATCAATTCAAACCCTACCGTCTATGACTTCCACCGAACCACTCCCTGCCTCAAATCCGTTCTCCTTCACCACTCCAAGCAACCTTAGTTTTAAGTTTAAGTTTAAGTTTAATTTTAAGTTATACTCGTAGCTTGTATTAAGCCAAATAAATGGGGGCCTTCGTCTCCACCAAAATTAAATCAAACGCTCTCACAGTGCACCGCCTGCCAACTAAATGCCAGTCGCTTGCCACGAGAGTACATTAATTGGTCCCTTCAGAAGAAGTTTGGAAGCGCATCCACATCGACTTCGCTGGGCCTTTTCGGAAGTCAGTGTCGTTGATTGTCGTAGACTCGAAAACCAAGTTTTTATTTGTGATTTACGAGTATATGTCCTCTACTATGTCTCAAGCCACAAACCAGGCACTCCAGGCGGTCAATATTTACTCTAGAGGCACTGCCCAAAACGAAGCCACTCGGAGTCGAACGGCGCGGCGTAGCAGAGAGGATGGTTCGAACTTGCAAGACGTCCTTTCTCAAAACTATGGAAGTCGACAACCAAGGAGACGGTGCATTGGCGATGTTCTTATCAACTTATCGTTCGACACCAGATGAAAGTGTCATATCTCCGGCAGCATCGACCCTTACTCTCAACGATTTTCCCAAATTCTTGAAGAAGAAAACAGTGACAACGATTTAAAATTTTCCTTTAATCAACCCGTGTTCATGCGACCTACGAGAATGAAGTGGATTTCTGGAGTGGTTACGAAGACTCTTGGGAGACGTATGTATTTGGTCGAAAGCGTTCATGATCTCTGGCGTCGTCACCAAAACCAGACCCGGCCCCAAGTAGATATGAACGGCAGAACAGGCTCTGTATCTGCAGTTGACCTACAGCACGCAAGTAGTCAACATTGCAGTTCTAATCGTGTTTCACTTCCCAAAGATTCATCATTACGCAACCAGTCAAAAGAATTTAACGATCCGGAGGCTTTCACATACCTGGTATCCAGTCCTTAAACAGTGGAATTGGAGTCAACTGAGAACGTCATTCTTCAACTCCGGAGGCTGAAATGAGCAGATGAAGAAATTCCTACCCTATCGAGCACTCGAAGATCTGAGCGCCTGCGCAACAACCGAGTTAGGCTCGTCCCACATTAAACGTGGGGGGTAAATGATGCACTCGGTAATACTGCAGCAAGTGCAACTGAACCATCACGTGTAAGTGTCAGATGGCCACAACTGTGTTTTCGAGCTCAAAATTATATTTGTACATACTAAGTTATACGAGTATTAAATTCACTTTTGAATAAATTGTATTAAAGTTAAGATCTAAGAGCTAGAACAGCTTCGAACTCTTAGAAAGTGTAATATTTGCAGATCTCGATAACCTTCAAGTTTCCAGTTTTAGTTGTGAGGACATTGAGGCCCTGTGTAATCCCAAACAACCGTGTATGGCTTAAGTGAGCCTTACTTATCCAATCCTTGATGTCTAAATTTGAACGATTTAAAATTCACAGACTTACCCTTCATTTCGTCAGAAACAACAGGATCACTCTAAGCAGAGCTTCCGGTACTGACAGGGAACACGGTTGCATTTCTAAAAGTTGATGGATCTTTATTTCTTATGACATTATGTTTTGAATATGAGTTCAGGCATACAAGGCCACTGATACCATTGGCCCTAATTATGACCTGGACAATCGCGTCTTGGTGCACGACTTCTACATTCGAAACGAAGTAAAGAACTGGCGATCCGAGGGCTCTGGGTACACCCGGTTCAGCGACGAAAATATGGCAAATAATGTCATTACCAGAGAGGGTGACCTGCATCCGTTCATTTCGAAGGAAGAGCTCCATGAGATCTTCGACACAATCAGGGCTAAGAAATCAGTGGGGACCGATGGTATTCCGAACATCGTGCTTCGACATCTTCCTCTAGAAGCGGTGGACATTTACACCACCCTGTTTAATAATGCAATGAATAATGCACATTATCCAGCGCATTGGAAAACGGCGGTGGTGCAACCTATCCCCAAAAAGGGAAAGGATATATTCAATCCGGCGAATCTCCGGTCGATAAGTCTCCTTCCGAATATCAGTAAGGTATTTGAAAGGGTAATCAATAGAGCTCTGTCTAGGTGGGTTGAGGACAAAGATATAGTTCCGGATAATCAATTCGGTTTTAAGGCGGGACATGATATCTCACATGCCGCGTCTAAACTGGTGTCCGATATACAATGAAATAAAGGCAAAAACCAATCTACTGGTGCCTGCCTTGTTGACTTGAAGAAGGCCTTCGACACCGTATGGTTAGAGGGTCTTTTCTATAAGCTGACTAGGCTGGGGATCAGTAAACCACTCTTGTACATTCTTTATAATATGCTAACCAACAGACAGTTCATCGTAAAAAATGGCGATATGACTTCTGTTGGAATATTTCAAATTAAAAATGGTCTTCAGCAAGGCGCTGTCAATTCGCCGATCCTATTCAACATTTATACAAGCGACTTGATAGGTTCACTTCCCCATACTATTGCGTACGCAGACGATTTGATAGCGTACACAACAGGTCCAAAAATCGAGGTCATTAATACTCTCTTGCAGTGTGACTTCGATAAGATAAGACGATTTTGCGATGACTGGAAGTTGAAAATCAACTTTCAGAAGTCGGAAACCATTCTCTTTAGGACGCCGTTGTCTGGAGCCTCTAGGGATACCAGGAAAAATTGGCGTAAGTTCTCGATCATTGGACAACACGGACAGTCTCTTGCCTGTCGGAATGTAGTCAGATACCTTGGGATCTGGCTAGATCGGTTTCTGTATTTTGATAAAAATGTAGATGCTGCTCTGGCCAGAGCTAAAGGCGCTTTAGTTACAAAGAGACTGTTTTGTAGCAGCCAACTTGATGAGAGGGTAAAGGTAATCTGCTACATGGCCCTTATCAGGCCCATGCTGGTATTCGGGTGCCCCGTGCGGTTCAATGTACGAGCGAGCTTAATGGAAAAGATTCGGGTGTTTGAGAGGGCTTGCCTTCGCTTGTACAGAACACCAGAGTCGGAGTAGAAAAAATTTTATCGTGATGAGGTTCTTTACAACAGAGCGAACCTAATACGAGTGTACAACTTCGTAATTAAGCTGACTCAAAGGCACATTGCAAGAGCAATGACCTCGACGAATAACCTGATATCTGGGGCTTACTACCCCAATTACCTTTACCACGAAAGTGTGCGCTCTGATGGCTTCGTTCCACCGGAAGCATTCCTCTACCTAGATCAGATAGGGTTGATCCAGGATAGATCAGCGGTCCCGTTAATCTTCCATGTCGCTCGGAAAGCTGGGGACAGGCGACTCAACTACGACAGAGACGTCGCACACGGCAGTGTGGATCGTCTCAGGTTCAGTAGGGCGGTGGGGAATCGCGATAAGAGGGATGTCGTTCGGCAGCACCAGCATTTCTGGTGGTTGAATGATGGAGAAGATGTTTCGTTGTCGTTTCCGTCAATTACGGACCAGCCTCACTAATGAGGCAGAGCTGACCAATCTATTTGCTCGGTGAATAGCGATGACCAGCTTGCATAGGTTAAGTTAGCATTTAAGATATACATATATATTGGTATATACATAGGTATATACTAGTATATGTATGTCATTGTGTATAATGTCTATATGTATGTATGTGCGCATTGTGTATATAGGTTAGGTAGACTAAGGTTATTTTAAGTAACTAAGGTTATTTTATTTTAAGAGATTAAGTTTAAATAAAATGTAAATAAAGTCGAAAGACATAGATATAAGAATTTAGAGTAGCTTAGAGTGCCTGTGAGGGGGCTAGTAAGTTAGTATAAGATTGTTAAGTAATTTTAAGCTAGCATTTAAGCATTTTTTGTTAGTATGTAAGAGTTAATGATTAAGATAATAAAATGCATTTAAAACTAAAAAAAAAACTAATGAGTTCAGGCATATAGCTTCTACGGCAGTTTTCGACGAAGCGCATCCTATCAATTCTATTTTGGGTCAATTTCTCCAGCATTCGGAGTTCTATCTCACCAAAAATGTGCTAAATATTGGCTTCCAAGATCTGCATAACATACGGCTTAACCAAGTAAACCAATGGCTTTACATAGCATTATAAGAAGTAATCGACAATAAATTAAATTGTGCTGTTAAATCCAATCCTCAGTGAGCCTATGGTTCCATGGACGATATGATACGAACCGTGAACTTTTGTATCAGGCCATAGTCTCGTAACTTTAGTTCCTGCACTAGCTGGAACATAAATATAAAGTCGTTGGTTGTTAACCTTTCGCAGATTTTACCACACAGTTCACGGATAAAGGATGTTGCTATCGACGACGAATTGATAACTCCCTATATTCCAATACACTTTCACTCAAAACGGCTACAATTTATTTGTATGCGCATTATGTTGATCATACCTTCAATTCGCGTAGTTTTTTAACATTCTCTAATAGCAATCCTAAGTCTTTCTACCAATTCGTTAACTACGAAAAAAAATCTGACGGTTTTCCTCCATCCCTCTCACACGAAATTCTATCATCAACCGATCGGCATACCATAGCCACCTACTTCGTACCGGATCTCTTTTATTTCAAATACCTACTTAACTTCCCCATTGGACCCTCTATTTCTCAAATTTTGATCATATACTATATAAAAAATAAATTACAACACCTTAAAGATGAATACTTACCCGGCCCACACGTTCCCACTCCCTTTCAAATCTCTACCAGTCAACGCTCTAGCCATGAATTTCCACAGTCTTCCTTCATAACACCGATACACAAAAAGGGATTAAAGAGCGAAGTCACTAATTACCATTGCTAAACTTTCACATATACCCCAACTCTTCGAAAGCATTTTGTACAAAGTCTTAACCTTCCAGTGCTCATCTCTTATTGCCCCTAATCAACTCGGCTTTCTGAAAGGTAATCAACTACCACTAACCTCGTCGAATTCGGGTCCTCTGTTCTCTCAGCCTTAAAAAGTGGTAAAGGAATTGACGTTATAACGACTGATTTCAGTAAAGCTTTTCACAAAATATCTCATAAACTAATCCTGTTCAAATTGTCTGTCCTGGGCTTTGAACCCATTTTGCTAAAATAGATATCTTCTTACCTGGATAATCGTTTTATAGTGTTCGTTTCAAGTCTGTTCAATCGGGTCCTTTCTTGGCCACTTCAGATGTTCCTCAAGGTAGTCACCCAAGTCAACTTCTCTTCATGCTAACCAGCACTCTTTATGCTCAAGATACCAAATTTTTTAAACCCATTTCCTCACAATACGACTCCAGCCTCCTTCAAATAGATCTAAATAGTTTTTCCACCTAGTGCATCAAGAACTGCTTGGAACCCGATGCCACCAAATGTGAATCGATTACCTTCTCACGTAAGTGCAACCTTCTCCACGGCCAACCTATATCCCTTGTTGAGTCTATCCGCGACCCTAGCATATTATGTGACAGGGAGCTTAATTTCCGCTCTCATATTGATGAGATAATTACTAAAGCAAACTCGTCACTTGGCTTCGTCAAAAGAATCCTGCAATCCGTACGTGATCAGATAACTATACATCACTCATGTTCACACCCTTCTCGAGTAGGGTAGCCAAGCATGGTGTCCCTTTTAACGAGTTCATATATCCCGTATTTAGAGCATACAGCCTCCTTTTCTTCGATTTGCTCTTCGAGGTCTACCTTGGAGCGATCCTCTAATCTTACCTCCCGAGACCGTCTCAAACTCATTAACCTGAATACCCTTGAGGAACGAAGGGACGCAGCTGACTCCTCTCAGGCTCTGTCGACTCCATTTTCTTTTACACTAACCCGCGAAATCTACGTTGCCCCCCTCTCTTTGATCTACCAATCCACCGCACCACACATGGCTCTAACGAATCATTTTCCCGTAAGCTGCGTAAGGTAAACCCCAACCTTTCGGTTTTCGAATTTAATGGCAGCACTCTCTCCCTCAAAATCGATCTCCTTCACCATCCCTAGTTTTAAGCCCTAGTGCTAAAGCTTAGTTTTTATTAGTTTGTAAGTCCTAGTTTTTAAGCTTGTATTAAGCGTTATGTAGACTGTATCCGATACGAAATTTGTCACCAACACGGCTAATAACGAGGTCCGAATAGGATGTCGGAAATCATTGTCTTCTAATTGTTTCGCGATCTGACGGACGATTTTCAATTTGAATTTGAATAATACGGAAGCTTTCTTCTGATATAAGTCTGAACATATACCTATGTCAGAAATAACGCGACGGTTTGAAATGTATCTCATTTGGAAGATCTATTAGATTGTCATAGCGAAGTTTTAACACTTGTAAGAGAATCTCACTGAGGACTTACTCGTAAATTCATTTTCAAATGTGGCGACTGAAGTACATTCTTCCACTAACAATTGTTCGTGTGTATTGGAATTTTAAATATGTAGTTACGAGTAGTTCTGAATTGATTGAACGATTCATACCAAATATCAAGTGGGATGACTCTGCAGTTGACCGCCTGTTCGATAGCTCCTAATCACCCACTTTGCTTACTATGGACAGATTCACTTTTTTCTTTTATACATGAGCTGGACTACTAGAATACAATAGGCCAGACGTCTGTCATCAAACCTTTGGCATTGTGCTGTCTTTTAACTCTCATAAACTTGGGCGATTATCTATTGTATTATATAAGTCATCAGCATCGCTATTTAAAAAATTCTTCCATTCAGAACGAGTTTGTTCACCTGTAAAATTCAATTCATCGTTTTTGTATTGTCACGGAATTGTGTCGTCTAGACATTGAAACTTTAAACTACGTCAATTAAACAAAACACAAACAGCAATCAAACGACGTACGGACTTTTACGATTTAAATGAACAATTTGTAAGTATGTTACAATACGTTAACTGCTATTATGCAGACCTTGAGCTTTCTTGCTATTATTGTAATTTAAATTTGTAATTTTAATTAACCACTTTCTTCTTTGGTTCTCATGACCAATCTGTTGGCTAATAATAGATATAAGGAGTTTTAAAAAAAAAGAATTAGAATTCCTCACCTGCTCTCAATAAATCTCAAATGAGAAATGTATTTTTGCAAAACTATTTACCCTTACCGCAAACCCATCTTTCGTGCATAACTGCTGGTTTCGCCTTTCATTTACGATTTTTCGTATTCAAGACATTTTTCGAGTTCATTCCATTCCATGGAAGAAACATATGAGTGCGGGTATACCGGTGTACTGCATTGTCCAAATCAGCAATTCGGCGGCTTAGCAATGCTCGAAACGTGACATTAATACACGCCAACTGGGAGCTAAAAATTCATATTGTACGATCCCAACCTTCACTCTTTGTTGGCACCCATTCAACTTTCAACTGAATTCAATTCTCATTGATTATTAAAATAAAAGCAAGTTTTTGTTATAAAATGAAAAACAATTTTTAATTGTTTAGAGCGACGGCAGTGCCTTGTTATCGGAGCAAAACAATTAATTTATTTTACAAACTCATTACAAGGTATCTGGCTTTAGAAATTGTATTTAAATTGAGCAACACTATATAACAGCGATGTTGTTGAAAATATTTTAAAGAAATCCAAGGTGATTCGAATAAAAACCTGAGAAATGATGTGCAGTCAGGGGAGCCATTTCCCTGGATATTCGCTATAAATCCATCAAATTGTCAAGTTACAAAATTTTCAGAATGCCAAAAAACCCGGGATATACCAAATTTCAATTCATACCATCATAGGTCGTGCTTGAATATCTCACGCTCATCCTAAATAATTAGTTTTTGCTTAGTTCCCCTTCATGTCACAAAAGATAATAAATAAGGTGGAATCGTATTCAGACATTTTAACACCTAAGATGAGCCTGACGCCCATTAACATCTAATGAGACTATCCAAAGCCTGTGACCGGGTTTCTACTTCTGGAGACGTATAGCAACGCCACACACTTAAAAAGAGGATAGAACGAAAGTACGACACCATGGAAGTGAATGCATAGCTGTAAAGTGATCCTGCGGTGAATCGAAACATTCGTGCCAGAGCTCGATGGTTTCCTGAGACAAGCAATATCATGCCTTTTAAGCACAAACTCTGTATTTCAAGGAGGAACCCCGCGCCGGCACAATGACGGGTAAAAGTTTCGAACTGGAAGACGTTTGACTTAAACGTAAAACCGCTGCAATATGCTTTTGCGAAACCATGCCTCGCTATTTCGACCTGCAAGCGAAAGGGTACAAAATACATATTTTAATTCGGAACAAAACAAAACGAGAACTGAGTATCCATCATCATCACAGCCGTACTCATCTTTAAGATCGTAGGATCAGTGTTCGACGTAAACTTGAAATATTATCAGCGCCATTGCTACGCAAGCAGAGAGATGGATAGATTACCATTTGAAGTGGAATAACCCAAAACGACGTGTAAAAGATTCGAAAGTGATCCTGAGTACCGACACTTGCTGAAAGAATTTTTCGTGATCACAACAGCGAATAACTAACAGAAACAGGCATCAATAAGAACAATAAACTGACGCAAGTAATTTTGAAAAGGAAAGACGCCAGCTCTAGGCACTAAATTTGCGATATTGTCCCCAAATTGTCATAAGTTGAAACTTAGGAAATGCTGGAGTTCATCCTGCATTAACGAACCTGATAACCTGCACGCTCACTAGGTAACACCCTATTGAGGGTCACCACTTCAACGGCCACACCTCAAAGAGGAGTGATATCATCTCTTCTGTGGATCCTTGTGGTTAATGAAATCTTCTGTACCTAAAAAGAGAAAAATAAAAGCCACTGCATACGCGGATGAAGCGATTCTTATAGCCACCGGCAAGTTCCTTTTCTCGATCAGTGAAATTCTAAACTACATATGCCCTTAGTATCCATGGAGACTGGGCCAGGCTCTGTGGGCTGGGAATCAATCCGCAAAAAACAGAGCTTATTCTATTCAGTCATAAAAGGAAAATGTGACAATATGATCTCCCTTCCATAGATGGGACAACACTCTGACAGTGCTAAGTACCTGATAGTAAACTGAGTTGTAAGCTCAACGTCGAAGAACGTGTAAAGAAAGCAACGATCATCTTCTATGCTTGCAGCTGTATATTTGAGGGAAAATGAATACCAAACGCCAAGATTATTCTATGGATGTACACAGCTATCGTCTGACCCATCTTAACTTACAGCAACTTAGTATGGTGGCATTCCACAAATAAAACTAGCAACCTTAGGTTGATGACAAAAGTACAGAGGATTGCATGTATAGACAAGACCCCAATGGCGGGACTGGAAAATACACTTGGCCTCTGCAGAGAAAGGCGCTTTAAAATTGAGTCAGCTTAATGGGTGAAAAGCAAACCCGAAAGGTCACGCCTTCATCATTACAAGTGAACTGGGTTTATGCTCCTATAGGGACAACATAATACCCCATCACCACTTTGAGAAACCAACCGCCGAGAGAAATGGGGCAGGAACGAAATGGTTCCATCCATTTTCAGGGATGAATCAAAGACGGAGATAGGAACAGGCGCCGGAATCTTCTCCGATCAATTGAACTTACCAACTGCCGAATTACAACAGTCTCTTCCAAGCTGAGATATTGATCATAGCAGAAGCAACCAAACTGCCATCACGAAAGGTGTAAAAACCTTCCAACCTGCTAGACGTTAAGACCAGCAAATCTAGGACAAGTAAGATTCTCTTGAAAAGCAGGGTTGAACTACCTACGCTTGTTGGACTACTCGCAGGCCATACTCTGCTAAAGGTGAAGGCAATAAAGCTACGCCTTACTGACTACGACTTCTGCAGAGCTTGTGGGGACATAGGCTCACGGGAGGATACCCTCCACTTTTTGTGCCACTGTCCCAGTCTTAGTAATTTGAGCCAAAGTCGATATGTATGGAAGTTATTTTTTCCAAGACCTCTCAGAACTATCTGCTGCTTCACTTACATCTCTTTTCAGATTAGCCGACGCGACAAGATGGCTTAGACGCTCTCAGAGACCAAACGACAACCAATGCGAGACGGAAAGGGAAAACCAGAATTAGGAACAGCAATTAAATTCCCATTATCTTCCAATTCCCTCACCCGCAGGTCTACACAGACATAAGTGTAATGAGCTATAGAATGAGCTTGGCTCCAGATACGAGTAATTCATCAACCCGCTAACCTAACGTAACCTTTATAAACCAAGAAAGCATGTAGAAAAATTTCGAAGAAAATTTAGAGTAGTGCGAAAACTTAGCTCGATGATTCAAAGGTCCGGTTTCATATAAATAAAGAAATTCTATGGTGGAACGACGAGATGGGAAAGGGGATAGCTAACCTTTCAAGCCGGACCAAAAACAACATAAGAAGGTCTTGAAATAGGCTAAGAACGTAACAAGAAACAGCGGCAAAAAGCATTAGGTAGAACACCTGCCTAAATGGTTGAGACATTGTATTGCGAATTAGAAGTGGTTCCCTCATAACCTACAATATAAGCAGGCGACTGTTAATAAAGGGAAAGACCCTTTAAGCGCTTCCTATCTTTAAATTTAAACAAAACAAAGTGCGTGTCAGGTATCATTGAAATTTTTTATTCGTTTGAAAGCCCTATCGATGCCATTATGTATGGAATATAACGTCGTTCAAATGTCCGCCGTGGCTTCTCTGGTTGGCGCGCATCCGAAATGTCCAATTTTCCTTGACTCTGGCGCATAAATCAGGCTGAATTTGACCAATTCACGGGTTATGTTGGCTTTGAGGGCCACTGTGGTTTGTGGCCTATTCGCATAGACTTGCGACTTTAGAAAACCTCACAAGAAAAAGTCTAACGGGGTCAAATCGCACGATCTCAGTGGCCAGTTCACATCACCTCTACGTAAGATGACCATGCCCTCGAATCGCTCGTGCAGAGTTTCCAATATGGCGTGAGCTGTGTGGCACGTTGCGCCGTCCTATTGAAACCACATGTCGTTGGTGTCCATATCATATAATTCGGGCAAAAAGAAGTTGGTAATCATCGACTTATACGTTCGGCGTTGACGGCGATCGCCTGGCCAACGTCGTTCTCAAAGAAATATGAACCGATGGCACCGCCAACCCAAAATCCACACCAAACAGTGACTTTTTCGGAATGCATTGGACGCTCTTGGATCGCATATGGATTGGTATCGTCCCAAATTCGACAATTTTGTTTTTTGACGTACCCATTCATCCAGAAATGGGCCTTATCGCTGAACATGATTTTTCGATGAAAATTATAATCGGTTTCCAACTTCTCCAGAGCCCATTCAGAGAACACACGTCGTTTTCTATGGCCGTTTACCTTCAGCACCTGGGTCTTTTGAATTTTATACGGGTGCAGGCCCAAGTCACCACGCAAAATTCACCAAGTTGTGGGCTGCGAAATGCCGATTTCTTGTGAGCGACGCGAAATCGACTGCCTCGGATTCTCCTGCACAATCTCATGGACAGTGGCGATGTTTTCGGCAGATCTTATGTTTCGTCGACGTACGGCTGTTGGTTTATCGTTTACTGAACCAGTAGACTCAAATTTATCTACCACACTGCGAATAGTCCTCTCGGTAGGACGATTATGGCGACCGTAAAGTGGGCGAAGGGCGCGGAACGCCGAAGAGAGAACCCATTTTGATGAAACAATTTTTTCTTTTGCACGTGTTGTTGAACGCTTTGTCCATCCATGGTGATTTGGCAAAACAGGCTAAATAAATGACAGCCAATTTGACAAATGTAGCTTCAATAATATGGCCACTATCAACTGTCGAAGTTCGGAAGTCCTTATTGGAAGGCCCTGTAGAACTAATGCCAAGCCGAAGCACATGAAAGCGAATTTGTATTTGTAAAATTGAGCCCCAACGAAAAAAGAGATTCGATTGCAGATATATGTTGAAGACTAGCGAGCATGCTTGTTTATGAAGTAAATAGAGATTTAAATATGCATGATAAGGTGTGGGCAGATACTCGTAAGATGGGCGACAATCCGAAATCTTGGATTGAAATTGCCCGGTATTTTGTTCAATCAAATAACTAGAGGCGACTCTATGCCTAATCAGTAAATTAATTGCAACCTATCGCGAAACTAATGTCGCACACTATGAAACTGTACGGCATCTAGACAGTCGATACCTCCATGGGAGTCAATATCTTTTTGCGGAAGGCAACTCGACATATGACGCAATGATGGAAAAACATCGAATGGGAATGTCCAATAAAGTTCCAAGAGATCTTATATGAAAGGCGACACGATTACTAATTTTAACATATGTACATATCATATTTGATTAAGATATTTTTGATGTCGTTATTATAAACTCTAGTTACCTATGTATACCATTTAGAAAATATCCATAACCTTTGGAAAAAAGCAAACAAATATTTTCACCCCATTGAGTGAATTTTGCATCAATTAGAAATTTCGATAGGAATGCTATTCATGCCTTGCCACAAAGGCCAAATTTTTCCAAGAAAGACTTGAGAAAAGAAAGTTGCTTGCCAGTAGAGGATGGTTGAATAATTTTAAGAAAAGGCATGGTATACGCCAACTGAAACTAATCGGTGAGAAATTGTTGAGTAAACAAGCAGCTGTGAAGCCATTCCAGGAAAAATTTATGGACGTTTGTAGGGAAAAAGATCTGATTGCAGATCCATAATGCTGATGAATCAGGCTTGTACTGAAAAATGATACCAGACAATACACTGGGGTCTCGGTCAGAGAGTAGGGCGCAAAGTATCGAAGGAGAGGATCACATTTATGCCATGCCAAACGCAACCGGAACTGCCTTTGCTGGTTTTTGGAAAAAAAAAAACGGAGGCCACGTGCATTTGCAACAGCCAACAAGTTACCAGTCCATTACACAGGTCAAAGAAATGCTTGGGTTACAAGACTAATATTTTTAGAATGGCTAAAAGGACATTTCATTCCCGAAAAAAAGAATAAAAAAACCTACCGCTAAAAGCACTTTTACTCCTTGATAATGCACCACTTGAAGAAGATCTGCAATTTCACTGTTTTGTACATGCCACCTAATTGCACAGCTCTTATTCAATCCATGGACCAAATTGTGATTCAAAACATTAAAGTGCCATATAAGAAAAAACTCCTATTTGGCCAGCAAGAAGTTGATCCAGAATGCGCAGTATCTGAACTGCTTAAAAAGACCACAATGAAAGACGCAGTGTTTTCATTGGCCTGAAGTTGGCAGCAATTGTAAATTTGATTAAAATGACTTGGAAGCCTCTGTTTTTTTTTTTTTTTTAAAGAACTTAACACTCAAGTGGGTATGAATACACTTATAATGCCTCAGCATGTGTTAAGTTTGTTTGGAAAATGGGATAGAGAGAGAAAGAAAGATTTTAGGCTCAGTGGTTATTTCACTACATGGGTGGCCTTTGTTATTCGAATCAGAGGAAATGTCTAGCCAAGATGTAGATGATTTTGATTATGAAGATGATCTCCCATTAAGCATTTTTCGTAACAGAGGCTTTCCAGAAATAGACATTAACAATTTCTTGTTAAGCAATGATGGCATTGACAGACAGGAGCCGTTAACTGATGAAGACATAGAACGACATGTAATGAATCAGCAGGACATCGAAAGCGAAGAAGAATCGGAGTCATCGAAACCAGTTGCAAGGATTCCACATACTCAAACTGTATCTGCCTAAAATACTTGTTTAGAATCGGCGGATTTCTATGTTGCTAAATACCATATCAAAAATTTGAATTTTTTAAAAAAGCGTAATTACATAAATTGCATTACACTCTAACATATATTACATATACCACCTTGATCAAAAAGTTTCCGCACCACACCCACCGTGTGTCGCTCCCATTGTTCCGAATTGAGTTCTGTTTTTTTTTGTTAAGTTGGTAAATCTGTTGTTGACATTCCCCCTAAATCTTAGCGTTTTAGCTTGACATTTGCAAAAGTTACGTAGCCAAGAGTACATCTATCTTGGTATGTATTGGCGATTTTTTACAATTTTAGAAATGGGTTTAAGTTTGCAACAACAAACTTGTACGAGTATTAAATTTTGCGTAAAAAAAGGATTTAATGGTACGCGAACGTTGGAAATGTTGAAAAGTGTTTCGGCAACGATTCTCTAAAGAAAACAGTCGTTTACCAGTGGCACGAACGGTTCAAAAGTGGTCGTGAGTTAATCGAAGATGATGAACGCAGTGGCAGACCATCGATATCGAAAACCGACAAAAACATTGATGACGTAAAAGAAATGATGGTCAATACGAGTAACCGCAAATTAACCATCAGAGAGATAGCGGAAAACTTGAACATTGCCTATGGATCCGTCCAAGACATTTTGGCTAATGATTTGGATTTCCGTCGTGTAGCAGCAAAGTTGGTGCCAAAAGACCTCAAAAAAGAGACCGTGTTGACGTCGCAAAAGAGATGATTTGCGAGGCTGAATCCGATCTAACATTCATCAAAAAGATCATTACTGGAGACGAGACGTGGCCGTGGGTTTATGAGTACGATACGCAGTCCAGACATCAGGCAAGTGAATGGCGTTCACCAAATGAGCTGAGACCAAAAAAACCACGTCGTTTTCAGTCAAAAAAGAAGGCAATGCTCACGGTTTTCATGGATTACAACTGTGTAGTGCATCATGAATTTTTGCCAGAAGGCCAGACAGTAAACAAAGAGTACTCGTATTATTTGGGCGTTATGAGACGTTTGCATGAAGCAATTCGCCGAAAGAGACCAGAATTATGGGCAGAAAACTCGTGGATTTTCCACCATGATAACGCACCGTCGCACAGTGCCATCATTATTCGTAATTTTTTGACCAACAATGCAACAAATACCATCCAACAACCACCGATTTAGCTCCCTGTGACTTCTTTCTGCTCAATCGAGTTAAAAAACCACTACGTGGAACTCGTTTCAGCAGCCGAGAGGAAGTAATGGGACAATCACAGGAAGCACTGATGGACATACCGAAAACCGAATATAAAAAATGTTTCGAGGATTGGATCAAGCGCTGGCATAAGTAGGTTGCATTCCATGAGGATTACTCTGAAGGGGACAATATAGATTTAGATGAATAAACTTGTATTTCCAATTTCCTGAATACATTCCGGGATGATCAAGGTGGTATATTTTAAATTACGAAAGACTTTGTTTTCTTTCGAAAAATGCCTTCAAAATGTCTGCATACTATAATCCGAACGATTCGCTAGTCCGAACAGGATATCAATTTTGGCTGTTCGGATTATCGAAGCTCTGCTGTACTCGTAATTATCTTTGAGACAGTGAACCACGCTGCGAGTACTACTAAATTACCATGTGGGTTAGCTTATAAGAGAAAAATTTATAAAATAGTAAACTGTATTGCTAGCTGAAGAAAATTTCAAAACGTTTGTTAAAATTTCATAAAACCTTTCATTCTGACCATTTGACTTCTATCGACCATCGATCATCACTTTTAGTGGAATGCTCCTTATTTCTACACCATATTCTCTTGGAGGAAATTTAAATGTTCCCCAACAGAGATGTCCGAAACTCTTTCTAACACTCTAATGCTTTTTTTTTCTATGATCTGGAGCTATGGTGTATATTATGTTCCCAGGTGTTTTGTGATTACCATCAACGGCCAGATCCACTTAACTAGCAGATAGGCCTCTTTTCTCTCCAATTCCTCACTCGGAATTTTCATTATATCTTCTCGTGTAAGCAAATAAAACCATTTTTCCTTAAATACAATATAAAATATTTTATTTTTATTTCTTAAAAATCCATGAAACTATGGTACATACATAACTAAACTATGGTACTTAATCTAAAATCACTATTTACAAAATCAAAGTCAAACAAACGCCGCATTCCTCCGAAGATGACTAACTGACTATCTGTGGTCTAACTTAAGATCTACATAGAGCCATTCCATACTACTGGCATCCCCAATTCACTGCCACATTTCGGATTGTCATCCATTCCGCAGGGATACCAATGCTGCCATTTGATGATTTCTTTGTATACATTAAAACCCGGACTTCGTGTACTCTTTGTCTGCGAGGGCAAGTAAATCAAAATTCAATTTATAAATATAATCATTTCCAAAAATAAAGTCAATAAAACAAAAAATCAGCTTTCTCCATTTTACCTGATTTTGTGAAACCAATTTATAATCGAGTGTCAGGTGTTCTTTTGTTATTCCATACGCGAGCAGGTACTGTGCGGCCTCCAACTGCCTGTCAGTCGGTGTATGACGTATATAATCGCCCATGAACGTCACGGCCAATGTATCATTTGCATAAGTATTCGCATAGTCCCATCCCCGTCCCACATAAACGTTACCATCGCCCCCAACCTGGCCAAAAGCCAATCAATAAAATCTGACTATTTCTACTATTTCAAAGCTTTAACTTACGTAAAAATTGGAAGCAATGTCGGGTAATCCCTTTTCGGCAATTGAAGAGTCCTGTATGGTCCGCATCTTAATTGAACACTTGTAAATGTTGAGGCATGGGGTCGATTGTACACCGACGTGCGTTATTATCACATAGGGTATTGGATTTTTCAAGCGGATTGTTAAATTGGTTGGTTGGGGAGTTGCACCCCACTGCTCTCTATCGACTACCAGATGGCCGTTTCCTAAATTCGGAACTGAGATACTTGAAATAATTTTTTTTTAATTTAAACATTTTATAAATTAAAAAAGTCATTTACTGGTCAACACAAAGATAAATCTATGAATGCAGATACAGGATGAAGGTTTTTTTAATTTCTGTTGAGTGATACTTACACGTTCCGGTCTCGTAGTTATTGCCAAAGAGGATCTCTGGCTTTGAATTGCTGGATTTATTTTCCCTTAGTTCTAGATAAACTACTAGTCCGATAATTATGATAATAATTAACATAAGAAAAATGGCAAATTTTGGGGATGTACTCAGCTTTTGAAATGCAGTCGTGGTGGCAGTCTGACGGTTTTGTGTTATTCCTGAAAGAAGAACGTATAACAATTGTATTAAAATAGTCAGTGCATTTACTTATTACTTTAAGACTAGATTAATTTAGATTGATTTTTGAATATAGTTATTTCCCTCGCGTAGTGAGTGCTTCACAGATATTCGTAAAGCGTACGCTAAGTGTAATTTGTAGACATAAGAATGGATTTCAATTTGTATGTCGAGTTGACCTGATTTGCTGAGATGAAAAACAAATGGAATTAGTAGTGGGATGTGGTGGTTTTCTGTTCTTTTGTAGGCAATCATGAGGCACTTTGTTGTCTTTATTGTCACCACATGGTGGTCTTCGTTTCAATTCATAATCAATCTTATTGAAGCAGGGACACTCTGTTCACGATTCCAATGAACAAATATTACTTCAAGCCATTACCTTTGAACCTAAAGTACAGCGGATGCAGATGCCGAACTACGTTACTGCGAAAAGCATCAAGAAATATCCTTGTCCACGAAAGATGCACCACGTGTAGCACACAAAGTACAGAAGATCAGTGATACCAACATCGCCACATTAACAAAAATACCGTCACATATTTTTTGCTGTTCCCAAGGCCACAAGACTGTTGATAAATGGATAAATGCAGATGAGTATCACACAGTGGGAAAGCAAGAAACCTGCTGGGCTGCTTACCTACGTATATTGTCAAGAACTACTTGGGAAGTTTATGAGTTTCAGAAGAGAAAGGAAGACTAGCTTCCCAAAAAAAGTGAGTAAAACAACAGGTTTAATCTGTCAAATAATTGCTTTTAAAGAAAGGTGGTTCGGAAGGAATGGAAACTTCTGGAGATGAAAAAGATATACCATTACCAAGCAACAGACCATAAAACGAACATGTAACATACATACAACATAGACGATGAAGAGGCAATTCCAAAACTGAAGTTAAACTAGCCTGACAGAAATTACGACATAACAAGTGAACTATTCGGAGTAATCGAAATACCTTGGTATAGAGTGCATACCATATTTACCAACTCTCTAACACTAGTTCAAAGTCTATCTGATCCCGAAGACGACCGTCTATACTACACCAATTACAATGGCAAAGCCTAATTAACATGGCAAATAAGATCTTCTCCAGATAATTTGTAGACTGTATAAGACCCTCATTAACCTCGCCTTTTTGTACGGAGCAGAAGCATGGCTATTCGCTGCCTTGAGCTGAGGATTCTCCTTGTGATCTCTGGTCTCGTCTGCTTTGACGAAGTAAAGCTATATTAGCTTTACATCAACCGAAAACCGAAAAAAGTCTAAACGAGCCAGGAATGACTGCAACGTCTTTCTTAAGCGTGTGAAATTTCAATACGACCAAAAGTTGAGGCAAAAAATACTGCAATGTCCCAAAGGTAGTACAAGCCTTTTATCGGTTGTCAAACTTCAGAAATTCTGCCTCATCCTCCATTCCAACGCTCATTCACAATGACATTCCAGTTGTCAGCTCTTTGAACAAGAGCAATCTGCTTGCTGCACACTTTGCGGTCAACTCAACACTTCCAGATTGTGCTTTGTCTCCGCCTACACTTGAGTGAGTCGAATCTTCAATGCGACGAATCCACTTTCGCACTCGTGTAGTAGCAAGAGTACTCAAAGATTTCAACATACATAAATCCGCTGGTCCAGATGGTATATCTCCCCTTCTTCTGAAGAGGTGTTCTTTCACGCTGGCAAAACCACTGCGTAAGCTTTTTCATAAATCCTACTCTTTAGGCCTCTTTTCGAGCAGATAGAAAACAGCATTTGTCCAGCCCGTCCCTAAAAAGGCTAATCATTTCCCTCTCTTCTCCTGAAGACCTATTGCACTTACGTCCCTTCTTTCTAAGGTCAGGGAAACGCCGATAAATCGTCAGCTCATGACATATCTTGAAACACGAAAACTTCTCTATGCTACCGTTTTCGTGGCAACAGGCATGTCTCAACGAAAAGTGGAACCAAAGCATATACTCATCTGGCGAAAGCAAGATAGTTGCACTTGATATTTCTAGGGCATTTGACAGAGTTTGGTATCAGGTTCTTTTATCGAAAATGCATGCTTTTGGGATCGACGACTCTCTTTTTCAATGGACTAAAAGCTTCCTTTCGGAACATTCAATTCAAGTTGACATGGGTGGTTTCAAGTCTGATATTCACAAAATAAATGCTGGTGTGCCCCAGGGCTCCGTTCTGTCTCCGAAACTCTTTTTAGTTTTTATCAATGATCTCATGTCTGCCACTTCTAATCCAATATATTCCTTTGCTGATGACAGTGCTCTCTGCTTTTCATATTCATTCCCGAACTCACGTCCCTGCTCTTCGGCTGCAGAACGGGAACGGCAGCGTATGTTAAGCTCATTAAATTCCGATATTAACAGCATAATTGGGGAACTATCAACAGAGTGGAATTTAATGCTTCCAAAACACAATTCTGTCTGCTGTCGTTAAAGCGAAATTTAAATACGCAGCCATTATTCAGGAATGGCACTTACATCGTCGAAACCGAGAAACTTCCCATTCTCGGTATGTGTGTCAATGACAACTTACGATGGGATAACCACATATTCGATGTCGCGAATATCTAGGTTTCCTCAAACGATGTAAGAAATACGAGTACTTGTCCCCTTCTAATCTGGCCTCAATATATAAGGCGTTTATCCGTCTGAAATTGGAATACAATGCTCACATCTGGTCGGGTTTGCCCTAAACATCGCTGTATTTACCAATTATACCAATAACACTCAGCCAAATGACACCCTCGAACACTGACCAAACGTCTCGTGTCTCACTTTGTGTTATCGCTATTTCCACCACCAGTACTCCATAGAAATCACAATGCTCATCAGTATACCCTCAAGCCCACTTTCGGATGTAGATGCCCTGCCGAGCTCTCTATTTTCTAGTCATTATAACATTCAGACATTTAAAACCAACGTACATCTGTACCTATTCTTTTTTCCTCCTTTCCTTCGCCTGCGCTGTGTGCAAACATTTTAAGGGTACTTTAACCCCTTGAGCGGGCACTACTTTATAAAAAAAAAAGCTACGTTTACTGCGAATGACTAGGTATTGCAGAGAATATTGACAACATTCGTCCAGCCCGAAGGATCTACGAATCTATCCCAGAAGGAAATCCCAATAAATAAAAGCTTACCAAAGAAGGTACATGCAGTTGAAAGAGACCCAAAACTAACACGGTATACGTAATTTGAGGTAGTTAGTTGCGGATAGGGACGGCTGAACAGCCATGTTATTTGGGGGTTACACTAGTCTGCAAGCTTGTAAGTTATAACAGTATCTTGAAGAATTAGTGTGAATTTAAAGAAAAACACTGCTGGCACAATCTTCTAGAAGTCTGTCCAACTGACCGGATTAATACAATTAGTAGAACACAGCGAAAAATCGATGTTGGGTTTAATAAGATAGCAGCAGGGCCACTTTTTTTTCTGTCGGAACAGAGCACTAAGCCAAAGAACTAGTCCACTGCGCACCTTGTATATTTTTACCGAAAACTGTCGGCCTTTCGTAGAAAGATGCTTAGGAAAGTCGTAATATCCCGACACGATGCCAGCAAGCAGTTTTCAGCCTTACCGGAGATTCGTGTTATCTGCGGTATGGTGGATGTGGCAACACATCCCAACCTAGCCGAGTGACAAAACTTGTGTATGGTCTCGTGCTGTCGTGGTAAAACAACACACTCTTACCATTGTTCAGCTCGGAAATTTCTGTGCGATGGCATCACTTAATTTTTGCTCACAGTAGACATTAGAATTAATCGTTTTGTTCTTTGGAAGCGGCTTATAGAAGACTGGTCTGTTCTAATCCCACCAGATTAACAGCATCTCCTTCTTTTTTTGGACGTCCGCCTTTGCTTGCATTTCCAATGATTCATCTCGCCTACTCCAACTTTTCTTTTAATTGAAATTATTGTATACAATCCATTTTTCGTCGCCCGGAACCATACGCTTCAAGAATGGATCGTCTTCTTCGCGCTTGGTGAGTTTATCGCGGACGTTTATGCGCTTCGTCAGATGAATTTCTTTCAACTCATGCGGTACCCAAATATCGAGCTACTTTACGAAGCCAAAATGACCATGAACACTTGAAATGGACCCTTTTAGAGCGGTAGCAAGCTCCCGAACCGATGACTGCTTATTTGCTTGCACCAACGATTTGACTTTATCGTCGTCAATCGTCAACGTCGGAAGGACTACCGTGGCGATGAGCGCTTTCAACTGAAAAATCACCATCACGGAATCGGGCGATGACAATTCTGCCGTAAAATTTGCGCAGCTTTTTAATTGCTTCAGTTGCTTTCTTCCATTTTTTGAAGTAATAAAGCAAAATATGGCGAATAGGCTCTTTACAATTCTCGTAATTGCAAGAACAAAATTCGACCGATTAGAGTCAATTGTTTTTTGTTTTTAGGTTAAGCGTCAACCACAAAATCATTTGACATATATGTCACACTTAGATACAAATAAACGCGGGAAAACTCATCTATTGCAGAAAACGCAATGACTTTTTGAACAACCCAATAGATGCGATAGATGAGGCCAATTGTAGCCGGCTAGAAGGCAAATACTGGTTAACTGGTTAATTGTGCAAATAGACTAATAGACTTGGCCTTCATTTAATCGACTGTTGCAGGAGCTTTTCAGATGAAGCGAAAGATGAAACCACCCTTTACGTGCAGTTGCCCTGCCTCTTTATCAGAAGAATGATTCAATTGGGTGAATAAATAATACTGATCTCTAGTTTTGCTGGAAGGCACCAAATGCTTGGAACTCTGAGTAATTCTGATTTAATTCCCCTGACCCTATTGGTCTCCGCTTTTTAGCTGTGGGGACATTGAGATTCTGTGGTATCGCAAAGGGCGTTTTTTGGCCTAATGGAGCTTACTCGATGAAGGATGCCACTTTATTAAGCTAACCTTAGCTAATCTTTTCAAAATTACTTGTTGACAGCCTGATTGCAAGTCGGTTTATATTAGTTAAACTTTAGGCCAGGAAAATCCAACATTTCATTGCTTAGTCAAGCAATTGCCTTAAGATTCTCTGGAAACATTCAACGATTAATACGACCAAGTAAAGGATGAGCAACATTTAATCGAATTCCGAGTATTGGGGCAAATACGTATTGCAAACATATTGTTTCTAAGAAATGACACATAATGTGTCGATGTCTGGGACAAAATCTATTAATAAACATCTGCAACTTTGATGTGACTACTCGTATGTAGGAACATTGAATTGTTAGTATTGAAATATATAAGGTGCCAGGGTGCTCAAAATTGAGCAAGATCGTCCCCTTTTCGGTCACCAACCCGAAACTCGTTAGAGTATTGGAAATCCCTGGATCGCCATGTGGATCAACGACATAGAACTTATTAATGTTGGATACTATTGAGCTAAATAGAAAGAAGTCTAACATAAAAGGGACAATATAATTTAACAATCGGATCTTCTACATATTACTCATTTTAACATGAAAAATTCTGCTAGGTGCGCAACTAAGTTATCGCTGTTTTTTTTTTATGAAAATGCCACTTTAATGTAAAAAAATTTTTACAAATGAATCATTCAAAGTATTGCTAACTTTTTCCATTCTTTCTGGCGGAGCCATCAGTTCATATTTTGAAGCTACCCACGTATCAAGGCATTTTTTGATGTCTTCATATGAGCGGAATTGCTGATCAGCCAGGCCATGTGCCATCGAACGGAACAAGTAACAATCGGACGTCGCAATATCTCGGTAATATGGCGGGTGTGGTAGGACTTCCCATTTGAGTATTTCCAGATAGATTTTAATGCTCGGCCTCACGTTGCCATGCTGTAGAATCACTTTTTCATGCCTCTGCTCGTATTGTGTCCGTTTTTCGCGCAGTGCTCGCTTCAATCGCATCAATTGAAATCTATACCGTTTCCCAGTAATGGTTTCGTTGTGTTTCAACAGTTCCTAATAAATAACACCGACCTCGTCCCACCAAGTACACAGCATAACCTTCGCTGCGTGAATATTCGGCGGAGCCGACGACGTAGAGACATGACCATCCCCATGACTTGCTTCTCTTTGAGTTGCTGTAATGGATCTATTTTTCTTCACTCGTCACGGTGCGATGAAGAAAACCCTTCCTTTTTTGCGGCTGGAGCAGTTGTTCATATTCGAAAAAACGAGTCTCAACGTCCCTTGGCTTCAAATCATAAGGAACCCAAGTTCCTTGTTTTTTAATCCTTCCCAATGCATGCAATCGCATGGAAATAGCTAATGCTGAAGCAAGCTTTTCTTGTGTTTGGCACGGATTCCCATCGAACAATGCCTCCAATTCAGCGTCTTCGAGGGATTTTGGCCTTCCTTCACGCGGAAGGTCGTAAACATCGAAATCGCCGTCTTTGAAGTGACGGAACTAGTTACGCCACGTTGTTTCAATTTTTGGAGCTCTCGATGTGCTTCAGCCGCGGTTTTCTTTGAATGAAAGAAGAAAATCAACACTTCCCGCAAATAACGATTCTTTGGCAAAAATCAGAGATTTTCACACAACCAAAAGTATATGATGCCACAACAAAATCACTAATGTGTCAAAACGGTTTAAGCCGCACATTATCTCGTGTTTAAATGGAAAAATAGTTGATAGCAATTTCAGGGAAGCAATTAATGATAGTTTTCCTAAATACTCGCAAGTACCGCTTTAAACATTTTAATACGAATAAGTTGCAAGTACAAGTTGTTAAGCGTAAATAATTTACACAGAAAGCAAATTAATAATATTTATAGCGAAGTAATAGTCTTTATTATTCAAAAAATTAAAAAAAAAAACATTTATTGCCTTAGTTCTCCAATATTAATATTAATATAGGTATGTACTCGTATGTACGAGTTTGAATGTAAAAGTTGATTTAAAATACATCCTACCACCACTGACATGTGGAAAAAATTCTACGAAACCATTTTTTAATTGTTATTCATATTTAATGTTAAAACCGGTTCTAAACTAGAACTATTTATGTGAATGCAACGCTTTTGTCAGGTTTTGTTTAATTAATGCCAAAATGACCATTACATAACTACATTTTGCAATATTGTCTCTAGGAAGGTTTTTTAATGAAAAGCATCCGTTGAATGCGTGAGAATCAACAAGAAGGCGAAAAAGTAAACTCATATAAAGAGTGTCCCAAAATTCACGCAAGATTTGAATTTCGCGCCATTTGTGCGGTAAAGTATTGCCAACGACAAAAAAAGACAGCGTGACAGCTAATAGTTCACGGTTGTTAAGGATAACTAACGCTACATGAAAGAACAACGCGTTTTAATTGTTGAGCAATATTTTAAAAATAAAAAAAGTTCCCAACTCTCGCACAAAATTTAGTCGGAATAGTGATTTATCTTCATCAACTGTGAAAAAATTAATTCAAAAATCCAGGGCAACTGGATCAGTTAGTGACCTTAGACGCTCTGGCCGTCCTTCAAGAAATCGCTCAACACAAAACATCGAAGCAGTGTGTTGCTGAGAGTCCAAGAACATCAATTCAATGCCGTGGGCAAGAATTGGGCATTTCGAGAAGTTCTCTACGGCGTATTCTCACAAAAGATTTGCATCTTCATTCAGACAAAGTGCAACGACAACGACGATTATGGAACAACAACAAGTACGAAGGTAGGCCCAGAAGTACCCGACCTAACAAAGAAAACACTAAAAATTTCTTTTTAGTTCAATACACTTTTTCCAGCGATGTTCAAAAGCTTCAATACCCTGTTTGTAGTTAGAGTCGCCGAGCTTTGCCAAATGCGGCCGTTTTTTCTTGATTTCATCTTTCAAACGCTGCAAGAAGTTCGCATAATACACGCCGTTGATTGTTTTTCCTTTCGCAAGATAATCAATGAAAATTGTCTCACGCGCATCCCAAAAACTGAAGCCATGACCTTGCCTGCAGATGGAACTGGCTTCGCCTTCTTTGGAGCCGATTCTCCACTTTGAGTCCATTGTTTTGACTGTTCCTTCGTCTCGGGTGTGAAGTGACGGACCCATGTTTCATCCGTGGTTATGAATCGACGCAAAAACTCGGCCTTATTGCTGTGAAACTTCGCCAAACACTCGACTGAAATATCCTCACGATGCTGTTTTTGTTCCATTGCCAGTATTCGCAGCACCCATTTTGCGCACAGCTTGCTCATGTCCAATTTTTCAGTCAACATGCAGTATACAGCGCTTTTTGAAATGCCCACCATATCTGCTAGTTCACGCACTTTCAATCGACGGTCATCCAATACCATTTTGTGGATTTTTTTCAATATTTCTGGTGAACTCACCTCATTTGGTTGGCCATTGTGATGTTCGTTTTGGCAATCAGTACGGCCCCGCCACCCAATATTTTATTATTGTAAATGAAGGAGCAGACTCCCTCAGAGTAGAATCCAGTTGAGTTTTGATGTTGGTTGGATTGAGGCCTTTCGAATGAAAGTATTGTATTACATAACGATGATCAATTTTTTCCGCATTTAAAAATTCATTGAGAGCGTTCAATATTGATGGCTGCCGAACGAATACTAAACAACATAGCGTCGTAAAACTTCAAATTGAAGCTTTATAAGGTTGGTAGCTGCCACATATGTCATTCTTTTTAAACAACAGCCGCCATCTATACGTCAGGTCGGGTACTTCTGGGCTACCCTCGTAGATCCTGAGTTTTCAAACAAAATCATCTTCAGCCGTGAGGATCATTTTCAGCTGGATGCCTCCGTTAATTGTCAAAATTGTCGAATTTGGGGTTCAGAAAATCCACGAGTGACTGATGAGAAGCAAACAAATGCATCGACAACGTGTCACTGTTTGGTTCGGATTTTGGGCTGAAGACATCATCGGACCATTCCTCTTCAAAGATACGGAATAACAGTTAATGGTGCTCGCTATCGCGGCATCGTAATCCAGTTTTATTATGCCTAAATAACTAAATGTGGATCTGGACGACATGTGGTTTTAACGAGACGGTACCACATGACATACAGCCCGAGAAACAGTTCAATTACTGCACGAGCCATTTCCTGGTCGTGTAATTTCCGGTTTTGGTGATCAGAATTGATCGCTCAGATCTCGCGATTTAACGACGTTGGATTTTTTTGCTTGGGGTTTTCTGAAGTCTAAGTTTTAAGCGAACAAGCCCACTATTATCCAGGCCTTGAAGAGCAAATTGAGCGCTGTATGAGTCAAATTCAGCCACATTTATGTATATGAAAGGGTCATGGAAAATTTCGACAAAGGAATGCGTATGTGCCAGCAAATCCGTGGAGGCCATTTACCCGAAATGCCATTCCATACGTAATCCTATGCTGTATACCATATAAACTAATAAAAAAATATACAATTTTAATTAAAAACTTGTGTGTTCTATTAAAATTACTTCTTGCGCGAATTTTTGCAAATATTTCCCGAATATGAACGAACAAGTTTTGATAGAACGGATTAGTATTTCCACTTGATTAATAAAACTACTGGCATTTCGGCGACCATTACTGCTTAACTGCACAGAATGTACAATATTTTGAATGTTTTGAATCACTATTCTATTCTTCAAACTTGATCACATAAGTGTCTCGTTTATAACACCAAAAAAGACCAGAGCAGTATGTAATAACGACAGTTCTACAATGACCAATTGTATTGTAAAGAGTGAGCTAACAGCTAGTGTGTAAGTTTTCATTAAATTAAACAAACATTAATTGCAACATCAATGTTTAATTTTATTGATTTCCAAAAATCGATCCATGACAATTATGAATAGAATACAAGATCATTCATGTGACCACTACAGCTTTTGTTGCAAGAGACCATCCGAAAGTCAAAATTATCGATGACCTTTTGAAGAATAAGTGGGTCAATGGCCGCAATTTCAGTTTGGATGTTATGTTTGGGATATTCAATTGTCGCTGGGTTATTTGCATAGACCTCACTCTTCAAATAACCCCACAAGAAAAAACCTAAAAGTGTCAAATCGTATGACCTTGGAGCCCACTCAACTTCTCCTCTAACCGTAATAATGCGATCTTCATATTTCGTACGCAATAAATTAATTGATTGATGGGTTATGTGGGCGCTAGCACCATCCTGTTGAAACAAGAGATTGTCCGGACCCAATTCATTCAATTTTTTTAAAAAGTAGCCGGTCAACAAGTTGCAGTAACGTTCTCCATTCACTGTAACTGTCCCTCCAACCTCATTTTCGAAAACGTACGGCCACTGATGCCACCAATCCATAATCCGCACCATGCAGTGACTTTTTTAGGATACATTAGTTTTTCGTGAATCTCATATGAGTTTTCCGGTCCTTAGAAATGACAATCAAAACGACATCCATTCAAAAATGGGCTTCATCGGAAAAGATCAAATTTGACGACAAATCGTCATGGCGATCCAAGATCCAGTTAACAAATCGACGACGTCGTAGATGATCCAAAGGCTTCAATTGTTGTGTAATTTGGATTTTATAGGCGTACAAATGAAGATCAACCTTCAAAATTCGCCGTAAAGTGTCATAAGTGAGGCTCAATTGTTGACTCCGGCGACGAATTAAGGTGCCTGACTGGTTTTGAACACTTTCACTCACAGTGGTAATGTTTTGGCGTGAACGTGCTGAGCGAGCATGATTATATAGAGTTTGACCCGATACCGAACCAGTTTCTTCAAAACGCTTAACCATTACACGAATTCCGAACTCACTAGCGCGATTATGTTGACCGAAAAATTCACGAATTTTACGAAATGCTACTTTTACAGATCGCCAAAATGCTTTGTTGCATGGTAAACGACTCCATGACTAAAATTGCCAAAGATTATATGGCATCTGTCAAGAAGATCAACCACATTCAGTAAATGACAGTAATTGACAGCCAACATCCACACAATCTGTTGGCTCACCCTTTAGTATATTGACGATATCGCAGTAGGGGCGCCACTCAAAATATTAAAAGAAGTCAGACATTGAACTACAACAACATCATTAGAGCGTCGTCAAAGAATTTGCATCAAATTTTACTTCAAAAATGGAATTTCGACTTCCAAAACGTTAGAAATATTAGAAAAGGCTTTTGGTAACAATGCATTGTACATAGTATTTATTTATTGGTATAAGTTGTTCTAAAAAGTTAGGGAATGCGTTGAGTACGATAAACGTCCTTGGACGTCTACCGATGAACACCACGTCAAGGAAATCGAGGATTTGGTGCTCAAAATCATTGATTAACAATAAGAGATGTTGTTGACATCACCCAAATATCGTTTGGGTCGATACAATCGATTCTAGAAGACGGCGTCCCGAAAAAACCTTAATTTTTTCAAAAAAAAGCGTCGCGCAAGTGGACAAACAAGTTGATGTTGATGGTTTTCTTCAATTATCGTGGATAATGCATTATAACTGTTAACAAGGAGTTTTATTTGAGCATTATGCGTCGTTTGCGTAGGTACAGTAACTTTAGGCAGCATGAGATTTTTTTGTTTTTTCTACAATTTGCGCGCGCTCAAGGGATTTCAGTACCCTTAAAATGCTTGCACACAGCACGGTCGAAGGAAAATCAGAGAGGATAGAAAGAGGGGTACCGGTGAACGTTGGTTTTAAATGTTTGAAGGTTACAATGACTAGGAAATAAAGAGCTAGGCAGGGCATTGAATAAGCTAGTTATACGGCTTAGGAGCGAATCACGATATTTTAGAGTACGTCCGAAAGTGGGCTTGAGGGTATACTGATGAGTGATGAGCATTCATAGCGAGGCAGGTGTTATGGTTAAAAGTTTGAATGGGCCGAATGGTACTGACGATTTCTATAGAGCACTGGGTGTGGAAATAGCGATAAAACAGAGTGAGACACGAGACATTACGTCGGTTCTCGAGGGTGTCCATTGTTTGAATGATAATAGTATCACCTATGAGTTATATCACACGGTTTTGAATCCTATCTAGCAGGTGCAGAGATCTTTTGGGCGCACCCGACAAGATGTGGGCATTGTACTCCAATTTTGGGCGGCCAAACGCCTTATTTATTGAGGCCAGATCAGAAAGGAAAAAGTATTTCTTACATCGTTTGAGAAAACCTAGACATTTCGCAACTTTTTTGACGATACCGAATATGTGGTCATTCCAACGTAAGTTGTCATTGACACACGTACCGAGAATGGAAAGTTTATCGGTTGCGACGATGCAAATGCCACTCATAGATAACGGCTGGTGTTTAAATTTCGCTTTAAGGACAGCGAAGGATTATCTTGAAGAGTAGCAGACAAGAGATCGTTGATGAAAATTAAAAAGAGAACGAAGCCCTGGGGCACACCAGCATTTATTTTGTGAATATCAGACTTGAAACCATCCAAGACAACTTGAATTGAACGTTCCGAAAGGTAATTTCTAATCTATTAAAGAAGAGAGTCGTCGATCCCAAAAGCACGCATTTTCGACAAAAGAGCCTGATGCCAAACTATGTCGAATGCTTTCGCCAGGTGGGTGTATGCTTTGGCTCCACTTTTCATTGAGACATGCCATCAAATCACCAATGCACCTGTTGCCACGAAAACCGTAGCATTGAGAAGTTTTCGTGTTTCAAAATATGTCATGAGCTGACGATTTATTGGCATTTCCCTGACCTTAGAAAAAAGGGACGGAAGTACAATGGGGAAATGATTCGCCTTTTTAGGGACGGTCTGGACAAATGCTGTTTTCCATCTGCTCAGAAAGAGTCCTAAAGTATAGGGTTGATGAAAAAGCTTACGCAGTGGCTTTGCCAGTGTGGAAGAACACCTCTTCAGAAGGTGGGGAGATGTACCATCTGGACCAGCGGATTTGTGAATGTTAAGATCTTTAAGAACTCTTGCTACTACACGAGTGCAAAAGTGGATTCGTCCCATTGAAGATTCGACGCACTCAAGTGTACGCGGAGACAAAGCACAATCTGGGAGTGTTGAGCTGGCCGCAAGGTATGTAGCAAGCAGATTGGTCTTGTCCATGAGCTGACAGCTGGAATGTCATTATAAATGAGCGTTGGGATGGAAGATGAGGCAGAATTTCTAATATTTTTGACGAACGACGAACCTGGTTATAGTTTTGAACACAATGACTGTATATGACGAATGACAATCATCAAGTTGTCTGGCAATAGTTCATGGGTTATCGGCAAAAACAAGCGGTTTTATTTATTTTCAGAAGAAATAAACAATTTAAGCCGATTTGAGGTCCTTTTCTCGAAATTAAATAAAATAGAATTTTCAAAAACAGGCATGATTTTCCTTGAAGCACAAATATGAGATTTGGAGCCGTCTTTCTATCGATATTAGTGATAATTTTAAGAATACTTATCTTTTCAAATGAAGCTTTTTCAGCTAAAGATACTGAGGTGACATTCCGCCGGTAGAATCTCAATGGAGAAGTAGAGAGCTATGTGAATAACTACCATCCACTCTATTGGAAATAAGAGAAGTATTCTCAGAATAAACAGACTGAAAGTGTGTAATAGATAACTGAAATATCAAAGGATCAATTCAATTGTTTTTTATTTTTTAAACAATTTCAAAAACATTTACTATCAGTCTGTTGACCCAAGATAAATTTATATTTCCAGAGAATTTTTTTTTTTAAATTTGCTACTGTAGCGAGATTACTTATAAGGCTTGATTCTTCTGGTATTAAAATTAACAATTATTTTATTAAACAATTTTGTTTTTATTTAAGATTTTAAAAATGAATCGTAACTCTCTTGTCATATCTGTTTCGCCGAATCAACGTTGAAGTGTACCAAGACTATGTTCAGAAATAACACGTTTTTAATGCCGAAAAAAACTATCTTTCGGAAATTTATTCATCTACGCTAGTGGATAATTTATGAGTGAAATGAAATTTCCTTTGGCAATATTGTTTTCAAAATTAGAACATGTGAGTGCAGGAGTAAAATATTTATAAAATTCAAAATGTAAACTGAATGGAACATCATGTATTGTACTTGAGAAGAGGGAAAGAATTGCGTTGCAGATGTTTTCAGCTAATAAAAATGCTGAAAATGGTCGATTTTTGTTACATAAAACTATGCAAAAGTATTTTTTAAACAACCTCTTCCAAACTTAGGCCACTTTCATTTGTATTTTAAAAGTACCGAGATGGGGGACCACAAAAAAACGCCACATGGGCATAGTACCCCGGCGTAAAATCTTGGACTTTACAAATTTATTCGTATCGATCCTTTGAAAAATAAAAATAAATAAATAAGAAACTATTTCGAATGAGATCATGGAACCAAGCCTCTGAAGTGAGGTGTCATCGCAGAATTCTTCGTAAGTACTTCTGCAGATGAAACGCATTTCTCTGCAATTGTTTAGTCACATAAAGGCGGAAAAATATAAAATCGTTTCATTGGAAAGCCCTATGGATACATGACTAAATGAAGACAAGCATCATCTCTCGGAGAGTCACTGATCATTGAAGTCAGTGACGAAAGGCGATTTCCAAAATACTAATTTCTATTACTAAAATACTACTGAAATATATTATGCAAAAAAAAAAATAAAAAATTAGTCGAGATTACAGCAAAAATAAACGGGTAGTGCATTCGTTTCGAAAGGATTATACATCCGATAGCTATTAAAAAATCGACCTATGGAAGTCCCCACTATTTGTATTAGAAATAATTCGCCATATATAATCACCATAAAGGAATTTCCAGAGTTAGGCAAAAATAAATTAGTTGTCCACAATCTACAGATATCACATGGTGTTCGACATAAGGCAAACAAAGGCTACCATCGATCAATTTGAAATCAGCTATTAACTGATACTGCCCTCAAGTTATCTGCCTTCGCAGGCCTATTTCAAAGACTTATGTTCTGGGTGCGTTTAAGTCGAACAAAGGTTTACTTGATTGCCCTATCAGTGGAATTCAGTTGCAGCGCTTCTTCACCAGATAAAGACTAGAAGTGGCTGTGTAAGTTCCGTATATCAAACTTTTCCATTAGCACATGCCTGCAAGATACACTGAAATAGCCATTCACAATAAAAATTGTTGGCAAGTTTGTTTTTCTTATTTTTATTTTTTTTATTAAGATAAACACAAAAATACAAGTATTTACTCATAAACCGCAATGATGACTAAATATCGGTTAAGTTGTTTATCTTTGTATGTAGAACTTTGCGATAAAATATTATCGCGCAGTCACGTCTACAACTCAGTGTAGGTATCCGCCCCGATCGTTCTAAGGCAGAATCTTGTAAAAACTAACTCAGATACTTCTATATAAAACTTTCGAATTTAAGGGTAAAAATAAAATAAATTTTTAATACGCACGTTTGAGTTCAGTCGATAGCGGTTGCAGGTTCAAGTTACGATGACGTTTTCGTGTTTTCTCCGAATTGACTTTAAGCAAAAGTTTCATCTTAAATCGTAGAAAAATGTATCACAGATTTGTTAAAAGGAAATTGTAGAAAAATATTTAACACATTTAACTTTGTTTATTAACTTAGAACACAACACATTCGCACTGGAAGAGAAGCAACTTTCCGAAGCGATCAAATAAAAACACCTTTACCCGTCCACTCTCCGTTGAACGTTCCTTCGGCTTTTATATCAATTTGCTGACAGAATGAGAATTGAAAACCGGACGGACGACGACGACGACGACGACAGCAGCAACTTAAAAACGACTTTGTGTGGGATTACCCAGGAAAAGATACGAACACTAGTACGTACATATGGTATAAGCATTGCCAGTACCACTCTGCTACACATGGACAAGCGTTAGGGAGTCGTTTCCAGCGACATAAATGTAATAGCGCTCCATACAGCAACACAATACCGACACACTGATCATACTCGTATGCGCGTTCAAAAAGAAAGTATCGCTCACTCACTGTCGGGGTATATTTTCGAGTCACGTCGCAATTGGATACATTTGCGATACAACGAAGTTAGACGACGTCAATTCGCACAAAAACGAGGGAAGTCTTTTTTTTTCCCCAAAATTTTGGATAAAAATCTTCTTCGGATCTTGCCAGACTTTCATGGGATACGAATATCTACGTCAGAGATCCGAAAATGTCAATGGGGATTGGTCACGAACCGTTCGCACGATGACGGTCAACGATTTTTGCTGATATCGGATTCAGTTCAGTTAGTCATGTCCCAGAGCAAATAATCTACTGAATTTGGTATACAATATACCCTCCATGACTAAATGATGTATTCGCGCAGCGCAACCACATGTGCCGTAAACCTGATTCGTAATCGTACTGTGAAAGCGCTAGTGAGGTGAATCGTAGCGAAGTACAATGCACACGATCCGAATACAATAAATGAGTACGAGTACTTTGACTACAGAGGGAGTAGCAATCAGTTGTACAGCAAATTACAGCCAATCTGAACTGTGCTTGATGATCCATGGACTGTGACAGTGACGACATCTGTAACGTGATCAGACTGTCAATTTCATTGTTGGTGTTTTTGTTTCAACCTTCATTGCAATAATGAGTTCTGTTTTTTGTTTGCTTTGTATCTAATGGGTGATTTTTTAAGCGTTTGGATTTTAATTGTCAAAAAAAAAAACACAGGATGGTTGCAAAAATGTATACTTTGTTTGTCATTTACTTTTGTAAGATTATTTCATGTAAATGTTAACCACGTCTACGTTTGAAGAGACTTCAATCTCTCTAATAACACGTGTAATGTTGTCTTCCAAGGCTGCAATTGACGCTACTTTATTGGCATAGAGGAGTGATTTGACGTGTCCCTTTGAAAAAATACGGACCAGTGATTCCGCCAAACCATAAACCGCAGCAAACAGTGCATTTTTCCCGGTGCATTGACAGTTCTTCTAAGGTTGCTCATCGGACCAAATACGGCAGTTTTGTTTATTAACATATCCATTCAACCAGAGATGAACTTCGTCTATGAAGACATCTTTTCGTTAAAAAATCGGATCTGCCAGCAGCTTTTCTAAGGCCCACTCACCGAAAATTCGACGCTGTGGCAGGTCGTTCGGTTGCAGTTCTTGCACGTAAGGTTTTAGACCAAGATCCTTGCGTAAAATCTTGCAAGTATTCGAGTAACACGATCACGGTCTTCATTAGCACTGGCAGGTACAGCAGCAATATTTTCCTCTGCATGCACTCTATGCATACGAATAGGTAGCTTGATGTCCAATAGCGTGAAATTTGGTGAGAAATTTGGTCACAATGGCTTGAATTGCTTGCTCACTAGGTCGATTATGATGACCGTAAAATGGTTGAAGTGCGCGAAAAACATTATTCACAGAGCACGAATTTTGATATTAAAATTCAATAATTTGTAAGCGTTGTTCGGGTGAAATGGCAATACTAACTGGACATGTTTGACATTGACATACGTTATGAATCACGCGTGAGCTATCAAAAATAGAACACTGAAAAAGCAAACAGCAAAAAAATTGCCTTTTATTTCGTCTTTTCGGATTGAAATTTTTTTTAGGTGAACACCATTGGCCACAAAAACTTGTAGATTTTACGTCAGCAAAATTACAGTGATCTAATCTGAAGGGCATATCGACAAAGAGAGACCCCTATTGGGCTTTATAAGAGATCTCAACACATAATTTTTCAGGGGAATTTTGGTAAATAGTTCTCCGTTTTTAGGGAGAAATGATTGTAAGGAAAGAAGGGCACTGAATAAGAATTCATAGAACCCAATAGAGCGGTATCTCTGGGATCCATGGTGATCAGTGAAAGTAAGTCAACTGGTCAATCTGGAACGTACAACGAGAGTCCGTTCAAGTCCAATGTAGCAGCTGAGAACAATGAGACAAAGGGCGGAAATAATATGGGTCAGCCGACCCTCTTCCTCTTCTCCCTCTTCTGATCTTAGTTTCCATAAAGAGGTGGAGCAAGGCAAATATTTTAAATGCCTTTGTCTTTCGAGCCTGGGATTCTACATATAAAAGCTGTGAAATTCTGTTATCAGACATTCAATGTGCAGTCTATCATTTACAAGACTAGTGGAACGAAATAGCGATAGCAGGCATCAAGATCACTTAAATAGCAGGTCGGAACTGGCGATAAAATTGATGATTTGTGCCATGTCAAAGACCATGAGTTTGTATAATTGTGAAATATGATGACGAGCCGGAGAAGCTTTACATCCAGTAACTACTAGAACGTGCCATATTATGGCCTGATTTGGTTATCATATGACTCAAAACTCAGATGCTGATGCTAACAGACGTCATCGCAAAAGAATTTGTAATTACATTTACGATAAACACCTAACAAAATCTTCCTACTATTACCAACAGAGTTAGCGTTCCTCAGCATACGATGATTAATAGTCAAGTCTGTCAGATTCACACTGCTGTCATATTTCAATTTCGTTACGTCAGATTACTGTCAGATTCATTGAACGGTAATCACTCGGCAATGCGAGTCATATTTATACGTAATGGTTCAATGGTTACTTTCACTTAGAAGACAGAAGATACTTTTAGTAGATAGGTAAGAATGGCTGTTAGAAACACCAACCCACTTAGGCCTATTGGCCCATTGTGATGCCACGTGGATCTATGATCTTCTTACTAATGGAACCAGTTTAAGCTTACGGAGAAGCGTAGGAGACTGTTTACGTCTATATGTTTTTAGATCGCTTAAGTCATTGTAGAAGAAAGCTGCTAAATGAAGTTTTCTTCTCTGGGAGAGGGCTGGACATGTACAGGAAAGATGGAGGATTGTCTGCTCTTTCTCCTCTTCTACAGAAATTATTTGTAATGGCGCCAAGCCGTCTTGCATGCTTGCCTATGGTAGCGATTGGTAGAGTGGTTCCAATTTTAGCGAGTTCATCGGCCCTAGAGTTCCCTGCAATGTCTCTGTGGCCCGGCACCCAACAGAGGTGCAGGTTGAACTGCTCTGCCGTCTCCATAAGAGATGATCGGCAGTCAAAGGCGGTTTTAGAATTCAGTGAGACTGAGTCCAGGGATTTGATAGCGGCCTGACTATCCGAAAAGATGCAGATATCACGTTTTTCTTCAGCCAGGACAGAGCTTCTTTAATTGCCAAAATTTCCGCCTGGAACACGCTACAGTGATTCGGAAAACGGAAAGAGAGGCTTAGGTTTAGTTTATCTGAGAAAATACCGCCACCAACCCCGCTACCGGTTTTAGATCCATCTGTGTAGAAATGGATTGATGTGTCCTCCTTGAAAACATCTTCCTTACAGAAGGATCTAGAGAGGAAGTTTACATGGAAGTCTTTGTCAAACCAAAGTTCAGGTGTCATCGATGTTCTCTGTGAGGATTCTTAATGCACAATAATAAGAATGTTAGTGTAGCCAAATGAATTATTAGTCCACTGTGTATTGGCTTTAAGGCGAATAGTCGCAGCTACTTGCCTACTGAAAATATCGAGGGTTGTCAAATGAAACAGAATGTCAAATGCCGCAGAGGGAGTAGTGCGTAACGCCCCATTTATTCCCAATGACTTTTTTGCAAGAGAATAAAGCTACTGTAGCCTTATTGACTCTTTCTTGAATGTAAGGTTTCCAGTTTAGTTTCCTGTCAAAAATGAGAGCCAGATATTTTGCGGTATCAGAAAAGACTAAACTGGTACCGTTTATTAAAGGAGTGTCTATAATTCGAATTTAGTATTTCCTGGAAAAGAGGACAAAATGAGTTTTATGGGAGTTTACTCCCAATTCACAGCGATCTGCCCAACGGGTTAATCTATTGAGATTTAGTTGAAGGAGTTCTTAAATGGTATTAAGATGCTTACCTGAGACGGCTATAGCAAAGTCATCCGCATAGGCAATCACCGTGCTACCACCCGCTTTAAGGTATATCAGCAGTTCGTTAAATACTTAGTTCCAAAGAAGGGAAGAGAGGACACCGCCTTACGGCGCGGAGTGCCTCTGCTGACACATCTTTTAGCAGAAGCCTAACCCAGTTTGGAGTTGATTATCCTGCTATTTAGCATAAGACTGATCAATTCCCCAAGTGAGTCGTGTACCTGCATTGTTGACAGCGCAGTCGTGATTGCGGATGTGTTGACGTTGTTAAAGGCACCCTCTATTTCCTGGAAAGCAACCATTGTGTACTCTCTATATCGCAAGGATCGTTTGATGTGACTAGTCAGTGAATGCAGAGTCGATCCCACCGACTTTCCTTTACAGTAGGCATGTTGAACCGTTGACAGAAGTCTTGGATCAATTTTAGCACGTATATGGATATCAATCAGTCGTTCTAGAGTTCTCAGAAGGAAAGATGATAGACTTATAGGTCTGAGGTCCTTTGGGACAACATGAGAACATTTTCCGGCTTTGAATGAAAACTATATTGACTTCTCTCCATGACGGTGGAATGTGGATCAGTTCTCCACAATATTTTCTAGCGAAGGCAGAATAATATCGGAGGACCTGTGTAGCTCGGCATGTATTATACCATCCGGACCAGCAGGCTTGTATGGTTTAATACTATGTAGCGCTCATAGCAGTTTGTCTCTTGTAATCAGACCATGAATTTTGGTCCCAGTTACAGTAGGACTGTTTGGGTTGCTACTGGCCGCGAATAGGGAGCTACATGGAAAGTGGGTGTCCAGTAGCAGGTTGAATGATTCATCACTTGAGGTTGTCCATGAGGCATTAGTTTTTTTCAAACAGCTAGGCATCATAGGATTTGTAGAGAGGAGTTTTCTTAGCCGCAATGCCTCAGAGGTTTCCGTGATTTTGTCACAGAATGACCTCCAGGATTGTCGCTTTGCCTTCCTCAGTTCTTTTTTGCATAATTTGAGGGATTCTTTGTATGAGTCCCAGTCAGCCACTTTTCCTGTGCTTTTCGCTAAGTTGGAAAGTTTTCTGCAAGTGTTTCTGGACAGTCCCAGTGCTGATGTCCACCAATATGGCTTTTTCTTGCCTCTAGGTTGTATAAGAGGGCAGAAAGCGGCCATGGCCTGATCGAGAGCCAGGATGAATTCCCTGACTTTCATGCCAAGCTCATTGCTGTCACGCGAGGGACTTGAGAGTTCAGAGGGTAGCGTTTCTGACAGTATTCCTCTGTATTTTGTCCAATCAGTTTTCCGATAATTACGGAATGCTGGTTGGCTGGGAGGAGCATCACTCATTCTCATTGGATGTATATGTGATCTGAAAAAGAGTATTCAGACGATACTATCCAGTTCGTTAGCATTGTGATTTAATCTGTACAGAACAACTTGAAGTAAATAATCAGGAAAACTATTTCTAAATAAAGATTCAACGATTCCAAATGCAGAATCTTTCTCTTAGGCTCTGTCAGATTTAAATCACTTTATAACTTTCGCCGGAACGATGTAAACCTTGCAACTCAAGAATAGAGCTGATAGAGTGCTTAATATTGTGGTCTTGCAATCTTTAGAACAAGGGAAGATATACCATCTAGACCACCGGACAGTTGTGCCACAGAAAAGCGAAAGCGTATTTGTTCCATTTGATATCTCGCTTGCTTAAGAGCGGATTTGTGAAACAATCTGTATGCGTTGAGTTGGCTGTGAATTACAAAGCCAGCAGATTGGGAACGTTTAAGCTGATGCCTGGAATACCATTGTGGTTAAGCATTAGGATGGAAGATCTTTTAAATAGAAAACCAAAAAAATTGACGTTGAGGTCATTTCTAGGATAGGAACGAACATATAGAAGGAGTAATACCACTGGATTCTTGGGCTTGGATTATTTCACGCATGCTGTGACAAATAATTCGAATTTAAACAACCAAAATGATAAGAGCAAAGTTAACTGATATGAGTGTAAATTCCTTGAAAAAGGTTAACCAGCTGGTAGCGATGCGGTCAACAACAGCAGAAAAAAGGAGTATCATAGTTGATTTGGGACTGACGCTTTAAAGTAAAGAAAGGAGAAGCTTACAGCACACCTATTAAACGGGTGTTCGTTGTAGAGGACAGCATTTTCAATCATTGCGATGGATCCTCAAGTAATTATGAGATACAATGTGGTGCATTGTTACTTGACGGTTACAAACAACCATTAAAAGGTGTTCTTTAAGATATGCGAAATGAAGTAAACTTTTCTTTATTTTCATCACAGAGCCAATGCAGATAAAACTCTCAGCAACTTGTTAAGTGTTACTTTTGTTTCATATAACCACACCATCAGCAATGAACTATTAATTGAAAGAAAATATAAAAGAAAAACACATGGCAACCTGGTACAGGCATCTGACAACATCATGTTTACCCAATTCTCATCAACACCTAGATCACCAAAGGCTTTGCTGCATTTGCAGACTGCATTGATTTCTTGCGGCCATCGCTCCAGAAGTCAACACAAATCGATGTCATTGACACTTTCACCAATGAGTTGGTCAGTAAAAAGGCAAAGAATTGGGAATCACTGCGTGAGAATCTAATGAAGAAGTCGGATGGTCGGTAGTTCGCCAGCACCACTCTTTGGGCAGAGTGTTGTTTTGGTAAGGAAGGCAGTCTTAGAAGACTTGCAACCTGTCCGATCCCCTGAACTTGGATTGGATATACGATCGACGACTTTATTGAAATCTGCATGCTACAGAAGAATCCACTTTTGAAATGTCAATATGACGAAGCGGCAGCTTAGAAGGAACTTTGCAAGCCCTCGGCCAAGGCTAGTCTAACTGCAAAGATGGTGAAGGACGACGCATGATGAGAGTAGCTTTTAAAACCACCTCCGAAGAAACTCTAGAAACAAAAAGCGATGCTGTATTGGTGAGCTTAACGCAACTAGCAAAGAAAATCTACGACGAACAAAAAGATATCTTTGAACTAGTTTGCGTTTGGAAAAACTGTTTCCCAATCGAGTGTTTTTCGAGACTGTGCCGAAACCATCAAGAGTTGCAGTGAACTTGAGACGCCCCTGACTTTGTCACAGAATGAACAATCTTTAAGTCTCTTCCTTAATCAATCCGCTCCACCTAGGTCCAGAAAGCAATCTGTTACACAAAAGTTTCAATAAAAATTTTAAGTACCTCACAAGGGTATTTCTACATCAAAAATTATGTTGTTCTTACATATGTTATAGTAAATATTGTACTTGTCGTCGTTTGTATGCGTATTGATCACATTCCGATCAACTTAAGGCGCCTACACAAATCTCATATGCAACTACAACGTAGAGATACTGTGAGGTGATTAACGTTGATCCCTTGCAATCGAAATAAGCCGCAAATCACATATCCCTTTACAAACTTTATCAAGTCCTGAATACGAGGGGAATCGATGCCAAGGAACCATGAGAAATGCGGCAACTGATATGCTGGGTTCCAACGGACCATCTTAATGAATCCTGAAATTTGATGGAGAGTGCAAGCAGGCACGTATAGCAAAACAACTCTCGTATACGAAGCGGCTCACAAAATCTACGAATAAAATTGGAGCGAAGAGTCTATGAAAGAATAGGCGCGCGATCGCGGAAATGGAGTGGTATTCCAGAAATAAAGATCTCCCAAAAAATAAAATCTCCGTCCTTGCCTTTTCTGTAGGCTCTTAAAAGGTTAGCTGAGCGCAGGCTCAGGCTTCGAAAGGAAAAGGAAAGTATGCCGATATCCTGAGGGAGACCCGGAATAAGGCGAATCCGGACGACGCAGAAACTGTTGTTAAAATAGCGCGCCAAACGAAATCTGGGGATGTACTCCTTGAGCTCGGGTCGAAGACAAACCACAAGGAGGGTTTTGGGAAATCTCTAAAAGAAATTCTTGTGGATAGTGCGACCGCGACGGTCCGCAGTCTTAAACCTAAAACTTCACTCGAGCTTAGTGACTTGGAGTTAGTTGAAAAAGCCATAAGAAAAAAGTTGTGATCACAGTAAAGAATCGAACCTCGCTGAAGATGGCATTGGTCAACATTAATGTTTGAGCGGCCAACGAGATGCTACAAATCCCTCGTATAAAAATTGGATGGGATGTCGAATTCGATGAAGGGTGGAGGTCTCACGACGTTTTAGATACAATACTTTGGATACGGACATTAGGAGGTAACCTGTAGCGATGCAGACATGAAAAATTCGACTGTCAAAATCATTCGAAATGCTGCCTATGTGCGGATATAAGAACTCAACCATTAGGGTTGGATCATGTGCCGGGATCAATTAAATGTCAAGCGTTCAGAGAAGCACTTGAAAAGGTGAAGAAAACAGCTTCCAATGACCAGAATACTTCAAGGAAACCTTCACAGTCGAGTCGAACGGCTGACAACCTCCTGGATAAAATCAGAAGTGAACTACGAGCAGATGTGGTCATCTTCCGCGAACAATACCCGACCAAGGAGGGGCCAAACTAGATTGCGGGTTTATTAGGAACAGCTGGTGTCTGGATTCCAGGTGCAAGGAAATTCTCCATCAAAAGCCGAGGCACACAAAGAGGCTTTGTTTGGATGAAAAGCGATGGACTCACGGTAATAAGCATCTATGTATCAAGTCAATCGAAAGGATAGACAAGTTCCGACAAAAGCTGGAAGACTTGGAGGATTTAGTTCGCCGGAGACTTCAGTGCTAGAGCTCAGGAGTGAGTGATGACAACCACAGACTCAGGAAAAGACAAATACTCGAGATGGCAGCGAGACGCAGCCTTAATGTAGTAAACGTAGGAATCTCATCCACGTACAGGAGACCTGGATACAAAAGAACCATTCCGGACGTCACCTTCGCGACGGAATCGACATCTGCAAGAATAGAGAACTGGAGAGTCATCAATCTATGAGGGCACCAACGAGTTCCAAATTCGAATCCAACACGAGCTCCAAGGTTCTCACGACAGTAATCGAAGAAGGAAAAATTGCTGTACTCCAAATTGAGGGTGCTGTAGAAATAAGAGCTGAGGCCACGACGCAACTTACACGGCTTGCATGTAATGCTTCGATGACCAGAGTGAGGAGCTCCAAGAGGAATAGGGCCCCAGTGTACGGTTGGGCGGAGGAGAAGATACCTACATCTGGGACGCGCATTCACCAGGGGAAGGAAAAGACACGATGAGTATATGAAAGACATTCTATCGGAATTCAGAAGCAAAACATCCACTCGAGAGAGCAAAAAACAGAAGTGGGAGGATCTTTGCTAAAACGTCAAGAGTAGTGATCCCTAGTGACTTGGCTATAAGGTCGTCATGCAACCTCGGGCGACCAACCCTGCCCTACGTGAAGAAAAGGTGGAGTGCATTGTAGACACAGCATGGCTTCAGAAAGTGCCACTCAACGATTGAAGCTATCGGAGAAGTAGTAAAGGAATAACCATGATATAATCTAAACTTAAAAGCAGCCTGACTGGTGGACAGCTGGAGACAGCTCCATAGAAAGTATAGAGAAGTTACTTCCAAGATTAAGTCAGAGGAAAGAATGCCTGATGAAGTGACCGCGCTATATGGAGGGGGTTATTTCTAGGAGATTAGGTCCACCATAATAAGTTTGTGCTGTCAGAATTGATACGTATTTTAGAATACTCTGCTTCAGTGATAATGTTGGGTATATTGGCAGTTGCCACTGGCGTGGTATGATTGATGGACACTGAACAGGCCTGAACGAGCTCAAGAATTACGCAAAACCCATGTCGCAGATGGTGAATTTCTGGAAGGAAAAATAGACGAACTGAGTTTGGAATAAAAATTAATGAAAACTATGCAGCCATTATTCCTATTTACGGAGCCTGCTACTTTTTTTTAACTTTTCCACCATTCATAAATTCAAGTCTATGGTTTCGGGCATTTTTTAATATTATTCATATACGAGTACCTATATACTCTGAAATACATACAAACGTATCATAAAAAAGTTTCAATGGAAATCGAAACCAAAGCCAGTCATTTAAATATAATTGACATTCTGTGATCTATAAGCTATTGTATCAAATATTTTAGTAGCAGTCGATAGAATTAGTCAATTACTGAGAACTAAGGGTCATATCCTCTTTATTGTGTTTATTGACTTACATACGTTTAAGTATGCACTAAGATTCATAGTCAACCGCTTGAATTATATCTGAGAAGGGAAATGCCATTCTATTAGTGCATACTCGTGCATATATAAAATATTACCGGACGCGTGCACTTAAGTTAATATATCGTCGACACAATAGAATCGCTAAACGAGGGATGAAACTATAGAATGAACAATTGCTTCAAGAGAAGGTTACTGAACTTTAACAGAATCACATAAGTATGGCGAGTTAAATGGGAATAATTGTAGGTCTCTTCAATAATTTCAATTGCAATTTTCAATTTATTTATCAATTTTACCACCGCACATTAGAAATTAAAATTAACTTTTGAGTACAGGTTATATAGTATTGGAACAATATAAACGAATCAGGGAAAAAAAGCATATATAATATATATAAGGTAAATAAAAAATAAAATACAAAATTAACTTAGAATATAACAAACTTTAAATTACTTTAAATTAGATTAAAATATTGGGTCTATAACTATTCATGCGGTTTGCTAAGAGATGGCGTAACTTGTATTATTCCATTGGAACATGCGTTGAAAAGCTACTGTCATTGTACGTCATTTCAGTATATGTCATTCATTTGAAGCGTAAACAACAATAATTTTTTTTCACTCAAATATGTCGAACTTTGTGCCTGAAAAAGTGTTTTTGCGGGGAGTTCTTCTTCATTACTTTAATATGAAGAAAACTGCTGCCGAAAGTCATCGTATTTTGGTGGAAGTTTATGGTGAACATGCGCTAGCTGAGCGAACGTGCCAAAAGTGGTTTGCACGATTTAAAAGTGGTGATTTTGGCTTGGAAGACAATGAACGTCCTGGGCAGCCAAAAAAGTTTGAAGATGAAGAACTGGAAGCATTACTCTATGAAGATTGTTGCCAAACACAACAAGAGCTCGCAGAATCGTTAGGTGTCACTCAAGCAGCCATTTCAAAACGTTTAAAAGCAGCTGGATATATTCAAAAGCAAGGAAATTGGGTTCCACATGAACTCAAGCCGAGAGACGTCGAAAGGCGGTTTTGCATGTCCGAAATGCTGCTGGAACGCCATAAAAGGAAGTCATTTTTGCATCGGATTATTACTGCTGATGAAAAATGGATCCATTACGACAACCCCAAGCGCAAAAAATCATATGTGAAACCCGGCCAACCATCCAAATCAACGGCAAAGCCGAATATCCATGGCGCGAAGGTAATGCTCTGTATTTGGTGGGATCAGATGGGTGTGCTGTATTATGAGCTGCTAAAACCGGGTGAAACCATCAATGGTGACCGAAAAACGCCCGGAATATGCGACCAGACACGAGGCAATAATTTTCCATCATGACAACGCTCGGCCCCACGTTGCTATTCCGGTTAAGAGCTATTTGGAAAACAGTGGATGGGAAGTCTTACCCCACCCGCCTTATAGCCCAGACCTTGCCACTTCTGACTACCATTTGTTCCGGTCGATGCAGAACGCCCTCACTGAAATACGGTTCACATCAGAGCAGAATATCAAAAATTGGCTTGATTCATTCTTGGCTGCCAAGTCGGCGCAGTTCTTTTGGGATGGGATCCACAAATTGCCAGAAAGATGGGAAAAATTCATAGCTTCAGATGGACAATACTTTGAATAATACTATCGTACATGTCTTTCTTAAATAAACGTTAAAATTTTGAAAAAAAAACCGCACGAAGTTATATATCCAAAAAGTTATATATCCAAATAAAAACGCAAACTTAAAATCAAAACACAAAATTACCGGAATACTTTATGAGATGTTGGGCAGCTTTCAAAAAACCCCTTAGTGCGACTCACAGATTCTGGGAGACCATGTCAGAGTGTAATAACATGAACGAAGAATTGTCTGCAGGTTGTAAGGCAAGTATTGTCATATAAAGGGTATTTCATTTCTTTAAATTTAAATAAAACAAAGCACGTGTGAGATATCACTGAAATTTTCGTTTCAAAAATGCCGCATAAATCAGGCTGAAATTGACCGATGGCATAGGTTATGTTGGCTTAGAGGGCCGCTGCTGTTTGCGGTTTATTCGCATAGACTTGCTACTTCAGAAAACCCCAGAAGAAAAAGTCTACCGGGGTCAAATCACACGATCTCGGTGGCCAGTTCACATCGCCTCCACGTGAGATGACCATGCCCTCGTGCAGTATTTCCAATGTGAGGTGAGTTGAAACCGCATATCGTTGATATCCACATCATCTAATTCAGGCCAAAAGAAGTTGGTAATCATCAACCTATAGCGCTCGCCGTTGACGGAGATGGCCTGGCCAACGTCATTCTCAAAGAAATATGGATCGATGACGCCGCCAGCCCAAAATCCGCACCAAACAGTGACTTTTTTGGGACGCTCTTGGATCTCATGTGGATTGGTATCGTCCCAAATTCGACAATTTTGTTTGTTGACGTACCCACTCATCCAGAAATGGGGCTCATCGCTGAAGATGATTTTTCGATGAAAATTAGGGTCAGTTTCTAACTGCTCCAGAGCCCATTCAGCGAACACACGTCTTTGTCTATGGTCATTTACCTTCAGCTCCTGGGTCAGTTGAATTTTGTACGCAAAATTCGCCAAGTTGTGGTCTGCGAAATGCCGAGTTCTTGTGAGCGACGCGAAATCGCCTGCCTCGGATTCTCCTGCATACTCTCACGGACAGCGGCGATGTTTTCGACAGATCTTGAGTTTTATCGACGTACGGGTGTTGGTTTATCGTTTACTGAACCAGTGGACTCAAATTGATCCACCATACTGTGAATAGTCCTCTCGGTAGGACGATTACGGCGGCCGTAAATGGCCGTATTGTTGAATCACCATCCATGGTGATTTGGCAAAACAGACTGAATAAATGACAGCCAATTTGACAGATGTAGCTTCAACAATATGGCCGCTATCAACAATCAACTGTCAGAGTTCGAAAGTCCCTATTGGAAAACCCTGTAAATACTCAAGCCTTCTTGTGTGTACACTGCGGGCAAATTGGGCTAAGGTTCGATATTTTATAAAAGTCTTTAGACTGCACCCGACGATCTTTCTCGCGCATATAGAGACATGATCAAATGTTCGCAATTTGAAGATGTGTCGTGTTATGGAATTGAATGCCACACTTAACTTCCTGTATAAACTACGAGTAGGAATCGAGAGAAGCAAACAGTTCGCAGCCATAAGTTACTATTGGTACAATAAGTGCATTTCCTAATTTGAGTTTAATATTATAGTCTCTAGTACAATAGCTGATAAATATCTAAGGGCTAGATAGATTTTTGATGTGAGATACGTAATATAATCATTCCAGTTCAGAGTATTGTTGACTAGCACTCTAAGGTTTTTTACTTTTGCCACGATTTCAATGTGAGAGTTATATAAGGCGATTGGTGGGACGCCACATGAGTGCAGACTATTTTGAGAGACATCCTGGACTTTAGATTTGGAAGGATTAATGAATACGAGTAGTTCGTTCAAGGAAGACCATGATGATATGGCAGATAGGTCCTCAATAAGCGCTTAAGTAGAGTTGTACGTCATCAGCATACAATAAGATAAACATGAAGGTAAGTCGTTGATGAGCATTGAGATCAACACGGGTCCAAGCAGTGAGCCTTGAGGAACACCTCTGGGGACTCAACAGAAGGAACTGTAGTGCCGTGTCGACCACCGCCGAGTGCAAAAGAAAAAAAAGTACTGTAGTACAGTGAAAGAAAAAAAATATTACACAGTGCGGATATCCTTCCCCTCCCAATCCTGGTCGTAACTACTGTTGCTTGCGCTGCCGTTGCTGTATTTATCATACCGCACGGGCGGTGGCTGAGTGTAGGCAATAACTAATGGATAGCAGGTTGTGATTGAGAATCTTGTTGGCGCGCTGTTTTCTATTGTTGTATGCCCTTACCTTCACCTACAACAATTTGATTCGGCAAACCAATTTTGAATTTTTTACTTCACAGCTGCGGTTAGTATCGTTGGTGTTTGGGTTTTTTGTTTAATTTTTTTTTTACAATAACTCGGGTGTTTAGAGTGGATATAGCTAATGTTCGCGGGCTTAAAAGTAACCACTTTACTGCGTACGTCCACGTCAGTAAATACAGACCAGCTGTTTTGGCACTTAGTGAAAGAGATGTAGATCCCCGCCAACACCTCTCAGATCACTCTGATCTGAAGCTGCCTGGCTACGAACTAGTACCATTATTCTTCTCTCACCGCGGTCGCGCCAATTACGTGTGCAGTGATGTAGTTTACCAAACTCCACCATAATGTAACCCTTGTTCCAATCCGGAATTCAACTTCAAGTGGTTAAAATTACACCTCCGTAGGCAAATTATCCACTACTGTTTTATTTACAGTATCCCTAAACTGGACAACAGTTCGACCTTTAATCAGTTTGATGCGCTGTCTAACTCCATACAAAGAATTTTTTCGCTCTATCCTCATACTGAAATCGTTATTACGGGCGATTTCAATATGCACAATTCTGAGTGGCTTCGATATTCTGGGCAGACAACACCCGAATGACGGTGTGTTGAGATCTTCGTCTCGGAAACAAACTTGACCCAGCTTGTAAATGAGCCCACACGAATACCAGACGTTGATAGTCATACCGCCAACACCATGGACTTGTTTTTAACTTCTCACCCTGAAAAATACAAGATCAATGTTCTATCCCCTCTCGGCTCGCCGGACCACTGTGTCATATCAGCTAACTTCTCGTACACCGACCACACAGTTAGAGAAAAGATTCCTAAAACAACCGCATGGCAGTACGAGAAAGCCAATTAGATCGGCCTTAACAGCTTATTTAGGAATTTTAACTGGCCGCTGCTGATTTCATCACACACACTATTCTCTTTGGAAATGAGATCTTTTATCCATCATCGGATGAAGAGTATCAAACCGAAAGAAAAGGTATGATACGACTCGAGCTGTAAAGAGTCTGTCAAGGTTAGATAAATATTTTTTTCGGTCGTTCCCCGACAGAGGAAAACCGAAAAAAGTTCAAACGACCCAGGAATGACTGCAACGCCTTTCTCAAAAGTGTGAAATTCCAATACGACCAAAAGTTGAGGCAAAAAATACTACAATGTCCCAAAGGTAGTAAAATCTTTTGGTCGTTTGTCAAAAAGATCAGAAATTCTGCCTCATCCTCCATCCAAACCCTCATTTACAATGACATTCCAGCTATCAACTCTTTGGACAAGGCCAATCTGCTTACTGCATACTTTGCGGCCAGCTCAACATTCCCAGATTGTGCTTTGTCTCCGCCTACACTAGAGTGCGTCGAATCTTCAATAAGACTTTCGCACTCGTGTAGTAACAAGAGTTCTTAAAGATCTTAACATTCACAAATCCGCTGGTCCAGATGGTATATCTTCCTCGCTGGGAAAACCACTGCTTAAGCTTTTTCATCAATCCTACTCTTTAAGACTCTTCCTGAGAAGATGGAAAACAGCATTTTTCCAGCCCGTCCCTAAAAAAGGCGAATCTACCTCTCTCCCCTCCTAGAGGCCCATTGCACTTACGTCCCTTTTTTCCAAGGTCATGGAAACATGAAAATTTCTTAATGACGGGCAATATGGCTTTTGTACCAACAGGTCCACTGGTGATTTAATGGCATGTATCACCGAAAAGTGGAACCAAAGCGCACATCAATCTGGCGAAAGCAAGATACCTGCACTTGATATTTCTAGGGCATTTGACAGAGTTTGGCATCAGGCTCTTTTGTCGAAAATGCTTGCTTTTGGGATCGATGACTCTCTTCTTCAATGGATTAGAAATTACCTTTCGGAACGTTCAATTCAAGTTGTCTTGGATGGTTTCAAGTCTGATATTCACAAAATAAATGCTGGTGTGCCCCAGGGCTCCGTTCGGTCTCCGACAATCTTTTTAATTTTTATCAATGATCTCATAGAACGGGAACGCCAGCGTATGTTTAGCTCATTAAATTCCGATATCAACAGCATAAGCAATTGGGGAACTACTCGTATCAACAGAGTGGAATTTAATACTACCGAAACACAATGCTGTCTGCTGTTGTTAAAGCGAAATTTAAATTCTCAGCCATTATCCATGAATGGCACTTACATCGTCGAAACCGAAAAACTTTCCATTTGCGGTATGTGTGTCAATGACAACTTACGTTAGAATGACCACATATTCGATGTCGCCAAAAATGCTGCGAAATGTCTAGGCTTTCTCAAACGATGTAAGATATACTCTTCCCCTTCTGATCCGGCCTCAATATATAAGGCATTCACCTGTCTAAAATTGGAGTACAATGCTCACATCTGGTCAGGTGCGCCTAAAACATCTCTGCATCTGCTAGACCGGATTCAAAACCGTGCGATAAAACTCATTGCTGATACCAATATCACTCAGGCAATGGACACCCTCGAACACCGGCGAAATGTCTCCTGTCTCACTTTGTTTTATCGCTATTTCCACTACGAGTGCTCCATAGAAATCGCCAGTAGCATTCCGCCAGTATATCTTCAAGCCCAGTTTCGGACGTACTCGGAAATATCGCGATTCGTTCCTCAGCCGAGGAACGGAATGCGGAATGCCCTGCCGAGCTCTCTATTTCGTAGTCATTATAACATTCAGACATTTAAAACCAACGTACATCGGTACCTAGCTTTCTTTCTTCTTTCTTCCGACTTTGATAGATCAATGGAAATTTTCCATAGCAATCCCGCACAGTCAAACGAGTTAAGCAGGGATGCAGAATCCAGTATAGCTCGTCTCTATAGCTACTTTCATAAAAAAAAACCCTAAAATCGTTATAGAGCTGGTGAATATCTATTTGAAATTCTTGGTTTTTCCCCAAGATCTACCGCAAAGTAAATTTTTGGTATTGGTATTAGATATTTACATAATATGACTCATGCCCCTGTCGTTAGCGCGCTTTAGAGGTTCTCACTTGGATCAATTTATTTAAAATGTTTCTGTGATACTAGTTTGATGCCATCTGCGCGTTACGGGGATTTATTATTAAGAGGGTGGGTAGATCTTATTCTACAATATATTATCCTTAAAATAACAAAAGATGATTTCCAGATTTCGAGTCTTTTGGAACGTTTCTTCTTGCTAAAGGCCAAGTCATAATAATTCGTTGATTTATTTTCATAGTGTATCTGCAGATATTCAGCTACGAAATTTCATTGATTTCACTGGTTTCCAGAAGATACAACGCAGAGCTTGTATATCTACTTTCATAATTGTAAAAGTAAGCATGCCCAGAAGATTTTTAATTTCTTGATAATCCAACCCAACATATTTAATTGTCTTAAACCTTAAATTTTTTTAAGTCGGTTATTTATGGCTTGTTCTTTAGATTCTCGAAACTTCAAATCCACTGAGCAGTTATGATTTTTTCCAGGGTGCGAAACTTCCCCAAACCTAGCCGAACATGAAAATAAGTTTTAAATACAACATTCCATTGAAGTGGCATGGTCAGCTGTATACTTTTGTGACTATCGCTTGAACTCCTAATTGTGTTAAGGCAATTAGAACGACAAAGTTGGATCAATTTATTAGATCCAAACCACTCTAACAGAAGAAGAAAAGAGTATTGTAGTATTGGGATATGATGTCATTCATAGACTAGAATATGCTTTGGTTTTCCCAACTACCCTAGTACCCAAATAGACCAAAATAACGAAAAAGTGGGTTTAGGATAGGAAGACTAGAGCTCTTGAGTGCCCACCAGACTCATGTCTGGAATCTATTAGGTTAGATAAAAGACTAAATCGTTCAGAATCATTTTTAGAGGGAAAAAAAGTTGAGAAGTCCTGCCAGTAGCTTGTCCTTGCCAATATCTGAGGCCGATTTTATTCATCCTCTAATCTTCTGGTTACCCTAGCTATGACTGATTGGGTTATTTTGGGTACATATCGAGACAAACTTTCATAGATACTACATGAGTAAAAAAAAATATAGAAACCGCGCTGGATGGGGACATTCCCATGTGGCCCTTGAGCAACGCCAGCGGTGCGTTTTATTCAAGCCTTTTCTTTTTTTTTTTTTTTTTTTTTTTTTTTGTATGTGAACAGTCTTCTAATTGAAAGGCCTCGGAATAAGTTCCTTTATTGGGGAATGCCTTCTCTCTACCAAATTTCAGTATACACTAAAAAGATTTGTGAAGATGTGGATCTTATGGATCTTGTCGCTCTTGTCGATCTTGCTAGTGGTGTGAAATGCTTCGCGAGTATCGGAAGGAACAATGGTGAATTATGATAATTGATTTGATAAGCACAATTTTCAGCCACCTTAGCCACTCTGTTAATAAAATAACCGATCTTGATATCACCAAAATTGTGCTAAGAGATTTTAATGCAAGTCTGGGTAAATAGTCTTCGGAACACACAGGTTGTATAACACCATGTCCGAGAACGGATTCAGGTTTTTAGAATTTGTAACAGGGCGCAAACCCTTGGTAGCTAGCACGCACATCCACAATGCGACTTCGTTATGATCAATCAACCGTCCGTCAACCAGATTGATCACATTGCGATTGACTACAGACACTCCTCCAGCATTCTTGAGGTTGGAACTTTACAAGAAGCAAATAAACAACGAATCATCAGACTAGCTGCTTCTGATGTGATTAATTTCAAAGCTCCGCCGAAAAGAAACCTTAGTTTAGCAATGAAAGTGGGGAAATACACGCAGTCAAACAAGAAGCATATAAAGTTAAGCTGCATCGAAGGACGTGAACTGGCCATGTGCTCAACGAGCAGGAGAGAAGGGAAGAATGAAAAAGGCTACTCGGAAAAAAAAATAAGATCATGAAAAGCGCGTGATGGCGGAAAGAGGGTGACAAATACAAAATCGAAGCCTGCAAAGATAAACAGATAATTAGTAGTATACATAGTCGCAGTCGGTTTTGAGAATACGAAAGGGTTACTTCTGCTGACTGTACAAGAACGATGGCTGCAAAAACACCGCTGACAGACAGAATGAACGATTCAACACGGACGAAGACGATAGCAAATTTCCCCAGACTATTCGAAGTTAAGATCCAGATGTCCTGGTTAGGAACATGCACCAGCTCATTTGTCAGATATGTTCAAAGAAAATCATTCCCGAATCATAGAATCTCTGCGTCATTTGTCCGATCCAGAAGAACGGGGATAATCATCGACTATAAGACCTTTCCTGGCGTATTACAATATGTTAGCATCTGAAACCATTCATGGCCAATCTGATTAGTCCATATCAGTGCGGTTATGGGCCAGGAAAGTCCACACCAGTCCGTGCAAGATGTCTATGGTGACTCTCGCTGCTCGAATCAACATCGAAAATGTATTAACCAAGACCTACAATATCTAGAAAGTAGCTAGATGGCGATGCGCTGTCAGATGATTTTTTAACATCGCTCTAGAAAGAATATTGCAAAACCCTGACCAGCAAAGGAAGCATTTGTTTTTTTTAAGTCCGCACAATGACATTGATGTGATTGGACGAATACAGTGAGCCTTCAATGAAGCTTTCATGAATATTGAGGCAGAAGCGTCCAAAATCGGCCTAGCAGTAAACGAGGATAAAACAAAGTTCAAAATGCCATCAAAAAAGGACGCACACCTGCAACGACTCCGCCATTACAATCAGCAACGACATTAACGAAATCCGACACATGAGTACTCATGCCAATCGCTGTTTCTTTGGGCTCAGGAGGCAAAAAAGCACTTGGTCAGTTCGAGAGATTGGTTTAGTTGGTATTGACGAAGATTGGTTGGGAGATTCAAATACAAATTATACGGGCGACATGGAACAAGTCAGGCGTCCAATGGCTGGGCTATGTTAAGCGAATGGATGCCACACCTATGACCCAAGTAGTTTTCGAATTTAACCCCGAGGAAGAACACAGCAGAAGACGACCGCATCTAAGGTGGTGCACGTATGTGGAAGGGGACCTCAACTCAGCACTGTAGGCAGCTGGAGGGAGAATGTGGTATCTGAAGAAGCTTTTTGGTTGAGGTCCAATTTCACCTCTGACTTTAGCGCCACCTAAGTATGTAGCTAAGTAGCTTTGCTATTCAAGACCAGTTTTGATTTTTGAAATCCTGCTATAAAATCCTGTTAAGAAATATATCGAAGAATTGTCAAAATTTACAGCACGGTGTGAAGGTTACCTACTTCTATTGGCAGATCTATCAGTAAAAAAAGAGCTTGCGCAAAACCTCATTGTCGAAAACGGAGTCTTTGAATCATCTAAGGGTTGCTAAGAATACACATCAACTCCACAGGAGGAATGCAGATTTAACTTGGGAAAGCACTAAAATCGAAGTAAAACAAAACATCCTGCCAGACCTTACACTCTTCGCCAAATGTTTAATGTTAAGTGGAAAAGCTATACGATTCTTAAATTTAAGAGTTGAACCCTAAAAACTATTCGAGGGTGTGAATGTAGTTTAGAAATCAAAACACATCTCTTACATAACCAAGGTGGTCAGCTTAATATATCATAGAAAAATATTTTAGACAAGTGGTTTTTCCCAATCCCCCCGAAAAAAAAACCCTTTCTACCAGTATGACATAGCAAAAAAGTTACAAGTATTAATTAAAATACAAAAACAAGTTTACATTTTTAAAATAATAGCTATAGCGACACCAATTAATGTTTAAGATTTAATCAAATGCTAATCTCCTTTCAACTAGTTTTACATATTAAATCCGTGTGCCTTTTTTCTATTTGTCAGCGCATGTTTACTTGATTTAAAAATTCCATAACAACACAACATGATCAATGAACCTTCTTTAAAACAAAAAAAAAATAAATAAAAAACCGAAAGTATCCATTTAAAGAAGTCAAATTATAAATAACTAACTTATGTTAATTAAGAATTCAAATTTGTAACCAAAGAGAGGCCAAATGAAAACACCCTAACTTGAGCCCATCTTTTAAGAGATACATTTACACAAAAAGTATCTTAAGCTCGAGTTTAAAGCTCATCAAAGCAAGTGTTGAAAGCTTTTCTTCAATTTGAACATATCTACTGCATGTAACTTAAAAATAAAAAAAACCATCGTAATAGTGTTTTCTACGAATATGACGTATCTACGGGTACTATTGTAGATACATACTCGTATGAGTAAATATTGATAAATTTACATATTAAACTGCAAGCGGAAATTCTTGGAAGACATTTTGAGATAATTTATGGGCGGACTGTGGTCATGTGGATAGATATGTGGAAAATTCTATAAATACATACTTCAGTGAAATTGTTACAAAACAAAATCTGGATACATTCGTGACGGAGTACTAATCACAGAGAACAAGTTCTACAATAGTACCTACTACGAGTGTTTGTGTTCAAAAAACAAAATCGACAATAAGCTCAAGGTTACGCAAACTCGCACGAAATAACACTTAATTGGTTCTATCCGTAGCTCGCGATCGCTAATAAGTATCTAATGATCGCAAAAATGTAAACAACAAAAAAGGACAACAAATTGTTGACCAGAACCCATATGACCGGCTCTCTGCGAGTAGATCATCAAAATACTCACCACCATTATTAGCTTGCATAGATCTTGCCTCGACTGTTGCATCCATATATTGATAGATCGTCACAGGACCTTGATATTGGGTCATTGGACCGATCACAACATCACTTGAATTGGACAAATTGATAACACTCGACGGTTGAATAGACGGGTTTGTGAAGACATTTTGTGGGACTGCTGCGGCTGATCCAGGAATACCAGCTGAATTGGTAGCACCACGACCTTGAAGGCTCATCAGAGCATCTCTAGATGCTGTTGACAGCGGATGCATTGTTTGATCGTACATTCTCACTAATTATTATCAAACTTTAACTTGAAAATTGAACTTAGTTAGCCCGTTTAGACTTGTTTTAAAAGAAAAACTGCTCCTGAGGAGGAGAGGTACTTGTATCTCGTCCGACTCGTTACGGATTTAGATACTCACTGAGAAGTGTTATGAGCAAGCAATATCATCAACTTTATCGGGATTTCCAAACCAACTGGAACTCATTTTTTTTTTTTTTTTTTTTTTTATTTTTTACTTATTTCTCGCGTAATAGTCGTACTCATGCTCGTTCGTTTTCTTGTTTGGATAAGAGCTGTAGAGAGCTTTAGCGGGCGACGACGTATTCAAGATATATTTCTGAAAATCGATTGCGAAAACGCTAGCACTATCTCGAATAAGGGTGCATGCTCTCGGGCAGATAAAAAAAAAAACGCAGATTCTTGGAAATTTTGCGTTTTAAATTAACCCAAAGGGCCGAGAACCATTTCATATATGTAGACAGTTGATGTATGCGTATGTATTTGTATCTATAACAAAAATAAAAAAACAGTCGATCGTGACATGTGACTTTAACTGTCGAATTAAAAATGGCGGGCTGACGGTCATAGTGTGTAGTCGATAAACAAATATTTGAATTTGTGAGAGTTTACGACTTTTTTTGTTTGGTTTGCTTAAAAATTTACAGACCAGTGGGCATTATTGTGATGACAAAACCGCAAATCTTCATTAGGGATACTAAAATTAGTTTTTTTTTTACAAGAGGTAATAATTCTAATTGTGTGACAGATGTGTTTTCAGAAATAATGTGAAGCGCATATAAGTGCAAATTTTTCCAATTTAACAAGACAACAAAAAGAGCCTGTAAATTTCCGATACAATCTCTCAGATATTCACAGAAAAAAAAAACAAATCTAGAATCCCAAAAATGATTATTTATAATTTGCACACAGCCTTTTGTTGTTTTGAAATTTATTGTACATTCCGGGTTTTTGTAACAAATATTATCTAACTACGAGTACTTCCTGTTTAAAATATCACATCACAGTTTATGACGTAGATTTTGAATATCTTCACCCCTATTAGGTCAATTCATCAATAAAATTTCGAGAAGAAAAAATTTATTTACAGAGGTTAAGGGGAGGTACCCGTATATACCTAGGAGCCGGAAAAAAAGGCCATTATTGTGTATTTTTTTAAGGAAAACTATTGGATTGTACCACATGAAATGTCCGATTTTATAGTAAAAATTTGAAAGCCAATATTATTTTTCCATAAATTTTTATACAATCAAAATAGGATCCGTTGGCATCTATGACATTCTTCCAACGTGATATTCCTCTTTCATAGAAGTGCTGACTTTTTGAGGCAATGAAATCTTCAAAGGCTTTTATGACCTCTGCTCGGTTCCGGAAGACCTTCTGCCGGCAAAATGAATCCAGATTGCGGAAAATATGGTAATCCGTTGGGGAAATATCAGGGGAGTACGGTGGATGCGGAAGAATTTCAAATCCCAACTGCAACAGTTTTTGCACTGTCATTGTCATGCAAAAGGATCGGACCGTGCCTATTGAGCAACGCAGGTTGCTTTTCAGACAATTCGGCATGCAATACAACCTTGATCAAAAAGTACCCGGGGGACACCACCGGGTGGCGCTCCCATTGTTCCGATTTGAGCTCTGTTTTTTTTTTGTTAAGTTGGTAAATCTGTTGTTGACATTCCTTCTAAATCTTAGCGTCATAGCTTGACATTTGCAAAAGTTACGTCACCAAGAGTACATCTCTGTATGTGTTGGCGATTTTTTATAATTTTAGAAATGGATTTAAATTTGCAACAACGAACTTGTACTAAATTTTGCGTAAAAACGGATTTAATGGTGCGCAAGCGTTGGAAATATTGGAAAATCGGCAACGATTCTCTAAAGAAAACGGTCGTTTACCATTGGCACGAGCGCGAGCGGTTCAAAAGTGGACGTCAATCGAAGATGATGAACGCAGTGGCAGACCATCGAGAGATAGCGGAGGACTTGAACATTGCCTATGGATCCGTCCAAGACATTTTGGTTAATGATTTGGGTTTCCGTCATATAGCAGCAAAGTTGGTGCCAAAAGACCTCAATTTCATGCAAAAAAGAGACCGTGTTGTCGTCGCAAAAGAGAAGATTGCGAGGAGACGAGACGCGGGTTTATGAGTACGACACGCAATCCAGACATCAGGCAAGTGAATGGCCTTCATCAAATGAGCCGAGACCAAAAAAACCACGTCGTTTTCAGTCGAAAAGAAGGCAATGCTCACGGTTTTCATGAATTACAACGGTGTAGTGCATCATGAATTTTTGCCAGAAGGCCAGACAGTAAACAAAGAGTATTGTTTGGGCGTTATGAGACGGTTGCGTGAATCAATTCGCCGAAAGAGATCAGAATTGTAGGCAGAAAAGTCGTGGGTTTTGCCCCATGATAACGCACCGTCGCGGTCGCACAGTGCCATCATTATTCGTAATTTTTTGACGAGCAATGCAACAAATACCATCCAACAGCCACCGAATTCACCTGATTTGGCTCTCTGTGACTTCTTTCTGTTCAATCGAGTTAAAAAACCACTGCGGGGAACGTTTTAGCAGCCGAGAGGAAGTAATGGAAAAATCGCAGGAAGCACTGATGGACATACCGAAAACCGAACATAAAAAATGTTTCGAGGATTGGATCAAGCGCTGGCGTAAGTGTGTTGCAGTCGATGGGGATTGTTTTGAAGGTGGCAATATAGATTTAGATGAATAAACTTGTATTTTTAATTTTCTAAATAAATTCCGAAATCAAGGTAGTATGTCGATTTCCTCACAATATTTGATAGGGTATATCGCTTCTCCTGGTTGAAGAAATTAAAAGTGGATTGGCCCCTCGATGTCCACCAAATTGTCACCATAACCTTCTTTTGAGTGAAGATCAGGCTTGGTGGTGTGTTTTGGTTTTTCATCTGCATGCAACCACTGCCGAGATCTTTTACGGATACCACCGCTCTCTAGGCTTAGAGATAAAAAGATATATGAGAATATACGAGTATGTCTTTATCTCGCTTATCTGCACAGCAGGAAGGCCTCCCTACCGACGTTACCAGGCTCAGGAAACTTTATATAAAGTATCACGAGATTTTCAATACGCCCCCCCAAAAAGTTGCAAGCGATCTTGCCGCTCTTCGCCACTATGTACACTCTAAAAGAGTCTCACACCTCCAACGCAGTCGACTTGACCACGATAAATTTCTTCGACCCTAAAAAGTCATGCAAAAACCTCCTTCTCACCTTCTATTACCAGAACGTAAGAGGACTGTCTAAAACTCACGCCGTTTTGCTCTCCCTTGCTCTCCCATTTGATATCTACGCTCTGACCGAAATTAATCTTATCTCCAACATAAAAAACTTGGAGTTATTCCCTCTTTTTTTTAATGTTTTTCGGGATGATGATCGCACACCCCTCTTGATTGAATCTCCTTGTCGAGGTGTTCCACTAGCTATTCACAACAGCCTTGACTCCTCTCTCATTGCAACTACATCTTCTCCTAAGCTCGACTTTGTTTCGGTTAAAATAAAACTTACTCGTAGATGCTTGTATGTTATGTTATGTGTTGTTACATTCTTCCGGCGCAACCTATCGAATCCTACCAACTTGCTATTGCAGCAATTGACAATTTGATGGACTTATCAGACTCGCTTGATGATATCATTATCGTCGGCGATTTTAATTTGCCTCAGCTGAAGTGGACTCCATCTGAAGACCTATTTTGTTTCATCGCTTCCAATCCCATTTCTACTAAGGAATGCCTCTTCTTAGATCGGTTAACCGACTCTAGTCTATATGGAAAGGCAATTAGACCTTATCTTCACAACCGATCCCATCAACTCCTCAGTATCATGTTGTCCCCTATCTCTTTCAACTATTGATAATTTTTCCACAACTCTCCCCTTCAGTCGCCTCTCGGCGCAGCTCTATTTTCCTACAATTTTCACAAATCTAATTTCCGTAAAATCAATACCTATATATCTATCTCCATTTTTTACAGGGGTATAATCGTAGACTTCGCTCTCTACGAAACAAAAGAAACAAGTTATGCGCGGTATTCCTTCACACCCACTTTTCTTCCGACTATTCAAATTATCTAGGTACATATCTTCATTTCACTGAACTCTATAATTCTCTCTATCAACGCTACCTGAATAGTGCGCAAACCAATCTCATAAATGACCTCAAGTCCTTTCTTCAATTTGTCAATTGCAAAAGTAAGACTGATGGTTATCCTTCCTCCCTCGCTTTCGAAACCAAATCTTCCAGTGATCCCCCTACCATCGCCAACTTTTTTGCTACATCTTTCAAACAATCATTTGCCAACACCTCCTTCGTACCAGATCCCTCTTACTTTAACGATCTACCAAATTTCGCCATTGGTCCCTTTCTTACTCAAAATTTCCATAATGCATTTAATGAAGAAAAGTTACTAAAGCTTAAAGACGAAATGCCCAGACGGGGAGTCCCGCCGTGTTTCTTAAAAAATGCTTTACCAACTTGTCTCTACCTTTTTCGTCTATCCCTTACACGGGGAGAATTTCCCCAGATTTGGAAGACCTCATTTATAATCCCGATACAAAAAAAGGAATATAAGCATGAAGTTACCAATTATCCAATTGCTTAACTCTCTCATATACCCAAACTCTTTGAAAGCATTTTATACGAAGCGTTAAGCTTCAAATGCAAGCCTTTTATTTCACCCCGACATGGTTTTCTAAAAGGGAGGTCAACTACCACAAATCTAGTTGAATTCGTGTCTTTTGCTCTCTCAGCCTTAGAAAATTGCAAAGAAATCGATGTTATCGCAATTGATTTTACTAAAGCGTGTGATAAGATATCTCATCAAGTGATCCTCTTGCAGTTTTTTATTAAAATGGATTTCTTCGTACCTGATAAACCGTTGTTGCAGTGTTCGGTTTAGATCCACCCCTTCTGTTCCATTCCTGGCTTCATCAGGAGTTCCACAAGGCAGTCATCTTGGCCCTCTTCTCTTTATTCTTACTATCAACGATGTTGAGAGGGTCATTAAACACTCCTCCTTCTCAATTTACGCTGACGATACAAAGTTTTTTAAAACTATTCGTCTCCCCATGACTCTGCCCTTCTTCAAGAAGATCTTGGTGCCTCAAAAACTGCTTAGAACTTAATATAGCCAAATGTCAATCTTCTCACGTAAATGCAACCCGTCTCCTCTCCGACTTTATTTTCTCTATGGTCAACCAATTCCTCTGGTTCAGTCTTTTCAAGACCTTGGCATGTTATTCGACTGTGAGCTTAATATCCGTTCGCATGTCGATAAGATGATCCTCAAAGCCAACTCATCACTCGGCTGTATTAAACGGTGGTCCAAGAAAATCTCCAACCCGTATGTAACCAGATCTCTCTATGTTACCTTTGTTCGCCCCCTGCTTGAATATGCCAGGCAAGCTTGGTCCCCCTTTCACCGGGTTCATGTTTCCCGAATCGAGGGTATTCAACGTCGAGTTCTCCGATTTGCTCTCCGTGGTCTGCCGTAGAACGACCCTTTAATCTTACCTCCCTATCAGGACCGCCTCAAACTTCTAAATATGAATTCGTTAGAAGAACGTAGGAATACTGCTGACATTCCTTTCATTCATCGACTTCTCTCAGGGTCCATCGACTGAACTCCATTTCCGTCAATACCTACCCCCGCAATCTACGTTGTCCTCGTCTCTTCTATCTACCGCTCCACCGCACCTCTTATGCCTCCAACGAACCAATCTCCCGTATGCTTATGACTTATGACAAAATTCAAGGCAATAATTTTTTCATTTTCATTCGTTCCTGTATTATTGTGGGTCCTATGCCTACGCGCCATCGAATGCGGTTTCTAGAAATGTGCCTCAGGTCTCCCCAACTTTTTCTCAGTTGCCGTGCTTCCTTCTCAACTGTTCTGCGCCACATACTCATAGGACCACCGCGCATCCTGCGTCCTGAGTAAGCGGATTCCAATGCATCGCTTGGTTAGCTATGAACCTGTAACCCTTTCGGAGAGTGTGACCAATCCACTGCCACTTTCGTCGTCGTATGGTTGCCCCTATAGGTTCATGGTCCGTTCTCTGATAAAGCTGTTCGTTAGAGATACGGCTTGGCCAGAATATCCTCAAGATGTAGCGTAGACACCTATTGACAAACATTTGCAGCTTCCTCGTGATAGTGGTGGTCACCCTCCAGGTACCACATCCATGTAGTAGCACGGATTCAACGTTGGAACGGAACAGTCGTAGCTTGGTGTTTAAGCTATTTGCATTACTTCGCCAAACTGTGGATAGCATCCCAAACGCAGATTTTGCTTTGCCTATGCGGTTGGCTATATCCAGTTCGGTTCCGCCTTCGGTTGAGACACTACTCCCAAGGTATTGGAAACTCTCTACTCTCTCAATCGTCTGTCCAACAATACATATATGAGTTGATGAGTTAATTTTCAGCCCAACGACGTCAGCTTCCCTCTCCACATTTGTTGTCATTTGGTGAAGGTCCATTATTCTGTGAGACAGAAGGCAGATTTCAGATGTAAGAGTCCATCGAACTCCTCCATTTCTTGTTAACAAGGCCGCATTTAGCACATCGCTAATCACCAATAGAAACAGCATTGGTAAAAGTATGCAGCCCTGCCTAACCCCGCTTTGGACTTCGAATTCCTCAGACAGTCTTCCACTCTGTAAGACGTGACATGTTGACCCATCATATGTTGCCTTGATTATTGCTATTAATTTATCAGGAATGACTCTCCAGAGCAAAACACGCCAGATAAATTCCCGATTGACACTATCAAACGACTTTTCAAAATCAATGAACAGCAGATGATGTGGTGATCGGTACTCAACACACTGCTCGATGATGATCCGCAAGGTGTTGATGTGGTCTACATAGGAGAATCCAGAGCGGAAACCTGCATGTTCGGCGTCGAGTGTGTCTTCGAGGCGTTCTTTAATTCGCTCCAGGATGATTTTAGCTATTATCTTGGCCACTGCAGGCAGCACGCAGATACCACTCCAGTTTTCGCACTGCATTACATTGCCTTTTTTTGGGAGCTTGACGATCATTCCCTTCTTCCACTCGTCCGGAAAACTCTCGGCTTCCCATGTTCTCCCGACAAGTGGAAACAGTAGCTCAGCTTATGCCGCTGGCGCAGCTAGAAACAGCTCCGACCTACCGCCTTATTGGTTTTCAGTGCTTTGATCGCTGCAATAATCTTTTGCTTACTGGGGGTTGTGGTGCGAATTCGGGAATTTCTTTCTACGGACACTTCAGCCTGACTTGGGTGCATATTGCTGGCGAATACTCGGTTTAGAACCGAAGCAAAATACTCCTTCCATCTCTTCAGTTGATCCTCATCCGATACTAGCAACAAACCGTCTAAGCCTTTCACTGGGTGTCAAGTAAAGCTTCGGCCACCTATATGCTCTTTGGTGATTCTGTAAACGATTCTGCTGTCGCACCTCGCTGCTGCTTCTTCTGCTTGCGTGGCCAGCGCATTGACGTTACGCTGCGCTTCGCTCATCTTCATGCGATATAGAGACTCTAGCTCGATCCTACCTGCTGCTGGAGCTGCTACAATTCGAGCTCTTAGTTGTTTTCGTTCAAGGCAATCGGTTCATTGGTTTTCAAGAAATTTTGGGTACCGATTTGAAAATGTGGTTTTTGAAAAAAACGCGTTTGAAAATTTGAGAATGAATAAATCATGAAATTTGTCAACTTACATGGAATCATCGATACCAGGCCCATAATGTAAGTCTTCTGCGGTCGACGGAATGTTCATAGCTTCTAAATTTTGTTTTCACGCCATATTCGACCTTCTTTCGTCTGTTCTTGCGCTTGCAGCTCGGCTTTCGCTATGCGAGTCTCGTCTTCGCAGCGTACAAGTGCGCTCCCTATCCGACCGATATTCCTAACACGTTAATGACTTCCAACAATGAGGTGACACCATTCTTGAAAGTGCATGTTTCAGGAAATACAGCAACGTTAACGATTTTGGCCCCGCTGTTCATCGTTTTTGGAGCTATCTTCCCAATAAGTTGATTGAAGCTCTCATTGCTGTTTTGGGTATATCCGCCAATACAGCGCTCCAACAATTTTTCTTTTCTGAAATCTTCGAATATTGGTTTTATGACATCTAACACCATTTTTGGAAATGCTGAATAATCTTAACGGAAATTTTTCAGTTCTCTTTTAGCTTTCGCTTGTTGCCACTTGCACCACGATTCGGGCCTTCGGGAAAGAAATGATGTTGAGCCGTAATAGTAGAATGTTGCGCATTACGCTTTTTTCATATCATCCTTAGAGTTACAGTTTCTGCGAATAGCTAAGTCATAGTAAATGCTCAATTTATCTATAAATTTTGCCACCGATTCCAGGACTTATTTTCTGGCATTCGCGAGGACGGGTTCCCATTCGCTTTTGAACGTGTCACACGCATCCTTTTTTTACAGTTTCAATCTCATCACCATACGGTTTCGCATTCAATAATCCCGTGTACGTTTTATAATCGCCATCCCCGACGTATTTAGTATATATAACTCGATGCTTTCCGACGGATTTTGAAAATAATTCTTTCATGGCGTCTACTTCCATTTTGCCTACCGATCCGTCATGATTGATCTGGCAATTTTCATCGTGATTATATTTGCATTCCTCATATTGCTCGGTATTTTTGTGTTTATTCCAATAATTACGTTCAGCACAATAAGAAGATTTTACAAGAAAATTAACGACTTTTCGGTAGTATGTCGATTTTTGGGCGGTATTTTTTTCTTGATCCGATTTTTGCGAAAAGATCCGGATCGATAAGCTTCTCGAGAACCTTTATTTCTGATATCCATTTTCTTCAGAATATTTATTCACAAACGAAAATTCTTTGTAACGCACAATTGCACGAACGGCAAGCTACTGACGTGTCTATTTTTGGCAAAAAATAACAGTCGTATGATATACAGTGAGCGACAAAAATCTACGTATGACCGCCATTCTTGTAACCTAACGAGTTCAAAAGCATTATGGAAAAATCTAATGATGCAGTTTTGTTTCCAATCTCTTTTTATTAATAATACACTATAAAATAAATCAATTTAACAAAAACTTAACACGTGCTTCACAAAAAACGAAAAATAAATAATGACAAAAGTCTACATACGCCCGGCATTCCATGTTTTATTTTTGTTATACGCTGATGGAGGATAACGGAAAAGTACCGTACAATAAGTTTTACCTGCGACAATGGCCCCTCGAAGAGAAATTGCGGTTGAATTGCGAAATTTAGTTATAAAATATAAAAAAGAAAAGAAATTGTTTGGTGAAATTGCAAATTTACAGTCAACAGTCCAAACAATATACAATAACTTCGAAAACACCGGTACCGTCGAAAACAAACCGCGTTGTGGCCGCCCAAAGAAGCTGAATCGCCGAGATGTCAGCTTTATCATGATAGAATTAGGCAATAATCCAAGAGTGAATGCCACAATGCTGTCTAAAGCGTTGGTAGAAAGATCAAATATTGGGTCTATAACTTCGTGCGGTTTGCTAAGAGATGGCTTAACTTGTATTATTCCACTGGAGCATGCTTTGGAAAGCTACTGTCATTGTACGTCATTTCAGTATATGTCATTCATTTGAAGCGTAAACAACAATAATTTTTTTTCACTCAAATATGTCGAACTTTGTGCCTGAAAAAGTGTTTTTGCGGGGAGTTCTTCTTCATTACTTTAATATGAAGAAAACTGCTGCCGAAAGTCATCGTATTTTGGTAGAAGTTTATGGTGAACATGCGCTAGCTGAGCGAACGTGCCAAAAGTGGTTTGCACGATTTAAAAGTGGTGATTTTGGCTTGGAAGACAATGAACGTCCAAACGTTCAAACGTCAAAAAAGTTTGAAGATGAAGAACTTCAATACTATGAAGATTGTTGCCAAACACAAGAACAGCTCGCAGAATCTCTGGGTGTCACTCAAGCAGCCATTTCAAATCGTTTAAAAGCAGCTGGATATATTCAAAAGCAAGGAAATTGGGTTCCACATGAACTCAAGCCCAGAGACGTCGAAAGACGGTTTTGCATGTCCGAAATGCTGCTGGAACGCCACAAAAGGAAGTCATTTTTGCATCGGATTGTTACTGGTGATGAAAAATGGATCCATTACGACAACCCCAAGCGCAAAAAATCATATGTGAAACCCGGCCAACCAGCCAAATCAACGGCAAAGCCGAATATCCATGGCGCGAAGGTAATGCTCTGTATTTGGTGGGATCAGATGGGTGAGCTGCTAAAATCGGGTGAAACCATCAATGGACAACGCTACCGAACACAATTAATCCGTTTGAAGAGAGCAGTGGCCGAAAAACGCCCGGAATATGCGACCAAACACGAGGCAATAATTTTCCATCATGACAACGCTCGGCCCCACGTTGCTATTCCGGTTAAGAACTGTTTGGAAAACAGTGGATGGGAACTCTTACCCCACCCGCCTTATAGCCCAGACCTTGCCCATTCTGACTACCATTTATTCCGGTCGATGCAGAACGCCCTCACTGAAATACGGTTCACATCAGAGCAGAATATCAAAAATTGGCTTGATTCATTCTTGGCGTTCTTGACGTTCAAATTTTGCAAAAAACCGCACGAATTAAGTTATATTAAGTTGGGCGTCCACGCACAGTTCAAAGAGGTCTCAATAATAACGGTTTCCACAGCAGAACTCCACGCAGAAAACTCCTATTAAGTGAAAAAAAAACCGAAAACTGCGCTTAGAATTTGCCCAAAAACGCCATAAAAAAGGAATGGATTTCCGGAAACGAGTGTTATTTATTGACGAATCAAAATATAACATATTCGGAATGGACGGGAGAGATAGAGTTTGGAGAAAAAATGACACAGTAATGAATCCAGAAAATTTGGTTTCTACGGTAAAGTATGGTAGTGGCAGCGTGATGGTTTGGGGTGCAGTAGCTGCTTCCGGCGTAGGAAATCTAGCCTTTATTGAAGGAAACATGGATCGCTATCAATGCAAGTCTATTTTAGAACTAAACCTGAAAGCATCCGTCGACAGCTTAAATCTTGGCACGAGTTGGATCTTCCAACAAGACAATAACCCCAAGCACACCGCTCAAATTTTCAAAGATTGGCTAATTTACTACACCCCAAGGCCCGGACTTGAACGTCATAGAACATGTATGGGAGATTCTGGAACACAAGATAAGAAGAATGCCATAAGTAGTGCCCCAATGCTAAAACAGAAGCTCCAAGAAGAGTGGCAAGCCATAACAGCTTATGAATTAAATAATTTAGTTGCTTCAATGCCCAGACGCTTGCAGGCAGTTCTAGATGAACATGGTGGACCTACAAAATATTAAATTTATCATTTACAATAGTTTTACCTAATGGATTAAAGATGTTTATGTTAGTTAATATGCCGTGAAGCACTTGTTAAGTTTTTGTTAAATTCATTTATTTTATAGTGTATTATTAATAAAAAGAGATTTGAAACAAAACTGCATCATTAGATTTTTCCATAATGCTTTTGAACTCGTTAGGTTGCAAGAATGGTGGTCGTACGTAGGCTTTTGTCGCTCACTGTACCTGGAGCCGAGCACGCCCAAAAACACAATAGAATTATAAAATAGGCCGAGGGAAGCTTTGTTCGAAGGCTCGCTTGGCGCTACCTGCCTCTTGGTTCGACGCCACAAAACTCGTTTCACTCTTTCGGCGTTAACTGTCTTATTTATCGAAATATTGACTTGGCGTTTTCACTAGATATTCTTGAGACTTCAAGCTTCAAGAAAATGCAAAAAAAATAGATTTGTTCGACCATGCTAGGTGTATATGTCCCCTTAAGTGAGGTAGGGGCACTACCCTCTGAAACCAACGTTTAACGTCGTTAAGCACATTTAAAGTTTTGTCGAAACCTATAGAAAGACAATATGAATGCCAAAGTCCTCAGTGTCATTGCCAAGACTTCGTGTCTAGCATTTTTCTGGCTGGCTATACTGATTTTTTTCCTCTCAGATATGGGTGTTATGGAGATCTACTCCGCGAATCGGGAAACTGCTGACAGTCCTATAACTTGGATTGGGACAGCACCGCAACAATCAAATTCGCTGCGTAGTGCTTGCTCTACCTCTATGTGGGTGTGCTCGGCAACACAAGCTCGGACTTATAAGACGGCCGAAGAAAGCACCGCACGCTGCACGCAAGTGGCTCTGCGGTATTTTGGCGCATTCCCGGCGAAGTGCTTGTTTGAGGTGGTCCAAACTTTGGTATTTTTTAGTGCCGACCCTCGCTTTCAAAATACCCCAGACAGAGAAATCCAACGGATTTGCATCCGGAGAATTTGCAATCCATTGTGTCAAAGAAATGAAGTGAGGAACATTGTTTTTTAACTAATCTTGGTTGACGCGCGCTTTGTGAGACGGTGCCGAGTCTGGTTGAAATGTCCACGGTCTCCGACCGAAATGATTATTTGCCCAAGGCTTCAATACTGCCTCAAGACAGTTTCACGGTATACGATCGCATTAAATTTGACGCCACGGTCCAAAAATACGAGCGCAGAGCGACCATCGGCGGTTATGGCGGCCCAAACCACCACCATCGGTGCTGCCTGCTTTCTGGTGGCCGTCCGAAGGTGTAAATTTTCGAAAGACCTCTCTGACAAGTAAACTCAGTCATTTTGTTTGTTGACATACTATTCGATAACAAATGGCGACTCATCGGAAAAAAACCAAATTCGGCAACTCACCACTTTCGTGCAAGCGAAGCAACTCCTTCGCTCTCTCATCTCTAACTTTTGTCTGTTGCGGAGTAAGATCGTGTGCTTTTTGGACCTTCAATGTCTTGAGCCCAAGCTCATTTTTCAGTATGTGTTGCATCCGTTCCAACGATATGTTGAGCTCACGAGCCATTTTTCTTCCACTTCGACACGGATTTCGCTCAATTCGAGCCTTCACTTTCCGAACCATTTCTGCCGATGTTGCTGTTTTTTTATGACCACCTCCATGGCGTTTTGCAACGCTGCCAGTATCACGGTAACGAACTATGGTTCGAGACACAAATGATTTATTCACGTTGAGGTGCTGGAGGGCTCTAACGATAGCTACTTGTGGTTTTCCAGCCAAATATAAAGCAATCACACTATCACGTTTGAATTCCATCGCGGATAGAAATTTTTCAACACAACTGAGGCGCAAATCGTTTAAAAGGCTTGTAAATAATAAAATTATCTGTCATGTGTTAAAATTTGAGCTTGGTGGTCTTGTTGGCGGCAAGACCACCGGTAGTCCCTACCAGGACTTAAATCACGGTACCATGGGTGTCAGGAGCCCCCCGGATTTCGGTCCGGGCCTGACTTATTGAGGTAGGTCCCCTTGTGGGAGCGTCATGGTGGCTGTGGTTTAAACCGAAATCGCGGAAAAGGATCTTCCTGTTAGTTTGACCCATTGTAGAGTCAACTGGGTGCTGTGACCCTAAGAGCAGTAAGAGGTTTTACATCGGCCTCGACTCATACCAAGGGTGGAACTTGTGTCTCCAACACAGTTCCGAATTGGTATCAAAGGATTGACGGAGAGCGATGGCAAGGCGTATCCTTGCTCCCATGGATGTATGGGCATCCCGTAAACATAAGTCTACATGACAGGTGGTTTACGTTAAAAACAAGAGACTAATGTACAGTCAATCATATGTACAATAAAGCTCTATCTTTGTAAACTCGATTTATTTTATATTTTTCCTGAAAAAAAAAATCTCAAAAAAGCCTATTTTTATGGCCTCTAGAGTAGCCTAACCCCTTAACAAATGTTAGGAGCTCTGATAATCAAACAAATTACGAGTATTTCATTTGGATCAATAGTTTTTCTTGTAAAAGGTGTTTTTTTTAAGAGTCATACAAATTCAATATGAAATAAAATACTTCAAGCTAATGTTAATGTCTGTGGTATTAGCATTATTTTATACATAATTGTATGCCATTAGTAATTAAGTATGACATCGGGCATATGATTTCTAGTCAACTACTTGTCTTACTTGATTTTCGTTAACTGAAAAAATGGATGATATGTCTTTCGGACGAGGCTGGGATTCGAACACCGAACCTTCCGATTTGGAAACCAGTCCACTACCACTTGAGCCACGGCCACCCACAATTGCAGTGGGTAATGCAAAACCAGAAGAACATCGAATGGTCGAACATCGAACTCGTATCATGGCAGCTTTCTCGGCTTACCTCCTACATTTGGTAATTTTTATGCAGCGGAATTGGCCTCGCTTACCTTAGATAGATAATAAGGTCCAAAAATCAATGCTTAGAGTAATTCACTAAAACTGAAACGTTGGACTATATCTGGACAATTCTACAACACTACAACTTCCTCAAAGCGTCAAAGGCGACATTTTCAGTGTAAGATTGTGTGCCTGATCTTTTTTGTGTCTCCTTGACGTTCTTGCCATTGCTTGACACTAAAGACTTAGATGGCTTTACAGCCTGGGGTGGACATGGCTCGCTACAATATAATATCTAGCTAACGCTGTTTTGTCCAACTGCCTGTTTTGTCTCTACGAATAGGAATCAAAGACTTTTTGGGCCATTTGATAGATATTCAGCTGCTCTATATACCTTAACTATCTCAGGCGAGTGGTGCATTTCCCGACCAGGACAAATGTCTAGCTGTGTCACTGTACAGTTCGTAGAGCTTGCTGTACAAATAAACAGCTTGGTTGGGATTCTCAATTTCTTAGTATTTCTTGGCAAGGCCAATTGAATTCTCAGGTCCAAAATACGGCGATTGATTGATGTAACTCTTCGTCTCATTTCTGATGCTATGTATGTACTTATCAGTTAAAAGTGGGAGCTGACATAGACATAATCCAGTACTACCTCAAAGATATAGCTGTCTATTGGGGCGTTCATTTCTATTCGACGATGTTGTGTCTCTCTTCTTGTTGACAACACATACTTCAGCCCTAATTCGCACCTAAATCCACTTTTGCGTTTCTCCTTCAATACTTGCAAACGCAACAGTAACTACCAGTAACGTAGCAGCCCGTTCATGTCAACGTTATTAATGCATGCATGTAGTTCCACATTTGCCGCTTGCGAATTTCGCTGAATCTTTTCAGATATAATCAGATCATTGACAAATGGGTCCAGAATAATTTGCAATGGTTATCTCACTCTGTTGCGATGTCATGGTTTTATCATATTTGTGTTTGAAATTTTCGAGTCCATAATGTAGAGTAACCATTAAGTCAATCAATAATCCACACATAGATGTCACCCACATCAACTACGTTACTTTGACACTTAAACACAGGTACACAAATTTGCCACAAAACAAAAAAAAAAAAAACAATTACCAAAACGAAACACAAGAATCAACAAAAAAAAAACGACATTCTGACGGCATAAAAACATCTAATTCCGTTAAGTGCAAGAATGTCTGGCGAAATTGAGTCCACAAGTACCCAGCAACCCCAAGAACCTAAATCCACCGACAATTTGGAAGAGACCGCCGGTTCATCCAAGAAAAACCAAACTAACCAACCAAAGCTAAACCAATACAACCGAATCAAAATCATGGATCACTTGATGGAGAAAGGATGCGACGCCAAGACTTGCTCCAATTTCGTTCGCAAATGCAAAGTCAGTCCTGACGAAACCGAAAGTATATCACATTAACTCTGTTACGATTGTTTTCCTGTTTCAAATCAGATCTCTTGCAGAGTTCGTCAATGAAAAGGCTCAAGCAGCGCAACAAAACGTACATGAGGAATGCGATTCGATTTGTTACAAAAACATCAACAGCTGGCTAGAATACTACAAAGAGAAGAACTACCAAAAAGAGTCAAATTTCGAAAGTGCACTCATCATGATTGCCATTTCCGATATGGAACATCATCCGGATCCAAAGGAGACTGGAGGAGTTGATTTTCAGTAAGTCGATTTTTAGTAAATCACTTCAAGAACAGATGACTTCAATTGTGTCCTCTCTTTTTCAAGAAAAATCTACAGATTCATCGGTGACGTGATGCTTGGAAACCCGACACCTGAACTGAATCAGGAATCCAAAGATTATCTAGGTCAGGAGTTTGAGGTAGGACTCTTGCAACTGCCAGTGACTTTCCAAATTCAAAGAAACCCCGTTTTTTTCCGTTTTGTAGTTTTTAATAAACATGGCCAATACAGCTCAAGGTGATGAGGACACCAAAAATCTTCATGAAGACATTGAGACAAAGTCGAAGCAGATTACCCCAGCTCTGTCGGCGGTTGACAAGAAACGACGCAAGGAATTCGGTAGCTTGGATCCAATGGGCATTGATAAATTTATTAGCAGCACTAAGCGCGATAAGTAGACGACTCCTTTTATAGTTCTTAAGTGTGGATAAGTGTAGTATTAAAAAAACAGAAAAAGAAACTAAGCCTCTCGTGGAGTATGAGTATCTTATTGTGTTTAAATTTTAGGTGTATCGATTCAAAACGAATAAAATTCTTTTGGAATTGTGTGTGGGTAGAAACTGTGTGCCCGTGAATGACTCTTTCACTTATTATCAATATTCAATAGGCAGATGTATGGAAGCTCCGCAACGCAAAGCCTAAAGTCGGAGTTACTACGTAGTCATTACTGTATATGTGCTGCTATAACGAAAACAGCTCAAAGCATATCCCTAAGTTTATCACATCAGAGTTTGGAAGAAGAGCATGTTCTTACGTAGATTCGCCGTAGAAAGCACTCTTAGGTGAGAAGTTCTGACTTGCAATGTATTACATATAAAGTATTGTGAGACAGTTATGTATCGACAGAAGGAAGGCAAGAAGTTATCGAACGTGTACCATATTTTCGCCAAAACTTAATACTCCTACGTTCCCGAGGTAAAGATTGCTGCCTCAATCTGATGGCAATGCCCTACTAGTTCCCCTTAAAATAATCCTCAGTTCTAATTCAATTGTAATGCACTGAAAAGAGTGTTCAGAGTTAGATTACGAAACCCAACTTGAAATTATGAAACGATAAAGTATATACACAGACAGTGAGCTAAGGAAGCGATAGGAGAAACTGTGTAAATCAGAAGCTATGCTGGGACTCTTTTGATTAGGCAACCTCCAAGAAGCACAAAATTTACGGAATGAATGGGAATGGCTACTTCTCCAAACCCCGTATTTGCGTTCGGTACAGCCATAGATATTTCCATCCACCTTTCCAAAACTTCAATGCTTCTGCACAATAAGGGAGGACTGGGATGATGAGGGTCTTATATTGTGTTTCCTCAGTCTCTTGGCAAGGCGCTGTTACTCATTTCTTAAGCCGAAGCAAAAGCGAAGTGTAACGCAGCTTTCTGCGTTCGGTCAATGTCATCAGCGTATGCAAGTAGTTGCACAGACTTTTTAAGAAAACTGTGCTGTACCTGTTGTGTTGACTTGCGAGTTTCGCACAATTTTCTCAAGCACATAACCTTGCATAAATCTTTCTTTGATATCAGGGATCTCCGACGTATTGTTTCTAAACTTTACGGAGCAGCGACTGTTTTCCATAATCATTCTGAACAATGAGACGACTTTGGCAGGGATACCAAGGTAACACGCGGCTCTGAATACCTTGTCTCTATAGACGCTGTCATATACGGCCTTAAAATCAATTAAGAGAATAAGTCAGTCGCGATTATAAGTTTGGCTGGTCAAGGCGGGTTGGACGACGAGGATGTAAAATTAACATAATTTTTGTTGCAACGCCTATTTGGACGCGGATTATTTCTTAGAAGCTGCCTTAGTCAAGAAGTCTTGAGTTTCCAGCATGTTAACGAGGGTCTCGTAAAAATCCGTATAAAGGCTAAATGTGCCAATATTAACCTTATATGCGCGCATGCCCCACAGAGGAGAAAGATGACGACACCAAAGATATCTTCCACGAGCTCTTAAACAAAACTTATGAGTAGTGCCTTAGCTATGACATTAAAATTGTCGTCGACTTTAGTTCAAAGGTAGGAAGAGAGGGCATCTTTGGTAGTACTGTTGGGAAAGTATAGCCTGCACGACACCACCTCAGATAACGGATTCAGGCTAATCGACTTTGTGGAGGGGCAAAACATTGTTGTAGTTAGCACGCGCTTCCGGCTTTTGATATTCATAAGGGGACTTGGAGAACTCCTGATCAATCAATGATCGAGGCAATGCACTCCTCGAGTATTATGGAAGCCAGAATCTACCGAGGGGCCAAGGTACGGTTGCGGATGTCCCGAACATCGCAAAGACAAACTAATATTGTGAGGAAGTTTGAGTACGGACGGCTACAATGGCAAGAGATCGGCCAGATTCCTTTCCGATCGAGTCTCCGTTAATGTATTAAGAGTTCCTATATCGCCAGCGTCAAGTATCGAAGATCAGTGCCAACATTTCCAAAAATCCATCAGAAATGCCGCCTCTGATGTAGGTACTGTGTTTCACTCGGCCACAACGATGACTTGACGACGAGTGCAGGTAAGGACATGTTCTACGAGCAGAGAAGGAGAAACAAATAGCGGCTTCTCAGGAGGAAAAAGAAGGAGCATTAAAAGCGCGCGGCCGAGGAAATTGAGAGATGCTAGTCCACGAATGAGATTGGGAAGTTTCGCCAATAGAAAAGAGTAACATGTCATGGGCACAAACCCCGAACCGAAGCCTGTAGAGGCGAACAAGGGAACATAGTGGTGGAGTCGCAGTCGATGCTGAGGATTTGGAAAATGCATTTCTGCAGACTATATAACGGCAATGGCAAACCAAACACTGCTGTCTGACAAAATAAACCTTTCAACCTGGACGATGTAGACCGACAATTCCGCCCACTCGACCTAGATGAAATGAAGATAGCCATATCTAAGCTTAAGTCCAACAAATTTACTGCATCGGACTGGCTGACCGCCTAGCCCTTCAAAGCGGCAGGCGATGACTCGGTAAGGAGCATACACAAACCCATCTGTAAAATATGATCGGACGAAATTATGCCCAATGGATGGAACCTCAGCATTGTTTGTTGAGATACCAGCGCATGTTCTTGCTTAGATTCAGGCCAACGCCAGTGCGTAACATATGGAATATCGATGAAAGTAAGGTACGGTATACCGAAATGTTTAAAGCAGAACCAGGCGTGCTATGGAAGCTCTATGGGCTAATCATCAATTGTGTCTAAGGGTCTTTGGGCTTTAAAGCAGGCCCAAATCTATGTTTATGGAAAGTATAGCCAGACCGTGTGATTTGCATGAGTTTCATCCATGGCAGTCTTTGTGCATGCACACTGATGAGAATCATCTCTTCCTACATGTTCCATTTAAAATCTCATCAGACGAAGTATTCCCTTTTCTAATTGCTCGCTACGTAGTTGTGGTGCATAGGTGCTAATAATATTCCAAATTTCGTATTTAGTTTGAAGATCTGAAAGGTAAAAAAAAAGCGTACTAATCCGAGAAGGATGTGCGCCTCAACAAACAGACCTTTCTATCCTGCTCGATTACTGGCAAGCCGCTACCATTTGCACTTGCCAAGTACATTGAGTTCGCATTCCACTTACAGAAAGGGTGAGCCAACGGACGGCGTGGATGTTCGCTGTCAATTACTGTCATTTACTGAATTCAATGTGGATGATCTTTTTGACAGATGTCATACAATCTTTGGCAATTTCAGTCATGGAGTCGTTTACCACGCAAAACTGTATTTTTATTATTCAATCTTATTACGAAAGTAGGCGATTTGTAAAAGTAACATTTCGTAAAATTCCTGAATTTCCAATGAATGGGTATTGGTTGGGTACGTGGTTCGGGACCGGAAAACCCATACGAAGTTCACGAAAAAGCAATGCATTCCAAAAAAGTCATCGTATGGTGCGGATCATTGGCCCGTACTTTTTCGAAGATGAGGCTGGAGAGACAGTTGCAGTGCAAGAACGTTACTGACCGGCTATTTTTTTTTCCAAAATTGAATGAATTGGGTCTGGACGATCTAGATCTAGTTTCAACAGGGTGATACTACTGCCCACATAAGGCATCAATCAATCAATTTATTGCGTAAGAAATTTGAAGATCGCATTATTTCGGTTAGAGCAGAAGTTGATTGGCCTCCAAGTTTATGCGATTTGACACCTTTAAACTTCTTCCTGTGGGGTTATCTGCAGAGTAAGGTCTATGCTAATAACCCAGCGACCATTCAGTATCTCAAACATAAGATCCAAACTGAAATTACGGCCATTAACCCACTTATTCTCCTGAAAACCATCAATAATTTTGACATTTGGATGGTCGCTTGCAACAGAAGCCGTGGTGGTCACATGAACGATCTTGTATTCTATTCATAATTGCCATAGACCGAAATTTATTAATCAATAAAATTCTACATTGACTTCACAAAAAAATATGTGTTTAATTTAATAAAAACTTCCACACTAGCTGTTGGCTCACCCTTTATCATATATGCGCATTCTAAGATCCTATTTCCCTTTGTTGACGCTCTGCTGTTGATTCAAAAATTCGTTGAAGCGAAATTCATTGTGTTCGAATTCCCGTGGCCAAGTCGATGTCGCTGCCAACAGTTCATCGTATTGCGCCTCCTCGTCAGCACATGCGGAATCAAAGATTGCACGGAGTATATTTCTCATGAAAGGACCAATGGTTCTCTCATATGCGCAACAATCTTCAACACGTTTTCGTGGCCTTAGTAAATTGTGAATTATCTTCGACTACTTCCGCGACTGTCATATCACAAATGACAAATAAACCAAAATGACGTCCAATCAAAATCGACTTTGAACATAAGACGCACCCTGTGCTTACATGGCGCTAGAAATGAACAAAATCTGGACTCTATAACACATCTTACAACCGAGCTCTACACATGTCCTAGTTGCCTGTCCTTAGTAACTTGGTTGAGGTGCCTTTACACTTGCAAACATTCTTGGGTTCTGCAACTCTTCAAGTTTCAAGTATCTAGGTTTACGCCTCTGATATACGTTTTTGGGCCTTTTACGGTTCGTTTTATAATGATGAATAGGCACATTATCTGCAAACCTCTTGATATTAATCGACTTGGTAACGTCAACAACGAAATGCCAACGCTGAATATCTTTCAATATTGGCGAATTGGATGCACGTGCTCGAGATCCTTTCATATCTTTTTCTTCTGAAATGTCACTGTAGAGCCCGCGGGTGATATCATTGCCTTTTGCAACGCCAGTGCGTGGTTTGTCGTTTTGCCAGATGCAAAATTGCCATTGAGCAAAAGAGCAGGACTTGCGATAGCTTGTTAGTCATACTGCCGCTGGTAAAGATACACCGATTTGTCAAGAGAACTTGCCGCTTCTTGAAATTACACTCATCCGGCGTATGCATGTCTTTTTTACAATATTTCCTGGTAGACTATGTTCAGAAACTTCAGGATGCTAGATTGATGCATTTTATGGAGAATATCACCAAGTTCTTTTATAGATCTTGAAATGCGGAACCAATGGCTAGATATCGCCATCTTTTTGTCTCTGTTTATTTCGACTCAACTGTATCTATTGTACTTTCCGAAGCTCTGTCATGAAGGCTTGTCTTTTCTCGCCCGGAAATAGCGAAACTAATAAGGTGCGTCTTGCGTTAGACTATAAACGTCAAAAAAGAAGAGACGTTCCGTCGTACCGGATGAACTGTGGGCTTTAATCTAAAATCTTGGATTTAAATGTATTCAATGGAATAATGAGAGGCGATCAATTGCCCTACTGCATGAAGGCAAATGCTATAACTGCCGATCGGATAAACAAATGTCGCATGCTATGAAAATATACGAGCGAAATCCAGGCGGTTTACAACGGAATATTATAAAACTCCATAGCAGTCAAAGCGGCTTTGCGGGAGGCAGGTCGACATATGACCTATTTCAATAATTTTTTACGAATAATGATGGAAAAATATTGCGAAGCTTCGAAGGATCTACATATAGTCTTCATCGACTTTAGCCTAAGTCGTAAAAAGGTAACAGATAACAAAAAAAAAAAGCCGAACAAAACAGCACAGATTTGTGAAAAATATCAGACCAAGTTAGAACAGAAAAGTACAGCCATACGTTAGCTGTAGAAAATTGAAACATTTCCATATTTTTCACTTCTAGCGGTCCAAAATCAAAATGCAACAAAATCCTCAAACGTTTCCTTGAAAATTTTCATGCAAAGATTACCATCTCAAAGAATAACGTAAAATATGTTTAATTTCATTAAATTTTGTACTTACCAAATTGCCCTGTCCATTTTTTACATTCTTCTGTATTCAAACCCATCTCTTTTTATGTGCCATATCCCGTCACAAAACTTCTTCTACATCCCCTCCTTGGTATAATCGTAGACTTCGCTCTCTGCGAAACAAGCTGTGGGCGGTATTCCTTCGCACCCACTCTTCTTAAGACTATTCAAATTATCTAGGTACATATCTTCAGTTCATTGAACTCTATAATTCTCTCTATCAGCGCTACCTAAATAGTGCGCAAACCAATCTCATAAATGAAGCCAAGTCCTTTTTTTGAATTTGTTCATTGCGAAAGTAAGACAATGGTTATCCTTCCTCCCACGCTTTCGAAACCAAATCTTCAAGTCATCCTCCTACCATCGCCAACTTTTTTGTTACATCTTTCAAACAATCATTTGCCAACAACTCCTTCGTACCAGATCACTCTTAATTTAACGATCTACCAAATTTCTACGTTGGTGCCTTTCTCAATCAAAATTTCGATACTGCAGTGATTGAGGAAAAGTTACTAAATCTTAAAGATGAATTTGTACCTGGCCCAGTCGGACTCCCCGCCGTGTTTCTTAAAAAAAATGCTCTTCCAACTTGTCTCTATCCCTTACACAGGGAGAATTTCCCCAGATTTGGAAGACCTCTTTTAAAATCCCGATACACAAAAAGGGATATAAGCATGAAGTTACCAATTATCGTCCAATTGCTTAACTCTCTCATATATCCAAACTCTTTGGAAGCATTTTAGACGAAGCGTTAAGCTTCAAATGCAAGCCTTTTATTTCGCTAATTTTACTAAAGCTTGTATCACAAGCTAGATATCTCATCAATTAATCCTCTTCAAATTGCCTGCTCTCGGCTTTGAGACTCTCTTATTAAAATGGACTTCTTACCTGGTAAACCGATATTATAGTGTTCGGTTTAGATCTGACCTTTCTGTTCCATTCCTCGCCTCATCTGGAGTTCCACAAGGCAGTCATCTTGGTCCTCTTATCTTCATTCTTACTATCAAAGATGTTGAGAGGGTCGACACAAAAAATTTTGAAACTATTTCCTCTTCTTCTATTGACTCTGCCCTTCTTCAAGAAGACCTTGATCGGTTTTCAATCTGGTCCCTCAAAAACTGCCTAGAACTTAATATAGCCAAATCTGAATCTATAACCTTCTCACGTAAATGCAACCCGTCTACTCTCCGACATTATTTTCTCTATGGTCAACTTTTCAAGACCTATTCGACTGTGAGCTTAATTTCCGTTGGGATATCGTTAAGATGATCCTCAAAGCCAACTCATCACTTGGCTTTATTAAACCGTGGTCCAAGGAACTCTTTAACCCGTATGTAACCAGATCTCTCTTTGTTACCTTTGTTCGTCCAGTGCTTGAGTATGCCAGTCAAGCTTGGTCCCTCTTTCACCGGGTTCATGTTTTCCGAATCGAGGGTATTCAACGTCGATTCCTCCGATTTGCTCTCCGTGGTCTGCCATGGAACGACCCTTTAATCTTGCCTCCCTATCAGAACCGCCTCAAACTTCTCAATATGAATTCGTTAGAAGAGCGTAGGAATCCTGCTGACATTCTCTTCATTCATCGACTGCGCATCCATTTTGAAATCCATTTCCTTCAATACCAACCCGCGCAATCAACGTTGTCCACGTCTCTTCTATCTACCGGTCCACCGCACCTCTTATGGCTCTAAGGAACCAATCTCCCGCATGCTCCGAAAGGTCAACTCAAACCTCTCCCTTTTTGATTTCCACCTGAGCACTCTTCGACTCAAAGAAGATCTCCTCCATCAGCCGCTTGGTCCCTAGCTCATAAGTCTTTCTGTTAGTTTTTAAGTTAGATTAACCTTGTATTAAGCCAATAAATGGGGGCCTCAGCCCCCACCAAAATTACCACTAAAGACTGCCCTTTTTCTGACTTAAGTTCAATCTCTTCCATCTTTAGCTGGAATTAAATCAAATTCAACTACAGCTGTTTTTGACACTTCTCACAAATCTGGTCTACCTCAAGTGTTGGTGCAGAAAATCAGGTTCCAATCTCCTTGGAACACATTCATTGAACACAAAGCAGATTAGTTTCGGACAGAAATTTTTCTCAAGAAAACTTGGACTTTTCTGTTTTGCACTACCTGGAGCAACCTCATTGAACGAAGCTAAAGCATTCGAGATCTTATTTGGATGGCAATAAGATGAAAAAACAGCACCAGAGACTTATGTAAGAATGTGTGGTGACTGGTGATACGTGCGATGATCCTAAAATGAAAAGCACAGCGGAGTACACCACGGCAGTGTACAAAGTCCGTTGTTTTTTTAATATAGCGCAAGATTTTCTTATGACATAGCACATAATTGGATAAAGGCGCGAGAAGAAAACGGGTTACGGATCAGTCATAGTAAGACCTAGTACATTGCATTGCCGTTTTTCCGAAGCAGCAAACCTGATATCTATTTGGATAATGAAATCTCGGTCATTAACCACCAAGAAAATGGCGCAAAAACTCTGCTGTATTTCATGGCAGAAAAATGGCTCTTAACCTCTAGAGTCCGGGGCCTGTTATATAAGACAGTCGTTCGTCCAGCTTTAACATTACATACTATCTTGATCAAATTTCCGGAATTTATTCAGACAATTAAAAATACAAGTTTATTCATCTCAATCTATATTGTCCCCTTCAAAGTAATCCTCATCGATTGCAACACACTTATGCCAGCGCTTGATCCAATCCTTGAAACATTTTCTATGTTCGGTTTTCGGTATGTCCATCAGTGCTTCCTGCGATTTTTCCATTACTTCCTCTAGGCTGCTGAAACGCGTTCCCCGTAGTGGTTCTCTAACTCGATTGAACAGAAAGAAGTCACAAGGAGCCAAATCAGATGAATTCGGTGGCTGCTGGATGGTATTTGTTACATTGTTCGTTAAAAAATTACGAATAATGATGGCACTGTGTGACGTGACGGTGCGTTATCATGGTGCAAAATCCAAGAGTTTTCTGCCCACAACTCTGGTCTATTTCTGGCCTTCTGGCAAAAATTCATGATGCACTACACCGTCGTAATCCATGAAAACCGTGACCATTGCTTTATTCTTTGACTGAAAATGACGTGGTTTTTTTGGTCTCGGCTCATTTGGTGAACGCCATTCACTTGCCTGATGTCTGGATTGCGTGTCGTACTCATAAACCCACGTCTCGTCTCCAGTATGATCCCTTTGATGAATGTGGGATTGGATTCAGCCTCGCAAATCATCTCTTTTGCTCTTTATTGCACGAAATTTAGATCTTTTGGCACCAACTTTGCTGCTACACGACGGGAACCCAAATCAATAATCAAAATGTCTTGGACGGATCCATAGGCAATGTTTAAGTCCTCCACTATCTCTCTGATGGTTAATTTGCGGTTATTGGCCAACATTTCGTTTACTTCATCAATGTTTTCGATGTCGATTGTCTGCCACTGCGATCATCTTCTTCGATTGACTCACGACCACTTTGGAACCGTTCGTGCCAATGGTAAACAACCGTTTTCTTTAGAGAATCGTTGCCGAAACATTTCCCAACATTTCCAACGTTCGCTCACCATTAAATCCGTTTATTACGCAAAATTTGATACAAGTTCGTTGTTGCAAATTTAAATCCATTTCTAAAATTGTAAAAAATCGCCAACACACACAGAGATAGATGTACTCTTGGCTACGCAACTTTTGCAAATGTTAAGCTATAATGCTAAGATTTAGAGGGAATGTCAATAACAGATTTACCAACTTAACAAAAAAAAAAACAGAACTCAAATCGGAATAATGGGAGCCCCACACGGTGGTGTGGTGTGGGAACTTTTTGATCAAGGTGGTATGCATCATTGTTGTACGAAAAATGTAAAGGAAAAATGACAGCGACGGAAATGAAAATATAACAAATGTCAGCACAATCTCCACATTAAGAAACGGTTTTGCCATATTTGACGAAGGTAGTGTAAAAATATGGGCTAAAAAACAATAGAGGCCCTAGTTCCAGCTGATGTTCAAAGAGGAGTCCGAAAGAAAAATAACTGAATAACTCAAATGCGAAAACATCAGCAAACTCTTGAACTTCCTAACGAGATGATCCAAAATAGAGTGCTCTGTAGAATGCATCATAGAACGGCCCGATACGTACTCGTTTGTACAGTGCGGTACGTGGGAGAAATATGTAAAATTAAATTTCAACGGCTAATATGTAATACGAAGAAGTTAATTGTCTTAGGTCGGGTTGTTACGAGTAACTCGCTTTCATGTCTTTTCAAAATTATTTGCAAAAACCTTAAGAACCTGAGCTCCAGATATTTCGACGTAAAATCCCTAACGGATTCATCACGACAGATGACATCATAGAATCTATAGGGCTCATGTTCTCTCGCAAGTCCAGGTGTTAAAGTGGTTGGTTTTATAGCAGGCATGGGAATGTTGAGATCCTATGCGCCATTTTCGATAGAAAGTCAACTGACTTTAGTCTAATTGCTGAATTTGGATTGCCGAAAAAAGCTTTTAGCATTGGATCAAAAACACTGAGCAAAAGTCTCTGATTATGAAACAATACGGATATTTGAAGACAGCTTTTTTTAGTATTTGCTCATCACTCATAACAAGCGGGTGACATAAATAATTAATCATTCACCGGCAGTAGCTCTCCATATATTGTCCCAATGCCCATAATCAAATCTCTGAATAAACTTCTAAAACATAGTTATATTGACCAGAAAACCGATAAGCTTCAAAACATTTACCTTATCTAGGTACAATATTTTAGTGTTTCGTTCTCCATCTTTGTTTCGATATTTTAGTGTTTAACTGCAACCTAGCTTCATCACGTGCCATCGATTGACTCACTGTAGGCTTATCAAAGAATCTTCACACTATCAAATAACCGATAAGCACTTATCGAGCTAGATGCTATTTATAAGTGTTTTGTTGTAAATAAAAATTGAAATATGAATTAGAGCGAAATTGAATTTGAGTAGAAGCAGTTGCAGTTGCAGAAGCGAGCGGAAGCATGGAAAAAAACACACAGAAAGGAAAGCCAGTACATCAATGGCCCGGATCGTCCTTAGAATTACCACAATATGGCTGGTATGAAGACTCTGAACGCAATAAACCACAATCGAACTCATTGGGTGCAGGTAAGAGATAAGTATGTACAGTAGTTTCTTATTATGATACTCGTATTTCGATCGTTCACTAGTTACCGTAAGTGTCATGTCTATTGTGTAGCCAAGGTAGACAACGCGTGTTCCAAATCTGTCCGATTCTTTTTGATGATATGGTTATTTCTGACAGCATGCTCCCGCTTAGTTAGGAACTGTCTTGTCGATTTTTCACAGGATCGGTACTAAATCTATTAATGTCATAACTGCTTAAATTCGTTTTTAACTGCTCTATGTCAAATATGAGTAAGACGTATTGTTAAATTTTATTGGCGCACTAATCAGTTTCAAAATTCTTGAATAAGTGGTAATGCCGGACGAAGTTACACGCGTAGTAGTGAGCTAGATAAGTATTTAACGATTTGTTATCTCACTTGTATGAAAAGTTAAACGCAAAGCTGGAGCCTATATCGTTGAGCCTTCCGCTCTACTCTTTTATCTTGACTAGCCATTGTTATTTTCATTTGTATATCAGCTGGAAAGATTGTCTTATCTGTTCAATTCTATATTGGATTAATACGAGTATAGTTTCTGTTATGTCCTGTCGGATATATAAGAAAATAAAAGTTTTTTATATGAATATAACTTTATTAATTGAAGTAAGTAACATACCGTATAATATAAAACGATGTCCTTCGCCTCGCCACTGCCAACAAGAAGTAAGTGAGTAAGAGTGTTGTAAGCCAGGTCAGCCAACCTTTATACAGGGATGTAATTGGCGTGGCCATCTAGTTCTCATTACTCTCAACACATCCTTCACCTAAGGGATATTATAGTCCTTCATGATCGGAGGTGTAAAGGCTCCGGCCCATAGAATCCGTCCGTTACGTCCGTTACGATGCCGGATAGGTTGACCTTGACGGAAATGACAGTCCCATAGAATCTGTGGCATACGTTGGCAGAATACAGCCGATAACGTTTTGTTATTGCTGAGAGTGTTTTCTCTTCAAGCTGTTCTGAGGAAAAATTGTTTTCATTCTCTCAATGTCTCCACCAATGAAAGTGCTTACTCTCAATTTGTGAATGCGTGAACCTCAATATGTGAAAGTATGGTCCTCAATGTGTGAATATGTGAACCGCCAACGGATTGAAAAGTAGAAAGTAAATCTACTTTATCCGTCCGTTCCGTCATATCCTTTGTTTATGGGCCTACTTCCATAACAAAGTGTATATTCTACCCAGCTGTCAGTCGATAACGTCGACGCAACGGACGCAACGGATTCTATGGGCCTTGGCCTTAAGAACGCCCGCCCTGATGAAGTGACTTCTTCTGGCTTGAAAGTTTAGGGTCTTGAGGGAAACCTAAGAACTCAGAAGTATCCTTGGACCTGATCTCTGATAGGTTATATCTGGAACATCTTCAAACATTTTAGATTGTTTATCCAGTTGAAAAATATCAATTAAATCGAGGAATGTGTCAGCTGAACTCTTCTTAATGTCTGGAGAATATCGGGACTTGATTTGATTGGTATAAGATCTTATAAACTTTCTCTTATGTCGGTTATTTATAAGGACATTATAATTCATTGTTCAATTGGGCTCGATGATGGTACCTGGTACCCAGTGTTCTTTGTTATTGCGATAGACTTTGGCGTAGACAAGGTCACCGGCAATAAAAATGTTTTTCTTTAGCACCATGATGTTTGTTAAGCTGGAGATTTTGTTTTTCGTTACGAGATGTGATAATGGCGTTCTCTCTTCCCTTCATTAAATCTAATGAAGTTCTTATTTTCCGACCATGAAATGCTTCTGTTGGTGATTTAAAATTTAACACATTGCGATTGGGTGTAGAACGATAAGTCTGTTGGAATGTTTCGAGGTTCTGCTGACTTGTTCCTTCCTGCTTAAGTTTTTTTTAATGCTCGCTTTAGGGTATCCACAAAACGCTTTGCTTGGCCGTTGCATTGTGGATGAAACGGTGCTGTTCGCAAATGTTGGATACCTCGACATTTTACGAAACTTTGAAATTCAGCACTGGTGAATTCAGTTCCATTGTCGGATGTCGGAAACAAGCTGCTGACAATCACCATAACGAGAAAAGAACTCTGTTAGCCTATTTATGATTACGCTTGATGTAACATTAGTGGTTTGCAACACTTCCAACTGCTTTGAATATGAGTCTACGATGACAAAGTAGTACAATCTATTACAGGGAACCGCGATATCGATGTGAATGCCCTCCATCGCCGATGTCGTAGTTGGCCATGATTGAAGTGTTGTTTTTACATGAGATTTTGCTGTACTAGCACAAGCATGACATTGACGGACGAAAGATGTTATATCGTTGTCGATTCCCGCCCAATATACCATGCATGACATCTGGCAATCGTTTTCTTTTTGTCAATACCCGGATGTCCTCGATGGAGTTGTCGCAGAATTCGCTTTTGAAGACATGCCGGAATGATTATGTGGTGTTTAAACATTAAACATCCATCGATGACAGCTAAGCTTTCCCTTCTGATAAAATAAGGTGTAATTTGCGGTAGTACGGGCGACTCCCATGTGGAGTTCATGGCACTGATGACTGCCTGTAGTGTTTCACAATTGTTTGTTCCTGGCTTAATCATTTTACGACTCACTGGAAGCATCTTGATTGTGTCGAGCAGAGTAGGTGTACAATTTTCATCAAATCTGGTGCAAGCGATTATGTAATCTTTCTCTAAATTTGGCTTGATATTGACCAAACGTGAGAGTACATCGACAAAATCAAATTCTTGTGTTGAAATGTATTTAATGTCGAAATCATACATCATCAGCGTTAGTGCCCACCTCTGTAGCCTGTTTGCGGTATAAACTTGTATTCCTTTCATACGACCGAAGATTGCTAGAAGGGGTTTATGATCGGTGAGAAGAAGAAACTTACGTCCAAAGTTCATTCGGTGGAATTTCTTAACAGCAAAGATGAGTACAGCTGCTTCCTTCTCGATTTGGCTGCATGTGATATGACTTTTTCAGTACCATCTGGAAAAATGTGAATAATGCATGCACCCATGCCAACATTTGATGCGTCTGCAGCATGAGTGAGCATAAGATCTGAAGCGAGAATGGATTTGAATTTGGAAAATGACTTCTGACATGCTTCAGACCACTCAAATTTCGCATTTTCTCTGAAAAATTATCTAAAGGTGCACGAAGTTTTCTCATTTCCTTGACGAATTTTCGGCTCCAAGAAACGATCTGAGCTCTGTAATGATTTTTGTTATTTCGTTATTCCTTCAATTTTATCGGGGTCTGGTCGCAATCCACTCACATCGATGATATGACCCAGATATTTTATTTGAGGTACTTACCGATTTTGATTCGGAAATTGTAATCTAAAAGTCGCTGAAGAACTTTTTTTAAGTTGTGCATGTGCTCCTGTCAGTCTTTTCCACTAATAACAATTCCGTCAAGATATGCTGCGACACCATTGATACCTGCAAGCATTGCATCCATCAGCTGTTGAAACGCTCCTGGCGCGGATTTGACTCTCGGGGCTAATCTATTGACCGTAAACAACCTCTTGTGAGTGTTGATGGTAAGTAAGGTGTTATGGAAACTAGCAGAGAAGTATCTGCCAAATCTATATGTGTATAGAATGAACTATTTGCAATTTTGGTAAAGATGTCTTCAGGCAAAGTAGGCGGATTTTGATGGGGCTCTAATGACTGGTTAAGACCCGATGAGTAGTCGCAACAAATTCGAACGCCTGCAGACTCTTTCCTGCCAACCACAATAGGCACTGCCCAGTCTGAGTAGTCCCCTGGGGTGATAATTTTGCGGTCCTGAAGTCGTTGGAGTTCCTCTTTAATAAGCGGCAAGACTGAATGTGCAACTGGACGTTTTGAGATGAAGTGGCACTTCAGTTTTAGTGCAGATTAATGAAATTTCTTTGAACAACCTAGCATATCGTTTCTGAATGTTGTCGATTGCTGAGCGTCACTCGTTATTTGTGTGATGAATGATTCGACTGCAAGCTGCGCTGGTCCCACGAATTAAATATCTCGAACAGATCGATACCTAAAACATTTAAGGAATGAATTTTTGAAACAAAACATTTGCACTATTTAACTTCCCCGTTAAGGTGAGCTTCACACATAAATTCAGCCATTAGCTAATTAGCTTGATGTCCTCCACCGATGCACTGGTAGCTTGACTTGCTTTATTCCTGGATGACCCAACTTTTTCCTTGTGGAGATGTCAACAATGCTGATGTCTGATCCAGTTTAAGTGTATGACTAAAGGTGTGCCCATTGAATCGAATAATGGCTGACACATATTTTCGTCGCGCAGCATGATTGGCGCAGATGATTTTAAATTGAATTGACTTATTTCTTGGCGAAGACTTTTTGTAACTGTGATACTGTTTGTATTTATGATCTCGGAAAGGGCAACCACGAGAGACATGCATTTCCCCACAACCCCAGCAAGGAGATTTTGGTTGACTGCTCTGTTGCTGACTGCTTTGCTGCTTTGCTGCTGATGTTTTGTCTTCGGTTGAGATGGGTTGTGTTTTTCTCTTCTTACAGCATTTACTAAAGTGCTTGGCGTCGACACATTTTCGATTAGAGCCGTATCCTTTTTAAGGTTTATGTATTTTTGCAAACCCGACAACAGCTTAGCTAAATCCAAATTTTGAATCTTCATCCAACGATGTCAATAATTTTATGCGAATGTCCGCTTCAGCTGACTGCAGGCCAATCACAAACACTAAGCACTGAAATTGATTTGGTATAAGAGCACTTAGCTTAAAGTCTTCACATAATTTATTTACACGTGCTATGTAGCTCGTGAAATCCTCTCCTGGATTTTTAACTGTCTGTAGGCATCGATATCTTGTACTAAAAAGTCACTCTGGAGTACCGAACATATCAAGAAGCTTTTCTGTAGTTTCTTTGAAACACACATCTCGTGTATTCTTTGGAAGAATATATGACGGGTATTTTTCATGCGCAATAGGGTTGAGTTTGCGCATTAATAACCGCACCTTGGATCCGTCATCGAGATCTTTTCCGTCTACAGAAAATATGTCCTCGTGTCGAGAACACAATGCTTCGAATGTAATACCATTTGCAGGATCGTAGCAAAACTCTGAGATGCTGCCTGCTAATGAATTCATAAGCAGTTCTGGCCTTGAATTTGCAATCTCTGCTTGCAAACTGTTTCCAGCGATGATTGATTGCAGAAGTTCTCCTTGGATGTCTAAAAGTTCGAGAATTTTCGTTTCGTTTCGTCCGCCATCTTGATTTGTTTAATTATTTAATTTGAGCCAGTATCCAATATAAAAGATTTGATACTTACTTTAACTAAGCTTTACTTCCATTTCTTTTGGTCCGGATCTCTATGACGGGATCTCTTGATCACACGGTAATTCGGTCTTCTTTGTCGTCTCGAATCTGATGGCTGGGAATATAGACGATATATTTTGGATTACATCCAAACCCTGGTACAGCACCTCGGGTTTACTGTTCTGCACTAAATAGCAAGATCAGTGTTTTGTAGAGCTGGCATTTCTTTCTCCGAACTAAAAGACTTAAACACACTTGTTTTGCCAAACCTAAATAGCGGACGTATCACTCGTGGGATTTATTTTTACTTGTGTAAACTTATGAGCTACCTGGAAGTTACTCGTGTCAATCAATAGTAACATTTTGTACTGAGCAGCGCACAGATGTTTCTTTGTACGTTGACATGGTGTCCTCATTTACCCTAAAACGGATTCGATTCACTTCTTTTCGGGTGGTATAAAAGGGTCCATGACAGCTGCGAGTGACCGATGATGTCGCAGCAGTCTGCATATTCCAGCAGCTCGACAGATTTACCGTCGCACTAGGATGAAAAAGTCCCATGATAGTCCAAACTTTTTTCCAAAACTGCGCGTTTCTTCGAATATTTTCCAGTATTAATTTTGAGAAACCTCCCCACTCGGTCCTCTAAATTGGAACAGCTAAAGACGATTAATGGTATGGCGTGCGGCTTTAAAGTCGATGAGTAGATGTGATTCGACTTGATATTTACTTGATACTCTTCGCGCTGCTCTTTTCTTAAACATCAGCGTCTTCCGTCCGCCCTTTCCAGTATTAGTAATCATCATCATCCACAGCTTTTGTGGTTTGCTGATAGACTAAATCCGGTTACCTCTCTTATGATGTAGCAATGCTTAACTCACAGATGCTTGCTATCAGTGAAAGATGAATTCTCATTTAACCTCTGGAGACTCTGGCTATTTTGGGTGTGCTTCAGAGTTAAACATCGAGTCCCTATTGTTGTGTCATTGGTAGCTTCTTTCTGTCGGACAATCGATAATATCGATTTGGTTCGCGGCTCGCCAATCTGAAGATAGCCAAGTTACTTTATGGAACCGTAGTCTTGCAAAACTTGTGGTCCTTATTTTCTTATTACTTGCTGCTGCAAAGTTGAATAATCGGAAGTCATTGTTTGTTATTGTTTCGTGGAGGCTATGCTGCTCAACAAATGGATGGATTAAGTTAATTACTTCACTACGAAACCACATCTTAACACGTGAGTCTGTAATAGATATGGCAACATTTTGTTTTAGTACATGCGATCCTATTCATCGCAGTCATATCTCCCTTAAAACGCTGGAGATCAGCTTCAAGCTCCTAAGTAACGTTTCAAGTGAATAAATGCAAGTCCGCTGGGCATTAATAATATCAATTCTATTTTTACGTGGTAAAGAAATTGGCTGCTCCTGACCTGGAGGACTAGTTTGTTGAAAAGCAGTGGGACGAGAGTCGGTTGAAACCGATGCCAGTAATACCCTTTAGGGATGTAAGTATCATCAGCATTTAAGTTCCAAACTTCTAGACACGTGTTAGAAATCTTTAGAAACCAGTGTTCAGCACCACTTGGCATACATGCAAGTTGCAACACTGGACATCGCGCTATTTCTATAGCAGCTAGTCATCCATATGTTTGTATATGCGCTGACTGACTGCTAGCACCTTTTATATTCATAGCACCGATTGTAGATTCAATACGAGGTTTTTAGCTCTTTTGTAGCACTCTATTGTTACCAAGCCGAAGCAGAAGTTTTGTATTAGAGGGCCGCTGGAACCCAACACCCGCAGCGTTTCCGATTGTATATGGCATAGTTGCTACTGCTCATCTGCACTCAGATTAGCTGAGGTAGTTCTCCTTAGAAAATTTTGATTATATCCACATTCAACGGGGTCACAGCAGGAAAGCAGTCCAACGCAATATTAGTGGAAATTACCTACATCTTGAAGGACGAATCTCGGGAGGAAGTCCAAATAAGATCGCTCTTTTCGAATGAAGAATCCTTCCTAGTACTTCTGAGAGTTTGCCATTAGATAAAATTTCTAACAACATTTTTCTCATTGCAGCGACCTTTATCTTCGCATCTGGTGGTATGAGCTTATCCTGCAGTGCTGGCTTCTATCTGTCGTTCGATAACATTATTTCCGGACCTGTTGAAACGCATATGGAAGTTTGCTGGTTTGTCGCTGTTATAATTGGAGCCATCATATCCGCGATCTATGCTAACCAATTAACAAAACGAATGTTTAATGTAAGTTATGTTGTTGTTTAATTCTTAAATGTTGTTTTGTGACAATGTTGAAATCTCTTCCAGTTTATGGCTTCTATTTTAGTTATCCTAAATGGCATCATCTTTGTTGCAGCATCTACGAGCATAATAGCAGCTACAATTGCCCGCTACTGTGATGGACTAGCATTTGGTTTGACCATCATTACAGCTATAACGGCGGGCTCCGAACAATCTGTGAAACGATTTAGAGGTCTTGTACTCAGCACTGAGTGGGTTGGCATTACCTTGGGCATATTATTCAAGATCGTATGCTTTAATGTTTGGGCTGGCTGGACTTATAATGTTAATGAAATGCATGGCAGCTTAGCTATTATATTGGGAGCAATAGCGTTGCTTTTTACTTTCTTTGTAACTATTGAGTCACCAACGTTCTACTTGCGTCGTAATGAGGAACGAGCAGCTTTAGAATGCCTACGAAAGCTTCAGAAACCGCATAAAATGACCATGGAGACATATTCACTGCTCGATGAAAATAAGAAGTTGTTAAGCGACGACATTGCAAGAGGAACTGAAGAAAATATTAGAATTGGACTGATTCCAATGGGGAAACTATGTATCTTCCGGGCACTTATATCGATGTCCTTCTCCTTGCCACTGACGTATGGATTGCTTGAAGCTTCAGATATTACAGAATCAACGTGGTCGGTTTATTTATATGGGGTCATGCGACTTATAGGAACTTGTTTTGCTATTTTTTCCTTGGATACACTTGGTAGACGGCTACCGACTATGATTTCAATGTTCCTGGGCGGTTGCTTGCTTTTAGCAGTTGGAATCATATTTTCAACTTTTAATTATGCTTTCAATGGTCGAATGCAAGCAGTGATCGGACTTATGATGGTCTATCAGTTGTGTGCTGGAATTGTTGCCCCAGCTGGTACAACCTATCTGGGTGAAGCATTTTCGATTTCAGTGAAACCGTACTTCATTTTGGCAGCTGTCATTTGTGAAAATTTTGTTCAAATTATCATCTGTACTGCAGACTCGTCCAGAGATTCGATAATGGGCTATTTTACTGCATTAGGCGCAATGCAACTGGCATTTGCTTTGGTTATGCTAATTGCCTTACCAGAGACCAAGAAGACAACACTACGTGAATCTTTAAAGAAATTCAGTAGGTTATTTAATAATTTTTGACGACTTAATATATATTACTCTACCGCCTATTGAAATAAGAAAGCGTTTTAATGAAAATTATTGCTTCACAGTTTGAAATACGCTCGCTTTTTCCGTAAGTATCCATTCCAGACACTTGATAAACGGAAGCTATTGCAATCGCTGTTGCTTTTGTTTCAGAGAAAAATTTTGCATGAGGGTATTTTCTTAAAAAACCAAACCTGGTCTTTGTCCAAATCTTGCTTTATCTTTGGTTTTCTTTTGAAAGGAAATAAATTCAGATGATACAAAATTCTATCTACATGGTAGTTAGACTATTGGTCGAGGGTGCCCGTCAGGCGTTTTCTAAGTAAATTCTTATCTTCAGCGGCAGACCGGATGAAAACAACACGAACAGATCAGCGGTCTCCCAAAAATAATACCAAGAGAGGAAAATGTTACCTTTGCAAGGCATCTCACCGGCTATTGGAGCAAGCTTGACTGTAACCGAAAGAAAAGAAGTCCATAAAAAGAATAATATTTGTCAAAATTGTCTAAAACGGTCCTCCTAGAAAAAAATGTGGAGCAGACGGTTGCAAAGGTAAACCCCACCTTTTGCTGCATGAAGGACAGAGGCGTACAGAAAATCTGCATTCCCCTCAGACTTTTAGAGCAAGAATTAGCTGATGCTTTGGAGATACGGGGTTAAGGCCAGCCATTATGTTTACGATGGACTGCAGCCGTTGTTCGTGTAGAAAGACAATCTCAACTTGTTTCTATAGAGGTGTCCCCGCAGGTAATAAACGATTCTTTATTCAGAGTATCCGAACAGTTGAAAAACCGAGCCTGCCAAAATAATCATTTGATGCACGAGCCACCCAAAAGAATTATTGCAATTTCAGGAGCTGCCACTGGAAACATACTCTGATGTGCAGCTTATATTATTGATAGGAGTACCGAATGAATATCTGGAAATGGCACTCAAGATGAGGGAACGCAAACAAAACCAACCGATTGCAGTATAAATCTTCTGTGGAAGAAGCGTAGGCCAAGAAAAGCAGAACAATGTGTCGTCTCAGCATCACCATCAAGCCTGTCTGTGTGAGCAAGGTCTTCACAATAAGGAAAGCAATTTTTGAACCATCGAAAGTCGTGATACTGATAAGAGCTGTGTGGAATCAGTTAAAGAAAAGAAGTCTCCGAGTGTGGACTTTTATGGCGATGTAATAAAATGGAAATGCCAGACAACTATCCCATGGCATTAAAGAGACTAGACTCAATCGAAAGAAAAATGTTGGGTACCCCGGGCTCAGCACCATGTTGGATCAGCAGATTCAAAATCTTCATAAAGGATAAAAAAGGAAACCAATTAATAGCGACCTATAGATAGAATTTCCAAGAACCGAGAAATCCGAACAAAGTTTGTTTAGTTTCGGATGGAGTTGCGAAGGTAAAAGGAGTGTCGTTGAACTCCGTTTTACTTAAAGGTCCAGATCAGCTGGTGTCATTGCCGAAGGTTCTTTATGAGTTCAGATCGTGCTAAATAGATGTTTGTGGCGGCAGGTGTGAAACGGTCGGTCAAGTTTATATACGCGAAAAAGACCAACGTAATCAAAAGTTATATGGATAGAATCAGATTCAAGTAGCGCACCAGATATCTATGTGATGAATGTTTTGACATTTGGGGCATCGTGTTCACCAAGCGTAGCGCAATTCGTAAGGAATCTGAATGGCTTTGAGTACGAAAACAACTATCCGAGCACGGCCCTCCAACCCAGAGTGTGGAGGACGGAATCTGATGAATTTAAGTTTTATTTCATCTGATGGCATAGAAGACATTTTAAAACAACGACGTGGCCCAACAAAATATGGGTTACTTAAAGTTTTAATGTCGGCTTTTGATCCCTTAGATTTTCTGGCGCACTTTTGATTATGCTAAAAGTTATTCTGCAAGAAGTGTGGAAATCAGCAATAGATTGAGACGAAGTCATTGGCGGTCAGCTGCATCAATCTTGGGAAGAGTGGCGAAGAACGCTCCGGAAAATGGTGGCTGTCAAAATTCCACGATGCTACTGTTGCCTGAGCGCCGTCGGAAAGATAGAAGGAGGAGAAAGGAAAGCATTGTTGTGATGTAGTGGTTTGAAACTCAGGTGTGTTTGGTTTCGATATTGACTCTCCAGGGGTAGGAGTCCGAATAGGACGGAGAGATTTTCTTCACTCGGAATGATTCCGGTTGTGAATTTTAACGATTGATTTGTGCTTGAAAACCCTACAACAGCCAAATCTACATGTCAGTGTTATGCCTTTCGCACGCAGATTTTTCTGACTGAGTTAGAATTACACAAATAAAATCTTTGTCGCGGCTAGGATTCTAACCTTGGCCCTCCGAGTGAAAAGCGATTGCTAGTACCACTACACCACGGCCACCCCCGAGTATGCTATAGATAGTGCGCTTATTGGTGCAAAAAGGAATGGAACTTCAAGCAGCAATGATGGCTGGCTAACTCAATAAGGCCGCGTATTAGAAATAGTGAAAAGGCTTTTCTGGACTGATTCGAGAACGGTTCTTTCCTGGTTACGTGTGGACCTAAAGAGGTATAACAATTATGTAATATACAGAGTAGAAGAAGTACGTGAAGCCTCAAAGTTTTCCGAATGGACGTGTATAGCCAATAAGGGCAATACTAATGTTGGTACCCACTGAAAGGCGGTTCCAAGGGCCAACTTTCATACGTGACGACGAAGATCAATGGCCAGGTGAGATTTCCAGAGTAGATTTTGAGCCGAGGGAGAAATTAGGACCAAAATCTGTGCTTATTCTTATTTTAATAAAGCACCATCACTATAGATATCCCCATGGTTGTAACGAAATGGTATTAAATATGACACGACTGTAATTCTGGATACTACGACTTCGCGCTGAGTTGCGGCTAACTCAACTTAGACGTTTCTACTGCCAATGTAAAAGAGCAAAACCAGCATGTCCTCAGATTGCACCATTAACCGCTGTGAGGTTTTCGGAGTATATTCGAACTTTTACCCATGTCGGGGTGGATTACTTCGGACCGATGAAGGTGATACTTAGTTAGGTTGTGCTGTTCACATGTCTTTCTCAGAGCAGAGCATTTGAAACTAGCATACACAGTAACGGTAGACTATAATGTCCGAAACTTCGCGTTCCGACGTGAGACTAAGGGTATTTTACTCCAACATTGGAATCAACTTTAAAGGTGCTGATAAGAATGAAAGCAATCGGCAAATCGAAGAAAAATGTAATTGTCCAGAGACGAAATGGGTGTTTAATCCTCCGGCCGCTTCTCACATGGGAGGGAGCTGGGAGAGATTGGTTGGGTCCGTAAAGGAGATTTTAAATGAAATGACGCATACAGATGGCAGCAAAACGATATAATTATATAGTTTTGTCAATGCTGGCTGAGGTCATAGGTTCACTTTCTCTGAGTTGAATGGTTGCCCAAATACATCATCAAGTTAAGTTACACTAACAATTTAGTCTCCCCATTAAATGTTGGACACCACCCATGGAGCGAAATAACCACTGATCCCAAACATCTTTCTTTCCCTTTCTGTCCCATGTTCCGAAAAACTTAACACATGCTTGGTCTCATAAGTGTAGTCATACCCACTTGAGTGCTAAGTTCTTTTAAAAAAGAAAAAAAAAACCCATGCATCGTTAGGAGCTGAGGAGACAGTGGCCTTAACAACAACCACTTTTTCTGGACTCGTCGGATGGAGCTAAGCCTATAGCAGTGTTTGACGATAATGGCACCCATTAAACAGCGAAAGTTTCGGAAAAATAGCTAACAGCTTGCTTACATATTTTGAAAGTGCTGGGTACGCTCATTGAAAACGATCATTTGAACTAGCTAAACGCACAGCCAAGGGAGATACCGTTGTAATCGAGGACGAAAGACAACTCTGTGTTTTTGCGTACGACCTGCGGTTAAGTTAGCCGTGTTAGACATCAGAGAGCTTTCAGAGAAGGATGAGGATGCTAAACAGGATAACGGTCACATTGAGAGGGAGAATGTTATTTGTCAAGAATGTGAACTCAGCTTAAGAATAGTTGGACATCTCCATTTCGAAACCAGATGGGATGACAACTTCATTTAAAGAGCGATCCTCATTGGATGTTAGGAAAATGTATAACGGTGTTGCTGATTGGTCAAGGATAATATCATAGCATGAAAATTTGACTTGAGTTTTATCTTTGGAGAAAAGAGGACTATTTTTTTAAAGTTTTTTTCCATTTCAATATGATTTATTGTACTAAATAACTTGTTTTCCACAATTTCATAAATTTGCGCTAAAATAAAACTGTTAAAATATCTTTGAATATTTTGAAAGTCACAGCGTATTTGGGAAAAGTAAATCAAAGTATCTGCATTACAACAGAATTTGGATAAATCGGTACTTGCCATTTGTTCGTTAATTTTATGGCAGAATCTACTGCGTCAAGCGTTAAGGGGTCAAAACAAGTTAACAAGTCAAAGAAAATGCAATAACAAAATGGCTCATCAAGACTCTGCAGTATTTTGTGACAGAAAAATCGGTTTGCTATACGCGACAGTCATGCGCCCGGCTTTAAAATACACATCACAATGATGTATACAAATAAAATGATAGAAACGGAGATGATACGAGTAATGTTACAAAACAGAGCTGCCTGTGGAAAGGTACTCAGGTCCAAATGAAGTCAGCCCTATAAGCAGCGCAGTGGCAATGCAGATACGTGAACGAATTATATATCATTAGATATGTTATATTATATACCATTAGATATGTTATAGACACACACAAATTTACATCGAATATTATATCTCCAATACCAAATTATTTCATCAGTCTGTATAACTTAACAAACCTTTGCTGAATGCGCTCATACCTCGTACAGCGCTGCACTCACCCTTTTTGAAGTCTACCGTCTGTGACAGCACTGACATTTCACCGGCTAGCTTGATGTGGTTTTTCGAGATTTTGTGAAAACAATAAAGTTGCTCAAAAATTCATTTATTGGTTGGAAAACCTAAAACCCAGCGCAAATTTTCGTCTTCATCGGAATAAATTTAACCTAAAATTACATTAATTAATTGAAGAAACATGCCTTACGCTAACACACCGTCGGTAACTATCACCGAACTGACTGACGACAATGTAAAGTTTATTGTCGAAGATACTGACCTCAGCGTAGCCAACAGCCTAAGACGCGTTTTCATTGCGGAGACCCCAACACTAGCCATTGATTGGGTACAACTTGAAGCCAATTCAACCGTTCTATCAGATGAATTCCTAGCCCATCGCATCGGATTGATTCCACTAATTTCAGATGAAGTTGTCGAACGACTCCAGTACACACGTGAATGTGTTTGTCTAGATTTCTGTCCAGAATGCAGTGTGGAATTTACATTGGATGTTAAGTGTTCTGAGGAACAAACACGTCACGTTACCACAGCCGATTTGAAGTCGAGCAATCCAAAAGTTCTTCCAGTTACCTCGCGCCTACAAAACGACGAAGACAACGAGTACGGAGAGAATACCGATGAAATTCTCATTATTAAACTACGTAAAGGACAAGAACTTAAATTAAGGGCATATGCTAAGAAGGGATTTGGAAAGGAACACGCCAAATGGAATCCAACAGCTGGTGTTTGCTTTGAATACGATCCGGATAATTCGATGAGGCATACTTTGTTCCCAAAACCGGATGAGTGGCCAAAAAGTGAACATACCGAGTTGGACGATGATCAGTTTGAGGCGCCGTACAACTGGCAGATAAAACCGAATAAATTCTTCTACAATGTGGAATCGGCGGGTGCTCTTAAGCCAGAGAATATCGTCATAATGGGTGTGCAGGTGTTGAAGAACAAATTATCAAACTTACAGACGCAGCTAAGTCATGAGACTCAGAATGATGCCTTGGCCGTTTAAGTTGTAACAAGTGTGCTAATGTATATCCTAAATAAATCGAAATAAATATTTTTTTAAGACGTGAATTTTATTTGGAACGAATCAGTAGAACTGGACACCTATCCAGAAGTTCGCTAGCAAAAATATGATTTATTCAAAGGCACCTTTGTTCTTTCAAATGAACTAAATCTTTGGGTCTCTATATACAATATTATATTTAACGGCATCAATTGAGATTTCCTGATGCAAAGGCTTTGTATAACTAAAGCAATGCGGAAGGAACGGGGTCTGTTCTATGATAGAACCTACAATTACTTAGGTTATCAGAAAACTTTGAATAATTACATTGCTGCGTTCTTGAATAGGTTCAAGCCGTGTGGGTTCGATGGCCTCATATATCTAGCTGTGCTGCAAACATGAATATACCAGTTGCGACCAGCATCAGTTTGAAGAAGATCTTCATTGCTAGTCTGAGTATACAAATCATCTGCTGCTCATTTGGTGTCAACTTATTTATGAAGATTGGTGAAAACGTTTACTCACTCCCCGTGAACTTTAGAACGGTTACTTTCCTAGTGAAGAGCCTAAATTAAATGGTTGGGCTTCTTGTGCACCAGACAATGTTATTCTGTGAACCCATTTTCTCCCTAAGTTGTCTTACAGAGGCGTAAGGCAACACGAGACTGCGCTTTAAAATCTAGTTGGTGGCTTACTGGTTTGGATATGCTCCAAGTTAAGCCTGGTGTACGCTTTGGGCATTGCTGTAGGCATTTAGAATACCGTGAGCTCCTGATAAGAACAACGCTAGTGAACACAAATTTTGAGTTCGAACTGCTTCCAAATGTTTCGGCAATGTTGAATTCTGGTTAATTTTCTCATTGACACTCAATTTTAACACTTAGCGGGAAGGAGGACTTACGGCGGAAGAATTCACATAATTGCATTAGTGGTGGCTTCAACCGTTAGTATGTCTGTATATGGAGCTGAGATCAGTTTCTCAGGACTAGTCGGAGTGCTGAAGTAGAGATAGTAGTGGATGAGCTCTTAATGGGTCAACGGCAGCTCCGGAAGTGGTTTCCTATGTCTAAGGGTTCGTAAAAGAGCGTGACTCCACAGGTTATGAGGATTGTACGTTGGGTTATCTAACCGGCCATGAAAAAAGCTTATAAAGCTGCAGAGCAATCAAGAACCTCAGATAAGGGCGGATCTACAGTCGAATCAACACTTGGAATGTCCAAACGTTGAACAGACCGCCCAGCGGAAGCCGCCTACTGCTACAAAGCAGATACCACCGCCATTCAGGAAGTGGAAAACTGGGATATACTACAGCGATTGCTATAGAGAAGAAAAACCTCGTCTATTTGGATGCGGATGCATTGTAAGTGGCAGACTTAGGCAAACATTTTTGAGGAAGGATATATTTGGCAGCAATCGATAAGTATCGCCTGCACGAAACCACGTCTGGAAACGGATTAAGCTTAATTGACCTTGTTGCGGGGCGAAAAATCAATATTGCTAGGACACGGTTTCGCCATCTTAATATCCACAAGGAGACATGGCGGCCACCTGATCATCAAACTAGCAGCCAAATTTATCATGTTGCGATCCGCGCATGACAGTCCTCCAGTACTATAGATGTCCGAATTTTCCTAGCGGCGAATATAGCCTCGGAACACTACTGCGTTGCAGCCAAAGCACGTTTACGGATATCTCAGTTACCACAACCCCAAAGAAATACTGCAATCCCAACAAACCGCCTGAGTCTTTAGCGATCGCATATCCATCCATGTGCTCTATGCAATCAACATCTAGAGCTGAATATCAGTGGCATCGATGCCCAGAACCCATCAGAAACGCCACAATTGTTGTGCCAGGTTTCACTCGACGACCTGCACCATTGTTTGATGAAGAATGCATGCAATCACGCGTAGGGAAACATCTTGTGTATAAGGCTCGTTCTACGAGCAAAATAGGAGGGAGGGGCATCGCCTTCTCCGGAGGATAAGAAAAGAGCATGAGCAGCGCACGAACGAGGAAATAGAGAGGTCCTACTTCAGGAATAATGTTCGGAAGTTTTAACAAAATATAAAAAGAACTTGTCAAGGCAACTAGACCCGAACAGACCGGAAACATAGTAAGAGAACAACACTCTGTATTTAGGATATGCAAAACCCACTTCTGCAGAGTGTTACAACCAACCTGGTGAATAAAAGTCAAGGGATCCGTCCAACCGACCAAAATGAAATGAGAAGAGCAATATTCAAGCATAAATACTGTACAACATGGACCGAGCGGCCCACCTGCAAAGCTATTTGAGGCAGTGAAAAAGGGTATGCACGAACTCATTTCCAAGATTTGGTCTACAGAGAGAGTTCTTGAAGAATGGAACCTTAGCACCGTTTGTCCGAACCACAAAAGATGAGACCCTTTTAACTCTGTCAATTATAGAAGCATCAGTCTCTTTAACATCGCATATAAGATTCCCGCTGTGGTCTTCTTAAGCCCGTTATAATTTACAATCGACCAAATATTCTCCCTACGCCAGCTCCCGAAAAAAACCACATCGGTGCACCACCTCTTTATCGATTTTAAGGCCGCATGTGACAGTATCAACAGAAACACAATTTTCCAAATGCCTTTACGACTACTTACATTATTAATATTGGAACAGAAGCGGCAAAAACGTGTTTAGTCGTGAATGAAGTAAACCGTCAACAAGAAGAGTCACATGATATCAACAAATAGGATAGAGGGCCACAATAGACAGCTATAACTTTGACGCGGTCATTAAATCTGATAATGGCATCTCATCATAAATCAAACGAAGAGTTACTCTTGCCAATCGCTGTTTCTTCAGTCGAAGAAGGCAAAGGAGCAACACTAAAAAGATTCTATATAATCCCAGTTCAGCTTTGTGGTGCAAAAGCATGGACGTTAGTGAAGGTGGGTGAAGGTATCATTGGCCGTTTCGAACCCAAAAGATTTCGAGTTATTTTTGCACCCATTTGCATTGACGGAGTTTGTAGGAGGAGATTTAACGGCGAATTCTACCAGCTTGACTTAGTCAAATAAGTGCGTATTAGTCGACTAAGATTGCTAGGACATATATAGCGAATGAACCTCAACGCTTTAGTCCGAAGAGTCTTCGGTTCCAGCGTGGAGACAACGTGATCGAGGAAGGCCTTACCTTCCAATGGTGGTCTCCCGTAACTACAATACATGAGTAAACCATAATTCATGCAGGCTAAAATGGCAAAGACATGCCCGGCCAGTAGCATTTTACTGGCCTACGCCGTCATAGGGTTCACAATTCATCACAAAATATGTGATGAATCAACTAATGGCCTCGTATAAAAATAGACTCACTGCTGATGACCCCAGCAAACATTTAAAGAACAACGACTTTCGGATCTGCACGTGGAATGTTAGGACAGGCCACTTGCAGACGAACAAGTAGCAGACGCCCCTGGCTGCCATCACGCAGATCATACTGCCATTCATAAAGTGCGATAGGATGCGCCGGACATAAGGAGGATGAAAAACTGTGATATGTACGAGTACTATGGTGATTGCTATAGGGAAAATAAATAGCGCTTGCTCGGGTGCGGATTTGCAATATGCGGCAGACTTAGGCAAGAATTCATGAGCTTCCTCATCAAAACTAAATTCGCTAACATAAGGCTAATATGCGCCCATGCCCCTACGGAAAACAGGGACTGCACCGCAAAAGAATGTTTCTATGAGCTCCTCGACAAGACATATGAGCAATATCCGGAGTGTGGACAAAGCCAGGATAGGAAAGGAGCACATCTTTGGTAAAAGAGTTGGTATGTATAGCCTACATGACATCACGTCTCGCAAAGGAATCAGGCTTGTTGACTTTGCGGCGGGACGAATTATTACTATAGCAAGCACACGATTTCCTCATCTCAATGTACACAAGCGACGACGGCAGTCCTCGGATCATCAAACTATCATTCGAAAGTTCGAACGTTCCGGGCAGCCAACATTGACTCGGATCACCACTCTGTTACAACATAGGTGCAAATGCGGATTTCCTAAGCGCCACAACAAAGAGGAGCTGCTGTGAGAGGATTTAATGTAGAAAAGCTGCCAGAATCTTCGCCGAAAGCATGTCCCGAATTCTCGCAACAACTTCTATGCCGCCAGCATCAAGTACCGAAAACCTGTGGCAACGCTACCAACGTGCCATCAGAGACCCTGCAACTGATGTGATGCGTTTCACCCGACCACCACAAAGAAATCCCAAGTTTGATGAAGAATGCCGCAAGCACATATAGCTCAATAAGAACCGTACAAAGCGGATACGCCATGAAGAACAAGAGGTGCTCATGAGCTATTCAAGTAGAATAGACGGGAGGAACATCGAAGGTTTTGAGAGGTTATACTACAGGAATAACGTACGGAAGTTTTACCAACAAATAAAAAGAGCGTATCAAGGGATGAAAATCAGTACAGAAGACTGTAGATATGAAGAAGGAAATCTTGTAGTAGAGTCACAGTCGGTGCTGAGAATATGGCAACATTTTTTCTGCAGAATGTGTAACGGTATTCCGCCGTCAGGCAGAATAGTCTATTCAAGTTTGATGATGATAGCCAAAACCTACGTCTACCTGGCCAGAACGAAGTAAAGATGGCAATATCTAAACTAGAATCCAACCAATCAGCTAGACCTGATGGCTTACCGGCCGAAGTATTATAAGTTTCCTCAACATCAGATACAAGATCTTATCTGCTGATTGTTTGAACTTTTGAAATCCTTCGCCAACAACCTGATTCGTCCCTATCAGTGCGGTTTCAGAGCAGGAAAGTCCACAATTGATCAAATCTTCACACTTCCGCTGATCCTCGAAAAACCTGAAGAAGTCCAAATCGATACCCTTCTTCTTTTCATCGTTTTTATGGCCGCATATCACAGCATTTATAGAGACGAGCTATAAATGCCTGTGCAGACTAACGATTAAGAGCACTCTCTGCTCCATCAAGGTCGTAACGACTTAACTAAAACTTTTGATGTCAAAGATGGCTTTAGACAAGATGACGTGCTGTGATGTGACTTTTTTAACATCATACTAGAAAGAATTGTATGGAACCCACAAGGGAACACTGGATGTACAATCTTTCAAAAGTCTGTGCAACTTCTAGCGTACGACGATGATATCGACATAATTGGGTGAACGTAGCGGCCTGTCATCATTGCGTTCGCTAGTAATGAAACAGAAGCTGCTGCCAACAAGAAGGGACACACAACATCGACGAATTGGACGGAACGTCACAATCGGCCGCTATGATTTCGAAGTAGTTAAGGACATTATCTACCTTGGCTCCATCTCAGCAGAAATACAACGAAGAATCACTCTTGCCAATTGCTCTTTCTTTGGACTAACAAGGCAATTGAGAAGTAAGGCCCTATCCCGAATAACTACGGAGATGCTATATAAGAATGTGATCATCTCAGGATCAACATGGCTCCTATCGAAATCGGATGAAGGTATCCTAAGTCGTTTCGAGAAAAATTCGATCCCGTTTGCGTTGACGGACGACTTTGTATGAGAAGAGTCAACGCAAAGCGATTGTTCAAAATTTAAAAGGTTTGTAGCAGTCACATTTACTTCATTGTACTACGGAATTCGTTAATCAGTTTATTAGATATGATTACTCAATTGTATATCCAATATAAATTTTATTGCACATATCTTGGTGTATTTTTGATTTGGTAAATTTGCAACGTTCTACTAAATTTTGCTGGCTGTGTCAGATATTAACGATCGCGATTTTGCGCATGCAGAAATGTTTACTTAATGAAAATTATTTCACAGAGCACCCTATTCCTGTCAAATAATTTGTTTATTGGGGTTCCTATCAGCTGCACATTGACAACTTTTATTTTGCACTAAACACAGCCAAAATCATTTTTCCGCCATATTTTATCTGTAGGTGTTATCTTGAATCTATGGCTCGGAAATCACTTGTAACGTTGCTTTTTGGCCCTATTTTGAACAATCTTCAAAGTATTTTGGTTTTGCAAAGTCTAAGAAACAATAAACTCGTATTGATGACACACATTACCCTTCTAAAAGCGAAAGCAAGATTGTTTTGATAAAACATCCGCTGATAAAAACTTGCTTGTGCTTATCGAAATTACTACGACCATATGATTAATACTGGCAATCTGTTCGTGGCGATTTCATTTAATAAACGAACTGCGACTAGAAAACTTCACGAATTGTTCGGTTGTACGTATAATGAACACCGGAAACCCATCATTGTCTAACGATCCTCTGGACTCACAACAACAAAATAGAAATGGCCTTTTCCGAGTACCGCCGCCAATACCGGTACGACGAAGGTCTGCGAATTCCAGTGATTTTGCCGACAGACCAACACTTGGATGGTGGAAAGGTGTACAACAAAATAGGGCGCAATTATATTCCATGGCAGCTGGTAAGTTTTTAAAATGCAATACACGTAGATTTATTAGCCTTAAGATAGTTAGAAAGTCTGGAACAGGTTTCTTGGACAAAAGTCTCCTTTTGAATTATACTTCCGGTGCATTAATTTATTTGATTTTAAGAAAAGTTACCGTTGTGATCCAATCCAATTGAAACAGTATTACTTTTGTTTACACCCCTGATATTTACGATGCCTAATACAATTGAATTCCGATAACGACGGTTATCTTCCTGGAAGGGGGTGGTTTTCGAGGACGGGGTTTTATTTTTGACATGATTCTTTATTCTTTATATTGTATAATCTATAGTCATTTCGTGTGTACTTTTCTGTCTTAATAGCATTTAGTTCTCACTTGATTTCGCTCCCAATAGCTTACGGTATCATCACAGGATACCGGTCGCCAAATATTGTGCCGCTTTAAGGTGCTTAGAAAAAGCGAAGCGCTCTATTACCATGCCGAGAAGTCGTCTGTAGTTCTTTCTACTAATGAACGGTATTTCTTTGGACTGCCGGAATGCTGAAAAGGCATGCCATTTGCAGTTATGTTCACAAGAAACTCATTGACAATGGAAGCCTTAAGCGCGGATGAAAAACACTGCTCTGAGGTTAGTTTAGGAAGTTCATCGACAGTCTACTTACTGTTCGTCGTGTTCGGGTGTGTTTTCGTTTTGCTCCGCATATCAGTTCCGACTGTCCCTTAAGTTTTTTATTTTTGTTTTTTGGCTGACCTCAATCTTTCGCGCTCAATAACTGTCGTTGTGTCACTTCTGGTATCGGTTCCGCATATAGTATACTACATACATATATTTAGTGCATTACCCCAAGTGTAGACCAATTTCCCGATTTTGCTGAATTTCCACTCGCAGCAGTGCATAACAGTGCGTAAAGTTCATTGTTTACTTTTGATAAAATTGCCAAGTCTTGCGGAATCACTAACTGCCCAATCTTTGATGACAATGCTGACTTTGCTACTTGTAAGGGAATCTGTCGAAAATCATTCCATGCAATTTTTGTCGGATTAAATAAAAGGAATACGGTATACATCAAAGAGTTCTCTGACAAGCTTCTATTCTTTTGTGATAAGTGCAAGATCACCTCGCTATCGCACATGTTGCTTGCTATAAAGTGCCTCAGTGACTCTAATGACTCATCCCAAAAAAGTTTCACAAAAACGATCACGACGAATCAGTCCAATTTAGAAAGTAGTGTCAACTATATTGATGAATTAGATAACTCAGTTCTGTCCTCAACCGAAATAATTAAGTCCAAGCTCAGTAACATCGATAAACAATCTGCAAGTCTGGTCGAGATGAATACTGCGATCAATGATCTAAAAGCAGTTTGTTCCGCCCAAAACATCTCTAACCCTAACAACCTGCTTGAAGATCTTGAGACTCATTTACAATCCACCTCAAAGAAACAACCATCTCTAATGCAGCCTGATCCTATGCTCGAAGTAATCTTTGATAGAATCAACGGTGTTAGTGACGATCTATCTACCGCACAATCAACCATTTTCGATATGGAGAATCATATCGAAACAGTAAGCAGCAAAATTGACAATTTACCAACCCATACGTAACACCACCAGAATATCCACTACAATACATCAATTTTGGCTGAATTACTAGAAACCGAAGTCGACCCACTTTCACCACCACCTCCTCGTCCACCACGGTTAATTAAATCTACAAATTCTCCCACTGCCCACTGCACTAATCATTAATCAACTCCTCCCGTCGCCGCCCCACGCAAGCTAATAAAACATTTTGGTACAACATGGACACCTTCTGAATGGAGGCGTAGACTGGAAAAAATTGAAGCCGATATGAGTACATTTTTAATCAAAGGCTCCCCCCAAAATGCTGATATTTCGTGGATCACGAAATTCTTCGCAAACAAATACGGCATCACAATCAGCAAATGTAAAATGTTCCTGCCATCTCACCACAAAGGTAAACCTCCCTGTTAGATACGAGTGGTTATTTAAAAACCCTGCTGGTGCTAATTTCAACATTGGAAAGATGCGCATCTGTAAATGGATGGACACACCTACCAAGAAACAGGATAAAACGAAGCTTAATTCTAAGTTACCTAATCTCATTTCCAACTGCCGTCCCAAACCGGACTCTAATAAAATACCAAAACCCGTCCCAAACCGCCCCAAACCGCCCCAAACCTGACTCTATACCAAAACCAGTTTCCAAATCTAGTTCCAAATTTGACTCTAATCGGTGATTTAAAACTAATTTATTAACCAATTCCGCCCTCCCCACTCACATCCCAAACCAACTTCATCAGTCCTCCAATTATATTGCACCAGTTGCCTCCGTTCCGCCCAAGCCCCCTGCGTCAACGTGTCTCTTTCAAATTAACCCCAACCGCTCACACTAACTCCTCTGAAATACCTTACCCCTCTGCACATGCCCTCACTAGCACTTTTTTCCCAAATTACGATCTCAAAACCGGAGCTAAATATCCCAATTTCATTAGGTCCCATATTATAAATCCCTCATCTGAAAAAGTGTCTAATACCCCTTCAATTACCGCTGCATCACCCTCAAAATCTTCGTCGATCAACCCCATTTTTGACCCCCTTTTGCCTCCCACAGTTAAAATAACCCAACAAACTACTGACACAACAGAATGTCGTTATGCACTTTCTAGACTTAGAGAAAAAAAAGACGTACGAGATTATACGTCTCCTTCGTTAGTTACGAGGGAAAAACTAAAACAAGCGTCATGGTCTCCATATAGCAGGAAGGTCTCCCTACTGACCTTACAAGTCTGAGGAACTTATATATCAAGTTCCACGAGATTTTCAATATGTCTCCCCAAAAAGTCTCAGACGGCCTTGCGGCTTTCGGTAACTATGTGCACTCAAAAAGGATCTCACACCTTCAACGAAGCAGAGCTGATAACGACAAATTTTTTCGTCCGTAACGTGCTAGCATTGCCAGTGTTTCAACCATCCACTCCTACACCCTCTCAACATAACATTCTTCTAACCTTCTACTATCAAAACGTAAGAGGACTGCGATCTAAGACCTGGGCGGTCTTGCGCCATTCTCACGCTCCCCCATTTAAGATCTACGCGCTGACCGAAACTAATCTAATTCCCGATATTCGAGTAGACGATCTTACCCGTCCAAATGATGATTCTCCTTGTCGAGGTGTCCTATTGGCCGTTCAAAATGACCTAAACTCTTCTCCAATCGCTGTTTCTACTTCTACTAAGCTTGATTATGTTTCAATAAAGATAACATTTCCCTGCAGGTCCCTGTACGTTATGTGTTTTTACATCCTACCGGCACAACCAATCGAATGCTACCAACTCGCTATCGATGCAATTGATGAAATAATTAACTTATCGGATCCTCTCGATGATATCATCGTATTCGGCGATTTCAATCTACCTCAACTGCACTAGACTCAATCAGGTGATGAATCTTTTTTTATCGCAAACCCTAACTCCAGTAAAGAATGTCTCTTCTTGGATGAGCTCACAGACTCCAACTTATGCCAAGTTAGTGGGGTCTCCTACTATATGGGTAGGCAATTAGACCTCATTTTCACCACTGACCCCATAAACTCCTCTGTCCCGCTCTGACCCCTTTCACTATCGACCATTGATAACTTTCACCCACTACTTCTTCCTTCTTTTTTCCACCACTCTCCTATCCATCCCGCCCCATCTGCAGCTGCCTCTTCTTACGACTTTCATAAAGCGAATTTCCGCAAAATTAACGCTTATCTTAGAAAGTGTTCTTTTGATTTCGCCAACATGCCCCTTAAAAGTGCTCTCTCTATTTCTCTCTATATCCCCTTTTAGCACAATAAGACGGTCTCTACGTGCCTCCCGTAGTAAAATCGTAAACTTCCCTCTTTACGTAACAAGAGAAACAAATTATGGGCAGTTTTCCTCCGATCCAACCCTTTTGGTGACTATTCAAACTATTTCGGGTCATACCTTCAATTCGCCCAGCTTTAAAAGGTTCTCTACCGGCGATACCTTGATAGTGCGCAATCAAGGCTTATAAACGATCCTAAGACTTTCTACCAATTCGTTAACTACGGAAAAAAATCGGACGGTTTCCCTCATCATCAACCGATCCGCATACTATAGCCAACTTTTTTGCTACATTTTTTAAGCAATCTTTTGCCGATAATTCCTTCGTACCGGATCCCTCTTATTTCAAATACCTACTTATGTTAACTTCCCCATTGGCCCCTCTATTTCATAAAGTTTCGATCATACAGAAATAGAAAATAAATTACAACAACTTAATAATGAATACTTACCCGGCCCAGATGGCCTTCCATCCATATTTCTCAAAAAGTGTTCCTCAATACCTTTCACCTTTCTCAAGGTGAATTCCCACAGATATGGAAGTCTTCTTTCATAACACCGATACACAAAAAGGGTTTAAAGAGCAAAGTCACTAATTACCGCCCCATAGCTAAACTCTCACATATACCCAAACTCCTCGAAAGCATTTTGTACGAAGCCTTAAGCTTCCAGTGCAAATCTCTTATTTCCCCTAATCAACACGGCTTTCTGAAAGGTAGATCAACTACCACTAACCTCGTCGAATTTGTGTCCTCTGTTCTCTCAGCCTGAGAAAGTGGTAAAGAAGTTGACGTTATAACGACTGATTTCAGTAAAGCTTTTGACAAAATATCTCATAAACTAATCCTGTTCAAATTGTCCGTCCTGAGCTTTGAACCCATTTTGCTTAAATGGCTATCTTCTTACCTGGATAATCGTTTTTATAGTGTTCGTTTCAGGTCTGTCCTATCGGCCCCTTTCTTGGCCACTTCAGGTGTACCTCAAGGTAGTCACCTAGGTCCACTTCTCTTCATCCTAACAATTAACGATCTTGAAAGGGTCATTCACCACTCAGCATTTTCTCTCTATGCTGACGATACCAAATTTTTTAAACCCATTTCCTCACAATACGACTCCAACCTCTTCGAGGTCTACCCTCAAACTCATTAACCTGAATACCCTTGAGGAACGAAGGGACGCAGCAGACATTCTTTTCATTCACCGACTCTTCTCAGGCTCCGTCGATTGCATGTCCCTTTACAACTCCATTTTCTTTAATACTAACCCTCGAAATCTACGTTACCCCCGCCTCTTTTATCTACCAACCCACCGCACCACATATGGCTCTAACGAACCAATATCCCGTATGCTGCAGGGTAAACTCCAACCTTTCCGTTTTCGATTTTAATCGCAGCACACTTTCCCTCAAATTCGATCTCCTTCACCATCCCTAGCCTTAAAACCCTAATTAAATATTTTGTATTGGGTATATAACGTTTATTTAAGGAAGACATGTACAATAGTATTATTCAAAGTATTGCCCATCTGAAGCTATGACTTTTTCCCATCTTTCTGGCAATTTGTGGATCCCATCCCAAAAGAACTGCGCCGGTTTGGCAGCCAAGAATGAATCAAGCCAATTTTTCATATTCTGCTCTGATGTGAACTGTATTTCATTGAGGGCGTTCTGCATCGACCGGAACAAATGGTAGTCAGAAGGGGCAAGGTCTGGACTATAAGGCGGGTGGGGTAAGACTTTCCATCCACTGTTTTCCAAATAGTTCTTAACCAGAATAGCAACGTGGGGCCGAGCGTTGCCATGATGGAAAATTATTGCCTCGTGTCTGGTCGAATATTCCGGGCGTTTTTCGGCCACTGCTCTCTTCAAACGGATTAATTGTGTTCGGTAGCGTTGTCCATTGATGGTTTCACCCGGTTTTAGCAGCTCATAATACAGCACACCCATCTGATCCCACCAAATACAGAGCATTACCTTCGCGCCATGGATATTCGGCTTTGCCGTTGATTTGGCTGGTTGGCCGGGTTTCACATATGATTTTTTGCGCTTGGGGTTGTCGTAATGGATTCATTTTTTATCACCAGTAACAATCCGATGCAAAATGACTTCCTTTTATGGCTTTCCAGCAGCATTTCGGACATGCAAAACCACCTTTCGACGTCTCTCGGCTTGAGTTCATGTGGAACCCAATTTCCTTGCTTTTGAATATATCCAGCTGCTTTTAAACGTTTTGAAATGGCTGCTTGAGTGACACCCAAAGATTCTGCGAGCTCTTCTTGTGTTTGGCAACAATCTTCATAGAGTAATGCTTCCAGTTCTTTATCTTCAAATTTTTTTGGCTGCCCAGGACGTTCATCGCCTTCCAAGCCAAAATCACCACTTTTAAATCGTGCAAACCACTTTTGGCACGTTCGCTCAGCTAGCGCATGTTGACAATAAACTTCCACCAAAATACGATGACTTTCGGCAGCAGTTTTCTTCATATTAAAGTAATGAAGAAGAACTCCCCGCAAAAACACTTTTTCAGGCACAAAGTTCGACATATTTGAGTGAAAAAACAATTATTGTTGTTTACGCTTCAAATGAAATGACGTACAATGACAGTAGCTTTCCAACGCATGTTCCAATGGAATAATACAAGTTACGCCATCTCTTAGCAAACCGCATTAAGTTATAGAACCAATATTTTAAGCTTGAATTAAGCCAAATAAATAGGGGCGTTAGCCCCCACCAAAATAAAAAAAAATCCAATTGCTCCAGAGCCCATTCAGCGAACATGGTCGTTTACCTTCAGCTCCTGGGTCAGTTGAATTTTGTACGGGTACAGGCCCAAGTCACGATGCAAAATTCACCAAGTTGTGGTCTGCGAAAGGCCGAGTTCTTGTGAGCGACGTGAAATCAATTGCCTCGGATTCTCTAGCACACTCTCTCGGACAGTGGCGATGTTTTCGATAGATCATTACGTTTCGTCGACGTACGGGTTTTGGTTTATCGTTTACTAAACCAGTGCTCCTCCTTATTTCGGAAAGTATGATCGGCTATCTTCTTTGATTTTTTTCTTTGCACGTCTTTTGGAGTTGCCTCTATATATTGCAGTTTCACCAACTCAGTTTTGTTGTCAATCCCATCTCCAAAAGGTCCCTCAGTGACTTGTGTCAAAACTACTACAATAGATGGAGTGAAGAGTGACCTTCTTGGGAATTAAAACTTTTTTTTTTTAAATGTTTTTTTACATTATTCAATATAGTCCCCTTTTAGTTTGATACACTTATTCCAGTGATTTCCCAACTTCTTGATCCCGTCCGAAAAGTAATTTTCCGGAAGGTCTGCAAAATACTCCTCCGTGGTGTCGATGATTTCCTCGCGTGAGCTGAATTTTTAATTGATGAGCCATCTTTTGAAGTTTGGGAAGAGATAATATTCCGAGGGATCCAAATCCAGTTACCAATTGACGCCAAAAGTCCGCCCGATTCCGCATCAGCAAGTCCAAACACTCTTTCGAAGTGCTCTCGCCTTCGTTTTTTTGGTCATTCGCGGCACCCAACGGCAGGATAAATTTTCATTTGCAGAATATTGCCCAAAATATGGCGTGTGTGCTCAGTACTAATCTTTGTGGTATCTGCTAGCTCGCGCACCTTCACTTTCCGGTCAGCCAACACCATTTCATGTATTTTTTTGACATTGTCCTCTGTAACCGTATCGGAGGGCCTGCCGCTGCGGACTTGATCGGTAGTAGAGATGCTCTCGAAACTCTCGAAACCAATATTTGACGGTGTAATCTGACGGAGCATTAGCCCCATAATATTTATTCAACTTTTCTTTTGCTTCCTTCGCCGTTTTGCCTCTCAAAAAATAATGTTTTATGAGAGAACGAAAATCGTTTTTGTGCATACTCAACATGATGTCAAACACGTCAACAACAATCAGCTGTCAAAACAAAACTAAAGACAGTATCGCACTGAAATTTGGCATGTCTGCTTAAATATGAACGGACTTCAAGGCACCATAACCTTTTTTGCAGTAGCACCGCATTCTGGCGGTTAAGGATGTCACTTTTCACTCCATCTAGTACATATTCTTGGCATTTCTATCGATCCACTTTTTGCAACATTTCTACTGCTAAGCCATAGAAAACTATTGTGAGCACAAAACAACTCTATTCATCGACACATCCATTTCTTGTAGGTTGACCAGGTAGTTTGACCATCGAACAAAGAAGGACTTGTTGCCAGTTTAGGCTTTATTGCCAGTTGTTCAACTTTCTTCTTAGTTTACATAGATGTACCCTTCATTTGCAACAACATTTTTCGCAGAGCTCTGTTCAATATTTTCAGAAGCCTTCAGGTCGTGGCAAGAAGACTTATGCGAATAGCACAAGATGGTGGCGTTGAACTAGTGGTAAGTCATGTGGATGTTTGTTGGCTTGTGGGTTTTGCACAATTCTTTCAAATAAGATGTTGAAGAAGTCACACGACAGCGCGTCGCCTTGCTTAAATCCTTTTTTGATATCAAAAGTCTCATTTAGGACGCTACCTAGCTTGTTGCAGCAGCGAGCTTTCTCCATCGTCATCCTGCACAAGCGGACGAATTTGGCAGGGATGCCAAAACGAAACATCGCTTTGTATAGCTCGTCTCTGTAGATGCTGTCATATGCGGCTTTAAAATTGATAAAAAGGTGGTGAGTATCGATCTGAACTTCTTGGGTGTTTTCCAGAATCTGCCGTAGTGTGAATATTTGGTCAATTGTGGACATACTGGGCCTAAAACCGCATTGTTAGGGTCTAATCATTTCGTTGATAAATGGTTTCAGGCGCTCGCACAATACGGCAGAAAAGAGCTTATTTGCGATGTTTAGGAGACTGATAGTTCTATAGTTGGCGTAGTTTAGAGGGTATCCTTTGTTGTGAACCGGGCAAACGATGCTGAGGTTCCATTCTTCAGGCATACATTCATCCGACCAAATCTTGGAAATAGGTTGGTGTATGCTCTCTACCAAATAGTTCGATGGGTAGGCCGTCCTGCCCGGCAGATATGTTCCACTTCTGTTTAGATATTTCTATCCTCATTTTATTTTGGTTGGGTGGACGGAATTGTTGACTTGCATCGTCAATATTGAATGGTTCGCTCTGCCTGACAGCGAAATTTGTGTCGTCTTCGCCGTTTAGCAGTCTGCACTTTCCTTTTTCTCCGGAGAAGCCGATGTTCTTCCCTCCTTTGTTGCTCGTAGAGCTCACGAGCCACTCTTGTCATTTTGTTCAGCTCGGTTTGTAGGCATGTTGTTTTGCTGCATGTGCTTGCCAGCAATCTTCTTCAAACCAGGGGTTTCGTAGCGGTGGGCGGGTGAAACCCAGCACGTCTGTTGCGGCATTTCTGATGGTTTCTAGACATGCCACTGGTCTTCAGCACTTGGTGCTGGCTGCAAAGAACGCGATCGGCAAATTTTCTGGCGGCTGGTTGCGATTGCAACCGTTCAACGTTAAAACTCCTCATAGTATTTCCCCGTTGGTGCGGCGTCTGAGATATCCGTAGACGTACCTTGGCTACAACTAGGTAGTACTCCCAGTCTATGTTGGCCGCTCGGACATGTAATATACTTGAGGAGTGCCTTACCTCGATCGCAACATGATCAATCTGGTTGACAGTTTGCTGATCTGGTGTCTGCTATGTTACCTTGTGAATATTAAGGTAAGGAAACGGTGTGCGTGCTATATTAACGTTACGTCCCTCAGCGAAATCGATTAGCCTAAATCTGTTTCCAGACGTGTTGTCGTGTAGGCTATGTCTTTCGATTGTGCTACCAAAGATGTCCTCCTTTCCAGTCGCCTAGGACGAATTTATCGTCATACATCAGACATTGCTGGTAGGTTCTGTCGAAGAGCTCGTAGAAACTTTCTTTGGTAGCGTCGTCCTTTTCCTCTGCTAAGGCGTGAGAGCATATAAGGTTGATGTTCGCGAATTTACCTTTGATACGGATTGTTATAAGGCCTTCACTCACGTGTCGAAAGTTTAAGACTTCTTGCCTAGGTCTGCCGCTTACAACAAATACGTATCCAATAGATGCTGCTTACGTTCCCTAATCAATCACCGTAGTAAACATCACAGTTTTTCATATTTCTCTTGCCGGGCCTATCCCATCGCACTGGATGGCGGTGATATCTGCTTTATTGCAGTTTAGAGCCTCCACTAATTGTTCGGATCCATGCGACCTGTCGAAGATCCGAACATTCCACGTGCAGATCCGAAAGACGTTGTCCTTTGTTCGTTTTGCAGGGTCATCACAGTGAATCCGTGCTTATCGGAGGCTAGGAGGACCGGCTTATTGAGCCCCCCCCCCCCCCCCTCCCCCCTCTCGTCATCTGCCATGAACAACCTTCCACAAGGGTTGATTACCTCATCTCCAGTCGAGGTACAAGACACCCAGCAGTCACCATGTGGAGGTGAGTAGAAGGTGTTGATGGTGCGAGGCTAGAGTGAGAACGCTTGTGTTCTCATATAATCTCATTCACCACCCTTTTGACCACCAAGCACAGCTAAGGAGATATTAAAAGCTATGTTGCGGGAACGTTCTCCATTCAATGTAACTGTCTCTACAGCCTCATCTTCGAAAAAGTACGGGCCAATAATGCCGCCAACTGATAATCCACAGCATATACATAGTGACAATGCATTGGTTTTTCGCGAATTTCGTATGGGTTTTCCGGTCCCCAGCAACGACAGTTTTCTTTATTGTTTATTATGGGCTTCATCGGAAAGGATCAAATTCGATGACAAATTGTCCTGGCGAACCAACAAGCAGTTAACAAATCGGCGACGTCATAGATGGTGCAAAGGTTTCAATTGTTGTGTAATTTATTTGGATTTTATAGGCGTGCAAATGAAGACCAACTTTTAAAATTCGCCGTAAAGAGCCATAAGTGAGCTTCAATTGTTGGCTTCGGCTGGTTTTGAACACTTTCGCTCACAGTGGTGATGTTTTGGCGCGTACGTGCTGGCCGAGCATGCTGATATGGAGTTTGACCCGATACCGTACCAGTTTCTTCAAAACGTTTTACCATTGCACGAATTCCGGACTCACTAGGGCGATTATGTTGACCGAAAACTTCACGAATTTTACGAAACGTTACTTTACAGATCGCTAAAATCCGTTGTTGCGTGGTAAAGAACTCCATGGCTAAAATTGGCAAAAATTGAGTGACATCTGTCAATTGCCATTCTGTCATGTCATTGAATTCAGTAAATGACAGTAATTGACGGCCAACATCCACACCATCTGTTGGCTCATCCCTTACATATGCATGTTATACAGGGTGTGCCAACTCTAGTAAATAGAAACATTTTCCTGAATTGTAATTTTTATTTCTTTTAGGAGTATCACTAATTCTTTCTTTTTTTCCATACAGCGACGTTTATTTTCATGTCAGGCGGCATGAGCCTAGCTGGCAGTCTTGGATTCACAACTCATATCTCTTATATGACAGGATCAGCACAATTGCATCTTCAGATTTGCTGGTTTATATCTGTTATCATTGGGGCCAGCTTGAGTACACTTTTTATTGAAACAGTTGGGAGACGAGTTCTTAACGTGAGTACAGGTAGTCCCAAAAGATCTTGTTCAATTTGATTGACAATTTTCATATTTTCAGTTTTGCGGCTCCGTATTGGTGTTTTTGTGTGGAATTGTACTTCTTTCGGCATCTAATAGCGTCGGTGCAACCATCTGTACGCGTTACTTCAACGGACTAGCTGTCGGCTTAACTATTATCACAACAATAATGGCGGGTTCTGAGCAAGCGGATAAACGATATCGAGGACTATTCATGACAACAGAATTCATTGGTTTGAGCATTGGCATAATGCTCAAGGCTACTTTTATAAGCGTATGGAAGAGCGATTGGGATTTCAGCGCCAATCAAATGAAAGGCATTTTGGATATAGTCTTCGGAATATCGGCTTTGCTGAGCACGAATTTTTTGACAGTCGATTCTGCAGCTTTTTATTTGCGTCAAGGCGAGAATATGGAGGATTTGGCGTACCAATCTTTAATGAGGCTTAAATCAACCAATAGAAAATTACCTGAAGTGTTGTGTTTGTATTACGAAAGCAAGGATTTGCTGGAAGACGATACCGTTAGAGGACGCATCAAGAATATGAAACATGGTTATAAGTCATTTTTTCACTTATGCCTGTATCGAGTGTTAGTGTCGATTTCATTCTCGTTGCCATTCAATTGGGGCTTTAAACTAGCCTCGACTTTGCTAGTCGAAAATAGCGAGTGGTGGCATTCGTTTGTTTATACAATTCTGCGACTGTTAGGAGTTTTAGTCACTATTTTCACCCTGGATAGGGTTGGTAGGAATGTCATTACAGGAGTATCGATGTTTGTCGGTAGCGCCCTACTTATAACTGTCGGGATTATATTCACGAACGATGATAATCTCTGGGATATGTCTCAAATGGAAGCAGTTATAATATTGCTGATGTTGTATCAACTCTCATCTGGAATAGCAGCGCCAGCAAGTACGGTTTATTTGGGAGAAGCCTTTTCGATTTCAGTCAAACCGCTGTTCATTCTTGTGATAGTTATAATCGAGAACATGAGTCAGATTATCGCTTCTAGTACGTTTGAATTTACTGCCAGGTCATTTTCAACATACAGCACCACTGTGGGTATATTGCAGATGATTGTTGGAGTTCTTGTTATCATATTTATACCGGAGACTAAGCAGACCTCTCTGACTGAATCCCTTCAGTTGTTCGAAGAAAACACCGTCATAGTCCATAAGCTGATGAAACAGCTTAATTAAAAATCTTCTTGTAGTTGCTTAAGAGCAATCTAGGATCATACTCGTATGCATGCATGTACACTTATTGTATCTTTTTTACTTATATATTTATATATTGATAAGTTAGACTAAGTGCAGAGAGACCAACAAAATCATAAGACTTAACTTAAAAACAAATAAAAAACAACGACTCTATTGAGAATGAATTTTCTTTATAAAAAATAGAAGTTGCATGTAGAACAAAGGCCTAGTCTGCCTACTTATTGTGGCATTAGTCTTAACATTTTGAACACAGAGATACACCTTGAATAAGACAGAAGGAAGATGAATCTTTAGCAGGGTGTCAGTACAATTAGGGTAGGTATAGAGCGCCGTCAACCATACAATGCTCAGTGTTGTAATTATGACTACACATCGATTGTGCTAAGTTTACCTTCTCGTGGTATTGGGTTGTACCACATGATTTTATAGTAAAAATTTAAAAGTCAATATTATTTTTCCGTAGGATCCGTTGGCATCTATGACATTCTTCCAAATATTCCTTTTTCGTAGAGGTGTTGGCGTTTTGAGGCAATGAAATCTTCAAAGGCTTTTATGGCCTCTGCTCGGTTCCGGAAGACCTTCTGCCGGCAAAATGAATCCAGAGTGCGGAAAAGATGGTAATCCGTTAGGGAATTATCAGGAAAATACGGTGGATGTGGAAGAATTTCAGATCCCAACTGCAACAATTTTTGCACCATTACTTGTGTGGTATAGGGTTTAGCATTGCCATGCAAAAAGATCGGGCAGTGCCTATTGATCAATGCAGGTTGCTTTTCAGCCAATTTGGCATACAATATGTCGATTTCCTCACAATATTTGATAGGGTCTATCGCTTCTCCTGGTTGAAGAAATGAAAAGTGGATTGGTCCTTTCGATGTCCACCAAATAACCTTTTTTTGTTGAAGATGGGGCTTGGGTGTGTGTTATGGTTTTTCGTCTGCATCCAACCACTGCCCAGATCTTTTACGATTGTCATACAGTATCCACTTTTCATCACAGGTGACTATCCGGTGCAAAAACGGTTCAGTTTGGTTTGTTAATGTAAGCGATGCGCAGATTTCCAGGCGCAGTAGTTTTTGGGATTCGTTCAGTTCATGGGGTACCCACTTATCGAGTTTCTTTACCTTTCCTATGAGAGAAAGATGGCGACTTATTGTCATTGGGGATACTCCCATGCTTTATGCAATCTTCCGCACCGATTTCGTTGAGTCCGCATCCACCCTTGCTCTTAAAACATCGTCGTCAACCAACGTCTCTGGTTACCCATGTGATGCGTTTTCCAGGCTAAGATCTCCCGAACGGAACTTTCCAAACCAACGTCGTTTAGTGCGTTCGTTTACCGCTACATCCTCAAATTATGTCCCATTTTAAATTCGTAAAGGAAGAGGGTTCGATTTTGAACTGCCGACAGCATGGTAAATAATTTCTAGAGAAAAAAAATAACGGTACTTGTAACTGCCCCTAAAATTCTCACACGTCAAGCACATGACCACTTTATTTTATAAAAAAAAGAAAATTTAACGTTCTGGCACAGATGTTCACTCGAGAACTTCTTATATCCGACTGAGCGAAAATCGGACATTTCATGTGGTAGAACCCAATATCTGCTAGCAATTTGCCGAGTCCATTTGGACTGGACTTACTAAATTTATAAGGGCGAGTGATAAGCATGAGAAAATAGCAATACTATGTATAATAATCTGTCATAAATGACTTAACGGCAGAAGGAGGACCTATAGCGGATAAATTTGTGTGAGCGAATCAACTTTGGCGTCGGCAGTCAGCATGGCAGACTCCTGATATGTATGAACTACTTCAACATTCTTGGAGCTGAAGGCAATAAGGATTTTTCTGAACTAGTCCGGATGTTGAAAATATGGCAAGCTTAGGTGACGTAAGTAGCCTACTATTGTGAAGCAACAATTAGCCCCCCATAAGGATAGATTCGCTGTTGACTAGAAAACGTGCAAAACGTAAAAAGGACAGCATTTGGATTTGCACACAGAATGTCCAGACTTTGAGCAGGCTAAGCGCAGCTGAAGATCTAGCCAATGCCCTAAAATCTTATAAAGCATGTGCGTAGGCACGGGCCGGACAAGTGAAAGATGGAAGAAAATCGCTGTAGTCACGATAGTAAATCTGCGACTGCTAAAGAGAATAAAAGCAGGGTAGTGGACAGGCATAGCCAGTATGACACTACTTTTGAAAATGCACTTAAAATGTAGACCAACGAGTTTTGCTGGGAGGTAAGATATTGTTAAAGCTACCACAAAATCGATCCAAAGCACTGCTCCATTATTATGGAAGTCCGAGCACTCTGAGCAAGCAATGTAGACTCGGACCACTACATAGTTGCAGCCAAAGAGCAGAAAGACTGCATGCGATCGAGGAAACAGTGAGATGCTATTCCAGAAAGAATGTTTGAAAATCTTGTCAAAATGTGAAGAACGTGTTAAGAACTGAAGAGAAATCAGTAGACATAGGCATGTACATTTAGTAACTGAGCCAGAGTTATTGCTGAGGATATGGAAAGACCTCTTAGGCTTACTAAGCGACTTCTGTGAAAGACAAATTACATCCTGTGCTAATACGTGACTGTCTGTCTCAGGTGAATGGGAACTTTTCATAGCAGTGATGCATCTTCCTCCCCTTGATATTCGTATCAACACTCTCAAAACCATCTCCCATTTACAAATAAAAAGTTTTCGATCCAACAGGCACTAGAGTTTTGATGACCTTATGCACAGACTCTCTTTTGACTCTGGTCTTATGGATATCTCGCCTGAAGCAACTCTTGTTATAGCGAACATTTTAAATCGGCTTTCTCTGTAGTCGGGTATGGTTTCAGCCAAAATTTTGGCCAGGAAATTAATGCGTATACACGAATGGCATCAAAACCGGTCTAGGATGCGTCGCCGGGATATTTTGCGTTAGAGATATGCGCAATCTTGATGGCAATGCTCTGCTGTAAAGAATCGATTAAGGTGATACAAGGCTTCTGAAGGTTGATTTTACTGGTTCAGTTGACAGTTGGGTTTATCGTGAGCGTAACTATAGATGACGAGGTTTTTCAGAATATCACCAGACCAAACGAATGGCTCCCGAAGTCTCGAGAAGCTCAGCGAGTTTCCTGCTGTCTTGGGTGTCTACTGACATCGTTTGTTTTTGCTTAACACCTAAACGCCAAACGTTTGCATCAGCCCGCAGCTATTTGGCGCTGATATGGTCGGTGCTGTTACTGTAGGCACTGAAGCGTTTATTCATCTTTCTATAAAAGTAGTAAATTTGAGTACATGGACCAATTTTTTTATTTGAGTGCCCCGTTCCGAGGGCCAAAAAATAAATTTCTTACAATGGAACCTGAACGTCGTTTGCTAACTATGAAGGTTTAGGTATCGGCTTAACAACGGTTACAAGATTTTGTCTGCCTTTACTATGAGCATCGAACTTGTCGAGTTGTAGGGGCTGAGTAGAGTCAATGAATCTCGAGAAATTCTCCAGACGAGTCCTGAAACTAAAGGTTGCTCCCCCCCACCCCTCTTCCCAACCAATCCTTTTCCACCGGGCTGGATCAAGGTATCATATGACCCGTGCCGAAGATCAACCTGACTAAGGGCTCAGCATCTCCAAAAATTGCTTAGTCGCGAACGTTGTATCCGAATACATGGCGACCTCCGGATCAATTAGCCTTATCTGTATACAGCGGATCTCTGTACAGATGGACCGATACTCGTTGGACCATATTATGGATAATACCTCAAACAAAAATAAAACCCGAGGCCGGTACTCTTTTAATACCGGTAGAACAGTACGGTTGCACCGACTACCGGCAAGGCCCCTGCATTGTCGAGCGAAGGTAAAACTGTTGCAGGCCATGGTACACCATCCTCTAAAGACAAGCGCAACGAGTCTACAAAGAAATCTTCAAGGAATGTTAAGACTGGCAAGCCATGGTCCTATCACTTCCTCCACCCCTAGCAGCAGCAAGTTTGTGCCAGGCCATGGACTTGTCGCTGCTACTAAAGCTCCTTCCCCTAATTAGGGATCTACGGCTCAGCCGCATCGACAAGCTCCATCTAAGGTGTTCTACCTAAGACGCCGAAATGCTTTACGCATCATCAAAACCTTCGGATCCATTTCGGAGGTTGAAAGAAGTGCGGATATAAAGATCAAGATTAAGCGGGCAAACAAAATCCTAAAAGACGGATTCCACTGCTTCCACTGCTCCCAAAACAACAAAAGACTCTTCCAAGCGCCAGAGATCGTTGGAGGAAACTGTGACTGTTCCCAATAGGCCCAAAACTAACAATACAACACCAAAACCCCTGGGCCCACGAACAGCACATCTCCGAGGTCTTTCAGCGAAGACCTGAAGGACGCAATAATGATCGCGGTAATCGACAGGAACGTCACCAACGGATCAATAACACCTGAACGGTAGCAATTGGTGAAGCTAAAGCTTTCAAGCAACTTCTTGGCCATCATGCGGGAAAAACCCGGACCACCTTCCATCACAAGCGACGCTGGCTGGCACCAAGGCCACGTCAAGCTTATCGCATGTGCCAACCAGAGATCTCTTGATCTCTTCACTAAAGCCATAGGTAGTTCAGAAGAGATTTGGCCAGGTGCAAAACTAGAAGGGGGCATCCCTTGCAGACCTGGATTCCAGCCGAACCCTTCTCCCCAATCCGACACTTCCGACTCATGACTGGAAAGTCGCGAAGCTAGAGGAACTAAAGGTTCTTATAGATGCGCGTTGATCGTGATCAATAAGGAATCGCTTAACCTCCTAGCGCAGACAAAAGGCATAATTCGGCTCGGCTTCGAGTCAATACACCTAAGGGTCTATAAAAGGGATGAGCTGGATAAGCAACACCAAATATAACCTTAGATCTTGGAGTGTCGATATCCTTTCCAGAATTGGATAGCGACGATTCCAATCTATCCGAGGTAACAATTAAGCCGTCGGTCTCCTCTTCTAACATCCTGTCCGAAATGGAAAACGATGGCGAAGCGAAAAGAGGTTCTACTATATACGATCAGAAGAAGAAGATGAGCTCTTGAGCTCTTGAGCACATCTTCAGAATCGGAGAAATTCAACAACACTGTGGTGGAGGCCACTCTGGGAAACTGTAGAAATGATACGGTTTCTCCAGATTAATCTCCGGCACTCAAAAAAGGCTTCGACCGCACTCTCCAAAAACGCAGAAGACATTGTCCTAATCCAGGAACCATGAATTGTAGAAGGCGTGGTTCGTGGACTTAGGACACCTGTATACGCTTCGCTCTATACAAGAGACAAAGGTAAAATTAGAACTTGTATATTAGTGAAACGTAGCCTTAATGCATTTTTACTTCCTAATCTCAGCGACCCCGACTTAATCGTTGCCAGACTAGAGACTGCCCAAGGCTCCTACTGGCTGACATCGGCATACCTTGGCCACGATTATGTGGGTCCTCTCCCCGGTGATAACCCAGAAAAGGTGGTACTGAAAGCTGGAAGGCAAAAAACTCACGTCATAGTCGGATGCGACACTAACTCTCAACACAAGGTATGGGGAAGTATCGACATCAACGATAGAGGTGAGTCACTTTTTGATTATAAAGTGTGTTTTTTTTAAAAGTTTTGTTTTTAGACTGGCAACACTGTTTCTACAGATTTTCAATTTGACAGTTGAAATTTGACTTGTGGTTAGTATGTTTTGCCATTTTACGATGAATAGATTAATGCCAGAACAACGCGTGCAAATTGTGCAAACTTATTTTGAAAACCATGGTTCGGTTCGCCAAACTTATCGTGCACTACGTCCATTTTACGGTCGACATAATAGTCCATCTAAGCAAGTTATTCGGAACACGATGAATCGTTTTCACACCACGTACATTCTAGTGGAGACTACGCATCAAAGACGACAAACAGTGCAAACAGAAGAAGTTACGAGGGTGGGTCAATAAGTCCGTGACTTTTTGAATTTCTGACCTCTTTACTGAAACAGCAACACTGCTCCTGTCAACAGGCATCTGTCAGTTGACTCCTGTCAAAATTTAAACTTGCTGCGTCAGTTAGTTTGTGTTTGACAGCTATTTTTATCAGACTACTCACTAATTTGAGGAGAAAATGGAAAAAAGTGAATTTCGTGTGCTTATTAAGCATTATTTCTTGCGAAAAAAAACCATTACCGAGACCAAGGCTAAGCTTGATAAATACTATGGGGACTCTGCACCATCGATTTCAATGGTAAAAAAGTGGTTTACTGAATTTCGTTGTGGCCGTACAAGCACTGAAGATGCCGAACGTCCTGGACGCCCAGTTGAGGTCTCTACACCCGAAACAATCGAAAAAATTCACGATATGGTGTTGGCCGACCGAAGATTGAAAGTGCGAGAGATTGTGGAAGCCGTAGGGATCTCGCATGGCTCAGTGGTTTCAATTTTGAATGATCACTTGGGCATGAGAAAGCTTTCCGCAAGATGGGTGCCGCGTTTGCTCACAGTCGACTACAAACGCAATCGTGTAACAACTTCACAGGAAGGTTTGGCGTTGTTTAATCGCAATATGGAGGAGTTTTTGCGCCGTTTTGTAACCGTGGACGAAACATGGATCCATCACAACACACCAGAGAACAAACAACAGTCAAAACAGTGGGTTTCTAAGGGTGAATCGGCGCCAAAGAAGGCCAAGGTGGGTTTGTCAGCCAATAAAGTTATGGCGACTGTTTTTTGGGATGCACGCGGGATAATCCACATTGACTACCTTCAAAAGGGAAGAACAATCAATGGGGAATATTATGCCAACTTATTGGACCGATTCAATGACGATTTGAAAAAAAAACGACCTCATTTGGCCAAGAAAAAAGTTCTTTTCCACCAAGACAATGCAAGGGTGCACACATGTGCAGTTGCCATGGCAAAAATCCATGAATTGGGCTATGAATTGCTCCCTCATCCACCCTATTCTCCAGATTTGGCTCCGAGCGACTACTTCTTGTTCCCAAACCTGAAGAAATGGCTTGGTGGAAAAAGATTTGACTCCAATGATGAAGTCATCTCGCAAACAAAGGCCTATTTTGAAGACTTCGACAAATCATTTTTTTTGGAAGGGATAAAAAAATTGGAGAAGCGTTGGACAAAGTGTATAGAGCTCAAGGGAGACTACGTTGAAAAATAAAATAATTTTTTTATCAAAAAATCTGTGTTTTAATCCAAAAGTCACGGACTTATGGACCCACCCACGTATTGAAGTTGTGGAGCGCAGCGTTGAGGAGAATCCGACTGAGTCGATTCGCCATCGTGCACAGCAATTGGAGCTATGTCCATCCACTTTGTGGAAGATTTTACGGAAATTACGGAAAGATCTTGGTTTAAAAGCTTATAAGATGCAGCTTGTGCAAGAGTTGAAACCGCGTGACCATTATAGGCATGATTCAGCTTGATCCTCATTTTCAACGCGAAATTTTCTTCTCCATTGAAGCCAATTTTTGTTTAAATGGATATTTAAACAAGCAAAATTTGGAGTGGAGAAAACCCAAAAGCCTTTGTCAAGATACCCTTACAACCATTAAAACTTACTGTTGGGTGTGCTTTGTGGGCTGGTAGAATCATCGGTCCATATTTCTTTAAGGAGCAGGATGCTATCGTCAATGGAGAGCGCTATAAAAACATGATTTCTGACTTCTTCGTTCCTCAGTTGAATGGCATTGACGTGACAGAGCTTTGGTTTCGACAAGATGGCGCAACATGCCACACAGACCGCGACACCATAAATTTATTGCGGGAAACATTTGCTGAGTGCATAATTTCGCGTAATGGACTTGTGAACTGGCCCCCACGATCCTGCGATCTCACACCCTTCTATTACTTTCTTTGGGGGTATGTGAAGTCACTAGTCTATGCCGATAAATAAGAGACGTTGGGCGATTAACATTCACCGTCTTATTGCTGATATACGGCCCCAGTTGCTCGATAAAGTTGTCGACAATTGGACTTCACGATTGCGCGTTATAGTAAGTACTAACCTCATTGTCTGCAACATTGGCAATGAGCCCACTTTTATAACAAGAAACCGACAGAAGGTGCTAGTTATCACTCTTGCCTCCGACAGTATCACTCAAATGCTAATGAACTGGATGGTATCGTCTGAATACTCTTTTTCCGACCACAGATATATCCAATTCAGCCTGAGCGATGCTCCTCCCTGCCAACCAGCATTCCGGAATTATCGGAAAACTGATTGGCCAAAATACAGAGGAATACTGTCAGAAACGCTATCGTCTGAACTCTCAAGTACCCCGCGTGACACCCACGAGCTTGATATGAAAGTGAAGGAATTGAGGGCTAGGGTCTCAATCACGCTGTGGCCGCTTACAACCCTCTTATTCAACCTAGAGGCAAGAAAATGCCGCACTGGTGGATAGAGATCAGCACTGGGACTGCTTAGAAACACTTGCAGAAAACTTTTCAACTTCAGCTCTCCACTGCTCTTTCTGTCACAGAGCCCGTCCCCACATATCCGTTTGATCGTCATCAAAGAATGGACCGTCATCACACTCGGGCTCAGGATGACGCTTTGGTTCAAATCGTTGCATTCGATCAATTTTATCGATTCAAACACACTTACAATACAATCGTTATTTATTATTTAACAACTAAAATATTCACTAGAAATACAATAATTCATATGTCAGGTAGTTATTTATATATTTATCCATATTTATTTATTATATTTTTACAACAAACTTTTTTTTTACGACATACTATACGAAACTCGGGCTTTTTCTATTGGGTTACCCGGGTATTCGGGTGGCTTATACGTATTTTTTTTTTCAAACGCAAAATTTTTTAAAAAGTTACTATAGTAATATTTCACCTCGCTGCAAAGTCAGTAAGCCTAACTCCGTTAAGGTGGTGTCGTGTAGGCTATGCTTACCCACAGTCCCACGACTATGCATTGGTTATTTGGGTAGTAAAAATAACCACTGCTTCCAATGGCACATGTCTCAACACGACGTTTGGGATTCCGTCAATTCCTGAAGACTTTTTGTATGCTTGTTTGATAATATTTCAAGTAAGTCTCGGTCAATTTCGTCGTATTTCAAATTTCTACTTCTCGAAGATAGATTCCACTCAAACGAAAACTCATGTTAAAGGTTAAGATCTTCGACCAAAAAGAAGGTTACAAAGGTTGATTCTTCTCTCGATCCGAATTAGTGAGTGAGTGAGTTAAATGCAGGAATCTTTAAATTAACCTCGTTCAATGTAGCAGAAATTATATAGGCGCGCCAGATCTTACATAGTCGAATGATCGACTTTTCCGTGTAGGGCCAGAAGGATCACTTTCAAGTTCAGATCCGCTTTTCAGCTACCTTTTCTCCTAGTTTTGATGTTGTGGCTTTCCCAGATCCAGACAAATGATACGGTGGTTGTCACAAAATCAGGAGAATGCATTACTCTTCTTCGACGCTTGTTTTCGTTGATGAACTTTTTAAAAATATGTTAAATGAAAATTTCGATAGAGAATCGGTCAAATCCGTCTTTTTTGGAAAAAAAACTATTCAACAAAACGTATGTACGTCGATGGGTACCCGGGTAGCCGGGTGGCAGTACTAGGGTTAACCTTTTTGATTTATAATGCCAGTGGTCTAGTAATTCAACAAGAGACAACTGGTTAGCAAACTGCATAAAAATATTTTGTGTTCAAAACTTGAGCATATTGTCATGCATATCTGTAGACATTATACAGCTGCACAAATATTATACAGCCCACTAAAAGATAAGCCGAATATGGTGTAAAGGTGAGCGATAATGTAAAATCAACAATCATGTACTACTTATACGAGTAGATAAGCATAGTACACGTTTTTTTTGTGCGTACATTTACATTTAAGTTAAGGGATGAATGCATCTGTGCATTGATAACACTCCAATGCATGTTAAATTTAGGAATTTGGCACGAGTACGATAACTTTGGCACAAAAATTGATAACGGTTTTTATAGAGGGGTCAAAAACAAGAATTTTTTATTATGGGAGGGGGGGGGGATCTATCTCGCCCCGTTTAGGAGGTAGGGGCAATTTTATTAAAAAAATTACTTAAAATGGAAAAAAAATTATTAAAAAACAACGGCAACACTTACAATAAAGTACTGTACCAGTTTCGAAAGTCAGAAACCTATTCTTCAATCCTAAGCTCCAGCTATATTATTTATATCAATAGTTTTTAAGAAATTCGCATGCAAACCCTAAATTTTGATAAAAAAAGTGTGGACCAATTTTTTTTCAAAATTGTGAAATGAATCGACAACACAAAACCGAATGGATTTATGTCGTCTAGGTTTTGAGAAAATTGAAAATTACCAAAACTACTTTTTAATGAGATTTTTTTTTTTTTTTTTTTTTTTTTATAATCGGCGCGCGCTCAGGGGTTTTGTACCCTTAAAATGTTCGTACACAGCGCGGGCGAAGGAAATTTAGGGAGGAAGAAAAGACAGGTACCGATGTACATTGTTTTTAAATGTTTACAAGTTATAACGACCAGGAAACACAGAGGTCGGCAGGGCATTCCATAAGCGAGTTGTACGGCTTAGGAAAGAATCACGATATTTAAGAGTACGTCCGAAAATGGGCTTGAGGGTATACTGATGAGCATTCATAGCGAGACGGGTGTTACGGTTGAAAGTTTGAATGGGCGGAATGCTACTGGCAATTTCAATGGAGCACTGGTGGTGGAAATAGCGATAAAACAAAGTGAGACAGGAGACTTTACGTCGGTGTTCGAGAGTGTCAATTGATTGACTGATATTAGTATCACCAATTAGTTTTATCGCACGGTTTTGAATCCTATCTAGCAGGTGCAGACATGTTTTAGGAGCACCTGACCAGATGTGGGCATTGTACTCCAGTTTTGGGCGGATAAATGCCTTATATATTGTGGCCAGATCAGAGGGGGTAAAATATTTCTTACATCGTTTGAGAAAACCTAGACATTTCGCAGCATTTTTGGCGACATCGAATATGTGGTCATTCCAACGTAAGTTGTTACTGATACACATACCGAGAATGGAAAGTTTATCGGTTTCGACGATGCAAGTGCCATTCATGGATAATGGCTGGGTATTTGAATTTCGCTTTAATGACAGCAGACAGCATTGAGTTTTGGAAGCATTAAATTCTACTCGGTTGATAGTTCCCCAGTTGGTTATGCTGTTAATATCGGAATTTAATGAGCTTAGCATACGCTGCCGTTCCCGTTCTACAGCCGAAGAGCAGGGGCGTGAGTCCGGGAACGAATATGAGAAGCAGAGAGTGCTGTCATCAGCAAAGGAATAAATTGGATTAGAAGTAGCAGACAAGAGATCGTTAATGAAGATTAAAAAGAGTGTCGGAGACAGAACGGAGCCCTGGGGCACACCAGCATTTATTTTGTGAATATCAGACTTGAAACCGTCCAAGACAACTTGAATTGAACGTTCCGAAAGGTAATTTCTAATCCATTGAAGAAGAGAGTCATCGATCCCAAGAGCACGCATTTTCGACAAAAGAGCCTGATGCCAAACTCTGTCAAATGCCTTAGAAATATCAAGTGCAACTAACTTGCTTTCGCCAGATTGATGTACGCTTTGGTTCCACTTTTCGGTGAGACATGCCATCAAATCACCAGTGGACCTGTTGCTACGAAAACCATATTGCCGGTCATTGAGAAGTTTTCGTGTTTCGAGATATTTCATGAGCTGACGATTTATCAGCGTTTCCATGACCTTGGAAAGAAGGGACGTAAGTGCAATGGGTCTGTAGGAGGATAGAGAAGAAGATTCGCCTTTTTTAGGGACTGGCTGGACAAATGCTGTTTTCCATCTGCTCGGAAAGAGTCCTAAAGAGTAGGACTGATGAAAAAGCTTACGCAGTGGTTTTGCCAGCGTAGAAGAACACCTCTTCAGAAGAAGGGGAGATATACCATCTGGACCAGCGGATTTATGCATGTTGAGATCTTTGAGTACTCTTGCTACTACACGAGTGCGAAAGTGGATTCGTCCCATTGTAGATTCGACGCAGTCGAGTGTAGGCGGGGACAAAGCACAGTCTGGGAGTGTTGAGCTAGCCGCAAAGTGTGCAGCAAGCAGATTGGCCTTGTCCAAAGAGCTGACAGCTGGAATGTCATTGTAAATGAGCGTTGGGATGGAGGATGAGGCAGAATTTCTAATGTTTTTGACGAATGACCAAAAATTTTTACTGCCTTTCGGACATTGTAGTATTTTTTGCCTCAGGTTTTGGTCATATTTGAATTTCACACGCTTAAGAAAGGCGTTGCAGTCATTTCTGGCTCGTTTAAACTTTTTTCGGTTTTCCTCTGTCGGGTTGGTCTTGTAGGACCGAAAAAACAGTTCTCTAACCCTGACAGCCTCTTTACAGCTCGAATCATACCATTCCTCTTCTTTTGGTTTGATACTCTTCATCCGATGTGGGATAAAGCATCTCATTCCAAAGAGAATAGTTTCTGTGATCATGTCAGCAGCGGCATTCACGTCGTTATCGAGGAAACATAACGACCAGTTAAAATTCCTAAAGAAGTTGTTAAGTCCGCTCCAATTGGCTTTCTCGTATTGCCATACGGTTCTTTTAGGAATCTTTTCTCTAACTGTGTGGTGGGTGTACGAGAATTTAGCTGATATGACACAATGGTCCGACGAGCCTAGAGGGGAGAGTACATCAACGCAGTACTTGTCAGGGTGAGAGGTTAAAAACAAGTCCAGGGTGTTGGCGGTATGACTATCAACGTCTGGTATGCGTCTGGGCTCATTTACAAGCTGGGTTAAGTTATTTTCCGCAGCGAAGATCTCAACACACCGTCCTTCGGGTGTTGTCTGTCCAGAATGTCGAATCCAACCAGAATTGTGTATATTGAAATCGCCCGTAATCACGATTTCAGTATGAGGATACAGGGATACAATTCTTTGAATGGAATCAGACAGCGCATCAAACTCGTGGAAGGTCGAGTTGCTGTCCAGTTTGGGGCTTCTGTAAATAAAGCAGTAGTGGATAATTTGCTTACGGAGATGGAATTTTAACCACATGCAATTGAATTCCGGATTGGAACAGGGACTACATTGTGGTGGAATTTGGTAAGCTACATCACTACGCACATAAATGGCGAGACCGCGATGGGGAAAGAATAGTGGCACTAGTTCGTAGCCAGGTAGCTTCAGATCATTGTGGTCTGAGAGGTGTGGGCGGGGATCTACCTGTGTTTCGCTAAGTGCCAAAACAGCTGGTCGGTACTTACAGTTTGTTTTTTGGTATTTACGGTGATGTCACTTTGAGGATTAATGTTGATGAACCTCCCACCTTTGTAAGTAAAGTATTGCAAATCATTTAGCGTTACCCAGAATGCACCACGAGGAGGTAGAATTGCATTGCATTCCGCGTCTCAGTCAGCCAATTTGTCAGTAAGTCAAGTCGATTTTTAATGTAGTACATATTAAAAAGGTATGTAAGTCTCGTCAATAAAATCATTGTCCGTACTGGTGTTACGGTCGAGTTCGTTGAGTTCGTCATTGATGGTGAGGAGCCGAGGTTTTTTTTGTCAGTAAAATACCTTCTAAATGCTTACTGTGAACGGTGGGGTCGAAATCCTTTAACCCGGATTATTCCACTGTACCGTATACGGTACATTTCATGAAAAAAAATATGTCTCTTAAACTCAGTTTTTGAATTAATTATTTTCTTAGCAGTAAAGTTTTGTGTTAGTCAGTAGTTAAAGTTCTGTTTTCTTATTCATTACAAAACATGTCACAACAAAAGTAAGTCAAAATATCTACGAGTATATTACTATCAACAGAGAACAAACCTTGGATTTAGACGGTTCAATAGTCCACAATTGTTGAGCAATTGAATATTATTTACAAAATTCAAATTTTGTTGTAATTTAGTGGATGTCTTTTTTGTGTACCATATACGGTACAGTGGGATAATACACTACTATAGACCAGATCAGAAAATGCTGATGAAAAAGATGATATGCCGCTTTCCTCCTTTACAAAAAAGACCTCGAATTTTTGAATATACGTTGGATAAAAGAGATTTGCAGGAAAGCTTAGCTGATTTTAAGTATGAAAGTTGCAGCTGGGATCCATCTTTGGCACGGTTGGATCTTTTCACTCCTTTTTGTGATGCACGTTTTTTTCGAAATGTTAGCATCAGCAACACAATCTCTTAGCTGATATACAAGTCTCTGAAATGAAAGTCTTCATTGGAGTACTGATGGTGAGTGGTTACACTAATGTCTCGAGGCGTAGGATATACTGGGAAAATGAAGAGGATGCACAGAATTTATTTGTGTCCAAATCGATTACAAGAAACAGATTTGATCACATCTTTCGAGTACTTCATTGCTGCGACAATATGCAATTGAATCCCAATGATCGCTATGCCAAAGTACGGCCATTGTGTGATATGCTATTGGAAAAAGTTCTTGTTGTTTGCCCCAATCGTTGATAATTATAGTGTCGATGAGGGTATGGTGCCCTACTTCTTTCGTTATCCTACAAAACAGTTCATAAGAGGAAAGCCAATTAGATGGGGCTATAATTTTTGGATTGGCAAAACTCCGAGCGGTTATATTGTTTGGTTTGACCCATATGCAGGATCGAAAGACTACTCTCGAACAATAAAAACAGAGCTGCCCCTTGGAACGAAAGTTGTATTGGACTTCAGCCAAGCGCTAATTTCGAGAGGATTAAACTTGAGGTACCATTTATTTTTTGACAATTTCTTTTCATCGCTTCAATTGTGTGAAGAACTGAATATTTTGAATTTGAGAGGAACTACAACTGTCAGGGAAAATCGTCTGAAAAACTGTTCTTTGCGTGGATCAGATAAGGTTCTCAAGAAAACAGGTCGAGGTGCATACAGCTTTGAACTATGTTCAGAACTAAATTTGATTGTTTGTAAATGGCACGATAACAGCATTTTAAATATGATTTCAAACTGCATACCAATCCACCCAACGACTACTGTGAAGCGATTCTCTCGTACAGAAAGAAAGGAAGTGACTGTTCCACAGCCCAAACTTGTGAAAATATATAACAAAAACTTGGGAGGTGTCGATAGGTCGGTATTTTTTTTTTTTTTTTTGCTATGGGCCTATAATTATCGACTTCGGCCTTACTTCCTTTTTTATGAATAGGGATGATGTAAGATTCCTTCCATAGGAAAGGGAAAGTACCTGTTGAGACAGACAAGTTAAATAGGGCAGCAAGGGGAGGACCGAGATGGTTAATACACTCTTTCATTACAACAGCCGGAAGGCCATCAGGGCCGGACGAAAAATCATCTTTAAGTTTTGTAATGTTATCAGATACCAAAGATGTTGTTATATTTAGCGAAACGGATGATGTCTCAGGATAGTTTCTCATATAGCTAAAGTAACTAGGATCGGGTTCAGCTGTTTTCTTAGAAAAGGATTTATTAAAATGACAGGCAAAGAAATTTGCACTGGTTTTCGGGTCAGCAGAAGATTCACTAAGAAATTTGAGAGTAGATGGGTAGCCGTCTGACTTTCTTTTGGTATTAACAAACTGGTAGAAGCGTTTAGGGTCTGAGACTAAGTTAAATTGCATGCGGTAGAGGTACTCAAGGTAAAGAGACTCACAAAGTTCAGAAAAACGATTATATACCAATCGATAATTACTGTAGTCGGAATCAGATCGAGTCCTTAGGAATTTATGCCATAACTTGTGTCTGTAATTACGGAGAGAGCGCAACTCCTTGTTGTACCAGGGAGGAGCTGACATGCAGTCCTTTCGGAAGGTATATGGAACCGATTGGGCAAAGCAGGAGAAAATTAAAGAATATAACGTTGATAGGGCAAGATCAATGTTAGTTGTATCAGCAATAAAGTCAAAGTTAATGTTGCTGATGAGGTTTTTAAGTTTGTTAAAGTCGGTTCTTCGGAAGTTAAATGAAAATGCATTTTCCGAATCGACACTTGTGTTGCCATTTTCATATGAGTATATAATTGACAAGGGCGGATGAAGGCGGTCTAGGGTAGAAAGAAGATGATCACTCCAATAAACGACACAGTTATCTGAATCGGATGTGAAGACAAGGTCGAGTTGTCTGTTCATTGTGTTAGGTATTCCACTAATCTGATATAGACTTGAGTTGGTTAGGCAGTCCACCATCAAAATTTCTATCTCTGAGGACGAATTAAGAGAGACGAAATGAGACAAATCGTCGGAAGGCCCCCATTTAAATTGAGGGAGGTTGAAATCGCCTACTAGAATAATACAGTCTTCAGGTTGTGCATTATCAGTCAAAAAATCCACTGCGTGAACTACAGGTCGATAAGACTCAAGTTGGGATGGGTAAATGTAACAACAAAGTACGTAAAGACAACGTTTGGGGAGCGTAATGTTGACACATACTAACTCAAAGTTGTCAGTGTGGGGAATATAAAACACCTCGGCCATAGGGATTATCAGCTCTTTCAAATCCATCTTTTCGAAAAACTTTGAAATTTGAAGGAAACAGTTCAAGGTTATTAATGTCCGGAATTAGATTTGTTTCAGTAAGAGCAATTAGGTCATAGGGTAAATTTTGAGAATTGAGATATACGACGGAGATTTTAGAGCGCAAACCTCTTACATTTTGGTAGTAAATGGACAGGCATTGTGGACTGGAGGATACAGGATTTAGTTTGTTAGGAACTGTAATAGTTTTTAAAATTTGAACGGGTTCTTTGCCAGTGGGAGAGACGTTTAGAGCATTATGAACTTCATCGGAAGAGATGTCGAAACTCTCATGGTAGGGAACGAAAATTTGCATCAATTCCACTGGCTTAATAGGAAGACCTTCTCGTCGAATCGAAACCATAATGTTGGTTTTGGTTATGCCATCAATGCAAACGGAGTTGGGTTTGTCGTGCAAGTAGGCAAGGTAGAGCCGAACATTTTCATAAATGCGGCGGTCTCTCAAACGAGATACAACGTAACGACTGTCATCATTCATGTCAGAAAATTTTTTTGTGAGTTTGACAGTTGGTGGAAGGAGTGGGTCAAGGTATTTCGGGCAAGAATCGAGGGCAGGCGAACGAGCGGATGAAGAAGGGACATGTTGTTCAAGCACCCCGGAACTAGAATCTTGACTAGTGAGGTTGGTTGGATCAGGGGGATTGGTAGATGAAGATGAGGAAGGGGTGGTTGGGTTTAGTATATGTGAGCTGATAAAATTAGGATATTTGACTGATGGGGCAACGTTAGTTGGAACTTGGGTAGAAGGCGCAGGAGCGAGGTTAAATGAAACTCTGTTTTGAGGCGGCTTTAAAGATTTGGTGAGGGGAGCGAGAGGATTTGGTGTCGCGACTCTGGTGTTCTTTTTAGATGTAGCAAAGGGGGGTAGGAGCGAGGTGAATCTTGGAAAGATTTGGGTCTTAAATGACCAGTTTGAGTTGGGATATTGATGGGATAGGGCAGAATTGTGGGTGCTATCTTTTCTTTTATTAGCAAACTTATTATATATCATATCCTTCCGTTGGGTGATGACCATCTCTTCCGAGATTGGTATGCCGTCCGAAGATTTGAACATCCAATCGTATTTAGTGGGTATACGTATTTCAAAACACATGCCGTTTTTGCTCTTCACTTTGCCAACTTGTTTACACTTGATGTCCTGTAGGTTATGTATCCAACAAATTCCGATACCCGATCCATGTTTTCATTTCCCTTTTAGAGTCAAATACAACATTTTCCCACACTTTTCACGATAACGGCAAGTCAATGGTTGCAACAAAGTTGCAAAGGAAGTGTCAAGTATCGGAAAAGTCACACGCGCAACATAAAAATAAAGCTGAGATAGCAAAGTAAAAAGTAATTTAAGGGAATGCCAACTGGGCACCAGTAGTCAGTAAGTTAAAAATGTTAGAATAGATTGGAGAAAATAAAAAATAAAATTTTTTTTCGACAAATCCGAAATTAAGTTTTTAAATGGCGCAGTCGGTAGGATTCTAACAAACAGTTTGAATCCATATGAGAACGGGCGAAACGAAAACGCGTAAAGTGTGAGAAGTGTCTCTCAAGATCAAGGCAAAAGTTCGACTCTGAAAAAAAAAAACTTTTGGAGGAGCATACGTGCAACTGTGTACCAAGTGTGAGAATATATTCTACTATTGGACCCATTAAATAAAAACCTCTGAAAGTACATTAGATAAAATAGTATACCGGAGGAAGAAGTGTTTCTAAAAATCAGAAAAGATAAACCTCAAACCGGATATATTAAGTGAAACTTTATTGACCCAGTGATCTAACATTATTTAAAAGGTTAGCTAAAAATAAGCTAGACCAGGTGCTGACTCAAACTTAACAAAAGAAAAAAAAAAACATCAAACATTCACCATTCATCGTAAAGATAGAATATCCCAGTTTTTCAAAGACGTCATTAAAAGAGAAATGGAGGCAGCGTTAGTAGAAAGACTTACGATAGCTTTGGAAGCTTTAGCTAGCAGGAATCCAGCCCAAAGCCGAGCTGTGGGGATTATGAAAGAGATTGCTTACATCAAGGAATACAGTGGTGACCAGGAAGGGTTAACCCAGTTTCTTACCGTAGTGCAAATTCATCTAGACAGTGTAGATAATAACACCAGACAAGAGCTATGGCAGGCTATCTTCAATACGAAAATTCAAGGACCAGCCAAGGAATTATTGATCAACAACCAACCAGAAGGATGGGAAGAAGCAAAATTACTATTGAAACAACATTTCAGACCAACCGTTAGTTACAAGGAAATCTCAAGAAGAATCAGTAATCTTAAGGTAAGTTCTATTTCTGATTTAAATCAACAAGTGGAAAAAATAATAAAAGAAGTGAACACATTTGCAACATATGAAACTAAGTCTGTAGAAACTAAAAACTGCTTTTACACGGTGCTAGTAGATAAGATTAAACAGCTTGTAGCGGGTAATTTATCCCGTGATATAAGAGATAAATTCATATTACATGAGATAAAAGAAATATTATATTCTTATATTGGCTTTGATTATAATAATCTAGATAGGAAATTCGTAGTAGACGATAGGCGTCCAACACAAAATCATAAAAATAACAACAGACACGACACTAGTAACCCAACCCAAAACAACAGAAGTAATAACCCCAATCCAAATAATCAAACTAGAAATTCAAATAATTATAAGGATAACTCAGGACAATATAGGCAACGTAGTTCCGAAACACCACAAAACAATTCAGGACAGCGTAGGCAAAACAATGATAGGCCAAATCTAAATACAGGACAGAATAGACAACAAATTTTTAATAGTTCAGGTCAATTCAGAAATGCGCAACAAAACTTGCAACCTATGGAAGTAGGACAAATATCATATAACGATAGCGTAGAAGAGCAACAGGGTAAACAAATCAACGAGGAGGTTCATAACATCGAACCAGAGTTTTTTCTCAGTTAGGCCTCGGAAACAAAATCTTTACAAACTTGACAATTGACAATAAACAATACAAAGCTCTGGTTGACACAGGCTCAACTATGAGCATAGTTAATTCTAGTAGAGTAGATTGTAGTAAATTTAGGATTTTTGAAAAGGTAAAACTTAAACTCCAAACTATCAATAGTGTAACTACTGAAGTAATTGAAAGAATAATCACAAGCATACCAACGGAATTCAACTACAATCAAAGAGGAGCCACACGGTGGTATAGAAGAGATTTAGGAGACAAGCCTTATGATTTATTAGTAGGTATGGACCTCTTGAGCAAAATCGTTAAGACGATTGATTTTAATGAGAAAACAATTATTCTAAAGAATGGATCATTATTACCGATCTATTCAATAGAAAACGAAACAACTCTTGATTGTTTCGAACTTAACTCTTGTAAAAAAGAGCTTGACTTAAGTCACTTAAATAAAGAGGAATTTCAACAAATAAAAACGCTTTTAGATCAATACACAAATCTTATTTATCAGGAAGGAGACCAATTGACAAATACAGATTCTATAATGCATGAAATACGGACTACGACCGACCAACAGATTAACTCGAAATTATATAGACTACCACCTAAACATGACGAAGAAGTGAGACGGCAACTACATGAAATGGAAGAGCAGGGTATAATTAGGAAATCGAATAGTAGATACGCGTCACCTATAGTTGTAGTAGCAAAAAAATTAGATACCTCGGGACAACAGAAATTTCGAATATGTGTAGATTATAGAAAATTAAACGAAATTACGATCGATGATAAATATCCCATTCCCAATATAAACGGTATATTGGATAAATTGGGAAGAGCTCATTATTTTTCTTCATTAGATCTGGCTAAGGGATACCATCAGATAAAGATGCATCCCAATGACATTCATAAAACAGCTTTCGTTACACCAAACGGGTTGTACGAATTCGTGAGAATGCCATTTGGCCTTAAGAATGCTCCAGCAACCTTTCAAAGGTTGATGAATGAGATTCTTAGGGAATATATTAACAAGATCTGCGTCGTCTATTTAGATGACATACTGGTTTTTTCAACCAGCTTACAGGAACATATTAATTCTTTAAAATTAATATTTCAGAGATTGGCTGAACACAATCTTAAAGTTCAATTCGATAAATGCTCTTTCATGAAGAAAAATACGGAATTCCTGGGACATGTCTTAACAGCTGAAGGCATGAAACCGAACCCAGTTAAAGTAAAATGTATCCAAGAATATCCATTACCGAAATCAGAAAAGCAATTAAAAGGATTTTTGGGAGTGACTGGCTTCTACCGCAAATTTGTAAAGGACTATGCTAAAATAGCTAGTCCAATGATAAAGTATTTAAAGAAAGATAAAACTATAAACGTAAACGATCCCGAATATATACAGGCATTTGAAACCCTCAAAATGAATATTATTAAGCACCCAATTCTGAAATTTCCAAATTTTAATAAAACATTTGTAGTAAATACTGATGCAAGTAATTACGCGATCGGGGCAGTCCTAATGCAAGAAGGACAACCCGTGTGTTATGCCTCACGATCTCTGAACGATCACGAAAAGAATTACTCTGTCACTGACAAAGAATTCTTGGCGATTGTTTGGGCCGTTAATTATTTTAGGCCATATCTATGGGGTAAAAGATTTAAAATAGTAACTGACCATATGCCCATAAAATACTTAAATAAAAAATATACCGGAAAGGAATTTAGCCAAAGAAACCAACGGTGGTTACTAAAACTTCAAGAGTACCAATTTGACATCGAATATCTGAAGGGAAAAGAAAACAAAATAGCAGACTTTCTAAGCCGAATTCCGGAGATTAACAACAAAGCTAATTTTAACGATCAAAAAGACTGTCAATCTATAGATAATATTTCAGAAAATGCCACAGTTCATTCACAAGATGAACAACAGTTAGATCATATCTCAATAAAAGAAACAATAGTAAATATTTATAAAACACAATTAATACTCACTAACGACACTAACACAGAAATAGAAGTGGTACACAATAGAAGAATTATTTACGTAGACATGACTAGAGAAATAGGTTATTGGACCGATTTATTGCGGAGATACATTAAACCAGGTGTTACAGGAATATACACTGAACTATCTGATCATGAGTTTAATAAGATACAACAACTTTTAATTGAACTTTTTAGTCATGACAAGAAAATTAAATTCGTAAAGGCAACTCTGAGGGCTAGGGAAATAGAGACTTTGGAAGAAGTTCAGAAACAAATTTCAATTTACCACACAAAAGAAAGCTTACATAGCGGTATCGTTGAAACATACCACAGCCTGAAAAATAAAATCTATTATCCGAAATTAGTAAAAGAAATAACAAAAATAATTAATAACTGCAAGACATGTCTAGAAGTCAAGTATGAAAGGAAACCGAATAAACCTAAATTTGAAATTAGCGAAACACCTTCTAGGCCAAACGAAATTTTACATATGGACATCTATTACTTCATGAAACAATCATTTTTAACCTTAATAGATAAATTAACAAAAAAAGCATATGTCTATTTTTTAGCCAATAGAAATTGGATTAAGAAAATTGAAACTTTAGAAGAACACTTTTCGAAGTTCGGTAAACCTAAAAAATTAATAACAGATAACGAATTTAGATCCGAAAACTTCAAAGCATTTTTAACCGAACAACAGGTTGATTTACACCTAACCAAAGCAAACACACACACGGGAAATAGTGATATCGAAAGATTTCATTCGACCCTCCAAGAGAAATTAGTAACAATTAGAAACGAAGACTTAACACTAGTTCAAAAAGTCCATAGGGCAGTCAATAACTATAACAATAGGTATCACTCAACAATAGAAATGACCCCAGAAGAAGCAATGTTTGCTGACTTTGCAACACTTGCTAATAGGATAAAACTGAAAAAAGAAAAATACATTAATAAACTAAACCAAGATAGGCAAGAATATAGAGAGAATAGGAAAATAGTACCAGTTAAGAATTATAGGAGAAACTATTACAAAAATGAACCTAGGTATAGACTTAAGAAAATGGATAAAGAACACCCAATAAATATTAAGCCACCACGTAAATTTGCAGATGACGACATTTACATATCTAATACTGACCTTACTAGTAACACAACCAGCAATAGCTACACTACAAATAACCCCACTAACAACTGACAACGGATACGCTTTAATCAACATGGGACAAACAGAAATAATAAAAGATACAAAAACAATACTTCACATAATTGTTACTAACGAATTTCAACGAACCCTGAATATGATAACAGAAAGTTTAAGGACACTACAAATAGCAGACGACGTGACAATTAGAAAATTAGTAACCAACATTGAAGCAAAACTAAAAGCAATAGAACCCGGAAAGACAAGACAAAAAAGAGGACTTATAAACCTAATAGGTACAGCACAAAAGTGGCTATTTGGAACTATGGACGATAATGACAGACAGGACATAACAGAACATATTAGAAATATAGAAGAAAATGACAGTAATGCAGTTTTTAACCTAAATAAACAAATCGAAATCAATTCCCATTTTCATGACACAATCAGTGACCTTAAGAGCATCATAGAAATAGATAGGAACCAATTAATCCAGACATATAAAGAACTTACAGATAACGAAAAGCGGATTATTCGACAACAGCTCAAAATCGACCAAACCTTGAAACTACGAATTTTAGAAGATAAATTAAATCAAATAATAGATAGTATTGCTCTAGTTAAACAAGGACTTGTCCACCCAAGTCTGATGACGGCGACAGAAATAACCGAGACAGAACTAGATTTATATAAGTTAAAGAATATAAGAATAGGTTTGTTAAAATATAGCACAGGGAAATTAATCATTGCAATTAAAATACCACATACTTATAAACTAGTAGATTTTAAGCTTATCACAGCAGTACCCACAGAAAGAAATCAGGAAATAATAATTGAAGACCAATATGTTATAGAAATTAATCGAACTAAATATCAATACGGCAATAAAATTTTATATGAAAAAGATTTAATACCAATAAACAATTGTATTACAAAACAAAACTGTGAAATGAAAGAAAATAAATTAATGGAAATTGTATCACTAGATGAATATACTATACTGTGTAAAAACATGAATAACGAAACAATTATAAACCATTGCGATGATCGAAACATAAAATTAAGTGGAAACTATTTAATTGTAATCAATAATTGCTCAATAGAAATACTTAATCAAACGTTTGGCAATAAAAATATACAATTTGTGGACAGATTCTTCTACAATGAAGAAGAAAAAATCAATTTTACTAGCAAGCTAGACTTTAAGGAAATTATGTTAAAAACGTTTGTAAACTTAGAAAATATTAAAATATTAAGATTTCATAAAAATGTTAATTACATCGCTATCTCAACTTTATTAATAATCGTGATCATAATCAGCATTTTAATAATAACCATTACTAGAAGCAATAAAAAACTGAAACTTGTAATTAAGAACCAAATTCCCAAAAATATAAAAATTCAGGAGAATTTTCAGACTAACGGGGGAGAGGTTATGTACCCAACAAATTCCGATACCCGATCCATGTTTTCATTTCCCTTTTAGAGTCAAATACAACATTTTCCCACACTTTTCACGATAACGGCAAGTCAATGGTTGCAACAAAGTTGCAAAGGAAGTGTCAAGTATCGGAAAAGTCACACGCGCAACATAAAAATAAAGCTGAGATAGCAAAGTAAAAAGTAATTTAAGGGAATGCCAACTGGGCACCAGTAGTCAGTAAGTTAAAAATGTTAGAATAGATTGGAGAAAATAAAAAATAAAATTTTTTTTCGACAAATCCGAAATTAAGTTTTTAAATTGTATACCAAATTTCTTCCTAAAGAGGTCTTTGATGAAGGACGGGCTTGCGTGACGTGGAGCACCTTGAAGAAATAAAGTAGACAGCTCCGGTTTTTTGGTGGCTTCAAGATTCATTTTATTTAATTTTTGAATTCTGTTGGTCCATTCAGGGAGAGTCCAAGATGTCCCAAAAGCCCTAATTATTGGCAATGGTCTTGGAACGGGATTGGTGATCGAAGTTGCATTTATCGAAGTGGATTGAACGGGGGCTTCGGTGGTAATGGTTATTGAATGAGTTGGGGCTGAAGTGGTTGAGGGTGATATATATAGCTCGTCGTGTAAGGATTTGTTACACGGGCTTACTGCAGATGGAGGTGCATCCGGCTTACTAGAGATGTGCTTTAATTCCTCCAATATCTGCATTGTGGTTGATCTAGTGGATGCAGCTTCCTCACTTAGAAAATTGAGGTCATGTTGGATGGATCCGATGTTTTCGGCTTGTTCAGCATGCTTGAGATGTAGAAGAGTGGATTGGTCAGTCAACGTTGACATAATTTTTCCCAACTGAACTGAAGTTGACTGAATCGCTGGTAAAGCGTTTGAACAGTGAGACTTATCAGAATCTGTTAATTTACTTATTTTAGACTGCAGGGATTGAACAGCTGATTTTGTGGTGGTTATGCTGTTATCGATCGAACAGTGTAGGTTATCATGGCTCTCGGAAATTAGTTTGGTTACATTTTTGCTATTGAATTGAACTTCGCATTTCAACTCTGCAATCGAGTCTGCAAGCCCAATTAGTTGCTGGTTATTACATTTTATAGCCAGCATTATATGTGCCAGGGAGATGGTCCGACACTCTACACAGAAGAAGCAGAATATGCGCTTATACTCTTCCAGATGAGTTTTAGCGTTTCTGCTTAAACCAATGCATATGGGATGGAATTTCTTTCCACATATCCCATTGCATGCATGTAATCATTTCCACTGTGTTAGTAGGTACAGCGCAGTCAGCAAATCCACAGGAAGACATGGTTAAATTAGATCAGAGTATTAATTATTTTTATATTTTTATATATATGTATTTTTTATTTTTTTTTTTTTAAGGCACAAAGTCACTGTGTTTTGATGACACTGAGGAAATACAAATTCACTGTATTTTGATGACACTTGGAATTTATGGTGTAAGCGATTGGGAAGAATGGGGTCACACACGAAAAAAACCAAAAGAAAAAGGAAAAAGGTCAAACAGAAAAACAAATATTCACAAATTATCGCGGAGCGAAATTAAAACACGTCCGAACTCGACGGTGGTAGGATATTACATTGTATTTTTCGCTATTTGCTCATTGTATCGATATGAACACTTGGATAATCTAGAATTCCGTCGAAGAAGGGGCTTGCTGGGAATGTACGGAAAAAATAACCGGCCAAGAAATATGAAGCCCTCAAGTGCAGAAAGCCAAGAGATCCGATTCAATCAAATTCAACAAATGATTGTTGAATAAGATAAAAGAACAACATGCAGAATTTGCCACACTCAAGCAACTACTCGCTGTGAGAAATGTAATGTTGCACTACATGTTCGGTGTTTAAAGCAATACCATTTTCCTTCATTTTGAAAACATATTGTATACATACAGTACATACTTAAAATGAAAATAAAATGTTGAATTGAAAAAAATTTTGTTGGTAGTGCATTATCCAAATAGGGCCATCCCCATGGTTTGTTAAAAGATAGATTTTTTTTAAGTTTTTATTTGGTGAATGTTAAGTCTAAACATTACATTTTATAAAATTCAACATGGAATTAAAAAAAAAAAAATCTCTGGGATAATCCGGTTTAATTGCAAACCTACACTTTCTTTACCATCGATAAAACATGGGTATACTTTTTTTACGTCCAGCAAAAATTCCATAATTTGGGAACACAAGTCATCCTTATATTTTTTTATTAAAAAAAAATTGCCATATATTGATGAAGGTGGCCTGTTGTTTTTCGACATAAAATTGTTTTTTTTTTTCAGAAGCTTGTTCTGATTCTCCAGATCATTAATTGTGTTGGTTGCATCGGTCTTATTAACATATTCGTCTTTGTTGTGGTTCTTAATTTCATGTGTTGTGGTACTAGAGAATATTCGTTCAACACCTATATACTGGCGCGCGCTGACGGTACAAATACGTCTGGTGTTGAAAATATAATGCCACTAATCTTCCTTACATTTGGAGTTTACTTTAAAGAACCGCCCGACCTTATGTTCTTTGCAAAACAACCCCAATACCACGATTGTCATTTGTTCAGTAATACGGCCTCTGTGGTATTTCCTTTTCGTAAGAAAAGTTTCGTCGATTTGTACAGTTTTTTCTTTGCCGCCAATGTTAGCATCAACGTCAGACGATATTATTTCGACTATTTCACGACAATAGTTAAAGTAATCTATTATAGTAGATTTGCTTAGTTCATTTTTATTGTCGCGCCAAAGTTATCGTACTCTCCCCAGGAATTTGTATAAAAGGAGATATGAAAGAAAAAATTAAGTCAGATTGAAAAGTAATCTCAAACAGCGTTTTGTTTTTAACTTTGTTTAATTTTCATCCCCCACCCGCTGTAAAAAGAAATTTGGAGTACAATAGTAATTATACACTTTTAGCAAACAAAAGTAAACAAATAAAAACAAACTAAATGTGAAGAGCGTTTTTTTTCAGTTTTTCTCATAAAAGCTGAATGATCATAAAAATACAAATTTTTGTTTTTCAAAGCTTTACACTAGAATTTTTTTTTTCTGGCAACACAAAATAATTGTTGGTGCAAATATTGCTGCTACTGCTGCATATAGTCCAATAGTTGTGGCCGGTATCTCACACAAACTGCGCACTACAGGTTGTTCGACGGTAATAGCTCTTTTTTTTTTTGAGAAAATCATTTTCGCATTATCTCCCCAGTGTTTTTTTTGTGAGTAATTTTATGCAAAAAAAAAAAACAAAAACAAAACTTGAACTATGTGTTGGCAGTGAAAATAACCATCAGTTTCGCCGGATATTAATTTCACAAGAATTTAAAGCGGTACAATTTATTGACGTCAAATCAGCAACTCACAGACTATTCTATGGTGCACACGCAAAAATTAAAACCTTTCAAAGTATTAGTTCTATATTTGTTATTACAATAATTGATTTTAAGACGTCTATCTCGTTAAATAATGAGAATCAGATTATTAATTAATTATTAATTATTAAATTCAAAATGTGAGCCTGAAGTGAATGATTACTAACGCCGCCGCTTAAATTTGTAATTCTTGTAATATAGTGACCACCCTCCCACCAGCAGTAGGGCTATAACACAGTAGGTTTTCACAATACTATACTGCAAAAGGCGGAACTATCATGCAATCAGGGTTTTAATACATACACCTTGGCTGTACCAACATCTTCGCTTGGTGGCCAATTTATAGGCCCCAATCTTGAAATCACTTTCACCAAACCGACCGACGACGGTATTGGTCGCAGTATGACTCGTAGTCCCATCCTGCTGGAACCACATAACGTCCACATCGATGTCACGCAAATTTGGACCCAAATGTTCGCTGATTACATTTCTCTATCGACCACACTGTAACGTGAGCTTCTGCTTTGTTTTTAAAGAAATTAAACCCGAAATTACACCAGCGTAGTGGTGTCTGAAGATTCACTTGCGGATTGGTCTTACTTACATGGCACATATTGTAGTTTTGCCATAAAATTCAGTTCAATTTTGGGCCCATTCAATGAAGGTTCGTCGCATGTCATAATTCAAAGGTTTCAATATTTGCAGCAATTTTTTCCGATTTTTTCGGAAAATTTTCCATGTTGTGGGCGGCCAAAGCCGAAGCTCTTGCACAAACCTGCTAGACGACAAATTCGGAATTTCTGCGTCCAGTTTCTTCTTCTTCTTTTATTGTTGGCCCAGATGTATGAATGGCTTTTTGACAGTGTCAGAGCATGTACATATATATGAAAGGAAAATCTATAGTATCCGCCCTGCACTGGGTTATTGGGGAAAATAGAGAAGAGTCTAACCTTCCTCTATATTGAAGGAGCCTTCAATAACGTGGAGTGCACCGCAATTAAAAATGGTCTACTGGAGTTAATATTAAACAGGGCATTACAAACTGGGTTTGCGACATGCTTGCAAGCAGGGAAATAAACTGTTCCATTGGGCAAAGCTCGGTCAGAATGTCCGCAACCATGGGAACCCCTCATGGGAGGTCATATCTCGACTTCTGTGAGTGCTGATTATCAATGGAATCCGTAAAAAGCTTAGTAAAATGAGTATAAGTGTCACGGCATATGTAGATGACGTGGTCATAATAGTGCATGGAAAATACAAATATTTTAAGCGACGATCAGCACTTGGGCAAAAAGCTGTTGTCTCCATGCCAACTTTTCCATGGTTCCTTTTACCAGAAAGTACAAGATACCGCAATTCAAACTGCCAAAACTTAACGGAGTGGAAATATCTGGGTGCGATTCTGGACAAAAAACTGAATTGGAATCTTAATGTAGCGAAAAGAACCAAAAAGGCATATAATGCCCTTTTTATCTGCAAAAAAAAACTGTAGAAAAAAATTGGGGCTTAAACCTGCTATGGTGTATTGGCTGTATACGGTGGTGGTAGGACCTATACTTACGTACGGTGCACTAGTATGATGGAAAGCAACAAACAAGAAAATGATCTACGGAAAATTAGCGGTGGTTCTAAGAACTGCTTCCATAACTATTACAGGTGCGCTCCGTAATACTCCTACGGCAGCATTGAACATTTTTTTGCACTTGACAAAGCTTGATTTACAGATCAAAAAAATTTCTGGCAACAGTGCGATACGACTCACTAATCTGGGTTACTTCACTAGCAGTAGTTTCGTACATGGCACGGTCTTAACGTAGCTACTGCCATGCAATCCAATTCTAACAGATGAAATTTCTTCCTTGGTCGACTTCGACATCCCGTATGATATAATATATCCGGAGAGGGAGGACTGCAATGTTCACAAATAGCTCAAAAACAGAGGAAGGAACAGGTTCTGGTGTCTTCTCAGAGGACCCAGAGCTGAGAGTGTCTATAAGACTACCGGACGCAAGCAGTGTCTTCCAATCAGAGGTTCTGGCTGTCCTCAGGGCGGTTAAGCTAATGTAGATGAGATCGGTATCCGAAAGAGATATCACTATCTACATCCGCATCCACCAGCCCGCACTTAAGGCAATGGAATCAACCAACCTCAGTCAGAATCGGGTAAGATCGTGCTGGGACACTGCGGTATTAAAGGAAATAAACAAGCGGATAAACTTGCAAAAAAATGGGGGCTACTCGACAATGGGGGCCGTGACCGAAAGACTTTTTTTCAGGCAACTAAAATCTTGTGAGATGAATGGTTGCCTAAATACAACATCAAGTCCAATTTACACTAATAATTTAGTCTCCCCATTAAATGTTGGATGCCACCCATGGAGCGAAATAACCACTGAGCCCAAAAATCTTTCTCTCTCTCTCTATCCAATTTTCCGAAAAACTTAACACGTGCTCCGGCATTTTAAGAGTAGTAATACCCTCTTGAGTGTTAAGTTCTTTTTTTTAAAAAAAAAAAAAAAGCAGTGCCACAATATCTCTCGTCTTGAGGATAGGATAACGCTCCGAGGCTTAATTTATTGGCTACCGACGGCATCTTACATATCTTATGAATCAATTCTCACTGCTGAGTAGATACACTGGATCCAATTTTCTATGACTTAATCGCATCATTTGGCCGTTTACAGCAGTTTTAGGTTGAATGTTCAGCATCAAGTCACTTAAAGTTTCTGGTGCGAAACATAATGCAGTCTCAAAGAAAGGAACTTAAATCGCACGAGCGGGGCGGCCAATTAACCGGACCATTCCTGGCAAAACGACGATCATCATCTTCGTCTTCAATAAGTCGATTTCGGAATTTCGGCACGCGCTCTGTTGCACCGTCCTGTTGAAGTCACATATCCCCCAAGTCTTCTACAGTCGACTCTCGCTAATTCGAAACTCGAAGGGCTTTCAAAATATTACGAATTAATAACACGAATATCAGACTTTGATAGTCATACCGCCAACACCCTGGACTTGTTTTTAACTTCTCACCCTGATGAGTACACATTTGATGTGCTTTCCCCTCTAGGCTCGTCGGACCACTGTGTCATATCAGCTAATTTATCGTCCACTGTTGTCGCAATTAGAGAGAAGGTTCTTAAAAGAACCGTATGGCAATACGAGAAAGCCAATTAGAGTGGGCTTAACAGCTTCTCTAAGAATTTTAACTGGTCGTTATGCTTCCTCGATAACGGCGTGCATGCCGCAGCTGGTACATATGATCACAGACACTATTCTTTTGGAATGAAATCCTTTATCCCTCATCGGATTAGGAGTATCAAACCAAAAAAAAAGGCATGGTCCGACTCGACCTGTAAGAGACTGTCAGGGTTAGAGAAATATTTTTTTCGGACCTATAAGACCAACCCGAGAGAGGAAAACCAAAAAAAGTTCAAACGAGCCAGGAATAACTGCAACGTCTTTTTTAAACGTGTAGAATTCCAATACGACCAAAAACTGAGGCAAAATATACTACAATGTCCCAAAGGCAGTAACAATTTTTGGTCGTTCGTCAAAAATATTAGAGATACTGCCTCATCCACCATTCCAACGCTTATTTACAATGACATTACAGCTGTCAGCTCTTTAGGCAAAGCCAATCTGCTTCCAGCACACTTTGCGGCTAGCTCAACACTCCCAGATTGTGCTTTTTCCCGCATACACTTGAGTGCGTCGAATCTACAATGGGACGAATCCACTTTCGCACTCGAGTACTTAAAGACCACAACATGCATAAATCCGCTGGTCCTCGCTGGCAAAACCACTGCGTAAGCTTTTTCCTCAGACCTACTCCTTAGGACTCATTCCGAGCAGATTGAAAACAGAATTTGCCCAGCCCGTCCCTAAAAAAGGCGAGTCTCCGTCTCTCTGCTCCTACAGACAAGTAGCACTTACGTCCCTTCTTTCCAAAGTCATGGAAACGCTAATAAACCATCAGCTCATAAAATATCACGAAACACGAAAACTTCTCAATGACCGACAGCACGGTTTTCGTAGCAACAGGTCCACTGGTGATCTAATGGCATGTCTCACCGAAAAGTGGAACCAATCCATCAATCTGGCAAAAGCATGATAGTTACACTTCATATTTCTAAGGCATTTGACAGAGTTTGGCATCAGGTTCTTTGGTCTAAAATGCGTGCTTTTAGGATTGATGACTTAATGGATTAGAAATTACATTTCGGAACGTTCAATTCAAGTTATCTTGGATGGTTTCAAGTCTGATATTTACAAAATAAATGTTGATGTGACCCAAGGCTCCGTTCTGTCTCCGACACTCTTTTTAATTTTCATCAACGATCTCTTGTCTGCTACTTCTAATCCGATATATTCCTTTGCTGACGATAGTACTCTCTGCTTTTCATATTCGTTCCCGGACTCCCGTCCCTGCTCGTTGGTTGTAGAACGGGAACGTTAGCGTATGTTAAGCTCATTAAATTCTGATATTAACAGCATAACTGATTGAGGAACCACTAACAGAGCAGAATTTAGTGCTTCCAAAACACAATGCTGTCTGCTGTCATTACAGCGAAATTTAAACACACAGCTATTATGCATGAATGGCGCTTGCATCGTCGAAACTGAAAAACTTTCCATTCTCGGTATGTATGCCAATGATAACCTACGTTGGAATAACCACATATTCTGTGTCGTCAAAAATGCTGCGAAATGTCTAGGTTTTCTTGAGCGATGTAAGAAATCGTTCACCCCTTCCGATCTGGCCTCAATATATAAGACATTCATCCGTTCGAAATTAGAGTACAATGCCCACATCTGGTCGGGTGCTCCTAAAACATCTCTGCACCTGCTAAATAGGAATCAAAACCATCCGGTAAAACTCATAGCTGATACGAATATCACTCAAAAAATAGACACCCTCGAACACCGACGTAATGTCTCATGTCTCACTCTGTTTTATCGCTATTTCCACCACCAGTGCTCTATTGAAATCGCCAGTAGCCCCTTCAAACTTTTAACCGTAACACCCGTCTCGCTATGAATGCTCATCAGCATACCCTCAAGCCCACTTTCGGACATACTCTAAAATATCGTGATTCGTTCCTAAGCCGTACAACCCGAAATGTCCTGCTAAGCCCCTTATTTCCTAGTCATTGTAACCTTCAAACATTTAAAACCAAAGTGTACCTCTTTTTCTATCCTCCCTGATTTTCCTTCGCCCGCGCTGTATGCAAGCATTTTAAGGGTACTTAAATCCCTTGAGCGCGCGCAAATTATATTGTAAAAAAACAAGTCAAACTTTAGATACGTACAGCGAAATGTGATTTGTCAAAAACACAAAAAAGTTCAAATGATTCCTTCTTCGTAATTCTCAACTTTTCATATGTGTAACTCGTATACGAGTGACTGAATTCAAAGATCACTAAACTTCGATCAGCTCTAAATCGCATCTAGTCTTCGAAGATTTTATTTTAATTCTGTTAATTGAATGAATCAATGTTTGAATTCAGGTTGTTTGGGAAATACGCCGATGATTCAGGAGAAAGGCTACTATCAGCCGATTAATACGCAGACACTTACGTTGTCAGATAAAAGTTCTGATTTGCTATGTTTTACTTGTTGCTGCTTATCGTTGTTATCTTCAGTATCTAATACATGTACATTTGTGTTTATGTATCTGCAATTATAATAAGAGCTTTCAGATTCAATGCGTAAAGCTTCTTATCGATTCTTTATCAGCTGAGAATGACATAACTGTGTTTACAAAAATCAAAAAAAATCAAGTTAATCGCACTGTCTCTCGTTGTGCTTGTATGAAATGTAATTTCAGTCAGCTGGCGGCGTTTTACTCACCATAAGGTGGCACAACACATTTCCCCTTTAACTTGGTAACGTCGCGATTTATTTATTTATAGAAAATATTTGACTTATTTATCTGTAGGGGATTAATACACTGTCAACGTGCGTTATCAGTGAAAACATTTAACCAAACGAGTGATAACAATTTATTGGTTTTAATACAACACCAGTGACAGTTATTAGACATTTAACGAACGAACTTCAGGTAAGCAAGAAATACGAAGTGAAAAATTCAAGAATTAAAATGGAAAAACCTCAACCGCCATACTATACTGGGGAGCCATCAGCCCCAGCGGAAGGATACACTGCTCCACTGGGAGGATGTCCACAAGGAGGATATCCACAAGGAGGATATCCACAGGGCGGATATCCACAAGGAGGATATCCGCAGGTAGGATATCCTCCACAAAATGCTGGATATTCTTCTCCATCAACATATCCCCAAGGTGTATACCCACCACAAGGAGGCTATCCACCACAATCGGGATATCCATCACAGCCTGGTTATCCTCCACATGGAGGATATCCTGGTTATCCCCCACAGTCGGGACCACAATCGATTCCGTCAGCTCAGCCAGGATATCCACCACAAAATCAGCCACAGCCAGGACATGTGCCACCACCACAAGTAATCATTACAACCACACCAGTTGTAAGACCTCAAAGAAAACGCGGTTGGTGCGAGGAGAGTCAGCGGAATAAGCCGCAATCCAATTCGCAATCTGCAGGTATGTACTCGTATCTCAAGACCACAAATATTTAAAAAAAAAATTTTTTTTTAAAATATGTTATGTATGTATGTATACGAATATGTGTTATTGTGAAACTAAGAGTCTTTACTCATATTTCGTAGTTGAAGCACATGATTGTTGCGCATTCGATTTCACAGTATGAGTAATCGCCTTTTGTTGTTTGTGTTTCGGCGAAAACATCGATTACAGCGTTTCAAAGCCTTGTGGTAAAAATAATATTATCAGAGTAAAATGAATAATTGAATTTTTCAGCTCATATCTAACAGGTTTTCGATGATAGGGGCTTAGTAGAACTTTGAGGGACCGATTGCCTTTTAATACATGCTTCTGGGAATTCACAACACTGACAGTGATTTAATGATTGAAAGGAATTTATTTTTTGATATATTCATTCCCTTGAGATAGGTACATAGTTAGAAGTGTGTATTACGCATATGGCTACCCCCTGAATACCTGTGTATTTTTATTTTACGGTACCATCTGGTATCATCTGGCAGTATCTGCATTTCTTTATATTTCTCGAGATCATTCACTCGCTGCATGCTTATTAATTATGTTTTCGCTTGTCAATGATTTAATACAGGGTCGTGCAATAGAGACTTTCGGACTTTGATAGTTGATAGCGGCCATATTGTTGAAGCTACATCTGTCAAATTGGCTGTCATTTATTCAGTCTGTTTTGCCAAATCACCATGGACGGACATGTTCGAGCAACGTTCCGCGCGTTGCGCCCATTTTACGGTCGCCATAATCGTCCCACCGAGAGGACTATTCACAGTGTGGTGGATAAATTTGAGTCCACTGGTTCAGTAAACGATAAACCAACACCCGTACGTCGACGAAACGCAAGATCTACCGAAAACATCGCCGATTCGGCGATGTCCGTGAGAGTGTGTAAGAGAATCAGTGGCAGTCGATTTCACGTCGCTCACAAGATCTCGGCCTTTCGCAGACCACAACTTGGCGAATTTTGCGTCGCGACTTGGGCCTGCACCCGTAAAAAATTCAACTGACCCAGCAGCAGAAGGTAAACGACCATAAACAACGACGTGTGTTCGCGGAATGGGCCTGGGAGCAGTTGGAAACTAACCCTAATTTTCATCGAAAAATCATTTTCAGCGATAAGGCCCATTTCTGGATGAATCAATACGTCAACGAACAGAATTGTCGAATTTGGGACGATACCAATCCACATTTCGTCCAATGCATTCCCATAAAGTCACTGTTTGGTGTGGATTTTGGGCTGGCGGCGTCATCGGTTCATATTTCTTTGAGAACGACGTTGGCCAGGCCATCACGGCGAGCACTATAGATCGATGATTACCAACTTCCTTTGGCCTGAGTTAGATGATATGGACACCAACGACATGTAGTTTCAACAGAACGGTGCTACGTGCCACACAGCTCACTCCACATTGGAAATTCTCCACGAGCGATTCGAGGGCATGGTCATTTCACGTGGAGGTGAGGTGATTTGACTCCGTTATACTTTTTTTGTGGGGTTTTCTGAACTCGCAGGTCTATGCGAGTAAGCCACAAAGTACAGCGGCTCTCGAAGCCAACATAACCCATGCCATCGGTCAAATTCAGCGTGATTTATGCACCAGAGTCCTGGGAAATTTGACATATCGAAGCCGCGGCGGACATTTGAACTATGTTATATTTCATACATAATGGCATTGATAGGCCTTTCAAGCGAATAAAAAATTTCGATGATATCTCACACACACTTTGTTTTATTCAAAATTAAAGATAGGAAGCGTTTAATGAAAGACCCTTTACAAAGTAGAGAGTACTAAGCATTTGTGGTGTTACTATTTATACTTATTGAGGTACTTCTGTTACCTGAAGCCCTGCACTACTTGTGCTCTTATCTGTTTATGATTTTTTCATTCACGTCCTTCTTACTTAATTACTTACTTAGATGGTGCTACAGCTCATAGAAAATTGAAGCTTAAGGCAATAAGCCTCTCCAGATAGTTTGCTCCCAAGAGTTAATTAGCTTCAAGTTCATCGAGAACTCTTTTTATTTTCAATGCTATTCAACTGAGAAACGAAGAAGTCAGAAATCATGTTTCTATAGCGCTCTCCATTGACGGCAATATTCTGGCCGGCATAGTCCTTAAAGAAATATGGGCCGATGGTTCCACCAGCCTATAAAGCACACCAAAAAGTGAGTTTTAATGGTTGTAAGGGCGTCTCGACAAAGGCTTCGTGGTTTTCTCCACTCCAAATTCGGCAGTTTTGCTTGTTTACATATCCATTTAACCAAAAATGGGCCTCATCGGAGGACAAAATTTTGCGTTGAAAATGAGGATCAAGCTGAATCATGTTTTCGACCCATTCACGCGGTTTCAACTCTTGCACAAGTTGGATCTTATAAGCTTTTAAGCCAAGATCGTTCCGTAAAATATTCCACAAAGTGGATGCGCATAGCTCCAATTGCTGTGCACGATGGCGAATCGACTCATTTGGATTCTCCTCAACACTGCGCTGCACAACGGCAATAACTTCTTCTGTTCGCGGTTGTTGTCGTCTTTGGGAATGCTTCTTATCCTCTAGAGTGGACGTAACTTGCTTAGATGTACGATTACGTCGATCGTAAAATGAGTGATGAATGTAGCGCACGATAAGTTTGGCGAACAGAACCATGGTTATCAAAATAAGTTTGCACAATTCTGGAGTTAATCTATTCATCGTAAGATGTCAGAACGTACTAACCACAATTCAACTTCCAACTGCTAAATTGACAATCTGTAGAAACAGTGCTGCCAGCTTAAAAACTAAACCTCTAAAAAAACGCCCTATATATCCTCGTTTAAAGTTCTACTATGCAAATGGGACCAGCAATCATCTGAAATCTGTTCATGATGATCAAAAATATCTTCTTCCGCCTTGCATGCTTCTGCGCCATTAAGTAGGGCTCTTTTCTAGAATCTACTTAGTACTTCTTGACAGGATCTTACTACTCAACCGCCTTTTTAAGATATAGCGATTGGTAGGTGTTAAGTGTCACAATCGCCGAAACTGACAGCCATACCAATGTTTTGCGCCCCTTCTTGTTGACAGCACAAGGTTTTGCTCTCATTTTCAGCTGCTTCTATTACAATATCATATGTGTCCTTAAGAGCCAAGAAAGAAACGGTCAGATATTCTGGCTTTTGTCTAGGATCTCAACATCCAGGACTTACCATGTAATCAGATCGTGAATAAATGGTTTAAAGCATTTACACAGTGTGGCATATCGTGTGCGCTTTACAGTTGGCTCAAAAGAAGGGCATATTTGTGTGGAGACCGCTTCCATTCCAGCATTCTGCTAAATCCCGGAAATAAGTTAGTCTATGCTCTCTATCAAGTAATTCCTTGGTGGTGAAAACACCTTGACTGTTTAGACATTGGTATCTTTAACTAATTTTGGCTTGATGATCGGAAGTATTGGCTTTCATCGCTCAAGTTCGTTTAGTTTGAGAGCAGAATACGGGTCATCTGCGGGGTTTAACAATCTATCAAAGTGTTTTTTTTTTCATATTCTCGGCACTCATCGAATTTACCATCTAATCTAATTTTGCTTGCTCAGCTCTACAGATCTCTTTTCGGGTCTTGTTCTCGTTATCTTTTGACAAGACTTCTAAATATTTCTCCTGCCTTCTTATCAAGATCTTCGTTCTTCCTCCTCTTTTACAGAGTCACGAGCCGTTCTTGCCATTCTACGCAGTGGGGTTTCTTAGACAATTATTTTAAGTAATACGAGTAGATATACGTGCGTTCACTTCTCATCAACACAGTGATTTCGTGAGGCATTTTCGGCGACCACTTAACGTCAATGTCACTGATCTTCAGCATTTGATTCAATTCGCATAGACTCTGTCGAAAGATTGAGATTCGTTAAAGATTTTGGTGGTTTGTTGATGTTCCAGCCGTTTAACATTTAATCTCCTCACTGTATTTCTCCATTGCTGTGGCTTTTAAGTTAATCCGTAGAGAAATAAGTGCGTGTGCTTAGAGAAGTATGCATTTTCGATTTATCGAAGCCATAAGCTGTTAGAGACGCTGACAATTTGGACCCTTCATCGATTATTCATCATACAATCGTAGCTCATAACCATCGGGATTTCCAAGAAGGTAGCAGGGCCGTATCTCAGATCGATTTAATACCCATCTGACCGAAATCATTCCCGGGCACAGAGAAAGTCGGTTTTATAACTATACTGCAACATGTATTTTGGGGTCATTGTATCTATGCATTAGATCAGAGTCAAAATACAGTCGTGTGTTGAGAAGATTAGCTGAAAATCAATTTCGGGTATACCAATCGTAGATTACATTCAGGGCTACAAACTTTCGCTGGGCATAATCGACAAACTCTATAGCTACACTATATTTAGGTCTGATCCAAGTCGTCTGAAGTATTTCATGCACCATAGCAGTAAAGACAGAATGTCGAGCCGGAGGCAACCCATGCCTATTCCCGCCATCACATATTGATCACAGTCAGCATTCACAATCAGGGTCCTATTCATTAGCATTGCGCTTATCCACAGAACTAGTGATTCGTCTACGTCGTGTTGTTTGTTCGACTTACACGCCGTTAGGAATAAAGTTCGCGTTGTTGAAGACACCCAACATCTTGATGAAAATACCAAATGCAGGCTATTTCTTGTGGTTCTGCCCTCAAGATTTTGAAGCGCAGTCTCGCAGAATCTTTCGTAGTAGTGCATATTGGACAGTGGATGCATTCGTAATGCAGTTTTTGGTACATGAAGCTCAAGTTGATTGGTTTATAGCTAGTGGCAGGCGCGTAGCTAGTTTTTTCCAATTTTTTGTGCAAAGTCTGCTCTTACTGTTTGCCAGGTATTCGGTATGCAGTGCCAGGCTAGCAGTGAAAATTATCTTCAGTGTTGCCAGCAGATGGTCTATACCTTTCTGTAGCATAACTGGGCATAAGTCATCAGTGTAAGGCAAAGTGAATCCATATCTCAGCACACTTCCATCCTCGACAATAGAAGCTGGTTGTGAGCTGGTTTTGATCAGCGTAAGTGGTAACAGATTTTCTGAATGCTTGTAGTCCGGCTGATTTTCCCTTTTTGTTTTGGTTTTTTCGCAAAAGTCTTCATAGAGGGCGCTTTTTGAAACCTAATTTAATTGTAATTCTTCATGGAATGAGAGCTCTTCTACAGTCTGTGTCGTTATGAGTTTAGGAGGAGTAGTAAAGATCGAGACGGCTCGATTCAGCATTGGAGCCTCCGACAGTAGTTTGCAGCACATAATATGAGTAGAGTACCTGTTGGATAACGTTGACCTGGAGACGTTATCGAATCCAGGGGATGAAGTAAAGATTCAATTCTTAATGAAAGGTCATCGAAAGTTTTCCTTCCTTCCATTCTAGTCCCAGTTTTTGATTTTCCAGAAATACCTATTGCTTATAAGTGTAAAACCTTGTATTTAGATACACGTATCTTTAATGTATCTGGACCATATGCCTCAGTTTTAATTCCAATGCGTACATACTTGTGTTTCAGCCTAACTCTGGTCATTAATGAAGACCTTTCTCAAGATGTTTGCATCTGCGTAGTTTCTCCCAATTAATATCTTTGATTTTTTCTATACCTAGTGCATCTGGAGTACATTTATACCTCTATTTGGACATGACTCAGCCATAGTTCATTACAGCACAGTCGATAATAATTGTTCCGATTGATGGCATTGTGAAGGTGATATCTGGCAGTGGCTTTTATTTTTAAAAGCAATCTATCTTTTTTAGGTACTCGTAGATAAAGTTATTGTATGACTAAACTTGAAACAATATAACTGATGGCTTCCCGAGTTGTTATCAAATATTTGTGTTTTTTTTTGGTTCATGTGAAAACAAAGAGGTGTTGTTATCTAATAGATATTAAACTGAATTCTATTGAATCGAAATTGTGAGCCAAATTCTACCAAATTTGTTTGTACGAGTACCTATGTTTCAGCTTTTACTGATTTTTAACTAAAGTAGGGAAGTATCGTCTATTTCAGTTGGTCGATAGAATAAGTAATGAATCAATCTGTTATAAAACGCCAAGTCCAAAAACCTTATCACAAGAATATCAACTTGAATTTCCTTTTATATAATAAGTACATGCAGAAGGGATTATAAGCTGGCTGGAGTCAATTAGAAGGCTATGGAAAACCTCATTGGTCTTAAATGTCTGTGATCTATAATGACTATGAAATAAAGAACTCGGCAGGACTCTCAAAAGATTGCATGATTTAACAAAGAATCAAGATTTTTAGAAAAGAGAATGCTTAAAGCTAAACTCAAAGTATTCATAGCGAGACAGGTGTTACGATTGAAGGTGTGGAGAAGCGAACGCTATAGCTAATTTCTATGGCGCACTGGTGGTGAAAATAACGATAAAATAAAGTGAAAGAGGGCACGTTACACCAGTATAAGAAGTTGTCAATTATCTAGTAAATAAAACATCGCGTCTGAAAATTAAAAAGAATATCGGCTATAGTATGAAGCCCTGAGGCATGCCACGATGGATGCATCGTAGTAGCATTGTTACAATAATGACTCACAACCTCTATTATGGTTAGGTTTGTGTTATCGGGTAGTTTTCCATTAAGACGCCAATAAGCAGCCTACAGTTTTTTGTGCCGAGTGGCAGCAGAAAGACCGTTGAGTTCTTAGAGACATCTGTAAGCAATCATTTGTTTGCAATTTGGAGAGTCTTACCACCTACGGTTGCAGTAGTAAAGACCGTCAGCGATTCGTCTAGATTGAGGGGAGGCGTCAAACCTTTAGATTTATTTTGCTGTAGTTTTTACAAGTTAAATGTTATGTGGATAAGACGTCGAAAACGGAAGCCTTGAAGAAAGGGACCAGTCGCTGTATCACCACCACTTTTATGTCAAACTGTCATTCAGAATTCCATAAAAAAAACGCAAATATGTCACGAAAGCCGAGAAGCGCATTTATTGCAATTGTCACCTATCTACTCCATTCGTCTTTTTTGATTTAAAGCCAGAGGTATGCGATGGAAAAGCATGTTTGATTAGATCTGTGTGCATTACTGATACAGACCTTACAACTCTCTTCTGGATAAACAGTTGGTCATTTTGTATAGGCACGGCCACGGAGCAACTAAGTTGTTGAGCTAATCAGTAATTTGACGATGTGGTCCCCTTTCCTTTCCTCCAGCTTTTTGCATGCTAATAGGGCCATCCATGCTTTGGTTACACAATGCTGTAGTTTATTTACATTTATCAGCAGGCTTCGATGGTTCAATTATGTATACAAAGGAATGCAGGGTGGTTTCTACAGCTTAAATACAAAGATAACAAAAGCGCGATTGAATTCATATTCTAAAGAAGATTGAAGTCAATACACAATTCCAAAAATTTTCAGAGAGAATGACGACAAGCTTATAGGTCTTAAGTCATGGGGATACACACTGAAGCTTATTTCTGCTTTAAGACCTACAGACGTATCCTATTTAGGCAGCCATGTTAAAGCTATGACTGCGGTTTTTACATCTTGGTATACAAAATGTCATCTCTTCGCAGGGACTTTAATAGTTTGAAGGCACTTGTAGTTTAATCAATATCCGCTCTGATAACCAGACTGTTCTGAATGGAGTGGGAGTCTCTGCTGACTAATGGCTTCGGAGATCAGTCGGCAAAATGAGATTTCAGAAGAAGTTCAATAGACCCTCCACTGGAATCTAGCTTAATCAAATAGCTATAAGCACTTGGATCTCAGGTGGAAATTTTTCAAGGGATTCCTTTATATTCCTACAAAACAAATTCCAAAACTTGCCTTCAAGTTTTTATACGTTCAGTTTGAATTTTTGTAAGGAGCTGTTTATAGGAAATCCAGTCAGAACTAAAATTACAGTTCTGCTAGAAAGCCGTCATCGTCACCATCCTGACAACAAGGTGGATTCGACTTTCTTTAAGTGTTCTCGACAGCCTTATTGTATGTAATCTAGTTTGTCGGCCCAGATTTTCAGACACCTAAAGTATCCCTATATTTATGCTCCGAGGGTCAATATCAAAGGTTGTCAACCCTTATACAAAAGTAAAGATTTCTGCAGATAAAACCTTGAAGTATCTGACACATATTATTGATATTGGGTGACTCGCATTTGCTTCACATTTTACGGTAAAAGAGAAAACAAGATCATGGTTATCTTCGTTTGTGCTATTCCGGTAATGAACCCTGATTTCTACAAGGTGGCGCAAGACTTGTCATCCGATGTTCTTTGGCTGTAATTTCTTTTTGTGAATGAAAAACTTTAGTTTTGTTTTTGGATTATGTTTACTTGATGAGTTGGATTTTTTTCCATTAAGTCGAAAAAATGATATCGGCTAAGCGGCCGCCGACAAAATTTATGATCATTCCAGCCCGACTTGTAGCATTTTGAATCAATCTTGCCAGAACTTCCGGCGATAAGTCCTCGCATTCTTAACAGATATTCACTTTGAAGGCTTCAAGAGTCTGAGGCTAGTTGACTTAGGTTCCTGACTTCAAAAAACCCCCACAAAAATAAGTCTGGAACGATTAAATCAGGTGATCTTGCCGGCCAGTGGAAATCACCAAAACGAGAGGTTAGGCTACCCGGAAATGCAGCCTTCAGAATTTCGGTTGTGGCTCGTGCAGTATGCGCCGTTACTCCATCCAGTTGAAACCACATGTTCTACAGCCCCATTTCATCCAATTGAGGAAAGTGAAAGTTGTTAAGCATGGCTCTGTAGTGCTCGCCGTCCATAGTAGTCGTTTGGTCCGTGGAGTTTTCATCTTCAACCACAGCTGCGATATTTTCAACAGAGAATAGCTAATCTTAGTTTCGATGCTAACTGGAGCTTCAAAACAATCATATTTCCCAATTTTAGTCCTCCCTCCTCACTTATCCGATACAAAGCCCTTACACATCAATCCTCTAACCCCTTTTCACCCAAGCCCCCGCGACAACGCGTCTCTTTCAACTTAAACCCAACCACCCATATTAACCCTTCTCAACCTTCTACGCCACCAAACCCAGCTAGCAGCTCATTTCGTAACTTCGACCTCATAATAAGTATCATAATTTTATTAACTCCCATATCTTAAACCCTACATCTCATCCCTCGTCCAACTCCATATCCAACCATTTATCTTCACCCCCCCCTCCCCCAATTGCACATATTCTTGACCCCCTTTTTTCCCACGGTTAAACTAACACAACAAATAAATGGCACTACAGAAAGTCACTATGCACTCTCTAGGCTAAGAGAAGGAAAATATACGGAAACATTCCTCTACTTCTTGCCTATCTACATGACAAATCGGACGAAGGAAAGACTAAAGCCAGCGTCATAGTTTCCATTCAGCTGGAAGGCCTCCATACCAAACCTATCAGTCTCAGGAATCTTTATGTCAGGTACCACAAGATTTTTAGCATGTCCCCTCAGAAAGTGACAGACGACCTCGCTGCATTCGGCCACTACGTCCACTCTAATCGAGTCTCACACCTACAGCGAAGCCGAGCCGACCACGATAAATTTTTTCGTCCATATCTTGCCTCCCTTGCCAGCACTTAAACTATCCCGCCTCACACCTCCACCCCACACTATCTCTCTTAGTTTTTACTACCAGAATGTAAGAGGTCTTCCCTCTAAAACCAATGCTGTTCTACGTCAATCGTATGCTCTTGCCTATGATATTTACACCCGGACTGAAACCAATCTGATTCCCGACAAGAATTGTTCCCCCTACTTTTAATGTTTTTCGCGACGACGATCCTACTATGATTCCCCCTATCGAGGCGTCCTACTTGCGATCCACAACAGTCTTAACTCTTCTCCCATTACCATTTCATTATCCTCTAAAGTCGACTTTGCCGCAATAAAAATATCACTCCCCTTCAAGTCCCTTTAGGTTATGTGTTGTTACTATCCTACCAGCTCAATCTATTGAATCCTATCAACTTGCTATCGATGCGATCGTCCAGTTAATTGACCTGTCTGACTCTATTGATGATATCCTTATTTTCGGCGACTTTCTTTTTCAACTCCAGTGGACTCTATCAGATGATATATCATTTTTCATCGCTTCAAATGTTAACTCAGCTAAGGAATATCTCTTCTTAGATCGTTTAACAGGCACAAGTCTACGCTAAGTCAGCGGTATATCCAAATACCTTAGACCTTATCTTCACAATAGATTTGATTAACTCCTCAGTCCACTTCCCCAACAACTTTTTCATTCTACGATTTTCATAAAGCAAACTTTAGCAAAATCAGTGACTATCTTAGCAGATCCCTCTTTATATTTCACAACCTAAGTATAAATGACGAATTATTTAATTCTTTTTCCCTTTACGTTCCGTTTTCCCGCCTTAAAACATCATCTACTAGTCCTCCCCGGTATAATCGTAAGCTTCATTCCTTACGAAATAAGAGAACGGATTATGGGCTGTTTTCCTTCGCACCAGATCCTTTTCCGAATATTACAGCTATCTTGGCACTTATCTTCATATCACCGAACCTTACAATTCCCTTAACAATACCCAAATCAACCTTATAAATAACCCTAAGTCCTTTTTCAAATTTGTTAACTACAAAAGAAAGTCCGATTGCTACCCTCCTTCCCTTTCGTTCAATAACAAGTCATCAACAGATCCATTCACCATTGCCAACCTATTTGCCACCTTTTTCAAACAATCCTTCACCAATGTCTCCTGTATCACTTTGTTTTATCGCTATTTCCATCACCAGTGCTCCATTAAAATCGCCAGTAGCATTCCGCCCACTCATACTCTAAAACATCGTGATTCGTTCCTACGCCGTACAACTCGCTTATGGAATGCGCTGCTGATCTCTGTATTTTCTGGTCGTTATATCTTACAAACATTTAAGAACAATGTACATCGGTATCTGTCTTTTCTTCCTCCCTCCTAAATTTCCTTCGTCCGCGCTGTGTACAAACATTTTTAAGGGTACATACGAGTAAACCCATTGAGCGCGTGCTCATTATAAAAAAAAAAATAAAAAATGCCGTCGGCGTTTCATACGGGTGGATCTTTCAAGTTCTCTGTTAAGTCTTCGTAGTTTACGAAAGATGCATATTGCGTCGCAACACTTGCCTAGAAAGGTTATCAGCAATCTCCCTTCCCGCAATCTCATACAAATTTTTCACCTTTTTCTTTATCTTTTTATAGATTCTAGAAGACCAAAGTTATGTATTATTGTCCGCTCTTGTTGGGGCACCCAAAGATCATCCTGAGAGATCCTTTTGGTTTTTAATGAATAATTTGTGCTTGATTTATTTTTAAGCAAACCCCTAACGTTTTAGCTAGATCTTGATCGCTTCTAATACTATACTCGTATTGACAGTGAATGTATCAAGATTGGCCAGAATCTTTCCTGTGCTTAGTTTTGTAGGACATTTATAAGGTCATCTTTGTTGGCCCCAATATTCAAACTACAAGTACTTTCTCATATACCACCTTGATCAAAAAGTTCCCGACCACACCACCGTGTGACGCTCCCATTGTTCCGATTAGAGTTCTGTTTTTTTTTTGTTAAGTTGGTAAATCTCTAAATCTTAGCGTCATAGCTTGACATTTGCAAAAGTTACGTAGCCAAGAGTACATCTATCTCTGTGTGTGTTGGCGATTTTTTACAATTTTAGAAATTTAATCACCAACGGACTTGTATTAAATTTTGCGTAAAAAACGGATTTAGTCTTGCGCGAACGTTGGAAATGTTGGAAAAGTGTTTCGGCAACGATTCTCTAAAGAAAACGGTCGTTTACCAGTGGCACGAGCGGTTCAAAAGTGGTCGTGAGTCAATCGAAGATGATGAACGCAGTGGCAGACCATCGACATCGAAAACCAACGAAAACATTGATGAAGTAAACGAAATGTTGGTCAATAACCGCAAATTAACCATCAGAGAGATAGCGGAGGACTTGAACATTGCCTATGGATGCGTCCAAGACATTTTGGTTAATGGTTTGGGTTTCCGTCGTGTAGCAGCAAAGTTGGTGCCAGAAGACCTCAATTTCATGCAAAAAAGAGAGCGTGTTGACGTCGCAAAAGAGATGATTTGCGAGGCTGAATTCGATCCCACATTCATCAAAAGGATCATTACTGGAGACGAGACGTGGCCGTGGGTTTATGAGTACGATACGCAGTCCAGACATCAGGCAAGTGAATGGCGTTCACCAAATGAGCTGAGACCAAAAAAACCACGTCGTTTTCAGTCATAAAAGAAGGCAATGCTCACGGTTTTCATGGATTACAACGGTGTAGTGCATCATGAATTTTTGCTAGAAGGCCAGACAGTAAACAAAGAGATTATTTGGGCGTTATGAGACCAGAATTGTGGGCAGAAAACTCGTGGATTTTGCACCATAAAAACGCACAGTGGCACAGTGCTATCATTATTCGTAATTTTTTGACGAAAAATGCAACAAATACCATCCAACAGCCACCGAATTCACCTGATTTGACTCCCTGTGACTTCTTTCTGTTCAATCGAGTGAAAAAACCACTACGATGAACGCGTTTCAGCAGCCGAGAGGAAGTAATGGAAAAATCGCAGGAAGCACTGATGGACTAATCGAAAACCGAATATAAAAAATGTTTCGAGGATTATATCAAGCGCTGGCATAAGTGTGTTGCAGTCGATGGGGATTACTCTGAAGGGGACAATATAGATTTAGATGAATAAACTTGTATTTGCAATTTTCTGAATACATTCCGAGAACTTTTTCTTTAAGGTAGTATACTCCAGACCCAATAGCTACTTTGAACTATTGAAGACAAGTCTTAATTTCTGAAGGGCGATCCGGGGAGATTCTCTAATTTCTGAGATATAATGGCATCCGTCATCTTAGATTTCGATCTTCTATAACTGTCAGTCTCACTGTCAAGTGTTAGTTCAGTTTGTTCGATAGAAAGAATGCAGCGCAGGTAACAACATCGGAAACTTGTGCTCATAGGTAATTTGGATGCATGATGATGACGTTCACTCAGAATGGATGAAATGAATTGAATATTTATTAAATTGATTAAACAAAAAATTAACACTTTGAAATTTTTAAATTTGTAAATTGCATTAAAGTAAAATGAATCTTCTATTTCAGCGTCGATGATTTTCACATCTGGTGGCATGAGTTTGGCTTGGAGTGCAGGCTTCCATCCACCGTATACGCAACTGAGCAAACCTGCTTACATGCATATGCAAGTTTGTTGGTTTGTCGCCATTATCATTGGATCTTTGTTGTCAGCTATTTTGGTAACTAAGCTAAAAAAGAAAATATTTAATGTACGATAAGTATGACTTTCTCTTCACTAGACAACTCAGCTAAATTCTATTTTTTTTCTTCTCTAATCTAGTACTTGTCATCGATTCTTGTCCTGGTAAATGGAATTCTCTATACCTCTGTGCCAGATAATGTGACAGCCATTGTTATAGCACGCTATTGCGATGGTATAGCATTCGGATTATCTCTCCTCCCGGCTATAGTATCAGGTTCAGAACAATCAGTGAAGGGATTTAGAGGAAGGGTCCTTTCTATTGAACAAACCGGCTTGGCCACAGGAATTATGCTCAAAACAATCTACATGAACTTTTGGGGCTATGATTGGTATTTTAACGCTAATCAAATGCATGGCATCTTGGCTATAGTTTATGGTGCAATCGGTTTGCTTTTCACCATCATATTTACAATTGAATCGCCCATTTTCTATTTGCGGAAAAATGAAGAGACAGAAGCAACGAATTGCCTTCGTCGTCTTCAAAGACTTCAAGAAGTAACCAACGAAACATATGCGCTACTGGCTGAAGATAAACTGGTAGTCCAAGAGGACGATGTTAGAGGCCGCTCACAAAATATATCTATGGGCATAGTGCCAGTGATTAAAGTAGGCCTATACCGGGCTTTCGTAGCGATGTCATTTACCGTGCCGCTTACTTGGGCACTATTCCTTTCTTCAATGTTCAGTTCAGATTATGCCGCCGAATGGACTACGTACACTTATGGCATTCTGCGTCTCATTGGAACGTTCATAGCGATATTCACTTTGGATCGTATGGGACGTAAGGTACTAAGTGCATTTTCATTGTTGGTCGGAGGTGGACTATTGATCGGTGTTGGATCGATATTCTCAACTTACTGGAATTTTACACAATCGGACAAGATGGATTCAGTCATTGGATTGTTGCTGACTTATCAAATTTTCGCAGGCATTGCCGCTCCATCGAGCACGTGTTATTTGGGAGAGGCTTTCTCTATATCAGTGAAGCCGTTGTTTATATTTATTGCAATCACTATTGAGAATATCGTTCAAATTATTATTGTCTGTACATTTACTAACTCCTTGTCATCAACATCAGACTATGCATATGCTGTGGGAGTACTTCAGCTACTATTTGCAATTTTCTTTTTTGCAACAATGCCAGAAACTAAGAACACAACACTACGTGAAGCATTGGCCAAATTTAAGAAATCACTAAACCTTGGAACGTCATAAAGTTGAAGTTTAAAAACATTTGAAGGACTCATGGAAATTTGTCGACAAAGCTCCTATTTTCTATGTACTATATGCCGAAGAGATTTGAATAATAAAGTGCCTTCTGTTAATTAAGAATTAATAAACTTACGTGTTTTTCTATTTGACGATGTTTCTTCTTCTCATGGTTTAGAGTGGGAACAGGTCAATATCATTGGCATCGTTAAGATTTGTTAGATGAGATGCCGTTGAAAATTGTACCCTATGCTTGTCAAAACGAATTCTATCTGTCACTTTGCTGAGTTCCCGGACCGGAGATATTTACAATCATTGCCTTCCAGAAAAGTCCGCTGCATATATGTATTGCACGTAGCTTTAGATGTGTCATTTCAATCAAGAACTGCTTTGTCAACTTCTTAATGGGTTCGTAACTATGGAAATTACCCTCAAAGTGATGGGTCAGAGTTCACAATAGCCTACACCAGCGCTATGGTGCTGGATTGCAAGGGCTACAGTTCGGTTGGGCGGAAGTAACTGTCCCGTGAAAATCGCATATCGGGAATGGAAAGTTTATCGGTTTCAACGATGCAAGTGCCATTCATAGATAACGGTTGGGTACTTAAATTTCGCTTTAACGACAGCAGACAGCATTGTGTGCTGTCAGACAATTGGTTATGCTGTTGATATCGGAATTTAATGAGCTTAACATACGCTGCCGTTCCCGTTCTGCAGCCAAAGAGCAGGGACGTGAGTCCGGGAACGAATATGAAAAGCAGAGAGTCAGCAAAGGAATATATTGAATTAGAAGTAGCAGACAAGAGATCATTGATAAAAATTAAAAAGAGTGTCGGAGACAGAACGGAGCCCTGGGGCACACCAGCACTTATTTTATGAATATCGGACTTGAAACCGTCGAAGACAGACATTGAAGAAGAGAGTCATCGATCCGAAAAACACGCATTTTCGACGCATTGATAGCAAAATCTGTCAAATGCCTTAGATATGTTATATCAAGTGCAACTATCTTGCTCTCGCCAGATAGAGTGTAGAGTTTGGTTACACTTTTCAGTAAGACATGCCATAAGATCACCTGCTGGTGCAAAAGCCATACTGCCGGTCATTTAGAAATTTGTGTGTTTCGAGATATTTCATGAGCTGACGGTATACGAGGGTTGTCTGAAAAGTTTCCGATCGAACAATGATACAAGACATTTTTTCTCAAATTTTTTTTTATTTTTCTACATAGTCTTCTTGTAACTCTACATATTTCTCCCAGCGATGCTCCCATCTCTCTAACCCGTCCAAATAGTACTTGGCGTTTTTCTCTGCAAAATAATTGTTCACGAAGGTGATTGCCTCTTCATTTGATGAAAATCTCTGTCCTCCGAGCGCAGTTTTTAGATGAGGGAACAAAAAGAAGTCGCTTGGGGCTAGATCTGGTGACTAAGGCGGTTCAAACCGTAATTCATAAATTTTCGCCATGGCAACCGCTGAGGTGTGAGACGGCGCATTGTCTTGGTGAAACAGGATTTTCTTTTTCTGCAAATGTGGCCGATTTTCCGCAATTTCTGGCTTCATCTTGGCAAGGAATGATGCGTAGTATGCTCCTGTAATGGTTTTTCCTTTTTGAAGATAATCGATTAAGAAAACTCTTTTACTATCCCAAAAATCAGTCGCCATCACAGTTTTTGTTTTTTTTGGAACCGGCTCGCCCTTTGCAGTCCACTGTTTTGAATGAATTTCTCTTTCGGGCGTATAATGGTGTATCCAAGTTTCATCTACAGTAATTAATCGGCGCCAAAACTCGGATTTATTGCGCCTAAACTGCGCCAACAGAGCGTTGGAAATGTCCATTCGAACACGTTTTTGGTCTAACGTAAGCAAACGCGGCACCCAACGCGCGGACAGCTTTCTCATGCCTAAATCTTGATTTAATATGTAACAAACACGTTCTTTGGACATTTTCATAACCTCTACTATCTCTCTCACTTTAATTCGGCGGTCATCCAACACCATTTGGTGAACTTTAGCAATGTTATCGTCAGTGGTTGCGGTTTTTGGACGTCCCGAACGTTCATTATCTCCCAAGCTCTTACGGACACGTTTAATTTCAGCTGCCCAAAATTTTACTGTGGTAAATGATGGTGCAGAGTCCCCATACACAAAGTCCAACTCATTTTTGATTTGCGTAGGCGCCTTGCATTTCAAAAACAAGAATTTAAAAACAGCTCGATACTCAATTTTTTCCATTTTCACAAAAAACACTCACATCGACTCACTCAAACGACTGTCAACTGTAACTGTCAAAAGATGCACAACTTGCATTCACTAGCTTTTATTGGCGAGTGCCGCTATCTTTACGTTGCGGACAACCTCGTATCAGCGTTTCCATGACCTTGGAAAGAAGGGATGTAAGTGCAATGGATCTGTAGGAGGAGAGGGAGGAAGATTCGCCTTTTTTAGGGACGGGCTGGCCAAATGCTGTTTTCCATCTGCTCGGAAAAAGTCCTAAAGACTAGGAGTAGGATGAAAAAGTTTACGCAGTAGTTTTGCAAGCGTGGAAGAATACCTCTTTAGAAGAAGGGGAGATATACCATCTGGACCAGCGGATTTATGTATGTTGGGATCTTTAAGTACTCTTGCTACTATACGGGTGCGAAAGTGGATTCGTCCCATTGAAGATTCGACGGACTCAAGTGTAGGCGGGGACAAAGCACAATCTGGGAGTGTTGAGCTAGCCGCAAAGTGTTCAGCAACCAGATTGGCCTTGTCCAAAGAGCTGACAGCTGGAATGTCATTGTAAATGAGCGTTGGGATGGAGGATGAGGCAGAATTTGTAATATTTTTGACGAACGATCAAAAGTTTTTACTACCTTTGGGACATTGTAGTATTTCTTTCCTCAACTTTTGGTCGTATTGAAATTTCACACAGAAGAGCACATCAACGCAGTACTTGTCAGGGTGAGAAGATAAAAACAAGTCCAGGGTGTTGGCGGTATGACTACCAATGTCTGGGATTCGTGTGGGCTCATTTACAAGCTGAGTTAAATTATTTTCCGTAGCGAAGATCTCAACACACCGTCCTTCGGGTGTTGTCTGTCCAGAATGTCGAAGCCATTCAGAATTATTTATATTGAAATTGCCCGTAATGACCATTTCAGTATGAGGACACAGGGATACAATTCTTTATCTGGAGTCAGACAGTGGAACAAACTCTTTTAAGGTCGAATACTACGAAGTTTGGTAACGAAAACAAGTTAAACGAAACAGAATGCATGATAAGGGAACCGTGCAGTGATTTTTAAGGATTTCTGGCTACCCAAGCTGACGCGTGTCATCTGCTGAATTCTAAAAGTAACTAAAAAAAAATAGAGGATGTGCTAACTCGTGTCCATACCAAGAACCATTGGCTTGGTACTAAAAAGTAGGAAGTCTGTACTCAAAGAAAGTGCCAGCAAAAGCAACTCTATTCTAGTCTAGACAAAATTCCTGTCGGGGCTATTAAGTCCAATTGAGGGTAAACAAAAGACCCAAGCCAGCATGTATTTTTATACGATATTTACTCAATCCCAGTTAATCCTCAACATTTCAAATAATCCTGATTTACTCTGTAAGAGCCGTTCCATGTTGAATACAAAATCTCACATAATATCTAAACAGGAAACAGTGGTTTTGGATGTATGCGGAATTTCACATTATCTTACGATGAGTGATCTAAAGGACCGAGAGCTACACTTATTCTATTTGATTAACTCTAAGCAACAACATGTGAGAAACATTCATCCCTTCGGTTTCATACTATCGCGTGACTTGGTATCAACAATGTTCACTGTTAGACAAGATTTCCTACAATAGGAGCACTGCAAGTTAACGACTTAATGATATCCAACAGTTACGCTGAGGAGATTATTGATTGAAAAGTACTATTAGAGGTTTCCATTCCTGAGAATGTTTCAAATCCCGACTTTGCTTAAGAAGATAAATTTGGGAAGAACCAACTGGAAAAGCTCAAAACAAGATAAAGGGTAGAAGAAGCTGTTTAAAATCTGAACGATGTTCTTATTAAGTGTGCCCTACTAGAAAGGTGGTCGCTGCTCTGCCCTTCTGATATGATAGGTTGTGGCAAACCACCACTATGAAACCTATGGTTTGATGATGAATCCTGGCTGGCTCATACACAATAACAGAAAGCATATAGACTGGCCATGAAAAGGAGGGCGTGGGCTCTAAAAGAAAAAAAAGCAAGGACGAGGAGTGACTTCTCGGAAGGAAGAAGAGAGAAAATGAGATCGAGAAAATTAGACTCCAACAATGGAATGTTGTGGGTTCGCGTAATTAAAGACAAAATAAATCCGTCATTGTCCGATTTTAACGGATATTTCACGGATGCGGTCAGTCTAGTTCACAAATCTTACTCGCAGAATTCGGGTAAACGGGTGTTGAGCGTAGGAGTTGTGTCCAGTTTCAAATGCAAGCATAAATATTTTTTATATCAATGCCCCCAGTTTCATGATCTCATGGGTTAATTCCAACAAAATCTGCATCAATTGCCTTCGCGTCAGCACAGCTTCTTAGAGCGTAAATTTTTGAATTATAACACGTGCGGCTTAAAACACAATACGATGCTCCATCATGAAATCGTGTCGCAGCCATAATGCTAATCAATCACTTCAAATGGTGCTCCGGGAGGTTTATCAATTAATTTAGCCCAAAATTCATATTGCGAGTGCTTCACAATGTTACCTACGGCTATAATCATAGTCAAGAATAGGAACGATAATCTACAGCCGTGTAGAGCTCTTCTTGACTCAGGGTCGCAAGCGACTTTAATTTCGGAATCGTGTATACAACGGATCGGGTTAAAACGCGGTCGTAAGAATTCCCATTTTTGGTATAGGGCAATGTAAAGGTGGCAACGGTACTAAAGGCCAAGTCGAACTCTTTATGTCATCAAATGTTAACACCAATTCCTTCTCGATGCAAGCCTTTATTTGATATACACCCTGCCTGACCGACTTCAGATTGCTATAATTTCCAAACCGTTCATGACAGGGAGCTCAAATTTCGACACATGACAGATAATTTTATTATTTACAAGCCTTTTAAACGATTTGCGTCTCAGTTGTGGTGAAAAATTTTTATCCGCGATGGAATTCAAACGTGATAGTGTGATTGCTTTATATTTGGCTGGAAAACCACAAAAAGCTATCGTTAGAGCCCTCCAGCACCTCAACGTGAATAAATTATTTGTGCCTCGAACCATAGCTCGTTACCGTGATACTGGCAGTGTTGCAAAACACCATGGAGATGGTCATAAAAAAAAAAACAACATCGGCAGAAATGGTTCGGAAAGTGAAGGCTCGAATTGAGCAAAATCCGCGTCGAAGTGGAAGAAAAGTTAAAGTTGCGAAGGAGCGAAGTTAGAGTTGAAAGAGCGAAAGAATTGCTACGCTTACACGAAAGTGGTGAGTTGCCGAATTTGGTTTCTTCCGATGAGTCGCCATTTGTTGTCGAGCAATATGTCAACAAACAACCGCCATAACCGCCGATGGTCGCTCTCCACTCGTATTTTTGGACCGTGGCGTCAAAATTAATGCGATCGTATACCGTGAAACTGTCTTAGAAGCAGTATTGAAGCCTTGGGCAAACAATCATTTCGGTCGGAGACCGTGGACATTTCAACAAGACTCGGCACCGTCTCACAAAGAGCGTGTCAACCAAGATTGATTAAAAAACAATGTTCCACACTTCATTTCTTCGACACAATGGATTGCAAATTCTCCGGATGCAAATCTGTTGGATATCTCTGTCGGGGGTATTTTGAAGGCGAAGGTCGGCACTAAAAAATACCAAAGTTTGGACCACCTCAAACAATTACTTCGCCGGGAATGGGCGAAAATACCGCAGAGCCACTTGCGTGCAGCGTGCGATGCTTTCTTCGGCCGTCTCAAGGCCATTATTCGCGCCAAAGGTGGACATATTGAAAACTACTGATACAATTTGAAAATTGATGTATTTTCCAAAATTTTTTGCTTTGGCACAATACAATTTATCAAAAAATAAAAAAAAAATATAGCATTTTAAAAAGTTAGAGTTCCAGTCATTCACCCTGTATATCCTCAGATGAAAGAGCACGTACGCATCGAACCGCTAGGGGATGTCTATAATTCCGAAATAGGCGAATACATCGGGCGATGACGCGGAAAAGTCTTTTGAGGTTAGAAAACCGCGCACAAATATCAAAGCCTCTGTTGGTGGAGTAACTAGATAAACGTATAACTTTATCTTCAATACTTTTAGTGACGCTAGGCAGACTGGAAGTAAAAACCCGATCTCGTAGAAACTGCGAACCGTTTCACCATAAACCACGCGTGGCACGGTCAGTGGGATTTTCGGCCGAACGCATGTGATACCATATGGACACTAGAAATTGAGCGACGATTTTCGATATTCGATTGTCTACGAACACGTTACGCGACCGCGGGTATCCTTGAATATACTACCTCTAAGACAGTTTCACGGTATACGATCGCATTAATTTTGATGCCACGGTTCAAAAATACGAGCGGAGAGCGCCCATCGGCGGTTATGGCGTCCCAAACCATCACCATCGGTTCTGCTTGCTTTCTGGTGGCCGTCCGAAGGTGTAAATTTTCGAAGGACCTCTCTGGCAAGTAAACTCGGTCATTTTTTTTGTTGACATATTGCTCGATAACAAATGGCGACTCGTCGGAAAAAACTAAATTCGGCAACTCACCACTTTCGTGCAAACGTAGCAACTCCTTCGCTGTTTCGACTCCAACTTTTTTCTGTTGCGGTGTACGATCGCGTGTTTTTTGGAACTTCAATGGCTTGAGCCCAAGCTCATTTTCCAGTATGTGTTGCATCCGTTCCAACCATATGTTGAGCTCACGAGCCATTTTTCTTGCACTTCGACGCGGATTTCGCTCAATTCGAGCCTTTACTTTCCGAACCATTTCTGCCGATGTTGCTGTTTGTTTATGACCACCTCCATGGTGTTTTGCAACGCTGCCAGTATCACAGTAACGAGCTATGGTTCGATACACAAATGATTTATTCACGTTGAGGTGCTGGAGGGCTCTAACGACAGCTACTTGTGGTTTTCCAGCCAAATATAAAGCAATTACACTATCACGTTTGAATTCCATCGCGGAAAAAAATTTTCAACACAACTGAGACGCAAATCGTTTAAAAGGCTTGTAAATAATAAAATTATCTGTCATGTGTCAAAATTTGAGCTCCCTGTCATGAAATTATAGCAGTCTAAAATTAGTTGCAGTTCCAGTCATTCAGGGTGTACATTTATCAAGGACCGCGCTGCTTAGGCTTTCACAAACCCGCGATGAAATTACATGCTTATGCCGTAAGAAAGCGATTTTTTGATGAATTTGGTGTACTTCGCGTAGGCGGGCGGCTCCAAAATGCCGCAATACCTTTCCATCAAAAGCACACAATTATTTTTCACAAGGAACACCACTTAACAAAGTTGATAGTCAGCGATTGTCATGTTACCAACTTGCACGCTGGACGTATCTTTTGGCCCTCCAATATTTTATCATCGGAGTTCATCATTTAATCAAGCGGTGCGTCTATCAGTGCACAACATGCACACGTCAGCGAGCAGTGCCTTTTCAGTAATAAATGGCTAGTCTACCGAAGCAAAGATTGGAGCTGGTCGTGACATGCGGAAAGACCAGCGTCGGCTATTCAGGCACATTTATGGCACGATCTTGGAAGGGACGAGGCTCGAGGCTGGCGACAAAGGCATTGCATTTAGAGATTATCACGGAGTTGTCTTCAGCAGAATTTCTAGCGGCACTGCGTAGATTCGTTTGGCAAGTGTCACATTCTTTTTAGTGGCAACGGGACTAATTTTGCTGGTGCCAATCAACTACTTCGCGATTGGGCAAATCTTTTAAATTCAGCGGAATTCCAAGAGTATGTGTCGAACGAGCTTTGAAACATCGGCATCAATTGGATTTTTTCGCCCCCCCCCCCCCATGCTCCGCATTTCAGCGGCCTTTGGGAGGCTGGTGTTAAAACCATTAAATTTCATTAGTAGAGTGGAATACGAGGAATTTTGGACCGCGCTGTGTTAAATCGAAGCCTGTGCTAATTCTAGGCCATCCCTTGACCCAAGCGCACTTCCTGATTTCGCGAGCTCTATTGTTGGTGCCGGATCCCACTGCCTTAAATCTCCAGCCATCATTGTTGAATCGATGGCAATATTTTCAAGGTCTCGTACAAGGGTTTTGGAGAAAGTGGTCCCAAGATTACATCAGCCAAATAATTGGAAATAAAGTAAAAGTATTCAAATTGACGACGTCGTCATCATCAAGGAAGAAAATCAACCGCCATGCCGATGGTCATGGTAGAGTAACTTAGACGTATCCGGGCCGAGATGGACTAACGCTAAGTGCGAACTAAAGCGTCCCGTGTGCTGTGTGCTGTGTGCTGCGTGCAAGTTGTGTCCGTTATTGGTAGATTCAAGTTGGAGGACACCTTAAACGGTGGGAGAATGTTTGCACCACCTTAAGTGGGATATTTGCTTCATACCGCAGATCGAACGATTTCGTCGTGAGCCATCGACCAGATTCTTACTTTATGGTAGGTTTTGGAAAAACCTCTGAATTCCACCACCTATCTGTCGATCTTAAAGCCACCCATGACAGGGTTCGTCAAGAAAAATTAGACGAAGTCATGCCAGGTTTTGATATCCCTGCTAAACCTGTCCGGCTCGGTGGGATGACCATAAAGGTAAAGAGCTTACCGATACCTTCGATATTGAAGTACATAGTACTTGAGAGTATTGTGCGGAACTCGCAAGCCAATAAGAGAGGTACAGTCTTTCAAAATTCTGTACAAGTACCTGCCTCTGCGGATGACATAGACATTATCGTCAGAAGACAGTAAGTTGAGGCATTTGCAAGTATTGAAGCAAAAGTCGTAAAGATGAGTTTGGCGGTGAAGAAGAAAAAAATAAGGCACAATCTGTCATCGGGACAACATCTACAACTTGAGCAAAACGTTACAATAGACGAGTATAACTTCGAGGGAGTCAAGGACTTTTCTACACAGATTATTATTATTGGCCCGGGTCTGGGTCTACCACGGACAACTTTATTAAGCTTATTAACAAGCAAAAACTTAAAGCTAGACTTAAAACTAACAAGATATTCTTAACCTAATGGGGCGAGGAGAAATGGTGGACGAGGGAGATGTTAAGGGAGTGGCATATTGTTTGCTGCTATTTAGGTCAAAGACTTCGGCGTAGTTGTTTGTTATACGCAACATTCTATGTTAGATATGGGTTCAAAGTGACCGTAGTTGGTGCGGTGAGTTTGGATCAGGAAGAGTGGGATAGATCTTAGATTACGGGGATTGAGAATGAATGCAATATTTTGCATTATTCTCGAGCACTTGATGTTTCCAGTCAGTAACTGGTGTATAAAAAGTACACCAGCGACTTCACGACGTTTTTTTAGGATATGCATTCTAATTAGTTTTAGCCTATTTTCATAGGGGGGTAATTCATATGGGTCGGCCCAGGGTAGACCACGAAGTGCGAAATGGATAAACCTGCATTGGACTGCTTCTATTCTTTGAATGTGGATTAGTTTATAGGGTGACCAAACCTGGCTGCAATATTCAAGAAGAGTCCTTACAAAAGTAATGTACAGGGACTTTGTAACGTAAGGGTTGGAAAATTCTTTTGACCAGCGTTTGATAAAACCAAGTGCAGAGTTAGCTTTATTTATAATGCTGTCAATATGTGAGTCGAAATTCAATTCTCTGTCACAAATTATTCCTAGATCCCGTACTTGGGTAGTGGAAGGAATAGGCTCGTCGCAGATGAAGTAGTTTCTTGGAGGGGGAATAGGTTATCGCTTGGCATTTGCTGACATTAAGCTCCAAAAAGTTTTGCTTGCACCATACCGCAGACTTATTTAAGTCATCTTGCAGGCAATGGGAGTCAGAAGGTAATGAAATGACTTTGGAAATTCTCATGTCATCAGCGGAAATAGAAAGATTACAATTCGTTAAAATGAGATTTATGTCGTTAATCGTTAGGATAAAGATGTGTCCGTGACTGAGTTGAGCGGGATTTAAATGTTGAGCTTGGAATTGACGATTCACAAGCGGTGGCTACCCTTTCAGTTTGATGAACTGAAGAGATGAAAAAAAAACCGTTTAAACTCCTTCAGTTAGATAAACTGAAGCAAGTACAATGAAAAGTGGTTAAATAAAAAACTCGTGACCTTTTTTTAAACTTGAAACTTTATTACTTGACTGTTGGCTGAAGAGTGGTTTAACAGATTAATTTCTTCTTCCCTCGAAGCTGCTGATGGCTTATGTACCACTCAGCTGTTTCTTCTAAGGTCAATCACCCTGGCTTATTTACCTATGTGAAGAACACACCAGCACCAACAATGCCCCCATATTTTCGGAGTAGGTGTTAGAGTGCATTGTGTTGCAGTGCATCTCACTCACATGCAATTCGGCCATCCTGGATGACCATATTCTTCCAGTGGCGTTGAAATGCGTCAAAGCGAGATCGATATATTCTTCGTAGCTCGGCATATTGACAGTTTGTTAGTTGTGAGTTTTGTTTCGAGCAAATCGTTTTGTGGTGCAGTTTGTGTTAATTTTTTATTATTTGTGTTGTGTGCATCAAAGCTAATTATTCGCTATGTTTTCAATTTTTATTTCATGCGAATAATTAGCTTCCTGCAAACACACAATCTCCCATTTTTCCATCGCGCGGTAGATTTTGTTGGGAAGCAACAGATGATTGGTCTAAGGTGACTGCCCTGAGAGACACCAGATGTTGCTTTAATGGGGTCGGATATTGAAGATCTGAAGATGACCCTGTATTCTCGGTCTTCTAAATAGGGTTTGGTCCATGCCACAAAATGAGGGGAAAAGCCAAGTTTTTTTTAGTTTAAAAATGATAATGATGCCTTGCTGAAATCAGTGGAAATTGAATCGACTTCATCACCGTCTTCTAAAGTATGAAGCATCCCAGAGACGAACTCTGTTAAGTTAGTGGTCGTTGATTTACCTTTCATAAAACCGTGCTGATTTGTACAGATAGTTGGCCTACAGTACGGAAGCAGTTGTTGATAGACTATGCTTTCAAAAAGTTTGGGTATGCAAGAGAGTTTTGCTATGGGCCTATAATTATCGACTTCGGCCTTACTTCCTTTTTTATGAATAGGAATGATGTAAGATTCCTTCCATAGGAAAGAAAAAGTACCTGTTGAAACAGACAAGTTAAATATGGCAGCAAGGGGAGTACCGAGATGGTTAACACACACTTTTATTAAAATAACCGGAAGGCCATCAGGGCCGGACGAAAAATCATCTTTAAGTTTGGTAATGTTATCGATACCAAAGATGTTGTTATATTTAGCGAAACGGATGATGTCTCAGGATAGTTTCTCATATAGCTAAAGTAACTACGAGTAGGATCGGGTTCATCTGTTTTCTTGGAAAAGGATTTATTAAAATGACAGGCAAAGAAATTTGCAATGGTTTTCGGGTCAGCAGAAGATTCACTAAGAAATTCGAGAGTAGATGGGTAGCCGTCTGACTTTCTTTTGGTATTAACAAACTGGTAGAAGCGTTTAGGGTCTGAGACTAAGTTAAATTGCATGCGGTAGAGGTACCCAAGGTAAAGAGACTCACAAAGTTCAGAAAAACGATTATATACCAATCGATAATTACTGTAGTCGGAATCAGATCGAGTCCTTAAGAATTTATGCCATAACTTGTTTCTGTAATTATGGAGAGAGCGCAACTTCTTGTTGTACCAGGGAGGAGCTGACATGCAGTCCTTTCGGAAGGTATATGGAACCGATTGGGCAAAGCAGGAGAAAATTAACGAATAGAACGTTGATAGGGCGAGATCAAAGTTAATGTTGTTGATGAGGTTTTTAAGTTTGTTGAAGTCGGTTCTTCGGAAGTTAAATGAAAATGAATTTTCCGAATCGACACTTGTGTTGCCATTTTCATATGAGTATATAATTGACAAGGGCGGATGAAGGCGGTCTAGGGTAGAAAGAAGATGATCACTCCTATAAACGACACAGTTATCTGAATCGGATGTGAAGACAAGGTCGAGTTGTCTGTTCATTGTGTTAGGTATTCCACTAATCTGATATAGACTTGAGTTGGTTAGGCAGTCCACCATCAAAATTTCTATCTCTGAGGACGAATTAAGAGAGACGAAATGAGACGAATCGTCGGAAGGCCCCCATTTAAATTGAGGGAGGTTGAAATCCCCTACTAGAATAATACAGTCTTCAGGTTGTGCATTATCAGTCAAAAAATCCACTGCGTGAACTACAGGTCGATAAGACTCAAGTTGGGATGGGTAAATGTAACAACAAAGTACGTAAAGACAACGTTTGGGGAGCGTAATGTTGACACATACTAACTCAAAGTTGTCAGTGTGGGGAATATCAACAGGAGTTGCGGGAAAAAAGTTCCGGATTGCTACTAGTAAAACACCTCGGCCATAGGGATTATCAGCTCTTTCAAATCCATCTTTTCGAAAAACTTTGAAATTTGAAGGAAACAGTTCAAGGTTATTAATGTCCGGAATTAGATTTGTTTCAGTAAGAGCAATTAGGTAATAGGGCAACTTTTGAGAATTGAGATATACGACGGAGATTTTAGTAAATTTTGGTAGTAAAGACAGGCATTGTGGACTGGAGGACACAGGATTTATTTTGTTAGGAACTGTAATAGTTTTTAAAATTTGAACGGGTTCTTTGCCAGTGGGAGAGACGTTTAGAGCATTATGAACTTCATCGGAAGAGATGTCGAAACTCTCATGGTAGGGAACGAAAATTTGCATCAATTCCACTGGCTTAATAGGAAGACCTTCTCGTCGAATCGAAACCATAATGTTGGTTTTGGTTATGCCATCAATGCAAACGGAGTTGGGTTTGTCGTGCAAGTAGGCAAAGTAGAGCCGAACATTTTCATAAACGTAACGACTGTCATCATTCATATCCGTTGGGTGATGACCATCTTTTCCGAGATTGGTATGCCGTCCGAAGATTTGAACATCCAATCGTATTTAGTGGGTATACGTATTTCAAAACACATGCTGTTTTTGCTCTTCACTTTGCCAACTTGTTTACACTTGATGTCTTGTATACCAAATTTCTTCCTAAAAAGGTCTTTGATGCAGGACGGGCTTGCGTGACGTGGGGCACCTTGGAGAAAGAAAGTAGACAGCTTCGGTTTTTTGGTGGCTTCAAGATTCATTTTATTTAATTTTTGAATTCTGTTAGTCCATTCGGGGAGAGTCCAGGATGTCCCAAAAGCCCTAATTATTGGCAATGGTCTTGGGACGGGATTGGTGATCGAAGTTGCACTTATCGAAGTGGGTTGAACGAGGGCTTCGGTGGTAATGGTTATTGAATGAGTTGGGGCTGAAGTGGTTGAGGGTGATCTATATAGCTCGTCGTGTAAGGATTTGCTACACGGGCTTACTGCAGATGGAGGTGCATCCGGCTTACTAGAGATGTGCTTTAATTCCTCCAATATCAGCATTGTGGTTGATCTAGTGGATGCAGCTTCCTCACTTAGAAAATTGAGGTCATGTTGGATAGATCCGATGTTTTCGGTATGTTCAGCATGCTTGAGATGTGGAAGAGTGGATTGGTCAGTCAACGTTGACATAATTTTTCCCAACTGAATTGAAATTGACTGAATCGCTGGTAACGCGTTTGAGCAGTGAGACTTATCAGAATCTGCTAATTTAGTGATTTTAGAGTGCAGGGATTGAACAGCTGATTTTATAGACTACATAGCTAATATAAGCAAAGACATAAACTCAGAGATCATTTGACTCTTACCACTTACCACAGTTCGGAAAGTAGAGAGGGACCTTAATCAACTTGCCTGGTTGAAAAGACATGTAGCTTGGGGTCTCCGATTTATGCCAGATTATATCGGTGCCCAAGTAGCCAATTAAGCAATTAAGCAAAACACCATACTACATCCCTTTACACAACCAAGCTAGTTCGAGAATCTTTAAAGGCACTTGGAAGCCAGAATTCACTAGTTTTCAAATCAGAATGGGACCGCGGGAAATAGATTGTCAACGTACATGGTAGGCAAGAATCAAAGAATGGGGTTCTCGGGATGTAAAACCGTTTTGGAACTGATTGCGATTTCCATTGACAACTATACTCGTAGGTTAGAAGACTCTCAATGTTGGACTATACAAATGCTTCCGGACTACCCTTAAATGTCAACAGCCTTTTTCCTGTATATTTGCAGGAAAGACTTCTTCCTGCAGTCTTATCGGTACACAACAGCTTTGCTAAACACCTAAATATGCTAGGCGACACCACGAATCACTTACAAAAGCATTTTTAAGGTAGGCGCTGTTATCCTAGGCACTTTATCACTCGAAGATTATTTCGAACTTTTTTGTAGGAGTACTCTACCTCAACAGAAAAAATTGTAACTTTCTCAAATTTATCTCGAAGGTATTGTGTGTAAAATATCTAGGTATACGAGAAGAGAGGGCGAACTAACTTACTCGTAGCAATGGTCACGTCGGAGATAAGTAACAGATTACTGTTTCGCTGCACCCACAAACCACACTTAAACTCATGTAAGACCATTGTTTCCACCTGCACAAACTCTTTCCCAACTCAGACCTTATAAAACATCTCATTCAGAATTATCTAAGCTCGTACAGCAACAAAAGCAGTTACGTGGGAACACTTTTATCTAAATATCCGTAACTCCTTCATACGGATGTGCTTGATTGTAACAGTTGGCGGCGCCAATACCTTCTTGATGATTACGAAAAACTAGATGACAACACGGGAAAAAAATGTGCAAATCCCATTTTCTTTATTAGATTCGCTTAGTGGAACATTATTCCACGTAATGCTTTACCAAAAATAAGGTATCCTGCTGCATTAGAAATTCCATTCTTTTGCTTCCTTTCAACGAGCCCTTTTAGAAGTGGATTATCCACCGAAATTCTATTAAGCTAATGAAAATCTTTTACACGAAGCATCCATGTGTGTACGAGTACTACATAGTCTGTTAGTCACTTGGATATTACCATGTTGCACGAGCATAATCAAAGTCCTGCAGGCGCAGGAGTAATGTGACGACTGAGAACAGGGACAGTGTACCCTTCTGTCATTCCATTTGGCAGCAAGAGAGCAAATCGCATGGAAAAATTTATCAAGGTCAGACTTCAATTAAAAAATTATTTCGATTTGGGAGTTGCAGTATCCATCGAAGCAACTGTCCAACTGTCATATCTAAGACCGAATGATATGGAAGCTGAAGAGGGAATCGGATTGGCTCCGATTTCTACTGGTCCATTGTAACTGGAAGCCAACGATGTCTCACTAAGCGTTTAAGAGCCGTCGAAACTATTTTCGGATGGGCTTTGCAAGGCGTTCGTACCTGCGTAAGTGGTAATTTTCTTGCAATTAATATCAGTTCTTGTGTTTCTTGCAGTAGTCTTTCAAGTTTGACGGCGATCAGAGCAGAAGATCTTTCTCATTTGTGGGCATTAGAGGCTATTGGGATCAAAAACGACGAAGACGAGACTGAAGAACTCACCGACGATTTAATTAAAAGGTGCATCCGCAAAGAAGATTGCAGGTACGTCGCAAGTTTGCCCTGGAAAAATCACGGTTCGTTTTTAAATGACAACAAGAGTCCGGCCTTTCACCGTATGAACACCCTTGTTTGGCGATTAGCCAGAGAACCGCAAAGGTTGTTGGAGTATCACTCAGCTATAAGGCAATTGATTAGTGACGGTGTTGCAGAGCCAATAAATTCCGATCACGACAGTTCTCGCGTTTTTTACTTGCCTGATCGACCTGTTTTTAAAGAAGGAAGTACAACGAAGATCCGTGTGGTGTTCGACACCTCGTCAATGGAGAAACTGGATCCTTAAACGACCAACTTTGGACAGGAGCCAATTTGTTACCCGACGTTCTAAGGCTTTTATTGAACTTTCGCTTAGGGCTCTATGGTATTGTAGCCGATATCGAAAAGGCCTTTTTACAAATCATATTGGCCACTGGAGATCAGGATAGTCATCGTTGTCTTTGGTTTGTTGAAGCGGTAGAGTCAGTCGACAATAGACCAAATGTTGGTGAATTACCGGATGACGAGACTTACATTTGGTGTAAATTGTTGCCCTTTTTTATTGTGTGCCACCATTAAACATCATCTGAGAGGGGAAGAAATTAATCATCCAGAAACCTGCACTATCCTCAAAGACTCGATTTATATGAACGACTTAGTTGTCAGTATCGATGACGAGGAAATTGGATATCATGTATGCAGTGAAGCAGTCACCATACTAAAACGGGCCTCCATGAATTTGCACAAATGGAACTCAAACAGTAGCAAGATTCGTGCTGCCATGAACGAGAAAAATGCTCCAACTAGACAAAAGGTTTTTGGGGTTGCATTGGCTTACTCATACGGTCTGATTGGCAATTGCTTTGGACTCAGTTGAATCTATGCTGGCAGCAATTTTAAAAAATGAAACTAAACGCAACGTTATTCAAACAATCGGAAGAATGTTCGATCCAATAGGTAGTTATGGTCCTTGTGTAATCAAATTGAAAATTCTGTTTCAGGATCTATGGAAGAGTAAGATATCATGGAACGAGCTTCTTACGGGTGATTATTTGAATGAGTGGGACAACTGCATCAGGTCTATATTGGAACTGCGGGATATGACCATTCCCAGAGCTGCTATATCATTTCCATCCGATAAAGGCATCTTCCAAACTCATATATTTGCGGACGCCAGTAGGAAAGCCTATGGGGCAGTGGCTTTTCTTAAGAACATATCCTCTGACGGAAACATCAGTGTTAGGTTCTTCTGCGCTAAAAATCGTGTTTCTGGATGAAAACAGTAAACTTACCTTACCGAGGTTGGAACTCTCGGCTGCCTTAATAGCAGCACGTCTCCACGCCTACTTCCGTAGAAGTTTAAAATTCTAGGAAAACACTGAACTGGATCCAAGGTAATTCACAGCGCTGGAAGCCATATGTCCAGAACAGGGTCGATGAAATTAGACGTCTCACGGAGCCTTCCCAATGGCGCCATTGTAAAGGGAAGGAAAATCCGGCGGATCTCCTTACCCGAGGAATTTCTGGTAGGACGTTACAAAAATCTCTGATTTGGATCCAGGGACCGCTGTGGCTTAGCAGAAATGATGACTGTTTAATCAACAATGGGCTGCTAGAACCTACCAGAGTTACTATGATTCTGGGAGAAGAGAGTACTCTTTCTGCGGAAAACAAAGACAACGCTTTAGTGGAGTATGCAAATTACAGTTCTTGGATACGCTTACTCCGAGTCACCGCCTACATTTTCCGATTTGTTGGTAACATTAAGAATAAGCGAATATTATCTGAAGGTCGGTCAAGGTACGAAGCCAAAATTCCACCATTATCAGCTGCAGAAATTTAAAGTGCAGAGACCCACTGGATAAGGTATGTACAGAGACTAAATTATTTTAATGAGTTCTGTCTCTTACACTGATGAAGTCTTCAAAGATTTTCGAACTATCTCCGCTCTTAGACAACGACGGTGTTCTGAGATTGGGTGGCCGTCTTCAGTCATTAAATGAAGAGGAAGAGGTGAAGCATCTAATTATCTTGCCACCAAATTCGCACATTATCAAGCTCCTCGTGCACGATCATCATCAACGGACCCTTCATGCTGGAATAAATGTCGTTCTTTCTCAGCTACGGACACGTTTCTGGCTAATTAGAGGAAGACAAGTTATCAGGAAGATAATCAAATCGTGCGTCGTGTGCAGGAAACTTTGGGGATTTCCAGCTTCGCAGCCATTTGCGCCTTTACCTATCGAGAGGGTCTCTTTAAGCAGACCATTTGATAATGTGGGGGTTGATTTCGCAGGCCCATTTTACTGTTTTACATAGTCATCTTTACGTGTGCTGCAGTACGAGCGGTGCATTTGGAGTTAACCAAGAGCTTAACAACTGATCATTTTTTAATGGCTCTTCGGCGATTTAGTAGTAGAAGGGGCGTGCCTTCAATAATCTTTTCCGACAACACGCGTACCTTCCGTAGAACTGCGTAGCCCTGATTGTTTCTGGGATGAAGAGGCTGTCCAGGGATTTCTTTCACGACGAAGGATTACTTGGAAATTTAATGTAGAACGTACGCCTTGGAGGGGGGGGGGGGGATTTTGGGAGCGTTTAATCCGAAAAGTGAAGAGTTTTCTAAAGGTAGCAATCAGGAAGGCGAAGCTAAATTTTGAACAGCTGAGAATTTTCGTTGTTGAGTCTGAAGAAATTGTCAACAGTAGACCTCTTACGTATGTGAGTGCGGATCCCATAGACTTATCACCCCTGACGCCTTTATGTTTTCTTTTGGGAACTCGAAATTCACCAACCGTTTCATCGCAAAGAGAACCTAGTGCATAGTTGTTGCGGAACATGTAGAAGCAGCGCTTACGTTTTGTCTCCAAATTGAGAAAGACATGGCAGCTAGAATACCTGCAACTTTTGCGTTCTTTTCACCAAAGGAGAAATACATCTACGCCTGAATTGAAGAAAAGTGATGTAGTTTTGGTATCTGATCCGTCAACCTCGCGCCTACATTAGAAGATGGCCATTATAGATGAAGTATTCCGTGGTAGAGATCAAAGGGTGAGGTCTTGTTTGATGAGATTGTCCGATGGGAAACAATTTCGAGGGCCAATTCAACTCCTGTATGCTCTGGAACTTCAATCGCCCCCGGCCGAGGGTGTTCAAAATTGTATAACTTAATATTGTGAACTTTTCTATCTTTCTAATTGCTACACATCTATGTATTACATTTATTGTAGTTATTCTATCACTTATTATTATATCCGTCTCTTTTTTTATGAATATAAATAGAGCACATACTCTTGTAGATGCCCTTTTCTTTTTTCCTTTTGTAACGTTCAACAATTTTCTTTGCTGCGATTAAATTGAATTACACTGACTTCATTGTTTTATTTGATCGGGTTATTAATGAAATACCTAATAGGCTTGTCATTGTCCGGCGAAACATATCACATTTGTAGTGTGACCGAGCTTCCGTTACTGATAAAACTTTACCTAGACTTATTGTCCTGGCTTTCCTGCTAATTTTGCAATGATACCAGCTTTCAGACGTACAATTTTAGTTGTATGTACGAATACATTAAAATAGAAATTAAAGTTCGAACCACAAGTTATATTCATTTGGATAGTAGCATGTCAAAAATCACTGTTTGTCAAGGGGTCACAAGAATCTAAACCAATTAGGGATGGAAATGCCACCAAAGCGATCCTTATCACATAAGTGAAACACATTACCGCTTCCATCTCCACTTTTCCACTTCCAAAACCATCGAAACCCTTCAAATGGTAACCGATAGCATTGGTTTCGATTAGTCGTTACACGCTATAATTGACAATAATAACAGAATATCTTCCACATTGGGCGCCTTTATGTTGGTATAATAATCACGTACGTTATGTCATCGTATTCGTATCCTTTTAGATATTTGCCTCCCCTTGTCACTATTATATCCATGTGGTGTCTCTCTACACCAAAAACATTTGAATACTCGGTGCTGCAATTTTCATTAGCTTAATGGTGTTTTTTTTTTTGGGAAAGTTCCACTCTATAAAAGACACGATGTGTGTGTTTTTTTTTTTGCTTTTCGTTTGTACCTAGAAGTAAAAATGCCAAAAGGACGACTTTCTATTCATCGGGGTATCTTAGCTAATGCAAATTGCGAATTTACGTACACCTGAGTGAATCTAATAAGCAAAATGGAACTTTTTGTTGTTCGAACTAGGACAATGTAATTTTGAAACACAAGGACACAAGGTAGATGGATGATTTTCGCTTTCAAGAGTGGCGCATGATGGTATTATTTATGGATTCAAAATTTGCTAAAAAGCTAAATAAAACAGTGACTGAAAAATATGTTAAATCAAAAGCACTGGAAGTAACACAGTCGGGGTTTTGAAAGGTGTCTGAAGGATGATTCATGAAACATGTGTACAGTGAATGGGCCTATTACCATATTTTGACATATCGTAAAAATATTTCACAAAAACAATGGGTCAGCATTGTTAACATTTCGTGCATTCCGTGAAATTTTCAGTGCCGATAAGAGACCAAAAGCGAACAGTTTAAGGAAACCATAAACTCTCTCGGACACTGAGAAATGTCCGCGTCCTAAAAAAAATTCAGATACTGGAATGGCAAAAATCTCGTGGAGATACAAGGTGGCGCACAAGTTGCACCCGATGTTCTTTGGCTGTAATTTTCTTGGTTGGTTCTTCTTTCGGATTATGTTTATTTCATGTCTTACATTTTTTTCCATTAAGTCGAGAAAGTTATATCGACTAAGTGGCGGCCGCCAGAATTGATGACCGTTTGGACCCGATTTGTGGCACTTTCCATCATTTTTGCCAGAACTTCCGGCGATAAGTCCTCGCATTCTTGGCTGATATTCTCGTTGAGGGCTTCAAGAGTCTGAGGCTTGTTGACATAGACTCGTGACTACAAAAAACCCCACAAAAGAAGTCTGGAAAGCTTAAATCAGGCGATTTTGCCGGCCTGAACAAATCGCCAAAACGAGAGATTAGGTGACCTGAAAATGCAACTCTTAGAATTTTAGTTGTGGGTCGTGCAGCATGCGCCGTTGCTCCATCATGTTGGAGCCACTGGTTCTCTAGTCCCATTTCAACCAATTGAGGAAGGAGAAAGCCGTTGAGCATGGCTCTGTAGCGCTCGCCGGCAACAGTACTCGTTTGGCCCGAGGCGATTTCGAAAAATAAGGCCCGATGACGCCTCCAGCGTAAGCAACACATCATGCGGATGAGCGGATGTAAAGGCTCTTCGTGGGTATACGCGGATTTTCGGTGCCCCAGAAGCAATAATTTTGCTTATTCACATATCCACAGAAATGGAAATGGGCTTCGTCGCTCATGATGATTTTCGATGACAAGTTGGTCGAGATTCAAGATGACTTGAGGGTAGGTTACAAGCACATAGCAGTTAACAGCTAACAGCTGATGTACTGTCTGCACTTTGTAAGGGAACATCTTACAGTTTTTTACCAAATTTTCTCTGTAAAGTCCGCAGATTGATGCCCAATTGCGTGGCATGTCGTCTGGCCGACACTCCGGGGTAGTCTGCGACATCCTCAACCATAGTTGCCATATTCTCAGCAGAACGGCTGCTCCGAGGCCGACCAGCATCTCGTGTTGTCCCATACTCTTCTAGGCGAGCAGCTGAACGTCGCAGTATTTGCCCACGTGGTGTCGGACGACCGGAAAATCTGCACCAAGGAATTATTCCGCAAAAAAATCGTAACAATTATTCCGCGTTCCTGTAGGAGTGTAGCAATTCATTTCTACTTCACAAATGTCAAAGTAGAATTGACATTGCCCGCCATTTGCAAAAATTATAGCATCTTCCGATAGGGTGATAACTTTTGTTGTGCGTTTTGGCGGAACTTTTCGAAGACGTTACCTCCAATTCTGATCTCTACCGTAGCATGTTGAAAAACTTCTTATGGACCAAGTTGGTTGGAATGGACTTGAGAAATATTTGGTTCCAAGATGGCGTACATGCTGCACATCGCTACACACTATCAATTTTTTGAAGAGAAAATTCGGTAAAAGGTTTATTTTGCGAAATGGATCGGTAAGTTGGCCTGCCTTGTTACTTCTTTCTTTGAGGTTTTGTGAAGCAACGATGCCCTTGCTTTCTGAACTACCGGAACATGTTATACCATACATATGTTATTTTTGCACTTGAAATGTCTACACTTTTCATAAATCGCCCTTATTTACGTTTAGACATACGAGTATTTACGCTGCTGCAACAGGCTCGGATTGGCTTGGTCCTCAACCAACACTTGCTTACTTAGATGTCGCTACAGTCCGGGGTAGACTGAGGTCCTCTTCCACTTGCGTGCGCCACCAAAGATGAGGTCGTAATTTACAGCGTTGTCCCTCTGGGTTGGAGTCGAAAACTTCGAGGCTGGGATGCTGATGTCCATGTGCTCAAGAAGACCGGGTTATCTGAACGTTGCGACGAGAACCCGTACGGTTCGCTATTAAAACTTCTCCTCTATTCTTCATAGATGCAAACGGGACCGAGAATTATCCAAACAACTTTTCTCTCGAGAGCATTTTCATCCGCCGCCTTTGTCAATGGCACAATGTCAATGTAAAGCAGGACTGTGATGATTCGCGTCTTGTATGTCCTGTTGGTTGCTTTACCTACTACTCAATTGCCTTCTAAACCCAAAGAAGCAGCAATTACCAAGAGTGATACTTCGCATGATTTGCGGGCTGGTCGGAGTTAATAGCGGACCCGAGGTAGATAAAGTCCCTTACAGCTAAACCCATCTTTGCCACCTTTACTTCAACAGTCGCAAAAGCTCCATTGATAGCTCGCAGTGTTTTTTCCATTTGGAACTCTTGGGTTTTTCCGAACATCTGCCTTAATGTGAAAATTTGATCTTTGCTGGAATTTCCTGATAAGGACAGGTCAGACTGTTGAAGAAGCGTCTTAGGTGTACACTATATACGGAAGGATTATATTTGCGATGTTGATCATACATATTTTTGTGTAGTTAGCGCAGTTCAGAGCATGTCCCTTCATTAGGATCGGACAAACAGTGCGGGCAGTGCGGTTCCACTCCGCGGGCATACTTTCGTCGAAGTCGATTTGTACATTCGTTGATTTTCCAGACTTCTATGTCTGCAGTCTTCATCGAATTCTTTGGTTACGTTGTTGGACCGGGATGAACATAGCATATCGCATCTTTCTGCGTTTGATGCTGCCACCATCGGACTTCTCTAGAGGTTAAGGGAGGCCTCGATCGGTCTGTTGCGATTGTAACCGTTTAACGTTTAAATTTTGTTACAATAATTCCCTGGTTGGTTGACGGTTTGTTGATTAAGTGTCAGCCAGGTCCCTTTATGGATACCAAAGTGTGGCGACCTTGTGCGCAAAATCTGTGTCCGTTTCCGGAGCTGATAGTGTGGAGTATGTACTTCCCCACTGTAATGGCTTCCCTGCTTGGCATTGAAATCGCCTAAATCGATTTTCACATCATATTTAGGGCATTATTCGTAGATTTTGTCGAGTAGCTCGTAGAAATAGTCTTGGTTCTTGGTTTCCACTATCAGGGGGTGGGCGGTTATGAGTTGTATGGTTGCTAAAATTCTCTGTATGCGAATTATCTTCAGTCGTTCACTTACTCGTACATGCCTAAAGCTTAAACTTATTCCCTTAGCGTTCATAGTATTGTAGATATCACAGGTTTTCATCCTCTTCTCGTTCGGTCCATCCCATCTCACTTCTTGGATATCGGTTATGTCTGCTTTGTAGCAGACAATCCACGTGAAGATGCGAAGATTGTTGTCCGTTAATCGTCTGCCAGGGTCATCAACAGTGAATTTGTTATTATCCGAGGCTATTACCTGGTTCATCACATTTTTTTTATCTTTTTCGTGTAGGGTTGTGACTCGTATGACAGCGTAGTCCAGATTAAGTATGCTACAGGAAGAGCTCCATTTAAGCCTGCATAAGTAGGGGTTTAAGGATCTACTCATAGAGTTACCGGGGACAATTTGTGTGAGGTAGGACAAGCACTACGCTACGAGCTTGATTTTTTCGCTACATGCCCAATCCAAGTTATAAGACAGTCAGCAGTTTCCCTACCTCAACCAACAACTGCCCCTATTCAAGGCAATCTGCCTCCGATTGTCTATACAAAGGTGATTCTGTTCATTCGCTCATCACGTCTTAGCTTTGTAATGTCAATGTCTCTGTTTTCTTATTAACACAGCGGGTATGCGTCTTTCAACATGTTGAAAAAATTATATGACAACGCCTTACCTTGTCGGAATACTCGTATTTTCTTAAGATCAAATAACCTTTTTGAAGAAGCGAGTATTCTATTATCATTCTGGACAGAAGGGCTTGTTGGGACACTTCGCTTATGGCGATTGCATGTTGAATAATAGTTGAAATAGTGAAGCTTGATAAGGCAATGTTATAGACCTCTCTGGATGTTGCTTGTAGCTGCAGTGAGCCCAGGCGCTCTTCTAGTGGTTGCAGTACCGGGACGACTTTGTTTTACAAACTTTTATTGCTTATGGCTGCAGTGAGCTACAGGTTTTATGTTCCACCCTGTTTTAGGGCTGGTGATTGGTTTTCTGATATTTCGTCGAAGTTCTTTATAGTAAGCCTCAACTTTCCGAATTACTTGAGGTCATTCCACCGCTTCATGGAAGTGTCATTTATGGCAAAGATCATGCGGACAAGATTTTTATCTTCTCCCTTTGCAGAATTTTCCAGATTCTGGTGGTGATTTGTGTGTTTTATTCGTCCAAATTTTAGGAAGAATTTTCGCGCAGGTTATTTAGGAAATTAATTTTCTTTCATAACATCACGCCCAGGCCGCATTTCTCTTTGACATCAGTGATAATGTTCCTAAGCCACCTAGCGGTGGCTTCATTTGTGGCTTAAACTGTCAAAGGATGATTTGTTCCCAGCATCGCGGAGCTCATTGGATACATTTATGTCTCTCTCTTGTACGCAGGCTATTTTCTCGTTACTAAGGGGGTTGAGATTTATATCGAGGGGACCATACTTAGTCTGATACGGCGTACTAAATTGCTATAGGAAGTCCTGTCGATTACTGTGTTTTCGATTTTGATTATTTTAGCTTCTGATGTTGGTGGGGTCTACTCTTCGAATCGCAGTGTATAACCAACTTCGGATCGTTTATCTTCCGTACTATCGGGTAGTGAGGTTTAAATTTCTAGAGCACATTTCCTGGCGTTACTTTGCTTCGAAACTTGTTTGAAATGCCTCCTTTCTGTCGGTATTAGTTTGACGTATCCAACAGATCGGTGTGACTTATTTTCAGCGACTGATGTTTAAACCACGCTGCAGAATATCACAGGGACATACTTAGTGTATCTTCACCGAATGTGTTCGAATTTGATTCGCTCAGAGGGGACAGATCCCCTTCTTCGCTTCTCATCTCGGTGTCACAAACTGCAGGATCAGTCCAATTGACGTTAGGGTTCACAGTATTGACAGTTTAATACCAGAAAGTTGCCGCATTTACAGAGGCATCGGTTTCTATTGCAAGTTCTATAATTTGATTAATTTTGAGCCTAACGAGTAATAAGGAACAAAAAGTCACAGGTCAGCCGAGCCCGTTTTTCTGAGATGAAGGCTGAGATTAAAATCGCAGCACGCTTGATATCCGAAGCTCGCATACTACTTACTAAACATTTTTTCAGCCACGCCTTCCTCGGCGTATGCTGTTACACCTTGGATTCGAGATTTTTTTCAAAGAAATTCACCCCGCGCGTAGCTCTCTTTAACCTGTCTGAAAGTTCTCGAGGAAAATGTTCCGAGAGTATCCAAACAAAGAATAGAAAGGAAATCCTTTGGCTGCAACACAGCTGCTATTAACTGGTCTCAGCCGAGTGGAATCATCTTCAACTTACCCTATGAGCGGATACCTGGAACACCGGTGACACATGGATGGAAAAGGAAGAGCAGTGTGTGGAGCACTATTCGAATGGGACGTATCAAAATGAAGTCACTAGAGAGTTACAATTTCTGAGACTTAAATGACATCCAATGCCAAGAAATCTCCTTAATTCCAATTGTAGCTAGGATGTCGTGTTAACACGGTCTCCCAGAGATACCACAAAGCGCTTCCTACTGGCCAATGTGCAATGAAAATCACTCTAACTTATTGAATCCCATCTCCTGAATTCCATCTGTAGCTGAAGGAATATGACTATTGTTACGCCTTTCAGTATATTAATGTTTTCACTTCAGTCACCATAAAGCGGGACCTATCTGGGGAGTTACTCATATGTCTTTCTATTCACATAAAACTGCGAGAGCCCATTTGTCGATAATCTGCAAATGTTAGTCCAAGTAAAATTCGATAGCAAAATTATAAAATCAAAACGATATTCCTTTATTAATCGCTCTTCTAATTCAAAAATCTTTTCTCAGTCCATCTTACAGTCTAAATGTATTTAACTCTATTCCACACTTATCAATAAATGGCACATAAATAAAATTATTTATTGTAATCACCACAGATTCGTAAAAAAATGTTTTTTTTTCTTTTGATTTCATATCTTGACAGATCCAGAAAATTGACGGCTACACTCTCTTAAAGTCAATTCTTTGGTTTCCGGTAGCGAAAATACAACCACCACGAAGGCAATGCAATTCAGGATACCAATGGTAAAGAAAAACACAGCGTAGTTAACGGTCACAGTTAAGGCAAGAACACAAGTCAACACCTGCACTAAATTCTCCATGGCAATGATGCCTGTTATAAACCACGTCTTTAGGGGTATAGCAAACGCCTCGGAGACATAAATAGTCGTGGCTGGCCCAAATCCGAAAGCATTCACTGCTTGATAAGCAACAAGTAGTATAGTGATAATCCTCATTTCCGACGTCCAGTCGATGTGTATTTCGAGTTCCAGAAATATCCCACTCAATGCCAAGAGTATGATTCCGCCGAGACATAATGAAAACATCGACGTGACTCGTCGGCCTTGACAATCCATAAATAGTACGCTTATCAGGCTTCCCATAAGTCCTGCAATGCCATAGCCAAGTAGATACATATTTGAATCCGAGAAAGTTGTGATGGACATCACATATGCCCAATGGAAAGGCAACGACATGGCCAGTGACACCAAAGCCCGCAGGAAAGCCATCTTCACAAAGGTTGTACTTCCATTTTGGATCTCCTCCTTGAAATTCTGTGTGAGTTTTTCTCTGATCCACAGTTTGTTGTCGTCAAAGATTTCGAATATTTCATTTGTAGGATGATGGCGACGTTGAAGACGCATTATGGAGCTAATGGATTCCGATTCCCGTTGATTAATATGCAGATAGATCGGTGATTCAATTTGAAAGCCAGCTGTACATAGGAGGGCTATGACTCCTAGTACGATCGCAACAGTTCCGTGAATTTGATCGTCGGTGATAATGACCCTGTCATTGTCTGTTTTATCGAAAAACACTGTGCTGTAGCATAGTTGGCCGCAAATTCCAATCCAAATGAAAATTCGTTCAGACGACATTACAGTTCCTCGAAGATATCGAATTGGAACCTCACCACCGGTGACTATTGCCTGCAGAAGAGTCATGCCAAATGCGATGCCATCTACGTATCGTCCAACAAGTGCAGCGGTGAAGGAATTCGGAATACAAGCAAAGAGGATGCCGCCTATGATTACTAATGAACCACTGGTGTACTGAAAACAAAGAAGGATTTGTTGTATTGAAAATATCAATCGGGAATGAATGAACGTTTGGTGCAACTTACATGTGCCACATTTTTGGATAATCTATGCACAAATATTGCAGCTACATTCGCTCCTACGATGACTCCAATGAACCATGAGATTATTAGGTGGATTTCCCCAAACACCGAATTGTTAGATTTCAATAGAGGTTGCTCATAGATACTCCATGCTATCTTCATGCCTCCAGATATAAAAATCAGCCACGCTGTTGGGAAAATTGTGAAAATAAAAATCAATGACATTTTTTTATTAATTAATTTATGTTTGTATTTTTTTTGTTATTGAATAAGCAGGTCGGGACACAATAGTCTGAAGAGTGCAACGGTCTAGTCTAGTCTAGTCTTTTCTGATAGCAAGCGGCGGGAAAATGATTGCCTTTTTCATAGACAGACTTCCGTTCTTTCATAAGTTTAGAATTGGCCGTTGGTTATCATGTTAACCGAGATTTGAACACAGATCCTCTTGCGTAGTATTTATTACTGCGTCACTACACCGCCAAACGATCGAAACATATGGTACTTGACCGCAGTTAATATTTTGTCGGGTCGTACTCTATTCGGCTTAAGAATTTAACATAGAAGACCTGGCTCTAACAATAAGCCTTAAAGTCGCAAAAGCAGAATTTCAGATCAGAATCTGAAGCACGAATCATGCTGGATAAGTCCTTAACGGAGATTCCCATCAATCTATTCAATACCAAGATGTGGCTTTAATAGGTCAAAGAAATCGCAGTGTCCGCGGTATAGTTTTTCATCTTCTTTTTGGATAGCCGGTATCATCGTACTTCTTGGACGGCGGTTATATTCATTTTGCAGCAGTTTGGAGCCCATTAGGGCCTAATTCTTCCACAGAATGCGGTCTTTTAAGGAAAGTATCATTAACAGTTTAAATAGGTCATCAAGAGTAGTAGTAAAAAATAGCGCGCACTCAAGAGGTCAAGGTACCTTTAAAATGTTTGCACACTGAGCGGGGGCAAGGAAAATTAGGGACGAAAGAAAGATGGGTACCGATGTACGTTGGTTTTAAAAGTCTGAATGTTATAATGACTAGGAAATAGAGAGCTCGGCATAACCGAGTTTTTCGGCTGAGGAACGAATCACAATATTTCAGAGTACGTCCGAAAGTGGGCTTGGGGGTATGCAGATGAGCATTCATTTGGGCGGAATGCTATTGACGATTTCAATGGAGCACTGGTGGTGGAAATAGCGACACAACAGAGTGAGGCACGAGATATTACGTCAGTGTTCGAGGGTGTCCATTATTTGGGTGGTATTAGTATCGTCTATAAGTTTCATCGCAGGGTTTTGAATCCTATCTAGCAGGTGCAGATATATTGGCCTTATATATTGTGGCGTGATCAGAGGGGGTAAAGTATTTCCTACATCGCTTGAGGAAACCTAGATATTTCGCAGCATTTTTGACGACACCGAATATGTGGTCATTCCAACGTAGGTTAGCATTGATACACATACCGAGAATGGAAAGTTTATCAGTTTCAACGATGCAAGTGCCATTTATTGGTAATGGCTGGGTGTTTAAATTTCGCTTTAACGCAGAAGACAGCATTGTGTTTTGGAAGCATTATATTCTGCTCTGTTAATTGTTTCCCAATTAATTATGCTGTTAATATCAGAATTTAATGAGCTTAACATACACTCGGGAACGAATATGAACAGCAGAGAGTACTGTCGTCACCAAAGGAATATATTGGATTAGAAGTAGCAGACAAGAGATTGTTGATGAAAATTAGAAAGAGTGTCGGATACCAAACGGAGCCCTGAGGCACACCAGCATTTATTTTGTGAATATTAGACTTGAAACCATCCAAGACAATTTGAATCGTTCGTTCCGAATGGTAATTTCTAATCCATTGAAGAAGAGAGTCATCGATCCCAAAAGCACGCATTTTCGACAAAAGAGCCTGTTGCCAAACTCTGTCAAATACTTTAGAAATATCAAGTGCAACTATGTATTTTGCTTTCACCAGATTGATGTACGATTTGGTTCCACTTTTCGGCGAGATATGCCATCAGATCACCAGTGGACCTGTTGCTACGAAAACCGTACTGCCGGTCATTAAGAAATTTCCGTGTTTCGAGATATTTCATGAGCTGACGGCTTATCAGCTCTTCCATGACCTTGGAAGGAAAGGACGTAAGTGCAATGGGTCTGTAGGAGGAGAAAGAGGAAGATTAGCCTTTTTTAGGGACGGGCTGGACAAATGTGTTTTTCATGTGCTCGGAAAAAGTCCTAAAGAGTAGGATTGATGAAAAAGCTTACGCAGTGGTTTTTCCAGCGGGAAAGAACACCTCTTCAGAAAGAGGGGAGATACACCATCTGGACCAGCGGGTTTGTGAATGTTAAGATTTTTAAAAACGCACACGAGTGCGACAGTGTGCTTGTCCCATTGAAGACTCGACGCACTCAAGTATAGGCGGAGACAAAGCACACTCTGAGAATGTTGAGCTCGCCGCAAAGGGTACAGCAAGCGGATTGATCTTGTCGGAAGAGCTGACAGCTGGAATGTGATTATAAATGAGCATGGGGATGGAGGATGAGGCAGAATTTCTAATATTTTTGACGAACGGCCAACAATTTTTACTACGTTTGGGACGTTGTACTATTTTTTGCTTCAATTTTTGGTCGTATTGGAAATTTACATGCTTAAGAAAGACGTTGCAGTCATTCCTGGCTCATTTAAACTTTTTTCGGTTTTCCTCTGTCGGGTTGGTCTTGACGGACCGAAAAAACATTTATCTACCTCTGACAGCCTCTTTATAGCTCGAGTCGTACCATGCCTTTTCTTGTTTGATATGTTACTCTTCATCCGATGAGGGATAAAGAATCTCATTCCAAGGAAAATAGTGTCTGTGATCATATCATCATCCACGTCATTATCTAGAAAACTTAACGACCAATTAAAATTCCTAAAGAAGCTGTTAAGCCCTCTCCAATTGGCCATCTCGTATTGCCATACGGTTCTTTTAGGAATTTTTTCTCTAAATGCAACCATAGTTTACGATAAATCAGCTGATATAACACAATGGTCCGACGAGCCTAGAGGTAAAAGCACATCAAATTTGTAGTCATCAGGGTGAGAAGTTAAAAACAAGTCCAGGATGTTGGCGGTATGGCTATCAAAGTCTGGTATTCGTGTGGGCTTATTTATAAGCTGGGTTAAGTTATTTTTTGCAGTGAAGATCTCAACACACCGTCCTTCGGGTGTTGTCTTTCCAGAATGTTGAATCCATTCAGAATTGTTTATATTGTATCCTCATAGTGACGATGTCAGTGACGATGTCAATATGAGGATACAGGAACAGGGACTGCATTGTGGTGGGGTTTGGTAATCTACATCACTACACACGTAAATGGTGAGACCGCGGTGAGAGAAGGATAATGGCACTAGTTCGTAGCCAGGTAGCTTCAGATCAGAGGAATCTGAGAGGTGTGGGCGGGGATCTACCTGTGATTCACTATGTGCCAAAACAGCTGTCTGTATTTACAGACATGGGCGTAAGCAGAAAAGTGGTTACTTTTAGCCCGCGAATATTGGCTATATGCACTTTAAATTCCCAAGTCATTATAAAAAAAAATCAAACACGAAAAGCGCAAACACCAACGATACTTATCTGAGGCTCTGTGTTGCATCGTAACAGTACGGTTTATACGTGATTGGGTAATTATTTCTACACACAACTGTTACTCGTAACTTGGATGGCCAGGCTCGTTGTTTTTCCTTTTGAACCAAGACACTGGATATTCCGCAGCCAGTAACGCATTTCGTGAAAACCGGGAGTTGCCGTTGTCCTATTAATTTGTTAGGCCACTCTAGGATTTCCAAAAAATCGATAAGAAATGATATCCCAAAAGATTATGATCGGGGAGAAAAAGCTCGAAAAACTTGTATAGTACAAGGCAGCGAGCTTAAATTAAAATTTAAACGCGTTTATCTCAAATCTGCATTTTTCAAGTTGGCCGCGTCCATAACTGTCAACCAATTCACTTCAAATTTTAACTAGATACATTGTCTAAATAATGAAATATTTCGGGAGATGTCTTTCTCAGCAGAACAAATCTATAATGCTGATGAAACCGGCCTATTTTGGAAGTTTCTTCCTAGTAAAACACTCATTTTGTCTACTGAACATATAGCACCGGGAAGGAAAGGATAACGTTATTGACCTGCACGAATGCAACTGAAACGCATAAACTCACTTCATTAGGAAGTCTAAATGCCCTAGAGCTTTTTCGGGTTTCAAAGTTCCACTGATTTATAGATCCAGCAAAAACGCTTGGATGACGAGTGAAATTTTTCAAAATTGGTTTAATTTTACTTGGACTTTAAATTTGTTTTGTCTGAGCCAAATCTCACCATAACCTACCTTAATCTTACCATTTTTTTTTGTACGCTTTTCCGAGTTAAAAACAGCATTTTTGTTCCTTGACAACGCAACTTGTCACTGTACTAAAGAAAAGCTAACTAGCTCTGATGGGGATATTACAGTTTTGTTTTTTCCCCAAACGTCACCACTTTGATCCAACCCATGGACCAGAATGTCATTAATTTAGTTATGGCATACTATAAAAAAAAGATTGCTTACTGAAATTATTGCAACGGAAAGTGAAGACATTGCTGATGGGATAAAAAAAATTAGCGTTAAGACATGCTGTAATGAACTTGCGAGCAATCCCCCCTCTTCCTTTATTGCTAAGTGCTTTAAATGTAGTCATGTCCCAAATAGTCGAACACTTAATGGTTAGGTTGCAAAGTAATCGTTTATTCTGACTAAACAGCTAAACCTAATTACATTAAGTAAAATTTATTTGCAGCTCCAACTCAAAAATTTTTTAATTAGTTATTAGTTTTGTATTAAAACTTTTAAATTTTTCAATGAAAAACTAAAAACCCAAAAATAGCCTTAGTCCCCAGTATTCGAACACTAGTTTCCTGAACCCGAACAAAAATTTTCCTGAATTCGAACATAAGATTTTCTTTTAAATTAGTTTTTCAACTTAATCTTCGGTTTTAAAAGGAAAATTTTTATTTATAAGCTAGGTACTCGTAAAAGGTTCCTGACCTCTTCCATCCTGTTTCAGAACGACCAATAATCCAATCTTCCGGAATTTTTTCGACAAGTTTAGATGGTGGATTAAGTGCTTAAGTAGGGAAATACAATTTCAGAGGATAATGTCACTTCATTTGCGCTGAAAACCAGGACAACCGTCAAGTTTCCTTTTTCATTCGATAATTTAACTTCATATAAACTTGAAACCCTTAGGACCAATTACTTTTCCTGTTGTGGGGATCAAGCTAAAAGATGTTTCATCTCCGTTAAAAATACGAGATGAATCGTCCAAAATATCTTTGACGTTCATATCTATTAAATAATTGTCCAAATCACGGAACCATTGTCGAATACTTTCTTCAGTGACGACTGCTCTGGCTTCAGTCATTTGTAACTCTTTATTCCGCTTTAAGAAATTGTAGTACCACTTCTTGCCTGGTCTGTCGTTCTTGAATGGAATTGTTCGATTTTCATCCCTTAATATCTTTTGTATCACATCAAGAAGTTCATTTGGTTTTTGAGGAAATCCGCATTTAGCAATATTAATAAGCCAATCCACGACCATTCTCTTCTCTTTTTCTGTAAGCGCTATTGCAGGTCCCATTCGTTTAAGCCCATCTGCAGTTTTTCCATGAACCCTATCGTGAAATGTAGTTATAGGAACTCCAAACTGTCTACTTACTGCTCGAAAGCTGTAGTTATCTTCACGAATTGCCTTTAAGGCATTTGCTAATGAGATTTCATTATAATTTTTATATTTTCGTTTCATGGTGTCTGAATTAAATTAGTTTTTATAATTATGTTGACAACATAAGTTAGATACTTGATATCTACTAAGACGAAAATGTAAAAACTGTTCGGGAAATGGAATCCTGAAATCTTAAGTTACCTTAAATCGAACGCCCAAGAAAAAGGTATTCCAATACTGTACCAAAGATTTTTCATCTTCCTATAAACAAAGAAACATAAAAACAATTCAATTTCCTTTAATACTCATAACCTGAACGAAAGAAAACACTTACGGAGATATTGCCTGTGTTCAAACAGGAAACTCAAAAACATTTGGTCTCCAATGATAGAACAGTCTTAATATACAAACAGTTTTATGTTTTTAAATAAAACTTTTATTGAAATGACATTTCGTATAGTTTATCTACCGAAAAAAACTTTAAAAATAAATATTAACTCTAATTTGCACAAAAGAAACACACTTTCCCACAAGAATCAAAACAGTTTTTCTTCTACCAAAACCGAACCGTATCACGCTTTCTGTACCATCAATGCAACCTGCCTTATTTTATAAATTTGATAGTATTTCTAGTACTAGGAAGTCCTTTAAGGTTTAAGGCAATAACACAAGTTTAATTTCGCATTCATAGAATTTTAAAATTTAAGCAAAAACACAGTTTAAGCTTTTTTGTACAGCAAGTGTTCGAGTCCTGCTAGTGTTCGGATTGAGGCGACTCTATCTACTTATTGAACAAATTTTGGACACATTAAATTAACAAAATAAACAAACCTAATATTTTGATGAACAAAGAACCTTGTAACAGCTATAAACCGAAATGTCAAGTAGCGACACCTTTTGATTTTCTCTCTAAGACGCGTAGCCGTGTTTCTGAGTCTATAAATTTAGTTCTTTTTGTATTTTGCATTTTTCTTAAATATAATAAGTATAATACGTACTCTGGAGTACATTTTTGTTTCAACTCAACAATACTGCCAAAAGAAGATAACTGGTAAGATGAAGATTTAATTCCACTTATTCAATTACGGAAGAGTTGCAAGAAATTAATGATCTCCTTGGAATTATAGATACAAAACACAACATTTCAATACAAGAAGTAGGAGACTGGGTCATCGTAGAAGGCACTGAACCTGAACCGCCTGAAAACATTTCGCAAAATTAAAGTGACGAAGTCACTCCAGCTGCTCCTAAAATAACGAGCTCCCAAGCAATACAATGTATAAATACACTTCTTGAGTATGCAGATAAAAATGAATTGGACTCAGAAACGATCTCCAGTTTACTAAAGTTAAGGGCAGTAGCAGTAGAAAGATCAAGTCAAGCTATTCGACAGTCCAAAATAACAAATTATTTTACTAAGAATAGATACCGAGCCGGACAGATGACCGTCCGATTCCAAATCTTTATTCAAACTTAATCTATAAATTACAATTTTATCTACAAATTACAATTATTTATAATGTGAGATAAACAAACAATCTGCTGGAAGTAGGGAATAGACGCTGAGTCGGTGATTTCTGGGAATGACTGAGTATTGCAAGTTCAAGTGCACGAGCAATGTATTTGACGAGAAGTTGAATGAACTGAGGTGCACGGTCATATGATGAATTCGTGACTGAAGGATTATCAATCTTTTACGTGTTAACTGACAGTAGTGAGCAATAACTTGTTTTTTTTTTATTTTTTACTCTTTTGAATAGAATGGCAGTGCATACACACGCCACGGGTGACCAGATAGTTGCGTCACCAATCGCTATGCATCGTCTTACGCTTGCCGAACATGCGGAAATTATTAAAAAAAATACCGAAATTCCGGCTCAGTTGTTAATACGCAACGTTAATTTCATCGTGAGGTTGGTCATCATCATGGCTTCAGTGTGCAGATAATTCGTCGCACCGTGGAAAAGTTTGAGGATGAGCATACTCTTTTGGATCTTAAGCCACCAACCAGACAGAAATTGGTACAAAATCAAGAAAACATAGCCGCCAGAGCGGCCAGTATCGAATCCGACCCAGAACTGTCGATTCAGGGCCGAATAGCTGAACTGAGCCACCCACCTCATTTTGGGGTTGGATTTGGACCTACATCCGTATAAGATTGTGCTGAAGCAATAATTGAAGCCCGATGACCATAGACAACGCCGTGAGTTCGCTAATTGGACCCTGGAAATGTTGACTGGAGATCCGGATTTTGGACAAAAGGTCATCTTCTCGGGCGAGGCTCAGCGGCTATGTCAACAATCAAAATTGCCGTTATTGGAGTGAACACAATCTACATGTGTTCGGCCAAACATCAATGCATCCACAAAGATTGACTGTGTGGTGCAGTTTATGACGTGGCGGCATCACCGGACCCTACCTCTTTCTCAGGTATAGAGCGATGTTAACCGACTTTCTGTAGTCAGAGCTCAACAACATCGTTATATCCGAGCTGTGGTTCCAACAAGAAGGCGCTACATGCCATACAAACGCCGCAATGCTCGAAGTTGTGAAGGAGGAATTTGGGGACTGGGCCATATCACGCCAGCGTTCATCAATTGAACAATCGATCATGCGATTTGACACCACTTATTTATTTTCTCTGGGGCTACGTCAAGTTCTTAGTGTACGCTAACATATCAACCACTTTGGACGAGCTCAAGGACAACATTCGACACGCAATTGGCGGAATAACGCTGCACATATTGGAGCGAGTCATCAAAAATTGGACCGACCGCTTGAAGCATTGCTAGCGAAGCGGAGGCGGCCATTTGAATAATGTGCTATTCCACACGTAGCTTCAAAATAAAGCAAGAATCAATTTTATGTCACACAGTTGTTGTTTTATTTAAATTTTTTTCCTGTCGTTCTTATCTGATCACCCTTTATCTGATGTGTGGTGTTTATGTTTTCGTCAGCACGGCGACTGCATCTCCCTAGTTCTGAACTATGTGTGTAGTATATACATATACATATACATACATACATATATGTACAGCAAATGTAGTAGTAGTTCAATTTTTAAAATATTCTTATTGTTAAATGTTTTTTTAATGGTAACTCCGGCTCTATTCAACCGATCATAATGAAGCATTTCGTAGTTTTTAAGTTGAGCAAAAGACTATCGAACAGTGAAAACTCCATGAGGATCACTTCAGTAGTTTTTTTTTTCCATGGTGCTCAGACAAACAGATAAACGTACAAAAATTCTAAAAACAATTGATTTGATTAAAACATATCCCTAGGACATAACCAAAGAGGTTTTTTACAATTTTATAATATCACAGTATTTACTAGAGATTAGGTCAATTATTGCTTCTTTTTTTTTAAATGTTTCGAAAAGAAAAAAACAATATTCATTTCATATCAATAAAATGACTTCCGGTTGAAAATTTATCTTTTTTTTTATAATCTCAGCTCAGTATATAAATAAGAGTATATTATGAATTTATTATTTGCTTAGGCACTTGCGCAAAATAAACACTATGTTGGTTGCAACACACTACAGGCACTTCACTGTGGCAAATAATAATAAATTTTGGGGGACTTTCCTAATCCATAAAATAAAAAATTGACAAACATCCCGCTCGATTATAGAATTTACTTTGTACAAAGGTGTCAAACTGTACTCTAAGTACTCTACTGTTCCCTAAGATATATATCTTTTTGTTATACAAATAGATAAACCCGCGGATATCGGCGCGCTCATTGATTTCCAAACATTCAGGGCTTCTTTTCGCTTTACGTGGTGAGATCTTAGTGTTCAGCACCTTTATCGGGAAATTGAATAGTTTTTGACGGTATCAGCAACACCGATTAATTGTTCTTGGACTTGGGTGGTGGTATGTACAGTCTTATTCGACCTATAGATAAAATAAAGCTCCGTTGTCTAACCATAAACCGCCATCCAGAGTGTTTTTATCTCCAAATCAGTACCGCATTAACAAAATTAATCCCATTGCTTTTGATGACGATTGCATTGACAAGGACCAATATATTGTTTTATCCTAAACGAGATGCGGGTACCATTAACACCGAAAAACTTACTGCGAGAACTGCAGTCGTAAATGCCCTCTAAAACCTTTATCGTTAGAGTATCTTACAATTTTCCAAGAAACCCAATGCGATTATCGAAGACCTTGGAAAATTTAGTGCTTCGTTAAAACGCTGGTAGATAATCTGCCGGATATTGTAAAACATTGATTTGGATTGCATTCTTTCTAGGGACAAAGTATTCAGCTGTCAATGGAAGCGGGGACCAAAAACTATTTTCATTTTAATTCACTAGAAAGAGTAATGTGAAAGTGATACATCTTCTGGGTTCTGTACCATAATCTGATTTGATTATCAACAATGTTGACTTTAAGAAGGAATTTGGCGCCATAGAGACCACGCCAAATATTTTGAACTCAGGAAAAACTCCTTCAAATTACTCGTTCCATGGTGGAAAATAAGTCTGTAATGACTATATTACAGACTAAAACAAAAAGATTTTGAGAGTCTAATTTAAAGTCTAATACCTCCTACAAAGACTTATGCAAGACGATCGAGACACGCTTGAAACAATCAGAAAACCTGATGGCATCTACGAGTGAACTGACTCAAAGGCAAATACTCTCAGTCCCATGCGCATAACCCACTCCCAAGGTTATCAGATCCCATACGACTCTCAACCGCCATCTTTCCCCGCTAGCTAAATAATGTAAACCTCCGTAACTAGCATCAGTTATGGCGGCTGATGAGCTACTGTATTCTTTGCTAGCTCCAGGTGACATATTTCCAGTTACAGTGCACAGAGGTATAGATCAGCTGCTGTAAAAAAGGTCTCCACTTATCGGAGATCTACGAGGATGACTAAAACTTCACACCTATTAGTGTCAAACTCCTTCCTGCCAAAGAAGACAGAGAGTGGCTAAGTAAAACTATTTTGCGAACGAATCTCTCATCTAGAATCCAAATCCACACCATTGTTGAGAATTTTGTCAGACAGCGTTTCGAAATCTGATTCGGAAGGATTGAAGACACACTCGACGCACTGATCATTTTGCATGGCATGCCCTTGACAACAGAAATTTGGGCGGCATGTATAAGTAGCCCAAACAACATGCTGAATTGAAGCTTCTTTTACGAATTAAAGCCAAACCGAGTAGTAAACAAAACTCAGTGGTGAGCGGAATGGACAGGCGCTATCGGCAGGGTGTCTTGTCATCACTTGCTACTGGATGTTGGTTGAATTAATGTTAAATGCTCTTAATAACTCTAACGTCGGCGCTCAGGTATATGCAGACTATGCAGCCGTATTATATTTCTGATCACGCCTAGTAACTTTAATAATTGACGACTGGTTTCTAGTACACTGGCTTTATGTCAATCCTCCTAAAACTGAGGTTAAGAGACCTGACTAATCTGGCTCTACTGGTTTTAAGAGGAATATCACCCATTTCTACGCAGATGCTGAATATTTGGGTGTCATTTTGGATGGGAAAACATTTTGGACGAAACATGTCGCGATATGGAATGTAGCGCTGGTATCTTGGTGGAAGAAGACACCCTAAGACTTCATCACTCGTTCGCAAAATTTGCGTTTGTCTTTAAAGCAGAGACATACGCAATTCTGATGGCAGTGAACTACAATACGAGGGCGGGTCAATAAGTCCGTGACTTTTGGATTAAAACAGATTTTTTTGATAAAAAAATAACTTTATTTTTCAACGTAGTCTCCCTTGAGCTCTATACACTTTGTCCAACGCTTCTCCAATTTTTTTATCCCTTCCAAAAAAAGTGATTTGTCGAGGTCCTCAAAATAGACCTTTGTTTGCGAGATGACTTCATCATTGGAGTCAAATCTTTTTCCACCAAGCCATTTCTTCAGGTTTGGGAACAAGAAGTAGTCGCTCGGAGTCAAATCTGGTGAATAGGGTGCATGAGGGAGCAATTCATAGCCCTATTCATGGATTTTTGCCATGGCAACTGCACATGTGTGCACCCCTGCATTGTCTTGGTGGAAAAGAACTTTTTTCTTGGCCAAATGAGGTCGTTTTTTTTTCAAATCGTCATTGAATCGGTCCAATAAGTTGGCATAATATTCCCCATTGATTGTTCTTCCCTTTTGAAGGTAGTCAATGTGGATTATCCCGCGTGCATCCCAAAAAACAGTCGCCATAACTTTATTGGCTGACAAACCCACCTTGGCCTTCTTTGGCGCCGATTCACCCTTAGAAACCCACTGTTTTGACTGTTGTTTGTTCTCTGGTGTGTTGTGATGGATCCATGTTTCGTCCACGGTTACAAAACGGCGCAAAAACTCCTCCATATTGCGATTAAACAACGCCAAACCTTCCTGTGAAGTTGTTACACGATTGCGTTTGTGGTCGACTGTTAGCAAACGCGGCACCCATCTTGCGGAAAGCTTTCTCATGCCCAAGTGATCATTCAAAATTGAAACCACTGAGCCATGCGAGATCCCTACGGCTTCCACAATCTCTCGCACTTTCAATCTTCGGTCGGCCAACACCATATCGTGAATTTTTTCGATTGTTTCGGGTGTAGAGACCTCAACTGGGCGTCCAGGACGTTCGGCATCTTCAGTGCTTGTACGGCCACAACGAAATTCAGTAAACCACTTTTTTACCATTGAAATCGATGGTGCATAGTATTTATCAAGCTTAGCCTTGGTCTCGGTAATGGTTTTTTTTCGCAAGAAACAATGCTTAATAAGCACACGAAATTCACTTTTTTCCATTTTCTCCTCAAATTAGTGAGTAGTCTGATAAAAATAGCTGTCAAACACAAACTAACTGACGCAGCAAGTTTAAATTTTGACAGGAGTCAACTGACATATGCCTGTTGACAGGAGCAGTGTTGCTGTTTCAGTAAAGAGGTCAGAAATTCAAAAACTTATTGACTTATTGACCCGCCCTCGTATATTGCAAGAAAATCAAATTAACCACATAAAAGGATATGCGCAGAGCTATGACTGAAAAGCTATGATAAAGCCTGGGAAAAAATACGGCACATCTATGGTTTAGAACAAGATCGAAATTTTCCATAAGGCCATTAATTCCATCACAGGCTTGCAGAAGAAATGAGGAGACTACTCGAAGGTGAGGCACAGCGAGCGTTTTAAAGAGGACGAGGAATTTATGGATTTTTTTTTAAATTTTACAAAGGACCCTATTCTCAATAAGAAGACCGAAGGAACTAAAGTGAAGGACGGTAAAAATGCAAAGAAGAAATTTACGGAGAAAGTCCCTGTTCCCAGTTCACCTAAATCCATTTCGGCTGAAGTAACCATAAAACCAACAGCAATCGTTACAGCGTTCACTCATGTACCACCTTCACTTCCAATGTAATCTCAGTCGATGTCTCTGCCTCAGTTACCTTCTAATGGTTCAAAGACATGCATTCGTATGCGCTTCATGCATCCCGATAAAATATCATACTTTTCTGGAGTGGAGTGGATGAAAAATCAGTATATCAAAATCAAAAGCAGCTCCAAAGCAAACCCCAAAAAAGAAGAGATTGCCAAACGAGAAACCATCAAAGCTGGGCAAATTGTAGCTTCCACCGGAAGCAATAAGGGAACAATATGTTCCAGCAACAACTGCCTTTTTTCTATCATTTTTTGTGGTGACTTCTCCAATGTTGAGTGGAGAAAATGATGAGAACACCGACCACTCAGTCCCCAGAAATTTAACAACTTATTTGCCACTGCGGAGTAGATACAGAAAATTTTGTGATCCAACCCTTATACCTGAGGAGAAGGCTTCTATGTAACTCTATGCTTCCATGGCGATAGAAAATGAAGTGGAATTTCTTACCGATGGCAAATCCATGACTTGCATCACTGCCTTGGTGATAACTCGATAGAATTCGCAAATAAACCGATTGCTCAATGTAAGCAGGAAGTGAATAAGAAGAAGACACCATGGGTCATTGAAAGCATCAAACTTGTAAATAGCTTGCAGGCAATATCATTTGAAGACTGTGTGGCATTTGGAAATATCAATCCCATGATAGGCACAACAGTAATGTGTTCATTCAACCATTAGGTTTTTTCTGGTCAGCATCAATCGAAATATGTCTCGTTGTAAGTTGCAAGTAGTCGAACAGAGAATTGTTCGACAGGAAAGTGCCTATGGTATATACAGTCTGTATTTCAAATAGTTATAGTAACAATGTGTACTCGCAATGCTCCCAAATCAGCAATAGAACCATCTATCGTACCTAGAAGTACAAAAAGATTGACTTACCCAAAAGCGAATTGGACACTGAAATCAGCAGCACCAAGTACAGTGTTTCGAAGTCAATAGACGGGTTTACTTCGAAAAACTCGGTAAACACTTCGTCTGTACTAAACGAAATAACTGCTAGCACAGTCGCAAAGCTTTTTCCAATCACTACCGCTAACACAAAAGCCAAACCTATTAGCTAACAACTCGCCATATCGTACTTTTCTCCAACAAAAAATTCTTCTATGATTACCCAACATAAAGTCAACCTACCTGCATTGCATCTACCACCTTGATTTCGTCAACCAGATCCTCAGATCCTGATGTTAAAATAGCGACACCTCGGCTTCAAGCTTCTATCGTAGTTGGGATTGCATGACAAAATTCACAACTACGACATTGTCCTGCAACTTAAATACAAATTCCACTTCACTTCATTTGGAATCGATCATTGGTTGGGCTTACACACTACCTCGACAAACTTCACCTTTTATCAATCTACTTTAGAGTCTTCCGGGCAGACAACGATAGAAACTGAGGCCAAACAAAACGTATCCAATCTCTTCATTCCTTACGAGGAAGTGCAATATACACCAAGCTCTACATTTTGATGAATAAAACCAACGGACAGTGGAACTTTGAATCTTTTCTTTCTGTCAACTTATGGACTAAAGGTCACCTCATGAATCATTAAACCCGAATAAATCCCTGCCCAAATTTCCTCCGAAAAGGACTCGCTGAAATGTTAATAGCAAAGAAAGATAATAATCGTATGACCAATACGACCAGCTTCTACAGCTCTGATGCCTTAATCACCCAATCCGATCCACAATTCAATTCAAGCAATTCCAGATGTTACTTCTACAACTGCTAGAGTAGCTGTTCTGCATTCTGTTCAGAAAGTGCTGCTGTACCCTCCGCATTTTTGTAACCACCATTTGACCCAACAACTGCTACTTTGAAAAGTAATTATAATTATGCCACCATATCAAATTAGAATAACACTTCCCAAAGGGTTCTACCACAAATTCCTACAAGCTACCCTCTGCAGTGGTATATGGCGAGACAGTGGTTCAACCACTAATGAATTGCAACTTAAGCATTATTTGCCCCGAGATTGACGACAAGGATGGCTCTTATGGCTGGTAGATTGTTGTTGTTTTGTAAGACCCTTCAGTTTAGTTATACAGGGTCTTCCAATAAGGACTTCCGAAATTTGACAATTGGTATCGGCCATGTTTTTATGGTTACGTCTGCCAAATTGGCTGTTGTTTATTCGGTCTGTTTTGCCAAATCACCATGGACGGGCATAGCGTTCAACAACATGTGCAAATGATAAAATTTTTATATCAAAACGGGTGTTCTGTTCGGGCAACGTTCCTCGCGCTTCGCCCATTTTACGATCGCCATAATCGTCCCACCGAGAGGACTATTCGCATAAATTTGAATCCACTAGTTCAGTAAACGATAAACCAACACCTTACGTCGACGAAATACAAGATCTGCCGAAAACATCAAAGCTGTCCGTGAGAGTGTGCAGGAGAATCCGAGGCAGTCGATTTCGCGTCGCTCACAAGAACTCGCAGGCTACAACTTGGCCCTACACCCGTACAAAATTCAACTGACCCAGGAGTAGAAGGTAAACGACCATAGATAACGACGTGTGTTCGCTGAATGGGCTCTGGAGCAATTGGAATGTATGAATGGGTACGTCAACAAACAAAATTACCAAATTTGGGACGATACCAATCCACATGAAATTCAAGAGCGTCCAATGCATTACGATAAAGTCACTTTTTGGTGTGGATTTTGGGCTGGCGGCGTCATCGGTCCATATTTCTTTAAGAATGAACGGCGCTACATGCCACACAGCTCACGCCACATTGGAAATTCTGCACAAGCGATTCGAGGGTATGGTCTTCACGCGAACTGCCCACTGAGATCGTGCGATTTGACCCCGTTAGACTTTTTCTTCTGGGATTTTCTGAAGTCGCAGGTCTAAGCGAATAAGCCACAAACCACAGCGACCCTCAAAGCTAACATAACCTATGCCATCGGTCAAATTCAGCCCTGATTTATGCGCCAGAGTCATGGAAAATTGGACATTTCGGATGCGCGCCACCCATAATGACATCGATAGTCCTTTCAAACGAATAAAAAATTTCGACGATATCTTACACACACTTTGTTTTATTCAAATTTAAAGATAGAAAGCGCTTAATGAAAGACCTTTTATAAGTATTGAGTATGGCCTTACTGAATTCCTTTGCCACCTCAGCGCAGTGTATTTGGGGAGCTACTACTTCTTTTAACGCAGTTGTGAGGTAGTAGGGATCGCAGAAGTCGTGTCTGGGCCTAAGGTGCTGATGAGATAGCCGACAAAACTGCTAGGTGGCTTCTTCAGTGATATCGCATTGGGACCGCATACGCCATCGATTATTGATAATTCAGTCTCCTACCATAGTTGACATGATCCTCTAGGTTGCAGGAAGATTGAACCACTGCTTCCCTAGGTTTTCAAACAGTAGGGGAAAATCATGTTGTCCCGACGGGTCTTAACCGATCACCACACTTTTGCTTAGAACCTTAATGTGCTAGGCATGAGTGACACCACGTCCTTCGACATGAGAACGTGTGCTCTCATAAGGCAGTGGGTACGGCCTGAAATGACTTTATCGCTGGAGTGATTTGCTACTCTTCGTATGAAATATTGACAAATTCTTTTAAAAGAGGAAGTCACGAGGAAGTACATTGTACAAATTTTTGGTCTATTCGCACCGGTCTCAGACGAGACTTAGTGAGTTAAGCCTTGTGAGTTCTGACTGTATCAAAGGAAACATTTTATTATCAAACTGAAAGGTGTTGCAAATCCTAATACCACTCTTGACAATTAGATCTATGCAAGTTCAGATTGCGTGTACCTACGCTTTGAAAATAGATGAATATTTACGAATGCCTGGCAAAGAGTGAGTTGTATGCGATAATTCTACTACATTCCATTCCTAGCCCAAAAATTAATTCTGAGTACCCAAAAACCCAACTTATATTTTTGCAGTGGCAGGAGTTCTTGCTGTCTACCACTATTTGAGTGCGTTACGGTTGATTGGGAAACTGCTAAGTGTCCTAAAACTTGAATTAGTCCAGCAGTGCAACAATCAAGTTCATAGCGAAGTGCTTTCTTTACCTTCCAGTGATGGTTCCCAGTAAGGATTTACACATGCAGGCTAAAATGGCAAGGACATGGCCGGCCAGTATCATTATACTGTCTACGCCGTCATAGCGCTTACAACTCTATATGAAAGAGATTAAAGTACGTGACGAACCAGCTAATGGCTTCGGATAAAAATTGGCTCATTCTTGACGACCCTAGCAAACTTTTAAAGAACAACGACCTCCTTGGGATCTGAACGTGGAATGTTCGGACCCATAACAGGTCACAATTAGCAGGGGCCCTTGAATGCTGTCACGGAGATATATAGCACCGCCATCCAGAAAGTGCCATGGTATAATACGGAAATATGAGGATAAAAAACTGTGATAAACGAGTATACTATGGTGATCGCTATAGGGAAAATAAACAGCGCTTATTCGGATTCGCGTTCGGCAAGAAGTCTTGAGCTTATGACACGTGAACGAGCATCTTATGATAATTCGTATCAAGGCTAAGTTCGCTAACATAAGCCTAATATGCGCCCGTGCTCTTACGGAAGACAAGAACGACGCCACCAAACAATGTTTCTACGAGCTGCTCGACAAGACATATGAGCAATGTCTGAAGTATGACGTTAAAATCGTACTAAGCGATTCTAACGCTGGAATAGGAAACAGGTACATCTTTGGTAAGAAAGTTGGTAAGCCTAGTCTACACGATACCATGTCTGGCAATAGACTTCGGGTTATTTAGTTTGCGGCGGGACGAAACATTACTATAAAAGGCCCACGGTTTCCTCATCTCAAAATCTAATAGACCATTTTGCGGTAGACGTATTCTGGCACTCCGAAGGTTTCGGGCAGTCAAGACATAACATACTTGGATCACCAGCTTCTTGCAGCCAAGGTGCCACAACAAAGAAGAACTACTAAGAGAAGATATAATGAAGAAAAGCAGCAATTGCAAGAGACCGCCAAAATCTTCGCGGAACGCGACCAGGTTCACCTCGAACTGTAGCGCCGTTCGGACTACCTGAGTGGGGCCAGTCAGGTATCACTTCATAAAATTGTTACATACTTGAAGTTCATTAGTTTATTATACTCTCAGAGCAGGGTATAAGCCTTCCTGTTATAACCCCTATACTTGAGAATGCCATCTTGATTCTGAATGTTATTAATAATAGCCTTGTCCAGGGTTACCAATAATACTAGCATTACAAAAGCTATCTCGTTGGAGCTTATTTATTTTAAGCTTGGAAATGAAATCATTTTTAGTTCTGATTCGGGATTTCTTAAAAGAACAATGGTGGCGGTCTAACTCTTGAACCCATAACCCAAATTATATTAACATTACCGCAGTACAATAGATAACTCACACCATCCTACACCAATTTTTGGTTGAGGTCGTGCTGTTGAGGTATTTTTATTTATAATTTGCGCGCGCTCAAGGGATTCAAGTAATTGCACACAGCGCGGAAAATCAGGACGTAAAGAAAGAGAGGTACTGATGAACGTTGGTTTTAAACGTTTGAAAGTTATAATGACTAGGAAATAAAGAGCTAGACAGTGCATTCCTTAAGCGAGTTGTACGGCTTACTAACGAATCACAATATTTTAGAGTCCATCCGAAAGTGGGCTTGAGGCTGTACTGATGAGTATTTATAGCGTTACGGTTAAAAGTTTAAAGGAGGGGAATGCTACTGGTAGTGGAAATAGCGATAGAACAGGGTGAGACACGAGATAATACGTCGGGAGTATTATCGGTGTTCGAGAGTGTCCATTGTCTGATATTAGTATCATCTATGAGGTTTATCGCACGGTTTTGAATACTACTCGTATCTAGCAAGTGCAGAGATGTTTTGTGAGTACCCATCTTGATGTGGTCATTGTACTCAAATTCCAGGCAGAAATGCGTCTTATACATATATTGAGGCCTCATCAGAGGAGGTGAAGTATTTCTTACATCGCTTGAGGAAACCTAGATATTTCGCAGCATTTTTGACGACAACGATTATGTGGTCATTCCAACATAAATTGTCATTGACACACATACCGAGAATGGAAAGTTTTTCGGTTTCGACGATGCAAGTGCTAGTGCACAATAGCTGAGTGTTTAAATTACGCTTTAACGAAAGGAGACAGTAATGTGTCTAGGAAAACACAATCGTTGCAATCTTCACAATTTTTCATTCCCTTGTCCTGCAATATGCTCCTATAGTCCCTCTGAGGACCGACTGAACTCACTCGTTTATAAATCTGTATTAAGTCATCTAATCCCGTCATTGACCCTTGCGCTCAAACAGAAAATATCGTTTTGGGGGGGGAATGGCAATGTTTGTTAGAGATACAATTAAATGCAAAGCAAGGTTTTCATCTGATGATGGAAGTAGTATCGAGTATATGTTTGTTGATCTGGTGGGCAGTGAGGGTGGACTATTTATTGGTGCAATTTATAGGCCAAATCCGGATATTAACCTATCATCTTTGCTTACTCTTTTAGAGGAAATATCGTTGGGCTCCCCTAATATTATTCTAGGAGGCGATTTTAACTGCAATATTTTAGGTCCAAATTCCCTCACTCAGCATATGGAAATGTTTAACTTAAGGCCAGTCAATACTTGCACTCCTACACACTTTTTTGACGGTGGTGCAACACTACTAGATTTATTTTTCGTGAGCAAAGTGGCTTTGTACGACCAGCTCTCTGCCTATGCTTTTTCAAAGCATGATCTTATCTTTTTGACTCTGAAATTCAGTATTAATCGCCTGAGCAAAACTATCGAATGTCGTGATTTCCACAGCATTGATTTTGAACTCCTAGAAAAGCGCACAAGAAGTAGGGATTGGGATTACGCGTATCATTTACTGTCATCGAATTGCAGTTTTTAACTGAAAACATAACTAAGCTCACTAAACCGAGTAATAAGCCATGGTTTACCCGACATATTCGTTTATTAATTCAGCAACGTGATGAGGCCTACAATTTCTGGAAACGCTGCCGGTTGAATAAGTTCAAGCGAATATATTGTTCACTTCGCAATAAAGTTGTTGGGGAAATACGTAAAGTCAAATCTCAAATGTACTCTAACCAACTTAATACTTCTTTAAGTGGGCGTCAGTTGTGGAATAACTTACGCAACTTAGGCATCAGTAAGTCAAGGGCCGACCGAGTTAAAGATGGTGATGGTAATACTCTAAACCAAAAATTAGTTTCCGTGCCCTCGCTACGTCCATTGAGTACTACAAAAGTTTCCTTTTCGTTTGCGGATCTGGTTTTGGTCTTCGAGCGGTAGATCATGCCGATGTTGTGGAAGGTATACTTTCTATAAAGTCAAATTCTGTGGGTCTGGAAAAAAATTCATCCCTCGTTTTTATTCAATACAATTTTGACGACAGTCGAGTATCCGGATCCAAAAAAAACACTAGAGGGGATGAATTTAGTCTCATTTCAATTTTGCCGAAAGTGTTTGAAAGGGTTCTTCAAAAACAAATTAGTACTCACCTAACGGCGAATAATATGCTCACCCCAAAACAATCTGGATTTCGTGAAAAGCACAGTTGCATCACAGCCTTGTTAAGTGTCACAGGCGATATTAGGCAAGCGTTGGACAGGGATGAAGTAACCTTTCTGGTATTGGTCGACTTCTCGAAAGCTTTTGACACAGTTAATCATGATCTTTTATGTAAAAAGCTTATCCAGCAAAATAACTTCTCAGCTGGTGCCACAAAGTTACTTTATTCCTACCTAACTAATAGAAAGCACGCGGTGCAGGTTGGTGATAACTTATCCGTCTTTCTCCCAAATGTTACCGGCGCCCCTCAAGGTTCCATACTAGGACCATTATTGTTTTCGATTTACATTAATGAGCTTCCATCTATAATCGAGAACTGCTCATCTCACATGTATACAGATGACATGTAACTGTACCTAAGCTGCCCTCTCGGTCTTATTGAGAATGGCGTTTCTTGTGTAAATGAAGACTTAGAGAAGGTGTCACATTGGTCCCGGTTAAATGGCCTTATTTTAAACCCAAAAAGTCGGAAAAGTGTGGATCTCTCTTATTTTCCTTCGGTCGTGTTGAGCGACGTTTCGATCGAATATGTTGAAACTGCAAAAAATCTTGGGATGATTTTCAATCAGTGTCTAACTTGGGATAACCACATTAATTCACTCGTCGGTAAAGTACGAGTATATAGCGTACTGTGTAACTTGTGGGTAACTCAGTCATTTACCCCAGATAAAACGCGAATGTTACTTGTTAAGACATTGGTATTACCGATCTTAATTTACGGGTGTGAACTTTTTTGTAGGTGCAACCATGTAAGTAAAAGAAAGCTCACTGTGGCGTTTAACAGTACTGTACGCTTTGTCTTTGGGATACGAAGATATCATAGATTGTCTGGTTCTGCTAATCGCCTGCTTGGTATGCCTTTGGAAAATTATCTTCAACTTCGAAGTGTAACATTGCTCTCCGATATTTTTCTAACACGACAACCAGAATACAGTGGAATTATCTACCACGTTACATTAAAGAAGCACAGAACGCAATAAGCATTAAAAAGATATCAAAAAAACATTTTCTAGTAAATTTGTTAATTTAATTTCTAATAGAAGATTTAATTTATGTTTATCAATTAATTCATAAAACCAAAAACCATTGTTAAAATCTCATATTAGCTCTCTCTTGTAAAATAAGCTTAAGGCAAACTTATAAGATATTGTATCTTACTGTCTTTAAGCAATCACAAATAAATAAATAAATAAATAAAAATAAAAAACAAAATAAAATAAACCTTTGTTTGACTCAAAAGTGGAAAGCTGTTATCGATTGTCTTGACTAAAAGAACAGGGAATTTTAAAATTAAAAAAAAAGTCAAGACAATGCATAAGGCGAATGCCAGTATCACGAAACATGAGAATAGGTTTGAATGCATCCAGATGGCTTCTTGTAATATTACTTTGAGTAACAACCGTCGGTGTCCTGAAGCAAAAACAAAATGTAAATACTTTTATCAGAAAATCTAAAGTGTGTATCTATTTCTGATATCAATAAGCACTTTCTAATTGGCCGATAACGCCTTGAGATACATACGAGTACATACACAGGTATATCAACAGAATTGGCGGTAATTCACAGTGCAGTGATAAGCGACTGATGGTGCAATAACACACTGAACGATAAGTGATAATTCCTGTATTGCTTAGAAAATTGTTTTAGCTACATAGTAGTTAGCTACATACAATAAATTTGCTCAGAATTATAATCAGAATCAGTTAGAAGGGTTTTTCCGGGAACCATTCATCTAATCAGTTCAATTTATCGATGTTATATAGAAGGCATCTTATAAAGATAAACAATTCCAAAAATAAGTACGAGTACTTCGACCCTTCAACGGCAAAGTTATAGACATCGTTAACCATTTGTAGGACTAATTTATTTTTGCTACCTCAGTCGAAAATCAATGGTCCGAAAATTGCTCTAAACGCACCATTTTTCACGCCCACGGAGAGCATTTCTTGAACTGCTCAAATCGAGTATCTCATTCGCTTGTTTACAGATAAATGGTGCGAAAACACAGAGACCATAGGAACTTCACACCCTATGCCTCGCGTTTCACTCACTTTTGTTTAACAACACAACACCGATAAGCTTTTATCGTTGTTACAAAACCAATTGCAATCACTGTTATTTGGTGAAATATCACTTTTTTTTAAAACAAACAAATTTATTACCAGCTGCCAATGAATTACACTGAGCTCGATGTTGACAGTGCAAATGAATCCAAGACCGTTGCACACCTCCATAAGTTGGCATTGTGTGCTAAGTGTTCCTCTTTCGCAACCGGAAATCGCCAATTTTCGAGACAAGATTCGGTGAATTTTTGTGAATTTCTCGCGAATTTATGCAGAAAAAACTTGCTTGTTCACATCGACTTTTTACTAAAAACGACAGGCGCCTCAACTACGACTACGGTGTCGAATAAGTTTTCTGCCAGACCGAAGGTAAACGCCACGGCGGGATTGATTGCAGTGTGCGATTCCTTAGATATTAGCTTTCGATATTTGGTTTCGTTAGCAAGGGAGTAGCCACGAACTAAGCCGAAGATAAGATAACGCCAACTCTATCAACTCGGGGGGGAAAATTATTTTAATTAAATCGAGAGCCATTACGAGATATCGAAGCCATGTTGGCTTGTTTTTTGTATTTTTTTTTATAATTAATTTGTTTATATCTATCATAACCATGTGATATCTGCTAAGTGCTTTTTGTGTTTAGTGTGAAATTTGTTTTTAATGTTAAGAGTGTTTATGTACTTCTTCAATTGATGGCATGTATTGTAAGACCAATAGTGAACAGCCTGTCATAGGTACATATCTTTTCCTGACAATAGGTTTGAAGAGTAAATATCAGGCTTACCTACAGGCTTATATACTTATTTAGATGGCGCTACAATTCGGGGTGTTACTGGACCTCAATTAGCCTGTTATTTGCTATTTGCTTACTAAGTTTTTTGAGGCTTTGTTTTCCCTCGATGAAATTCCCAGGTGGAACCCTTGTATCCGTCCTTGCCGAAGGCATATAAGGCAACTCTTTCACCTAAGTCCATTCTACTTGACAGTACGTACAGTTCGTAATTAAATCTTCTTCTCAACTTTCCGTCGATGCAGACAGGACTTTTCACTCGAAACGATCAAGCGGCTGTTCGTCCGTTTTTCATAAATCCATGCCTCTGTTTCACAGAGAAGCACTGGGTCGATCAATGTTTTGTAGAGCACTATGTCGGTTGTCCGCGAGAGGGGGCCCCTGCCCAATTATCAAGGCTTCGCCCATCAATGACGTTGTCTAATAAAAAGCGGGGGTAGATTATTCTATAACTGGTCTTATCGAAAACATCCAGATATTTTGCATGAATGGATGATACGATTTGACCAGTTACAAGTTGCCGGTCATAGGTCTTGTTGGTAGGCTTGACCACCGGTAGTCCATACCAGGACTTAAATCACGGTACCATGGGAGTCAGGAGCCCCCCGGATTTCGGTCCGGGCCTGACTTGTTAGAGGTAGGCCCCCTTGTGGGAGCGTCATGGTGGCTGTGGTTTAAACCCAAAGTCGCGGGGAGGGTCTTCCTGTAGGTTTGACCCGATGTAGAGCTGCAATAAGTACTGGGTGCTGTGACCCTAAAAGCAGCAAGGTGTCTGCAGTGTTTTTAGACAGTTTTTACCAAAATGGATGTGTATATGTGTTTTTTTTATGACCGCGCCATAGGGAATGTAATATGAAAGATACTAGTAGCACGAGCCACTAACATGCATGATTCATAACCCTGAATGTCCCAATGTCAGGAGCATGCCTACGTACTGAACAGGGTCTTGCACACGTTCAACCACTCTCCTCGAGGTACTCCTTTAAGTTATTACTTCGCAGGGCTGGTCAGCATCTAAGCTATCTCCTGAGTCCTTGCTGTTTCGGCACGTCGTACCTGTTTAACTTGGCGGAGTTCTTTCTGCACACCGATTATAAACTCACAAATTCCCACCTAGTTTTCCTCTGATCGTAACATGCTAGGTGCGGTGAAAAGTAACCTCCATGGGAATTAAAAATTTTTTTTCTTAAATGTTTTTTTTATATTATTCAATATAGTCCTCTTTTAGTTTGATACACTTATTCCAGCGATTTTCCAACTTCTTGATCCCGTCCGAAAAGTAATTTTCCGGAAGGTCTGCAAAATACTCCTCCGTGGCGTCGATGATTTCCTCGCGTGAGCTGAATTTTTTATTGATGAGCCATCTTTTGAGGTTTGGGAAGAGATAATAGTCTGAGGGATCTAAATCCAGTTACCAATCGACGCCAAAAATCCGCCCGATTCCGCATCAGCAAGTCCAAACACTCTTTCGAAGTGCTCTCGCCTTCGTGTTTTTGGTCATTCGCGGCACCCAGCGGCAGGATAACTTTTTCATATGCAGAATATTGTCCAAAATATGGTGTGTGCGCTCAGTTCTAATCTTTGTGGTATCTGCTAGCTCGCGCACCTTCACTTTCCGGTCAGCCAACACCATTTCATGTATTTTTTTGACATTGTCCTCTGTAACCGTATCGGAGGGCCTGCCGCTACGAACTTGATCGGTAGTGGAGTTGCGGCCACCACGAAACTCTCGAAACTAATATTTGACGGTGTAATCTGACGGAGCATTAGCCCTATAATATTTATCAAACTTTTCTTTCCTTCGCCGTTTTGCCTCTCAAAAATAATGTTTTATGAGAGAACGAAAATCGTTTTTGTTCATACTCAACATGATGCCAAACACGTCAACAACAATCAGCTGTCAAAACAAAACTAAAGACAGTATCGCACTGAAATTTAGCATGTCTGCCTAAATATGAACGGACTTCAAGGCACCATAACCTTTCTTGCAGTAGCAGCGCATTCTGGCGGAGGTTAATTTCACCCCACGTAGTACTCGTATGTTCGACGAGGGAGTGTGAACTCGGTACGTTTCTTCTTCTTTCTGAGAAACGACTGCAATAAAATATTGCATGCTCCGCATCTTCGTCGTTATTTGGACAATTTGGACACAAGGAAGAGTTATCGTGTCTATCCACATCTCAACGCTCATTTATAATGACATTCCAGCTGTCAGCTCTTTGGACAAAGCCAATCTGCTTGCTGCATATTGTGTGGCCAGCTCAACACCCCCAGATTGTACTTTGTCTCCGACTACACTTGAGTGCGTCAAATCTTCAATGGGACGAATCCACTTTCGCACTCGTGTAGTAGCAAGAGTTCTTAAAGATCTTAACATTCACAAATCCGCTGGTTCAGATGGTATATCTCCCCTCCTTCTGAAGAGGAGCTCTTCCTCGCTAGTAAAAACCACTGCGTAAGCTTTTTCATCAATCCTACTCTTTAGAGTAGACGGAAAACAGCATTTGTCCAGCCCGTCCCTAAAAAAAGGCGAATCTTCCTCCCCCTACTCCTACAGACCCATTGCACTTACGTCCAAGATCATGGAAACGCTGATAAACCGTCAGCTCATGAAATATCTCGAAACACCAAAACTTCTCCATGACCGGCAATATGGCTTTTGTACCAACAGGTTCAGTGGTGATTTGATGGCATGTCTTACAGAAAAATGTGACCAAACTCTACACTCTATCTGGCGAAAGCAAGATAGTTGCACTTGATGTTTCTAAGCCATCTGACAGAGTTTGGTATCAGGCTCTTTTGTCGAAAATGCGTGCTTTTGGGATCGACGACTCTCTTCTTCAATGGATTAGAAACCACTTTTCGGAACATTCAATTTAAGTTGTCTTGGACGGTTTCAAGTTTGATATTCACAAAATAAATGCTAGTGTGCCCCAGGGCTTCGTTCTGTCTCCTACACTCTTTTTAATTTTTATCAATGATCTCTTGTCTGCCAATTCTAATCCAATATATTCCTTTGCTGACCAAAATGGTCTTTGCTTTTCATATTCGTTCCCGGACTCAGATCTCTGCTCTTCGGCTTTAGAAAGGGAACGCCAGCGTATGTTAAGCTCATCAAATTCTGATATTAACAGTATAACTAATAGGGGAACCACTAAAACACTAGAATTTAATCCTTCCAAAACACAATGCTGTCTGCTGTCGTTAAAAAGAAATTTAAATACCCAGCCATTACACATGAATGGCACTTTTATCGTCGAAACCGATGAACTTTCCGTTCTCGGTATGTGTGTCAATGACAACTTAAGTTGGAATGACCATATATTCGATGTCGTCAAAAATGCTGCGAAATGTCTAAGTTTCCTCAAGCGAAGTAAGAGATGCTTTACTCCATCTGATCTGACCTCAATATATGTATAAGCCGCTAATCCGTCCAAAATTGGAGTACAATGCCCACATCTGGTCGAGTGCGCCCAAAACTTCTCTGCACCTGCTACCTAGGACTTAAAACCGTGCGATAAAACTCTTAAGTGATACTAATATCAGTCAGGCAATTGACACCCTTGAACACCGACGTAATGTCTCCTGTCTCACTTTAGTGATAAAACATAGTGCTCCATAGAAATCGCCAGTAGCATTCCGCCCATTCAAACTTTTAACCGTAACACCCGTTTCGCTATGAATGCTCATCAGTATACCCTCAAGCCCATTTTCGAACATACTCTAAAATATCGTGATTCGTTTCTAAGCCGTACAACTCGCTTATGGAATGCCCTGCTGAGATCTCTATTTGCTAGTCATTATAACTTTCATACATTTAAAACCAACGTACATCGGTACCTCTCTTTCTAATTTCTCTGATTTTCCTTCGCCTGCGCTGTGTGCAAGCATTTTAAGGGTACTTACAGCCCTGGAGCGCGCGCTAATAAAAAAAAACAAAAAAAAAGTCAAACACGGTTGCGCGAGATCAGTATTCGGAGGCTAACACGAGGAGGTAAAAAAATAATTGATGTCTCATAGTATTGAATTGCTATTGTAGGTTGACACCGTTCAGTATATACTTAGTGTACCCAGGTCTTAACATATTAAACATTAAGTGTGGAGTAGACTTGTCTATGCAAATTATGAAAGTTCCCGAATATGTGGCGAGTATCGATTCGCTTTCTCCAAGTGTATCAGTGGGGGGAATTTTGTCACAAACTTCCAAAGTTCAATTGAAAAATTAATTACCCCCCGTATATTTTCAGAGCGCAGCAAAGTTCAATTCCACTTCACACTGATTGGCTTATATCTTTGGATAAATAATAGAGTTATCTTGTAAAGTTATTATCTGACAGATACGTCTTACAGTGTTTACCCCCAGGAGCTTAGTTGAAAACGATACTTCTGCATATGTTCAAGTACGAGTACATCCATATTCTGGAGGCAGCATCACTGCACGTCACATCAATGTCGGAACTTTCATCCCGTACGCTAAGATTCACGCCGCATGCACTGTTTCGCAACTCTTGGCTTGATTTCTTAATTAATCTTCTTACAACTTTCATCTTCTCGGCATATATAATTCCGTGCGGGACATATAAATAAGGGGACGAATCCGAGCACTTGAAGCGACAACAGCAGATGAAACTTATCTTTAATTTATTCATCAAGTTTTCCACTGCAATGCAACACTGTTATCACATCGAGGTAGCACAGGTCGCGGCACACTCGTACTCTTTATAATTTCAAAATTCCATAATAAGATGGATTTTTATGATTTTTATCATGGTCTTCATTTACTCGTAGGGTGGTACGGGTAGGTAGGTATCTGTATCTGCGATCTGCAAATCGGCATTCCTTCTAGTCAGCTCTTTGGAACAGCGTTTACATAAATTTCTTTGCCTAGTTTGCAGTCTTCGAAGCGTTACCAACATCCTCGACGATATTATGCATGGTCTCACATATAATTTAAAATGACACCTTCTCTGGTGATGGGGATGGTAATTGGAACGCGAAAATTCCTTGGCGCCTAGAATTTAGGACACGAATTAACTTCGAGCAAATTCATTCGAATTCATATTTTAGCAAATGAAATCGTTTAGCTCAGAACCTTTTACCCATATGGGAAAACATACGGGGGATATGTAAATTTCAACACCCTCAGGTTGGGGTGCCATTTATGTGCATGTAATGTGCGGGGGAAGGTGTTGTTAATTAAAACCTGCGTATGTAGCACAATTCTGTTTGTTCGGCTTTATTTGCATTTATTTGTGTTGACTTGGTGCCTAATTACAGTTTTAAATGTATGTTTTTGAAATTGGAAATTAATTTCTGCAATCGTTTTAATTTTGTGTATACTTTTGTTTAACGAAATTAACGACACTGTCGACACTTAGGCTGGATTTGGCTTTTCAAAGTTGTACTCTCCTACTAAAATGGTCATTTTGGTTTATGGCAACTCGTTTCAAATCTTTTCCCCTTTTCCCTAATTGTTGTGGGTCATCTTCTACATTTTCGTCCAACTCGACTTGCTTTTCTTTCATTCTGATTAAAAGGATTCCATAATTACAATGTTTGTTATGTCGCCTTACTTGAATATTTGCCAGATACAATGTCACATCCATGCTCAGATTATGATGTTTGTAAAAATCTGAACCATTCTTTTGCTTAGTCGTTTAGATATCGTTACAGTGCAGGGTGAAGCTGGGCTTCAACTAACTCCACCTTAGCTTGCTGCCTCCAGTTGCGCATTCCAAGGCGGTTGAAGACTGCTCCTACTTGTGCATGCCGCCTAAGGCCGGGTCTTCCTTTTCTGCTTTGTATCTGCAGGTATTCGAAGACTATGTGGGGCTGGCTGTGTCCATTCGCTCTACATGTCCCAGTGACTGATGAGCAGTTTTCTGATAAAATTTATGTCGCCGTAGAGCTCGTATAATCGTCGTTAAATCTTCTCCTGCAAAGTCCATCAACGCAAATGGAAGCCAACATCTTGCGAAGAATGTTTCCCCCAAAACGAGTCGGGACAAAAAGCTGAGATGATCCAATTACTCACAGGGAACAAGTATACAAAAGACCGTTCTTTTGGTGCTATGAATTTAATCCTGAACTTTATTGTATACTAATTTATTTAACATATTCAAGAAGGTAATATGTGAACTTACAAAGTCTCTTAAAGAAGTTGTCTATATATATACTTTAGTTGGGTGTGCGTGGCACTTATCGAAACCTGCATACTGGAGATCTGCCAGCAAAAGAAAAAAAAGGAAAATGACAATTCATAAAAGACGCCAGCAGTTCAGCCGTGCAGGATTGACCCGCGTTCAGGCATGCAGCTACAACTTAAACTTTACTTTTAGCGGGGCGCGTTCACAACAAGCGCCATAAAGCTGGACTGGGATAATCGGGGTCTTATACATACGAGTAAATTAGAGTCTTATAACTGATGATGTTGATAGAATTGACAACAAAGTCAAGGTAGACAGAGTCCTTTACCTTTACCTCAAAGTCGATTGTGACATTCTGTCCATATTGCCAATGTTGTGTCGCTCGACTTGTTAACAGAATATACTTGGTTTTGCTCCATTTACCACTAAACAGATTTTGGCAGATTCCGTTTCAATACTTGCGAACGCACCCATGACAGCCCGCTGTCAATGCCATTAGTGTACGATAGTTGTTGCCCAGACTCTTGCAAGAATGTGCCTCCAGTGTTCACTTGAGAGCTTCGCACAATTCTTTCAAGTATGTTATTGTGTTAGAAAAGTCACGTAACCGCGCGTCTCCTTGTCTAAAACTTTTTTTGACATCAACTATCTCGTAGTATTCGGAGTGAATGTTGGTTGCCCGGGAGATTCTGACGTCCAGAATACCCGAGGCATGTATTACGTCCATCACATTGATCCAATTTGATTTAGCGTTTGATGATCCGGAGACCGGCGTGTCCAACTGCAAAGTCTCTAAGTTTAACTCCTTTGTCAGATGGGCAACGAGTAGGCTTTTCTTACCAATTGTCCTACCAAAGACGTCCTCCTTTCTTATCCTGCGATGAAAAACGCCCAGTACGATTTTACCGTCATACCTAGAAGACTGTTCATATGTTTCATCGAGAAGCTCGTAGAAACATTGCTAGATGAGGTCTTCCTTGTACTCCGTGGGACGATGATCGCATATTATATTGGGACGAGAGGGTCGCTCTCGTGCCTCTCAAGACTTCTTGCGTAAATCTGCTGCGCATGATAAGTCTCCACCCGGGTAAATGCCGTTTTTGTTCCAAATCACTATAGTAGATATCACAGCAAACGCACCACCCACAACCTTCAGCGCCAGTTCCTTGGTTTTAACCTCTGGGGAAATGGGCCGCACTCTGATACCGGTAACCTACTCCTCCGCTATCCGTGGGGAAAGGAAGCGTAGCTTGCGTTCGATAGGTATCTTTTTTTTTATGCTGAGAATAGCATATCCTCATTTGAGCTACTTCAACATACTCGAAACTCCGATCATGTGACGATTTTTTGGCATCTAGCCACGTTGTCTTAAAATAGAAAGGTGGCAGCGGCGTTTCTAGTGAGCCAATGACAGTATCCAAGACCCCATAGGACCTCCTCTGTAGGTTCTAGCCCTCTGAGTTAACTGCTCGACCACGAAGGATGAACAAGGCACTATAAAGCGGCCAATTTTCGCAACACTTTTTCCAATCCGACCGTGGTATGTAACTCCAAGACTTGCGTTCTAAATGCATCAACCGCTTCTTTAGGCGTCAACATACGTTGACCTCGCAATTTATTTTTGATGTGCGGGAATAAAAAGAATTCATTGGGCGGCAAATCGGGACTGTACGGCGGTTGACCCATCAATTCTATGTTTTGGGTGCTCAAATAGTCAATTGATTGCGCTGACCTGGGAGAGCTGGCATTATCGTGGTGGAGAATGATCCGTGTTCGGCGGTTGCCTTTCCTTATTTCTCCAAAAACGTCTGACAAACAAATGTTTATGCGAATTGAAAGCTCTACGTTCCTCTAATGGCACGGACGGTGGCGATATATTCGATTTTTTCCGAGGAAACGAACGACCATTTGCTTCGAAGCGTTTCGTGCGGGAACACCTTTTTGTGTAGTTTCGGGGTCATATGCATAAATCCATGATTAGTCATCGCCTGTAACGATCTTATAGGCAATCGCCGAGAGCCTTTTTTGGAGCGATTGTCAAATTATGCAGTCTCTAACATGAAGAAATCTTTTTGACGGCCAAATATTCATACATTGAACATATGCGAGTGGAACTAATGCCCAAGTATGTCTCAAGACACATTACGATCTTGCAATATCAGTTCCCACACAGAATCGATGTTTTCTGGTCCAGCAACCGATTTTGGAGGACCTACACGAACGACGACTACGCTTGAATTCCAAGCGACCGACCAGTTTGGTGGCATTGCGAACTATGCAAGGCACAGTTCTACTGTTCTGGATGTCAAAACCTTTATAACTAAAGTGACAGGCTCCAGAATGCCGAAGAAGAATTTTTATGCCGAAATGCTACTACCGCAAGAGAGGATCAACTGACTTCGAGCCACTAGAACAACAATCTTTGCTGGTTGAAGCGCGCCGATTTAACCGCACATTTTTTTTTTTTTTTATAATGAGTGCGCGCTCAAGGGGTTTTTGTACCCTTAAAATGTTCGTACACAGCGCTGGCGAAGGAAATTTAGGGAGGAATAAAAGACAGGTACCGATGTACATTGTTTTTAAATGTTTGTAAGTTATAACGACCAGGAAACACAGAGATCGGCAGGGCATAAACAAGTTATACGGCTTAGGAAAAAATCACGATATTTCAGAGTACGTCCGAAAATGGGCATGAGGGTATACTGATGAGCATTCATAGCGAGACGGGTGTTACGGTTGAAAGTTTGAATGGGTGGAATGCTACTGGCGATTTCAAAGGAGCACTGGTGGTGGAAATAGCGATAAAGCAAACTGAGATAGAAGACATTACGTCGGTGTTCGAGGGTGTGGATGAAGCCGCCGAGGATTCTCTTTCTTTTGCTAATGGGTTTGGCTGCTTTGCCCAATTTCCGTTCACTAAAAATGCAGCCTTTGCTGGTTGCAGAGCAAGTGGCAAAAACTTTCTTTCATTTGACTATGTTCCGCTTATCAGAGCCTCTTTGCTTTCGGCGGTGAACAACTAACAATGTAAGCACTTCCGCCTTCAATAGCACTTGCCGTCTTTTTATGTCGCGCGTTTTCCTCACGGCTTCTTTTCATCTTCAACTGTATTCTAGACGGTAATCGGTTAGAGTGTGCCTCCAGAATCCGCAACCGGCAATAGTCGAAAAGACCACGATAAATTGTCGCTAATGTATAGCACTTTAATGGCTAGTCTGGACATCTTTGGAGCCTAATTCGACATATAACCTTGGTTCTTTTCAAAACCTCAGGAGCTTGACTCTTAAACCTACCTCCCACAACAAGGAAGCCACAAATAAATTAATTGCAACACTAGGCTCTTCGCTATCCCAGGTCTCTGTTGGTCAGTAATAATTACTTCCACTCATTTACTTGTTGTTCAGAGATTTGTCGGCTTTTTGAGGATAAGCCTTTGGCTTGTAACAAATCAGAGATCAAAATTCAATCTGTCTATCACGGGTATTGATCCCGTCGTCCATTGCTTATACATTAAATTGCTTCGGGAAAATGCAAATGATGGCAAGTAGTCCGTTCACCCGTGAAAACCGAGAGACTTACCGACGCAGTCCAATAGTTGAACACAATTTATGTGTGCTTCTTAAACCGATTTAAAGAATGTGCAATATTAAATCTTTACGTGTTTACCCCAAGTTTCTAACTCATTGCACCTTCTCAAGCCCATAATCTCGTTACAAGACCCATGGAATCTCCAATAAACCACTTTACCATAAATTAAATTGCAGCACGTCTATGCGCTACTCAATAAATCAGTAGGTCGACAAACACCACTTACTACCTGGTCGTGTAGTTGAATAGCAAAATCGAGCAACCACATGCCACCACTTCTATAGTGGAAATGGCATTTTGCGGTCACTGCCGCACTCACGTTTAACTCTCACTACTCGTACTTCTACTTCAGTCTAAAAGGCAATTGTGGCGACCAATATTGACCACCGTTTCAATGAATGTCAACAATTGAAAGATGCGGTGAGCAAGTCAAGATAAAATTTATCACGTGTCAACTACCATTTCTGTCAATTCTCAAGAAAGGACAGCCATCTAATTGGCCTAGATTTTATGCCATCCATTTCGAAAAATTGAAATGCACCTGCATAATCCATCAAAAAGTCAATTTTCCTTTAGTCCTTGCAACGGTTTTACATCAAAAAAGCACATTAGGGAGCCAAAAAGTCAACCTCGTCAAAATTGAAAAATTTCCCAGCATTAGGCGAGTAGTCGTAGTCATCATTGTTGTCGTCGTCATCATCGTATTCCTTATTTCAGTCGAAGTCACTTTCATTCTAACATATGCATTACTCCGTTTTGTAGAAATTTGCCAAACGATGGAGCAGCCGAATTGCAAGGTTCTGTAGCTGATGGTTGGATAGGTACGAGGAGAACTACCATCAGCACCATCACTTCACTTAAGAATAGAAGTATTATGAAAACGTTAAGGATCTACAAAAGGATACGAAATAAATTCTTCATTTCCCAGTTCGTCGTGCATGTTACCGTTACGTACTCCCCATATCCAAACAAAATAAAAATTCGCTGAAATTTTTCAAAACTGGAACTCAAACGAGCCTTGCGCCACCCCGAAATCCGAACGTGGCGGTGTGACTTTGTCACATTTCCGTTCCAAGAAATGCATATATTCATGCACACAAACACATGGAGACTTATCAAGATCCAAATCCTTTACCTCAAGGTTTAGTCGAGTTTATTTTTTTTTTTTTTTACTTTCTCTCTCACCCGCCCTCGTGGCCTGGTGCTTACCTAGCATCCATTTGGAATGCAGTTTCCTAATTTTCATTCTTAGTTTGTCGTTCAATTTCGTTCGCCTTTTTAGTCCTTATTTCACTTTCTACTCTCCCTTTGGCTCACCCATAGAAAGACGAATGAGTTACATTTTCAAATAAATTTGTAATGCTCGGGCAAGCCGATGGAAAGGGTAACGCGTATCCTTTTAGAAAATCCGCGCTCTCCACATATTCTGGTTGCCACATACGAGTACGAGTTCTCTTACGAGTGCACTCCCGTGTGAGTTTTCTGGATGCCATACATTTTTTCACCACGCTCACGGATCTCTCAGGTGGAATGGAGTTCCTTTAGCTGTTGGGTGTTGGGTGCCGGATTCTGACAGATGGGTGCTGGGTGCTTGGCGCTGGGTGCTGGGCGATAGTTTCCAGAAAGTTCAGCTGCAGAAAGGACTCTTTGTTCCTTCTGTGGAGCACACTATAAATGCTATGCGAACAGTCAATAAAAAGGAAACAAACGGCGAGAACTGAAAAACACAGAAATACAAAACATAAGAACAATAACAACAACAACAAAAAACAAAAAAAACGAAAAAAACTTTGTGAAAATTCATGAGTTGTAAAATTTTTCTTTGCATTTGGAATGAGCTGCAATACGAGTAGCTGTGGTGGAGAAGACGGTGCTGGTAATGCTGATGTTGCACAGTGTGCAGGGTCGCTTGCAGAAGGACTTTTGTCAATAGTTTGTGAATAAAACATTATCCCCACACCGCCTGAGGATTGTTGTTTTCTCATTCCACAAATGAAATTGAGTAAAATTTAGCGGTTACTTATTTGGAAGTGAAAATGCAAGCAAGTTTGTGGAAAACGAATTTGACGATGTTAAGGATATTATGAAAAATGGATGAGCGACTGGTGCTTTGAATTAATGTGTCGACTTTTAAACAAAGACAACTGATGCGAATTGGATCTGCTGGAGGGGTGAATTTTTTTTCTGTCAAAGAAGTCGTTCGTAGAAGGTTAAGTAATCGTTTTAATAATTGAGCGCATACCACATCAGCGGTTAGTACTTGTGCCACAACTAAGTCACAGGAGTTGGTCCACTTATGCCCACTATATATATTGATGTTCTCTCTTTTAATTTTTAAAAATGAGAACAGTAGCCACTTTTTAGGTCAGTCTACTTACTGAAAAATCATGACGCCTACAGCTCAGCAGGCACTCTACTATCACTGAAGGTCTTATCGGGGACAAAGACACTTCTAATGCAGGCTGAGATTTAAAAAAATACTGTTTTGACCCTGTAAAGCAAAGTACTTATGAGCTTATTTCGTGCCATGCCATTGTGACATGGGACATAGTCAAGGTTTCGTGTATTAAGTCCTGCAATCACGCCCATAGAAGCCTTCCATCTTCCAAATAATTTGCTGGCATCTTGGTTGTGGCTGTAAACACTGATCCTGATTCCACGAGTTCTTCATCATGTATTTTAACGTAAGCCCATACATCCATAGAGAGCAAGGATACGCCTTGCCATCGCTCTCCGTCAATCCTTTGATACCAATTCGGAACTGTGTTGGAGGTACAAGTTCCACCCTTGGTATGAGTCGAGGCCTAAAACTTCTTACTGTTCTTAGGGTCACAGCACCCAGTACTTATTTGCAACTCTACAATGGGTTAGACCCTTTCCCGCGATTTGGGTTTAAACCACAGCCACCATGGCGCTCCCACAAGAGGGCCTACCTCAACAAGTCAGGCCCGGACCGAAATCCGGGGGGCTCCTGACTCCCATGGTACCGTGATTTAAGTCCTGGTATGGACTACCGGTGGTCCAGCCGCCAACAAGACCTATGACCGGCAACTTGTTACTGGTCAAATCGTAGCAACCTTCAGAGGCGTTATCTGAAGATGTTTAGGATAAGACCAGTAATGTGCTCTGCCTCCGCTTTTTATTAGACAACGTCATTGATGGGCGAAGCCTTAATAATTGCGCGGGGGCCCACAGGAATATACAAAGTGATCATTTTGATTTGAAGACAGGGAGATTTCTTTTCTACCTAGTGAGGGCCAATCTAATGCAGTTCACCTTCAAAGACACGCCAGCGAACCATATAATTTTGGAGTCGACTTTTTCTACAACATTCTTTTTTACAGGAATTTTTAGATTGCCGGCACTTTGGTTTCCATCCAGCAGGAAGGCCTCCTACCGACGTTACCAGTCTCAGGAAACTTTATATAAAGTATCACGAGATTTTCAATACCCCTCCTCAAAAAGTTGCAGACGATCTTGCCGCTCTTCGTCACTATGTACACTCTAAAAGAATCTCACACCTCCAACGCAGTCGACTTGAGCACGATAAATTTTTTCGACCCCAAAAAGTCATGCAAAAACCTCCCTCTCACCTTATATTATCAGAACGTAAGAGGACTGCGTTCTAAAACCCACGCCGTTTTGAGCCAATCTCATGCTCTCCCATTTGATATCTACGCTCTGACCGAAAATAATCATATCCCCAACATAAAAAACCCGGAGTTATTCCCTCTTTCTTTTAATGTTTTTCGGGATGATGATCGCGCATCCCCCTTAATTGAATCCCCTTGTCGAGGTGTCCTACTGCCTATTCACAACAGCTTGGACTCCTCTCTCATTGCAACTTCATCTTCTCCTAAGCTCGACTTTGTGTCGGTTAAAATAACACTTACTCGTAGATGCTTGTATGTTATGTGTTGTTACATTCTTAATGCGCAACCTATCGAATCCTACCAACTTGCTATTGCAGCAATTGACTATTTGATCGACTTATCTGACTCGCTTGATGATATCATTATCTTCAGCGATTTTAATCTGCCTCAGCTGTAGAGGACTCCATCTGAAGACCTATCTTTTTCATCGTTTCCAATCCCAGACTGATGGTTATCCTTCCTCCCTCGCTTTCGAAACCAAATCTTCAAGTGATCCTCCTACCATCGCCAACTTTTTTACTACACCTTTCAAACAATCATTTGCCAACAAATCCTTCCTACCAGATCCCTCTTACTTTAATGTTCTACCAAATTTATCCGTTGGTCCTTTTCTCACTCAAAATTTCGATCCTGCAGTTATTGAAGAAAAGTTACTAAACCTTAAAGATGAATTTGTACCTGGCCCAGATGGACTCCCCGCCGTGTTTCTTAAAAAATGCTCTTGTCTCTATCTCTTTCCTACCTTTTTTGTCCATCCCTTACACAGAAGAATTTCCCCAGATTTGGATGACCTCTTTTATAATCCCGATACACAAAAAGGGATTTAAGCATGATGATACCAATTATCGTCCCATTGCTAAACTCTCTCATATACCCAAACTCTTTAAAAGTATGTTATATGGAGCCTTAAGCTTCAAATGTAAGCCTTTTATTTCGCCCCGACAATATGGTTTTCTAGAAGGTAGATCAACTACCACAAACCTAGTTGAATTCGTGTCTTTTACTCTCTCAGCCTTGGAAAATGGCAAAGAAATCGATGTCATCGCAACTGATTTCACTAAAGCGTTTGATAAGATATCTCATCAATTGTTCCTCTTCAAATTGTCTGCTCTCGGCTTTGAGCCCTTTTTATTAAAATGGATTTCTTCTTGCCTGGTAAGCCGATATTATAGTGTTCGGTTAGATCAGCCCTTTCTGTTCCATTCCCGGCTTCATCTGGAGTTCCACAAGGCAGTCATCTTGGCGCTCTTCTCTTCATTCTTATTATTAACGATGTTGAGAGGATCATTAAACACTCCTCCCTCTCCCTTTACGCTGACGACACAAAATTTTATAAAACTATTTCTTCTCCCCATGACTCTGCTCTTCTCCCAGAAGACCTTGATCGGTTTTCAATCTGGCGCCTCAAAAACTGCCTAGAACTTAATATGGCCAAATGTCAATCTATAACCTTCTCACGTAAGTGCAACTCGTCTCCTCCCCGACTTTATTTTCTCCATTATTCGACTGTGAGCTTAATTTCCGTTCACATATCGATAAGGTGATCCTCAAAGCCAACTCATCTTTACTTGACTTCATTAAACGGTGATCCAAGGAATTTTCCAACCCGTATGTAACCAGATCTCTCTACGTTACCTTTGTTCGCCCCCTGCTTGAATATGCCAGGCAAGCTTGGTCCCCCTTTCACTGAGTTCATGTTTCCCGAATCGAGGGTATTCAACGTCGATTCCTCCGATTTGCTCTCCGTGGTCTACCGTGGAACGATCCCTTAATCTTACCTCCCTATCAGGACCGCCTTAAACTTCTCAAGATGAATTCGTTAGAAGAACGTACTCGTAGGAATACTGCTGACATTGTTTTCATTCATCGACTTCTCTCAGGTTCCATCGACTGCGCATTCTAGGTTGTCCTCGTCTCTTCTATCTACCGGTCCACCGCATCTGTTATTATTCCAACCAATCTCCCGAATGCTCCGAAAGGTCAACTCAGACCTCTCCCTTTTTGTTTTCCACCTGAGCACTTCTCGTCTCAAACAAGATCTCCTCCATCACTCTCTTAGTCCCTAGCTCTTAAGTCTTTCTGTTAGTTTTTGGTCCTAGTTTTTTTAAGTTAGGTTAAATTTAGATTAAGCCAATAAATGAGGGCCTCAGAACCCACCAAAATTAAATTAAATTAAAAATTATGTCTTGCTTAAGACGACATGCCAATATGAAAAGCCAGTCAATCCCCAAGATGCTCAAATACTGATTGAATCAAAGAGCATTTCTAGGCAGTTTGCGGGTCCTTCAAAGGAAGGAAAATTCAGCGGTGCGTCTTATGTAGAGCCAGTCATACCAGTGGAATCTGATGTACGGCCAAGACAAGTGTTTCTTTGGAATCAGGTGGGAGCGGTAGTAATGAATTTATGTGAAAATTCATTCAGCTTAATAACGTAAATGATGCAGATATACTGTCTATGGAATCATGCCTAGCAACCCTCTGCTCTGAAGCACATGCAGCCCTCGACGTGTTCAACAATTGAGGCACGAGAAATTGCTTTTACTCAATCATCACAAAACTGAGATTGATTCTCCAGTGAAGCTAAATATTTGGCTGTCATCCTGAATAATAAACGCCAGGTTGAAAACCTCCAAGACACCGTCGGCAAGGCAAGACATGATGCTTTTCAGGAAAGTGGCCGCGTTCCGCGTAGTGGTTTTTCAACTCGATTGAACAGAAAGAAGTCACAGGGAGCCAAATCAGGTGAATTCGGTGGCTACTGGATGGTATTTGTTGCATTTTTCGTCAAAAAATTACGAATAATGATTTCACTGCGTTATCATGGTGCAAAATCCACGAGTTTTCTGCCCACAATTCTGGTCTCTTTCGGCGAATTGCTTCACACAAACGTCTCATAACGCCCAAATAATACTCTTTGTTTACTGTCTGGCCTTCTAGCCAAAATTCATGATGCACTACCGTTGTAATCCATGAAAACCGTGAGCATTGCCTTCTTTTTTAACTGAAAACGTCGTGGTTTTTTTGGTCTCGGCTCATTTGGTGAACGCCATTTACTTGCCTGATGTCTGGATTGCGTGTCATACTCATAAACCCACGTCTCATCTCCAGTAATGATCCTTTTAATGAATGTGGAATCGGATTCAGCCTCACAAATCATCTCTTTTGCAACGTCAACACGGTCTCTTTTTAGCATGAAATTTCTGGTATCATTGTATCAGACGGCATGTACATAAGACCAGAACACTTCTCTTTAACCACAAGATGGCTTGTGCAGTCTCCATGATATGAAGGGGAGAGAGATTCATCAGTGAGACATGAGAAGAGCCAGACGTGCTAGAGATAGATGTCTCTTGTGTTTTACGTAGGTACCTGCCGTGAGGGCTTAAGCCTATGGTGCGTCTTCGCACAAGATATCAAAACAATGCGTTGATAAGCGCCCTTCGGGTAGTACAAATACTACCACCAGTACCAGGTTCGAAGTCGTGTGTAAGGCACGAACTTCCCCTTTGGTGAAGGGTCGAGACCTATCTAATACCTCAGCCATTCTGTGGGTCATGGCACCCGGTTGCAATGCAACTCCACATCGAGCAGACCAATTGGTTCCATAGCAATCCGATGGTTTAGCACAGGTCGTAGTAGACTACACATATGCTAAGCCATGAGATGTCCAAGCACCATTAGATTTTGGGTACAAACCTACAGCCACCACGATACTCCCACAAGGGGCCAACTCCTAGGTCAGGCCGGAACCATAGTTCCGGGGGCTCCTGACCTCCCGTGGTACCAGAATATAGCTTCCGGTCGAGCTTCGCAGCCTTGAGGTTACTTCCAGTTGGGCACCTCACTGCCCAGGACTGGTGACCTTTCAACTATTTGGACAATGGTGCTAGAGATAGCCTCAATGCAGCCGAGATATTCCATGGAGTTTGGTAAAAGCAGCTGTGACGTATTTTTGTGAGAGCATGCTCCTCTAGACAACCAGCCGTGTAGATCCAAAGCACTTTTCTTGGTAATGGGCACTATATTTTTGGGATAGCCCCGTGCGCTGCCAGAAGGCCGATAGCGCCTTAAAGGCTTTCGACATAACATGTTTAGTCCAGAGAAATTTGTTAACCAGGATGACACCCAAATACTTAGCTTCTTTGGAGAATTGGATGTTAAGCATTTAACCACTAGATGAGTCAAACCAGTCAGCTTCCCCCTTCTCGTGAAGGGAACAACCACAGTTTGGAGAGGATTAACTGAAAGCCTATTTCAAGTGCACTAATCCTCAATCATGTCTAGGGCTACTTGCGCTTACGAGCAGACAGTCCCTAGACACGATCAAACAGACAATATAGTTACGTCATCCGCATAGGCTTAAGCATAGACGTCAGAACTATTAAGAGCGATAAGAAGTAAGTCGACCAACGTGCACAATAGTGGTGAAGATAGGACGTTGCGTTGGATACAATTCATGTTTACAATCCCTGTTTACCCCCGCATTGCTTTTATCCACAAAACTAGTGATTTGTCTACGCGTTGCTGTCTGGTCAAGTTACATTTGCCGTCAAAGTTGCGTTGTCGAAAGCACCTTCAATGTCGAATAAAATACCCAGCGCGTATTCCTTCTTGTCGAGTGTGACTTCAATTCCGCCACTCTCGCAAAGTCATCTGCATTGGTAAGCATGTTGGATCTTAGATTGAGGATGCATTCACAAAGCTGTTTTGCGTACATGGAGCTTGACCACTCTATGTGGCTACATCAACATGTTGGAAGTCAGACTTATAGATCTGGAGCTCTTGGTGACTTTCTTAGCATCACACTTGAAAAAATTGCGAGAGGCAAGTGGCAGAATTTTGTAAATATGCTTTTACTTGCGCCAATAACATTGACATCATAAGAATAACAAAAGCGGTAAAACGGATTCAGTTTGTTAACGATACGAGCAAAAGCAAGAATATGCTATCAACAAAAAGGATTCCATAAATTGGACAGAGCGTCTCAATGGACAGCTTGAAATTTGAGGTAGTTACCGCTTTCCACTTTGATAATGACATATCATCAGAAATCAAACAGAGAGGTATGCTTGCCAATCGCTGTAGCTTTTTGGCCTCGTCAAGAAACGCAGACCTTTACTGACCTACTGTGGTACAGAAGCATAGACGTTGGCGAAAGCGGATGAAGTAGAGTGTTTTTTGGCCCTCTTTGCACTGAAAGGCTTTGGTAGAAATAATTTAAAGCGAACTGTACAAGCGACATTGTTCTGGTCAGAAAAATGCGCTGCAGTCGCCCTAGATGCGTAGGACATGTAAAGCCAATCGTCATCAAAGCTTCGGCTGGAAGAGTTTTCGATTGAAACTCGCCTTCGCACTTCGCTGATCCGTGGAAGCGAACTAAATCCAACTGGAGACAGTTGTCCAAACAATAACTTGAGAGATTATTGGGCATAGGATCAACGAAAACTGTAGCAGCGCCATGTAAGTTAGCGCCTCCATAAGCTGCTTCACGCTTAATAGCTTAGACGGCGCGGCAATTCATGGTGAACGTAGATGTGTTTAACAAATCATTTGAAGCAATTGGAATGATTCCTAGTTGTCTCCTGTTTCGCAGAGCAAGTTGGTATGTAACTTCTTAGGTTTAAGACCTCCCATAGCATCGCTTTTTGTTTGATGATTTCTTTTCTTAAACTTGCTTGATGGGGGCAATGTTAAGGTACACTATTATGGACATATGTACTTCTAGGATTATCAGCATTTCGAAAACAAAGAGAAAAATGGCAACGAATTTTATTTGGCATTTATCTGTAGGTAGTATGTATTTCGAACTATGCTAACGTCAGATAGCTTGATTTTCAACTTACGTAGATGCCACATTCGTAAATTCCCAATATTATTTGAAAAACATGCAACAAGAGACGTATACATACGTACCACGAGTATTTCCATGAAATAAGTTCAGCCTGACAACGAACTTGTCGGAAACTTGACAGCTTGCTTCATTCAACCGCCTCCTCGAATACAGAAAAGAAATTTAAATTGAAAAACTCCCTGAGCATCGATTTACGGAAATTCCGCTCAATTTACAATCGCACTGCACACACTATATACGAGTACATGCATCACACGCTATTCGCACGCCCTCCAACATGACGCCTACTACATAGTCAATCCTTCACATAAATTTCCAATTTCAATTTAACAACAAGCTACGTGACAGTCAAGTTATTCATAATCATAATCTCTTACTCCTGGATGTCGACGTCGACATCGACGTCGACGTCGATGTCACCTACAGGCTACAGTGGCAACAACAATAACCGCCTACCTTACGGATATTCGTACCTGCCACTGCAGCCGGAAGGAATGCCAGTTCTATTCGCACAAGAGTATCCTTGATATGGAATTGTGGTTGCGAATGCTTTGCTTCAGTTGCGTCTTCCATAAATGGAAAATCGCATTCCGATTGGTAGTAAAATCACAGAAATCGAAATCCCTATAAGGCGGCTGGCTTTGTCGTGGCTAAAGTGTGCCTTGCATGTGTAAGGACACAAGGGGTGAGAGCACGACAGAGTCTCCGCGGAAACAGCTCTGCTAGGCAGACCTTTCATCCTGTCATTTGAACAGCGTCAATATTTTTCCTTTCTTTATTCTTTCACTGTTACTCGTAATATTCTTTTCATTTTTTTTTTTTTTTTATTTTTTTATTTTTTCTGTTGCTCCAGTCAGTTAGTTGGCAGTCTTTGGGTTCCTGGCAACCTCATCTCCTTGGTGGAAATACCGATACATGGCGCCCAGAATTGGGGATTACTATGTTGAGTCCTTGATGTTGCTGCTTCCGTTGCTAGTGGTGGTTGGGAAACAACTTCAGCGATTTCTGTCAGGATTTTCTTCCCCCTTTTTTCGTTGGCATGAATCGATTTTTATCATTAAATTGAGAGAAACGACGAGAAATCAACAACAACAACAAAAAAAAATTGGCAAAAATAAAAATCGACGGAAAAAATATTGAAAAGATTTTTTTTATTTTATTACGAAACCATGAAATGGTGCTCAGTGCGGATTTGATGTGTTTTCTATGCTGATGATGGTTTTATGAGTTGTAATTTGAAAAATATTGAAAGCAGCAATGAAGTCAGCTGGAAATGTTTCCTGTTCAGCGGGGCGATGGTGGAGGAAATGTTTACGAAAAAAAATAAGGCGGCGATGCTCTCTACCTTCATCTGCTCGGTGAGTCATATAATTTTTGTTTGTTTTGAGGTTAAGTTTTCATCATAATCATTTGGAGCAGAGTGGAGTAGAAGCAGTGCTAGCGGTAGCGGTAGCGGAAATCAATAAGCGGTTTTGTTTTCTTGGCATTGGAACATCGACAATTTAAATTGGATTAGGGAAGGCAGAAAGCCAAGTGGAATTTTTGTCGGCAGTGCTAGAATATTTTGCCTTTCTCGATGGTGGCTCGAGGGGCATTTAGTGTTGTCTTCAGCTGGTAATGAGGCTGATCGCTTTGGGTTGTTAATAAATATCAGCACCAGCTCAGTATATGTATTTGGTTTAAATTAAATTTCTACGGTCGTTTACGGTTGAAGGTGGTACTTGAATTCATTTTCTAAACCGAAGGGTAGATAATGGATGGGGCAACCCTATTCAAATTGTCATTTATTGTCAAATCAATGTAGAATTTTATTGATTAATAAAGTTCGGTCTATGGCAATTATGAATGGAACACAACATCGCTCATGTGACCACCACGGCTTTTGTTGCAAGCGATCATCCGACGGTCAAAATTATCGATGACTTTTAGAAGAATAAATAGTGTTGCCTTTCTCTATAACGGTAGGAGTTTTCTTCAACAGACTTGTGTCTTTTATGTGTCAGCTCGAACTCGTCTCCACGAAAAAACTTCGGTCCACCAAACGTCGGTTTTTCTTTCCGTTCCTTGTTAAAAATTCCCGTGTCTCTTTCTACACTTTTTCTTGTCTTTCGTTTCAAGCTGAAGAAGTTCCAACGGCAGTAACGACTTCTCCTCAAATTTCTTTGATCCGATATAACTTCCTTTTGCCCATCCATAAGGTGGGTCCCGTCGCTGACTGGTATAAACCAACATGGCACCTCGTTATATTGCTTTTGTGTTGTTCGTTGAATCGAACATTACCTTTGCTTGTCATTTGTAAACAAGTGATCGCCGTGATTGGAATTCTGCTGATATGCAATTTATTTCAAAATTATTCTTTATGTAACCCATCTCATTTCTAGGTCTCTGGAATCCGGAACAATAGGTCAATGGCCGCAATTTGAGTTTGGATGTTATGTTTGATATCCGGAATTGTCGCTGGGTTATTGGCATAGACCTTACTCTTCAAATAACCCCACAGGAAGAAGTCTAAAAATATCAAATAGTATGACCTCCAAGGCCAAACAACTTCTCCTCTAATCGAAATAATGCGATTTTCAAATTTCGTACGCAATAAATTGATTGATTGATGGCGTGAGTGGACGGACGGTAGCATAATCCTGTTCAAACCAGAGATCGTACAGCCTGAATTCATTCAATTTTGGAAGAAAATAGCTAGTCAGCATGTTGCGGTAACGTTCTCCATTCACTGTAACTATCTCTCCAGTCTCATTTTCGAAAAAGTAGAGTCCAGTGAAGTCGCCAACCCATAATCCACACCATGCAGTGACTTTTTTGGGATGCACTGGTTTTCCTGAATCTCGTATGGGTTTTCCAGTCCGCAGAAATGACAATTTTGTTTATTTACGTACCCATCCATCCAAAAATAGGCTTCATCGGAAAGGGTCAAATTCGATGACAAATTGTCCTGGCGAACCAAAAACCAGTTAACAAAACAGTGACGTCGTAGATGGTCCAAAGGTTTCAATTGGTATGTAATTTATTTGGATTTTATAGGGGTGCAAATGAAGATCAACTTTTAAAATTCGACGTAAAATCTCACAAGTTAGGCCCAATTGTTGGCTTCGGCGACGAAATAAGGTACCTGGCTGGTTTTGAACTTTTTCTCTCACAGTGGCGATGTTTTGACGCGTACGTGCTGGCCAAGCACGCTAATAAGGAATTTGACCCGATACGGAACCAGTTTCCTTAAATCACCCCACCATTGCACGAATTCCGGACTCACTAGGGCGATTATGTTGACCGAAAAATTTAAATGCTACTTTTACAGATCGCCAAAATGCGTTGTTGCGTGGTAAACGACTAAACGACTAAAATTGCCAAAGATTGTACGACATCTGTCAATTGTCATTCTGTCTGAATTCAGCTATGTCATTGAATTCAGTAAATGACAGTAATTGACAGCCAACATCCACGCCATCTGTTTACTTATCCTTTATTTATTTCTTTCAATTAGAGCTTAAGGAGGCCGACCTACGCATCCCATATGCTATTTTAATAAAGGTCACATTTGCGTTCCAGATTGTCTATCACTTAATCTTACATGAGTTACACAATTGCAAGTAAGCAATCATGTTGACAGCACATTTGTGTTGTTTCGCAACCAATAAAGTGTCAATTTAGCATTCCGGTTACGATGGGAACATTTTGATGTCTGAAGGCCATCGGAAGCGTAATGCGTTGACCTTATATTCATAATACATATTATGGGGGAAAAATGGAAAATAATAAAGAGAACAGAAGTCAGTCGTTATTGAGATCCGACACAACATTGTGTGTTTTATTTACTAAAATAAACAAATTAACTAACTCGTGAGTTAACTCTAATTTTCGAACGTTACCATCGTCCTCGTAAACGTTTAGTTAAAAAATTCGAATCGACTTATTCACTTTATAATGTTGCTGTGGTAGTGATGCAGCAAATTACCAGAAATGATGAATCAAGACTCCAATCAATCGGTTCTACGTCGTTTTTAAGAGCTGCGCACAGCCCTTTGGCGTAGTTTGCGAAACACCTGGGTATACTTCAGTGCAAGATCGTATTAACTCTAGAGCTACAGTCAACATTTTTCATTTTTTATGCATTTTATTTAATTCTTCTTAAACTTAGGTACTATAGTTACAGTATTGTTCGAAACCTAAGCAACTGTTTCTTCTAAATTATTCAAAGTTGAATATTTATGTATTCATTATAATTTTTAGAACTCAGATAATTTTTATTTATTAAAGTAAGTACTTAAATAGATTTAGAAAAAACAAAAATAAAAAATTAATTCATTCAATGAAAAAAAATAAATAAAAGCAAACTCCTCTCAAAATGCAGCTGTTCGAAACCTAAGCAACTTGTAATATTTAGTGTGATAAGCTTTATTTGTGATTACCTCCGCACATCTACGGGCCATAGACTCAATTAGGTTTTGTATTGTGGACGTTGGTATCGATTTCCATTCGGTTTTCAAACAGGTCATGAGCTCATCCTTATTTTTGAAGCGTTAATTCCCAACTCTGCGCTTTAAGATGCTAAACAGATTTTCAATAGAATTCAAGTCGGGGGATTGGGCTGGCCAATCCAGGACTTGAATCCCATCGGTCGACAGCCATTCTTTGACCAGCTTCGATGAATGCTTCGGGTCATTGTCATGGTGAAACACCCATCGAAGTGGTATATTCCATTCGGCGTATGGTAGCATTTGATCTTGCAAGATATCACGGTAGACAAATCGATCCATTATAGTGTTTATTTGGCAAAAAGGTCCAACTCCATTCGCAGAGACGCAAGTCCACACCATTACACTCCCCCCTCTATGCTTAACTGTGTCTTTGCAATACCGGGGATTCAGCTTTTAACCCTTTCTTCTCCGAACGTGACAGATGCCATCAGAGCCGAACAGGTTGAACTTTGATTCATCACTAAAAAGAACCGTCTTCCACATGTCTACGGACCAATTTATATGCGCTTTTGCAAAATCTAATCTGAAAGTGTTTTAAAATTTTAACATTCGAGACAAGAAATTAAAGTTCCTTTAGGTATACCTTTTTTTTAAATGTTTCTTTTTTAATAAGGGCTTATAAGATGGCGAATAACTTTTTAAGCCGTTTTCCAGTGCACGTTTTCTAACAGTGCTGGAACTAACGTTGACTTGCAATTCTTTCGCAAGGTCTCTCGATGACATAAAAGGGTTCTTTGTGATCAAACGGAGAATTTTTCAATCGATCCGACGTGTTGTTTTGCGAGGACGTCCACCGAAATTCACCTTCTCGGTTGTTCCAATTTTTCTATATTTCTTAATAAGCCGTAAAATAATAGATTTGTTGATATTAAACTTTTTAGCTATTGATATTTGTGATTCCTTATTTTTATAACACTTAATTATTTAATTTTTAATCGTTTGTTCATACTGTGTACGCGCCATAATTAATTAATATATCATTTGAAAAAACGGGTGTGAACTCGAACCTCTTTACACAAGAAATGCTCTCAACTAATTTAAACAAAAGGCGTTGCATGCAAAATTGCAAAAAAGTCGCAAAAAAATTACCGTAAGGTACCGTTTTTCGCTGAACAGTTGTGTTGCTTAGGTTTCGAACAGCTGCATTTTGAGAGGACTTTGCATTTATTTATTTTTTTTTTCATTGAATGAATTGATTTTTTATTTCTGTTTTTTCTAAACTTATTATATTTATCTTAGTTGTAAAAATAATAACGAATATATAAATATTCGACTTCGAATAATTTGGAAGGAAAAGTTGCTTATGTTTCGAACAATACTGTACATGCTAACAAAAAAATTTGTTTAAAGGCTAGTTAACATAACTGGCCCTCCAAGCGGGCGCTCTAAGCTAAACTATGTTTTTATTTTATGCCTTTCGACGTTTAATTTATTATTTCAAGTAATAACAGCTAGTTAAGCTCGCACCTTGACGCGAGCGTTATCTTCGATGACGGCGGTGTGGAGGCTTAAGTCGCAAAGGCTCAACTGACTACGGTCGGCTGAGGAGTGGCGAACTAGGAACTATCAAACCTAATTCCAGTGGTGGTGTGAGGAAATAGTAAACCGTGCCGAAAGATGCAAGGTTGGGGTCAAACTAACCGCGAAGGAGCTCTCTCAGGCGCCATGGCGCGGGCCTGTTATACATAGCTTTACCAGGTATGGCGGCGCTGCCTGGCTGACCTTTTATTTCCGGCTATACTCGTGGGAACCAAATTAAATTTTTAAAAATGGAAAAACAAAAACTGGAACACAGACTGTCCCCGTCCAGGAAGAGTTAGAGGTGAGTGAAGACGGAATTTCGACTTCATCCATCTCCCCCCTGGTAGGGGAAATTGGTTAGGTGTTCGATAGACCGCTCACTAACGAAGGTTGCGGTGGTGGAAAAAGTGGAAACAGCTGACACAGCCGTTGTACCAGATGCCTCCTTCACCGCTGCTAAGAGTGTGAAGACCGCACATCAAAGGGTAAGGACTTTGCTACGTAACACTAAGACATATTCTAAAAATAGGGTACATACCAATAGCTTGGAGGGAAGGAAGTTAAGATGGTTTTTATACCTAAAGCTGACAAACAGGGGCATATACGAGGGGCGTTCAACATATTCTCGGTGAAGCTGTGGTTGTATATATAAATTGACTTATTTATCAAGTAATATTATTATTTTAGTGCATTTATGTAAAATTTCATATAAATGTGATTATTAATTCACGTTTTATCTCTAGTTAAACAGAATCATAATGGCAACTGAGACGATGATGGTGAAAATTGAGCATCGCGCTGTAATTAAATTTCTCACTAAGCAAGGAAAAAGTCAAAAAAGTATTCATGAAGAGATGGTGGCTGTTTACCAGGGTTCCGCACCTTTATTATCAACTATGCAAAAGTGGTCAAGTGAGTTCAAGAGAGGCAGAGAGAGCATTGAAGACGACCCCCGCTCCGGCGCCCCGGCTACTGCTTGTACGGGAGAAAGCATCAAAGAAGTCGAAAAACTTGTTCTTGAGGATGCCCGAATAAAGGTGAAAATGATGGCAGAGATCACCAAGCTTTCAATTGGTACCATTCACACCATTCTTCATGACCATCTTAACCTTTCAAAGGTCAGTGCAAGGTGGGTGCCACGAATGCTCACAGCGCCTCAGAAAAAAGTGAGAATCGCATGCTGTAGAGAGCTTTTGGAGATGTGTAGTGAGAACACGGACGGTGTTATGGATCGAATTGTTACTGGGGACGAAACATGGGTCCACCACTATGACCCTGAAAGCAAACAAGAGTCCATGCAGTGGCATAAAAAAGGAACAGACCCCCCGAAGAAGTTCAAAGTCACTCTGTCTGCCGGGAAGCTCATGGCCACAGTTTTTTGGGACTCAAAGGGAATCTTGCTCATTGAGTACAAAAAAAAAGGTGAAACCATCAACGCCACATCCTACGCTTCCACTTTGCATAATTTGCGGGAGGAAATTAAAAAGAAAAGACGGGGTAAACTCGCAGCGGGTGTGTTGCTTCTTCATGACAACGCTCCTGTTCACACGGCGCGAGTTTCCAAGGCTGCTGCGCGAGATTGTGGTTTCGAAGAAATCCAACACCCACCCTATAGTCCAGACCTTGCCCCTAGTGATTATTTCCTGTTCCCGGATATGAAAAAATGTCTTCGTGGAAAAAGATTTTCGGATGATGAAGAACTCAAGTCGGCAATAAATGGATATTTTGCAGAGAAAGAGGAAATTTATTTTTTTGAGGGTTTAAAAAAGCTTATCTCAAGATGTAACAAATGCATTGATGTTAGGGGAGATTATATTGAAAAATAAAAACAATTTAAATTGAATTCGCATTTTCCTTCATATCGATACCGAGAATATATTGAACGCCCCTCGTAAGATCAAAAGATTTCAGGCCAATTAGTCTGTCATCATTTATGCTTAAAACCCTGGACCGATTATTGGAGATTCACATTGACTACATCACAGCATGCATACATGAAGGAAAATCTGTAAAAACCCCCCTTGCACGAGGTGTTGGGGAAAATAGAGAAGAGTCTACACTTCGGTGAGTTTGAGATGGCAGGCTTCCTCGATATTGAAGAAGCCTTCAATAACGTGGAGTGCACCGCCACTAAAAATGTTCTAGTAGACGATAACATTGAACAGGGCACTACAAACTGGGTTTGCAACATGCTTGCAAGCAGGAAAATAAACTGATCCATTGGGCAAAGCACGGTCAGAAGGTCCGTAACCAGGGAAATCCCTCAGGGGAGAGTAATATCTCCACTCATGTGAGTGCTGATTATCAATGGCTCCTTAAAAAGCTCAGTAAAATGGGTATAAGCGCCACGATATATGCAGATGACGTGGTCATAATAGTGCAGGGAAAATACTTAAATATTTTAAGGGACGATCAGTACTTGGGCTGAAATACCGTCAAGATGGAAGATGAACATGCTCCTGAACCCACTGCAAGTCCATCCACTTCTAATTCAAATAGAAGCGATGAGAAACGAAATACACCGTCGAAGAGAAGGAAACTAAGAAGCAACGGAGTTTTGGAGTTCCTTAAGGAAGAATCCATTAAAGAAGAAAATAGGCATCGGGAACTAGTCACCATTGAAAAAGACCGAATCCAAGGAAAGGAAGGAAAGTTTGAAAGAAATGCGTGATTTGAAAAACATGGTTATGAACATTTTGCAATGAGTCAAGGACTATATTTACTTTTTATTAACTACATTTTATTTATTTATTTTAAGGTTTATAAACTGAATTGTTTCGTTTTTTTTTTTTGTTTTTTAGTTAAATAAATTTATGAATGTCTTCTTAAAAAAATTTCATTCGATTAATCAAGCTGAAAATAAGGTTGTCAAATAGCGATGTTTTTCGTATCCCTGCCTGTAGGACTCAGATCCGTTAGAGACAGGAAGACTGGCTTCGTCGGTGAAATCGATGGGAACTCCATCGTTGGAATTCTTCTCGTCGAAGAATTAAATTATGTAAAATTGCGGTTGAAAGAACAATCTTTGAAATGCTTTCTAAGCTCCTAGCTTCAACCAAGTCTAAAATTGTAAATTTTTATCGGTAAATACCAAAAGTTTGCTCAACACAAACTCTTGTGGAGCTTAAGTAATACAATGTTTTATTTTTTCTCCTCCAGACTTACGTAATCATCGTCTTTGTATGGCGCCATTTGGAAGCGGAAAGAGGATGCTGAGTCTCCCAAAAGATGGCAATCCTGTCCCAGCATAATTCTTTCTAACGTTATTGCTTTTCCAATGGGACTATTATTCCACACGTCTGCATCGTGACAACTTCCTGAATATCCAATAAAGATATCTAGAAATCGATCGGCTATCGCATAATATGCCCTGAATGAATATTTTCATGTACAGTTTAAAATATATAAATTTAAGAATAATAGAGTTTATATAGAGTATATATTGGATATAAGAAACTCAGAAAAGGCAGAGAATTAGTTTCTTATATCCGTCTTTTCTTGTATGCAATAAACGGATATAAGAAACAATGTTTCTTGTATCCGAACAACGGATATAAGGCATAATATTTCTTATATCCGGACGATGGATAAAAGAAATAATAGTGCTATTTTTTTGCAAGGACAAGGATCGATGGAATGAATTCGAATGAATATCAATCCTTAGCTATAAGGAATTGATTTTATATGTCCTTAGCGTTTTGTTGGATTTAACTTGGAATTATTATTGGCATATAAATCCTTGAGCAAATAACAGCACTAAAGTTTCTTAAATCCGAGCAACGGATATTATTTGTTGCAACCTATGTAACTACCTAGATGTGTATAAGAAAAAATACGAAAAAAACTCTTTAAAAAAAAGTATTTATTAAAAAAAAAATCAAACTTAAAAACAAGAGTAAGGTACATACAATGTTTAATTCACGTAATATTCCATATTCAGCCCTATCGGCAACAACTTCGAAAAAGGGAAAAAATTCCCCGGGAAAAAAAATAGCTATCGTGAATAAGAATTCGAGGGAAAAATTACGGTTTTTCCCAAGAATTATTCCCCTGTAATTTTTCTGGGGAACTTGATTTTTCTGTAGCAATTTTAGATTTTCGTGTAATCATGTAAGTTTTATTTTCTTGTTTGTTTTGTTTTGTTTTCAAATGACGATTGTAACATTTAATTAAGGTCAAGCACAACAAATACAAAACAACTAGAAATTATTGTTAGTGAGATGGAAAGATGTCCAGACCTTGCAAATGGATTTACTAAGAGAAACAAAGAAGGAGTTAAAATATTTTGGAAAAGATTAGAGAAAGAATTGAATAGTTTTGGACCACTAGTTAAATCTCTGTTGGAATGGAAAAAGGCAAGATCATTGTGCATATTTGCACTGTTTACTTTTTTTAGGTTTGGATTGACAAAAAAAAAATATCTAAGAAAAAAGTTGTCCGAAAATCTCAAGTTTAAAAATTCAACTGAAGGAGGCCCATGCAAGGAGTATAAATTGTCTAGTACTGAAGAAGCAATTATAAATATTTGTGCAATGAGCGAATCGGTGGAAGATTTTCCCAATGCCAAGCGATTTGGCTTGCCTTCTTGTGCAAAAAAGAGAAAAGTGGAACGTGTTGATGAGGCAGACGACGAAAACGTAGAATCGGTGTCATGGCAGACTTCTCAACGACAGCCACAAGATCATCAAAATATAGAACATTATGAAACTAGCGCAATTGCACTATTGTTGGATTCAAATGATGAGCAAGCACAGACGCATAATAAAAATGTGGATTTAAATGACTCCGCAAATAGTTCGGCTGGTACACTATTATCAAATGGCCAGCAAAAAACCAGGGGTGGCCGTGGTGAAGTGGTACTAGCAATCGCTTCTCACTCGGAGGTCAAGGTTCGAATCCTAGCCACGACAAAGTTTTCATTTGTGTAATTGGAACTCAGTCGGAAAAATCTGCGTGTGAAGGCATAACACTGACATGTAGATTTTGGCTGTTGTAGGGTTTTCAAGCACAAAACAACCGTTAAAATTCACAGCCTGAATCATTCCGAGTAAAGAAAATCTCTCCGTCCTATTCGGACTCCCACCCCTGGAGAGTCAATATCGAAACCAAACACACCTGAGTTTCAAAACCACTACATCACAACAATGCTTTCCTTTCTCCTAGTTGACATGCCCCATGACTTGCCAATAGCTCCTTTACACTGCGCGCTTTAGAGGCTTTCGACGTAACATGATGACCATAAAAGTCTAGTTGAAATGATTGACTGAAAACCCATTTCTGGTGCACCAATCGTCAATCACATCAAGGGCTCCCTGCGCTTTAAAGCAGACAGTCTCTAGACACAAATCAACCGCGTGTGTTGTGCATAGGCGTCAGAACTGTTGGGGGCGTTCTGCAGTGAGCCGACCAACAGGCGCCATAGCAGTGTATTGTATTCATTCCAAAGATGGCGCCACATTTCAAGTTAGTGTAAAGTTTGGGAAAAATTAACTACATATAGTCATCGAATTACCTTCGATTTCTTGATCCTTGAGTTTTGCTTTCTCGTCCTCGTCCTCGTCCTCGTCCTCGCCTTTATCCTCATTCTTGCACTGGCTTATCTCTCTTCAATAAAAGAAACTTTTACATTGGCCACAATTTCATTTTATCCCTTTGCATTCCTTTTCCATTAAAAAGAAAACTCCTAAATCTTGACAACGTAAACTGCAACAGCATAACCCACTTCATTACCACCAGTCTTCAATAGACCTCCGTGTACATAAATCCTGGAACGAAAGTGGCTAAAGTCCAATAAATAGATTAACAGCTTCGTGTCGAAAACAAGAAAAAAAAAAAAAAAAAAAACCGGTGAAAGAAACGCTTCCACAATGCATGCATTAGGAGGCGGCTAAAGTAAAAATATACATAACTCCTGCCCAAGATCCTGGCAGGGCAAGTTATAAATTGTAAACTCTTTCCTCGAACGCGCTGGACTTTTAGAATCTAGCTAAAGATATCCATAGAAACAGTTGATCCAAGTGCATCGGCATTTAAACTCAAAAAACAAAGCACTCCATATCAGACCAAGGAATGGAATAGCGAAGTAGCCCCAACAACGGTTTGCATTATTTCCTGTTGCTTACGTGAGAGGATTCACGTAGAAAATACGAGTTACTCGAAGATGTGCGAATACTCGTGCAAGTGTAGAAAAAAAAAAAAATACAAGAACCAGTACGAGCTTGAGTACATTGAAGGAGTTCACTTTCGAAACAAACTTCCTCAAGGCGGTATCTTTCCCAACTTGAATTGGGCAGAGAGGACGAGAACAAGCGCCTTTGTTTTGATACAACCACGGTAAAATCACGTGAAGGCATCCTCAGCATGGCAATGCCGGAACACTTTTTGGCATTATTTACACTTCAAGTCGAACTTTTCGATCAAATGGGAAAAGTTTTCAATGAACGGGAGTGGCAGCAACTCTGACAGTGGAAGTACTCGGTTCAGGGTGCAAGACTTGAAGTGAACAACCGACAAGCAACAGACAAATAACAATATGAAGGATCCTGACGGTTTTGCAGAACAAACAATCAACCATGCAATCGGAGTGAAGTAAAGCACAAGCGGAACTGCATTAGACCAGTAAACCTTATATGGGGTATGGCTTTAGGTTTGTGGTGGGTCTCTGAGGCTCCTCCAAATTTGGTTGTACTCTTTGATTTGGCTTTTAGAAATTCAGTTGTTTATTGGTTGTTGGTATGTCGGTCTGTTTGGGTTTTTAGGGGTGTGGATGTTGCTTTTACTTTGGTCGATGTGGCTATTATGGAAGTTGAATATTGAAATTTTTCCTCAAGATTGTAATGCAATGTTTGCTCGGGATGGTGGTGTATACGAAGGGTATCGTTTGAAGGAATTTTGACTGGTTTAACACAGATCCATTGCAATAACATTTGAACGATTTAAAGGATCTACTCGTGAGTACAAAGAAGCAAAACGATAACAGTTTTCAGCAATTATGTAAATTCCTGCATGATGTAATAATAGGAAGGTTTGCTTGTATCGAACTAGGTTAGGTAAATTTTGGCTGATTTGTCTATTGGCACGTGAGTGGAGAGACTTAAGTTTAAGGTCTAGAAGAAATGTTGTGTTTACTCATTGAAACAAATGGAGTTTTGGATATAATAGGTAGAACTAGCTAAATCATTGAGGGCGTTCAGATATTCTTGAAGAGCTTCAATTTTTTTTATAGTAAGTAGGCGGTAGAGGGTGGACTTGCAGCATCTACATATTTGAATACACGTCAAATGTTGTTGAATGATTTCATATGAGACAATCCATTCTTTCAGTGGCATCTAGCCTTGAAAGGTGATTGCATGTAGCTTTTTGTGGTAGTTACCTAGTGATCCAACACCTAAGAAATCTTGATATAAATCCTAAGATTCATCTCTAGAAGAACTGAATACTTTAAAACTAGAGACAGATTCCATGGATTTGAACGCAGCTTGGCTGACCGAAAAGATTCACACGCTTCGAGCGGACATGCTTACTTATTTAGGTGGCACTATATTTCGGTGTGGAGCTGTCTTTAGCTAACTGCCTCCAGTTGCGCATTCTAAGCCGGTTGAGCTCCTCTTCTACCTGTGAAGTCTTCCTCTACCACGTTGTCTTCCAGGTTAGATTCGAAGACTCAGCGGGCCCATTCGCTCTACATGTCTTAACCATCTCAGGCCACTGATGCGATAGTTTTCTGACTAGGTCGATATCGATTCGCGTTGAATTTCTCCTCCAAAGCCCGTCGATATGGTCCATGCTTCTGCCCCATAAAGTAAAACTGAGATGATCAAACTGTTATATAGAGTCTCCTTAGTTTTTTCGGGATAGAGCCCTCCAACTATATTGCCTTCATAGCCCAAAGAAACAGCGATAGCAAGAGTGGTTCCTCGTTTTATTTCTGCTAAGGTATTGCTGACAGAATTTATAGCAGATCAAAGGTAGACAAAGTCTTTTACTACCTCGAAATTAGAACTGTCGATTGTGACGTTCAGTCCAATTCGCCGATGTTGTGTGTCCCTTCTTATTGAGAACATATACTTGTACTTGGTTTTGCCCTTATTTTCTGATAAACCCACTTTAGCAGCTTCCGTTTCAATACTAGAGAACGCACCGGTGACAGTACGGTAGTAGTTGCGCAGACTTTTGAAAAATTATGTCTCCAGCGCTCACTTGTGAATTTCGCACAGTTCTTTCAAGTATGATGTTAAAGAAGTCACATGACAGCGCGTCATCTTTTTTAAAACATTTTCTGACATTAAAGGTTTCGGTTAAGTTATTACCGACCATGATGGAGCAACAAGCGCTCTCAATGGTCATTCTGCCAAAACTAGACATAGCTCTATATATGTAGCTCGTCTCTGTTAATGCTGCCATATGCGGCCTTAAGATTGATGAAAAGATAGTGGGTATCGATTTGGACTTCTTCAGTTCTTTTCAGGATTTGCTGAAGTCTGAAGATTTGGTTGATTATGGACTTTCCTGCTCTAAAATCGCACAGATAGGGACCAATCAGGTTGTTGACGAAGGGTTGTAGGCGTTCACACAATATGGCAGATAAGAGCTTGTATGCGATGTTGAGGAGACTTTATACCTCTGGATGGAGCAAATGAAACTGAGATTCTATTCATCAAAAATGCACTCTTCTGATCTTTCAATACCTCGGACGGTAAGTCATCAGGTGCACCAGCTTTCTTCGATTTAAGCTTAGATATTGTTATCCTTACTTCGTTTCGGATAGGCGGCCCGAAGTTTTGGCTATCATCGTCTTAGCTGAATGGTCTATTCTGCCATTGGCGGATGTTGGACTTTGTTGCAGAAGAAGTTTTTCATAGTCTCAGCGCCAGCCACAAGGTTTCCTTTTTCTTTTCTACAACTTTCCATACGGGTCTTCTTGTCTTGATACGTTCTTTTTACATATTGGTAAAACTTGCTTACGATATTCCTGAGGTACAACCTCTCAATATCTTCGATCGCGTGCTTTTCGTGCTCTTTTTTCTCCTCCTGGAGAAGCCGTCGTTCTTTCCGTTTCTTCTCCTCGTAGAGTTTACGAGCAGCTCTCGCTCCTCGTTGCAGCGCCGCTTTGTATGCATCTTGTTTAGGTGCATCTGCTTGCTGGTATTCTTCTTCAAACCAGAGATTTCTTGGTGGTAGTCAGGTGAAACCCAGCACATAAGTAGCGGCCTCTCTGACGGAACGTTTGCAGCATTGCCACTGGTCTTCGGTACTTGATGCTGGCAGCAAAAGAGTTGTTGAGAGATTTCGGGATATGCGTTTTGCGACTATTCTGGCGGTCCCTTGCGATTGTAGCTTTTCTACGTTATATCTTCTCATTGCAGTTCTTCATTTTTGTGGTGTTTGGGAAATCTGCATTCTTACTTTGACTGCAATAAGGTGGTGATCTGAGTCAATGTTGGCTATCCGGAGCAACCGTCCAGAATTATGGAGGCATGCCTTACGTCTATCACAAATGATCAATTTAATTTAGCGTTTGATGGTCCGGAGACCGCCATATCCTCTTGTATATACTAAGATGAGGAAACCGTATGCTTGATATAGTAATATTTCGTCCCGCCGCAAGGCAATAAGCCTAAGTCCGCTGCCAGATGTGGTGTCGTGTAGACTATGCTTACCAACTTTCCTATCAAAGATGTTCCCCATTCCTATCCTATCATATTTTGGGCATTACTCATATGTCTTGTCGAGGAGGTGGCGTCATCCTTGTCTTCCATAGGGACATATTAGGCTTCTGTTATCTGCATGATAGCAGTCAAGGGCCTCTGCTAATTGTTCGGCTGCACGTGCCTCTTCGTCACATATTTTAATTGTTTCCCTATAGGTTTCCCAGAGAATGCCACTCTACGATCGGAGAAGTAGTAAAGGCTGCTCAAACCGCCCACCAGGGCAACCTCTACTCAAACTACTCAAAGAAAATACTGTTGGTAACTCTGGATGTGCGAAATGCCTTTAATTCAACCAAGTGGAGCGATGCAGAAGAAATTCCTCAAAGACCGGGATCTACAGCTGATCTACGATGGCCTTCGAAAAAGGCCTTCTGAGCAGGACAGGGATCAATTCTGGGAGCTGATATTTGAAACATCTCATACGATGGCATACTTCGCATAGAGATGCCTGAAGATGCCTTCCCCGGTAGGGTACGCAGATGATATCGCCGCGTTGAACACGGCAGAAGGCTCGAAAAATGTGCAAGTGAAGCTGAACCAGGTTATGAGACGGTTGAACTTATGAATGGATGAACTAGGTCTTAGCCTAGCTACAGAGAAAACCGAGATAGTCCCTCTGACCAAAAAGAGGGTCCCGGCCATTGTTTACTTCCAAATCTCACCCGAAGTTATAACAAGCACGGAAGCATTTAAATACTTGGGACTGACTATCAATACGAAACTCACCTTCTGGCAATGGATAATGGATGGCGAAGTAAACTACTACAATACATCACCCAGTTCCTCACAGGACACGGATATTTCAACGAATTTCTTCATAAGATCGACAAAGCAAGTACTACAGCCCGCCAGTACGGGGACTATGCAAACAACACTTTTTTCGTTTGCAGGAGCTAGAAAGCCCCGAAAACATGGTCGAAAAGATGCGATCAGACCTGGAGCCAAATTTTTTCCTTCGTAAAAGTCACACTCAGGACATAAAGGAGAGAGAAAGACGCAAATATACTTGTACCTTTAACGGGCTGATTAAAGTCTCACCGGCAAGATAGAATAAACCCGTAGAAGAAGATAAATATGAAAAAGCAGGCCCCTAAAGGCGAACGAAAATGACACCGCTCTAAAGAAGTGCGAAGTGGATGGTGTCAAGATGAAAGGGGTTAAGGTGGTTTTTAGTGGGTGGGAGTCGCACGGCACTTGAAGCAGAGCGAAACTGCTTCTCGTCATTATTAGCCTTTCCACCATCCCCTCGGCAAAAAAAAAATACCCTTTTCACACCACATCGAAAACCAATAAAAAGTTTACAAAACCGCATTGGAGCGTTCAACCCGAACACCGACTGGGTTTTATTTGACGGCTGTATCAGTGAAACTTTTATGCAGGCAAGGATTTTTAACTCAATTTTTCTTCTTATGTTTTTTTCGCTCCATATTCTGTTGAAAAAAAAAATAGTATTTTATTTAAGATTAAATAATTTATTGATAATAGCAAAGAATACTTACCATGAATTACAATCAATAATTATTTCAATTCGAAGTTTTACAATTTTCTTTTGACAACTTCTCTGACAGCTGTTTTGCTGACATGTTGAATGTTTCAAAAGGTGTGTTTTCTTCGGCAACCTCACAATTGCGAGCACGATTTAAGGAGTTTTCATCAACAACTGATTTTGCTAAGGGGTTTCAAAATCTAAAAAATGTATACAAAAAACTTCCGTTTTAGATTGCGAAAAGGATATAAGGTTTAGCTGAATACAATTTTTTGCCTTGAATGACGTTTTTGAACGCAAGACTAGTGACGATCGTACTGAGATATGCCTGCGCAGTGAATGCGTTCAAAAATACACGAGGAAAGATTTGTGGTTGTACTAAGATTGAAATGCTGATGTTTACGAACTCACTCTACATTTCTGGTTCGTATGGGGTAGGCACACAAATGTTACGTCCTAAGAGTCCATTTAGCATTCATAGCCTCATCAACTGAATTTTGTTTCCAATTCAATGAACCAAATATACAAAAATAGCACCACCTTGCATTTAAATGATTGTGGAAGTGTATCCGGTCCCGCATCCGGATCGATTCTCAACTAGTGGCCAATTTCACAATTACCAGGTTAATGATATTCTCCCACAACACAAACAATGACAACAAACTCCAGTGCAACTCCTGCTGATGTAAATCCTGATTTGAATTTAATTGAATTCCGGGAACCCCCTCTGTAGCCGCATAAAAGCATTACCTGGAATAACAATATTTCATTCCATGTAAATGAATTTCATTATGCATGCCAGCAATCGAGTTTATGTGGCCACAGTGTTTTAGCAAGTATCAGTTTTGGTCATGCTCCCTTTGGGGAGCACTACTTGATAGGTCGTGCACAATTGTGTTTCGAGTTCGATGAGGATTTATTATGGCTAAACTGGGAAAAACCGAAGAACCCAACTACCACTAACGCATCATCACCAAAAAGAACAAAAAATTCTGAGGAAAAGCCCGTGGTACTATCACGAATACGTACACAGGAGAGAGATAACAGAAATGATATACATGCAGGACATGGAGAAAGCCTAAGTGTACAAAGTTAAATCATGATTACTTTACTGACTCGGAAACTTCCACCGAATAGACAATATCGCTAAAAGAGTCTTCAAATTCCAGCACTCAGGTTGAGGCAAGTAGAAGAACAAGAAAATATACTGCTTAAGCGAATGCCGGTATGTTTGACAGGGAGAAATATCAACAACTAACAACAAATATGTAACTTAAGTCAAAGCTTTCTCAGCTCGTGAACCTATCAATTCCGTAAGTAAGTCTTGAAAGCTTCCGAACCATAATGCTTCTGACACTATGGGTTCAATCAGTCGCGAAGCTATTTTAGATCCGAGCCAATGCCCTCGTACCTAGCTACTCTTACAACCTGCTAGCAATATGTACAATGTTGAAAATGAAATCAATTTCCATGAGGATTATAAAGAACTCAGCAATCATTCCGCAAGATAACAAATAAAACTTCGTAGATCGAAGGGTCTAATGAAAAGATGAAAATGAAAAAGTCACTTTGCTGAGATTACTCCTCAAGCGAGCATTCTCATAAGCGTTGAATCGATATATAGATACGCAGACAACCCTGCTGCGACACTTAAGAAGCCGTCAGAGGCTTCTGCGTTGAAAAATAGGTTTAAACCAAAGTTGACCTCAACATTAGTGCAATATTCCTTGAGTCCTAAAATAAAGGTACGCAAACGAAAGTTTAATGTGGCTTTGTTCATCGTCATTGAGATTCCCTACAAGATTTCTTAGCCCACGAATGACTTTTTAAATATAACGCCAATCCGTCTGATTACCGACTTGGTCCAGAACGCTTTATGCTTTAGAAGATCAACACATACGAGTACAAGTATTTCAGAAACGCATTTGACGAAATTTCTTACGAACTTATCATTTGGTGAGACTGACAGTACCTAGCCATTTTCACGTCCTCCATATGCGGCGACAACACCGCAAAGTCCAGAGTTACTTACATAAGGCAGTCATCTAAGACCAATCATCTATCATCCCTTCTGAAGGGTGCATGTCAATAATTAAGTACTACTGTTAGCAGTAGCCAAATTGATAGCTAGAAAAATAACGGGTGACCAGATAGCAATGACAGCTTTTCCAATTGTTATCTTTCAGCAGCTGTCAAAGTTACCTATGTCATCCAGCTGTCAAAATATTCAGTATTATCGAAAAATATACGCAACGTGAATTTCGTCGTGAGGTCGGTCGCCATCGTGGCTTCAGTGTGCTGGCAATTCGTCGTACCGTAGAAAGTTATAGCGTGAGTACACTCTTTTGGATCTTAAACCGCCAACCAGACAGAGATTGGTGCGAAATAAAGAAATCATAGCCGCTGTAGCGGCCAATATCGAAGAAGACCCAGAAATGTCGATTCGGCGCCGATCTGCTGAATTGGGCATCGCCAAAGAGTTAACCCGGCTTATTTTGCGGTTGGATTTGACCCTACATCCGTATAAGATTATGCTAAAGCAGAAATTGAAGCCGAGAGTTCGCTAATTGGGCGCTGGAAATGTTGGCCGGAAATCCGGTTTTTGGCAAAAAAAAATCATCTTCTCGGATGAGGCCCATTTTTGGCTCAGCGGCTATGTCAATATACAAAATTGCGAACAAAATCCACAAGTGTTGGGCCAAGCATCAATGTATCCGCAAAGATTGACTTTTTGGTGCGGTTTATGGCATGGCGGCATTATCGGACCTTATTCCTTTCGAAATGAGGAAGGAGACATAGTTATCGTCAATCGTCTCAGATATAGAGCGATGTTAATCGACTCTCTGTAGTCAGAGCTCAAAAACATCAACATATCCGAGCTGTGGTTCTAAAAAGGCGGCACTATATGCCATACAAGCATGTAGCGAAGTTATGAAGGAGAAATTTGGCAACTGGGTCATCAAGTCTTCGACAGTTAGAAGCGAGATGGTATGCATTGCCACTGTAATTAAGGTTAGCTATGAAGGTGGTAAATGACATGTCCTACATAACGGTGAGGTGTCAGATGAATTCGAAATCCGGAGAGTTACAAGGCTGCAGTTTTTCGACATTGCTGTTGCTTTTGGTAATCAGCGACGTGCTTCATGCAGCACAATCGAGAGCAAAAATGGGACTGAGATGGACAATGACTTCTTAACAGAAACATGATGACTATGCCGATGATATCTGCCTGTTTTCGCACAAGATAATGGACCTGAACCAAATGATCCTTAAAAGCAAAGGCGTAATAATAATTACGACAATAACTAAGGCTCTAAGTATCATATTTCGGCCTCCAACCTAAAATAACACCAGCACCCAAATCAACATTGCCGGAAAACAAGTTGAGAATGTAACCAACTACCTTTCCCTTTAGTGTAAGGTCTACTCGTAGGTAGATGGAGGCACAGATCTGGATTAAATGGCTAAAATCTGGAAAACCAATATTTGCAGGACTAAAACCGAACTGTTTTTTACATACCCTTAAAATGTTTGCGCGCAGCGCTGGCAATTAAATTTCCATTGCGGAAAGAGGAAAGAAAGAGAGATACAGATGTCCGTTGGTTTTGAATGTTTGCAGGTTATAATGAGAAGGAAATAAAGAGCTCGGCAGGGCTTTCCATAAGCGAGTTGTACGGTTTGGGAAAGAATCACGATATTTCAAAGTATGTCCGAAAGAGGGTGTGACTACTTTAAGAATGCCGGAGTACATGGTAAGTTTTTCAGAAAATTGGATAGAGAAAGAGAGAAAGAAGTTTGAGCTCAGTGGATATTTCGTTCCATGGGTGGTTTAATGGGGACACTAAATTATTAGTGTAAATTGACTTGATGTTGTATTTAGGCAACCATTCCTGCCTGAAAAAAAGTCTTTTGAGCACGGTTGGTATTGAACTCCGAAACGTCCGATTAGGTAGCCAATACACTACCACTTGAGCCACGGCCACGCTGTTTCGGTAGAAGGTTTGAAGGGGTGGAATTTTAATAGAGTACTGGTGGTGGAAATACCGATAGAACAAAGTGAGACATAAGATATTTCGTTGGTGTTCGAGGTTGTTAAATGACTGATATTATCATCACCTATGAGTCTTATCGGACGGTATAAAATTCTATCTAGCAAGTGCTTCAATTTTGGGCGGATAAATCCGCCTTATACAATATATTATGGCCTGATCAGAGATCAGAGTTTAGGAACCTAAACATTACATCATTTTTTGGCGACATTGTGAGTTCGGGAACGAATATGAAAAGCGGAGAGTACTGTCATCAGCAAAGAAATATATTGCATTAGAAATAGCAGACAAGGGGTCATTGATGGAAATTAAAAAAAGTGTCGGAGACAGAGCGGAGTCCTGGGGACACCAGCATTAATTTTGCGAATATCAGACTTGAAATTCGAATTGAACATTCCGAAACGTAATTTCTAATCCATTGAAGAGGAGATTCATCGATCCCAAAAGCCTGATGCCAAAAGCCTTAAATATATTAAGTGCAACTATCTTGCTTGGTTTTATAGATTTGGTTTCACTTTTCGGTGAGAAATAATATCAAATCACCGGTGGATCTGTTGCTATGAAAATTGTACCGCCGGTCAATGAGAAGTTTCGAGATATTTCATGAGATGACCGTTTATCAGCGTTTCCATGACCCTGGAAAGAAGTAAGTATGAAGCAATGGATCTGTAGAAGGAAAGAGTGGAATAATCGCCTTTTATAGGGACGAGCTGAACAAATGCTGCTTTCCATCTGCTCGGATGGCGTCCTAAAGAGTAGGACGATTACGCAGTGGTTTTGCCAGCGCAGAAGACCATCTCTTCGGAAGAAGGGGAGATATACCATCTGGACCAGCGGATTTGTGTATGTTCAGATCTTTAAGTACTCTTACTTTTACACGAGTGCAAATGAGCATTTGAATGGAGGATGAGGCTGGATTTCTGATTTTTTTGATGAACGACCAAACATTTTTACTACTTTTGGGACATTTTAGTATTTTTTGCCTCATATTGAAATTCCACACGAAAAGGCGTTGCAATCATTTCTGGCTCGTTTGACATTTTTTCCATTTTCGTCTGTCAGGTTGGTCTTGTAGGATCGAAAAAATATTTCTCCAACCCTGACAGCCTCTTTATAGCTCAAGTCATACTAGCCCTTTTCTTCTGATGAGAAATAAAGGATCCCATTTTAAAGAGAATAGTGTCTGTCATCATATAATCCATGATGCATCCACATAACGACCAGTTAAAATTCCTAAAAAAGCTATTAAGTCCGCTCCAATTGGCTTTCTCGTATGGTCATACGGTTCTTTTAGGAATCTTTTCTCTAACTGCGTAGTGGGTGTATAAGAAATTAACTGATATGACACAGTGGTCAGAAGAGATAGAGGGGAAAGCACATCGACTTTGTACTTATAAGTGTGTGAATTTAAAAACAAGTCCAGGGTGTTGGCGGTGTGTCTATCAACGTCTGGCATTCACGTGGGCTAATTTACAACCTGGGTCAGGTTTATTTTATTCGGGTGTTGTCTGTCCAAAATGTCGATACCACCCAGAATTCTCTCAATGGAGTCAGACAGCACATCAAACTCGTTAAAGGTCGAATTACTGTCCAGTTTGGGGCTTCTGTAAATGGGATTTCGACCACATGAAAATGATTGAATCAGGGATTACATTATTGTGGAGTTTGGTAAGCTACATCACTACGCATGTAAATGCCGAAACTGCAGTGGGGAAAGAATAATGGCACTAGTTCGTAGCCAGGTAGCTTCAGATCTGGGTCATCGGAGATATGTGGGCGGGAATCTACCTTTGTTATGTTTCACTAAGTGCCAAAACAGCTGGTCTATGTTTACAGAGGTGAACGTACGCAGATTTTATTTACTACCCCTACTCTGAATTCCCTAGTCATTATTACAAACAAACACAAAAACCCATAAACCCCGACGATGCTAAGAAAAGTTGTGAAGTCAGGTCAGCATCAAGAAAATATTTATTTTTTTTATAAACTCCGGATACATAGTGGCCTTTCTGGAATTTAATAAATTCGATAGAAATGAGCACTCAAATTTGCAGCCCGAAAGCAGACTGAATAACCTACTAAGCATAACCGGGTCAACCAAATACCCAACACCGACCTCATTTATGTGTACATTGGCTATAGAATAAATAAACGCCAAAATCTCAACCCCGACGATAGCATTTGTTGAAATACACGTGTACTTGCACAGTTACGTAAATAAATGTACATACAAATGCTCTCCTAAACCTTACTTCGAAAATTGTCATAACAAGGGCGTTAAAACCAAAAACAAAACATCCGCCAGATCCCATTACGTCTTGCATGCAGCTGTTACCCTGTTACCCTGTTACCCCCGAGGTAACATTCCCCATTTCGTAAAACTAATTTCAATACCATATCACATGTGAACAATTCTTAGTCAGTGTTGCGCCACCGGAAAACCCCTTCAAATCCAAAAAAAAAAAAACAAAAACCCAACATCATCGAAAACGCTACCCCAATTTGCATATAGAGTCCTTGGGGATGTGTGCACGCAAACAGATTATTATACTTCCATTCATATTCCTACCAGCCCCTTATAGGCCTTACCCGTACTTCTACATTGTTATTCACCCCTTTCGCTTTAAGTGGTTTCATTGGCAATAAAATCAATTCCAACGCTTTATAACGAATACACTGGTGAACACTTTACGCCCACAATCCGATTGCGTGCGTTTTCTTTCGCTACTGACTTCAAGGGTTTCCTTTCATTTCCTTTTGTTTCCTTGCCTTTCGTCTTCGGTCTTTCATTATTTTTTTTTCTTTTTTTTTTTATTACCCTTCTGAGCTTGTCGGCAAATGGAAATCGCCTGAAATTGGCATTCTTATCCTGTCCAATCATTACGAGTCGAAAGCACTTTTAATTAAAATTGTCAGTAAAACCATGAGTTCATGGGATGTGCAATTGACACTTGTACGGATAGCACCCCCAAAGCAACAATTGTCCAAATAACAACATCAGATATAGCAACAAAAAATACAACAAATTCCATCAACACTAGTAAATATTTACCCGACTTTATTAAATTCCGTATAATAGCGTACGACCTAGCTACGGAAACGGAAACGGAAACAGTCTGATGGCCACCAACGATGAGATGGTGAAGTAGAACGTGGCAGCTATACGAGTACAAACCTTTACCAATAGTAGGCCAAAGCAGCTGAACAAAGACGGCAGGAATTAAAATTTCACGATCAATTTAAAAACTTGCAAAATTCTTATTTTCCCCGCACACAATGTACGAGAAGTTAGGAGAAGAAACTTAGAAGGACCGATTAGACAGTGGAGTTGGCAAGGCAGGCTTAGGTCCAATTTCTGAACTCTGTACCAAAGTCAGAATCAGTATCACATTATTTCGAACGCTTTGAATATGACACCTTAGTTTCAGGTTAGGCTTGATTGCTTACATACCACATGTAGATGGCGACACCTTGAAGTCATAAAATTGAACTCCTACGCTCCACAGCTAATTTGGTTACAAGCTAGCCATTTCCTCCTGCGTAGGTCAGAGACGTCTTGGGTCTAATACGTATGAATTGGTAGGGTAAACTTGATGTAGAAACATATGCAAGAACGATTGAGATGTATGGTGGCATTGGCTTCGTACCATTTGTGGGCTTAAAAATATTCGGAATGCTCTTAATGGATGGGTGTATGTGGAGTAAGTTTAACTCAATGGTACGCCAAGGCTTATATAACAGCCACAAAGTAAAATTAATGATCCCTATTTCTACGGACTAATTTGCAGGCATCCGCAGTGACGAAGAGTACTTTAACGCCTTCCTAAACATAGAATTTGCGCGCAGTATCATTCCCTCGGCTGTCACACACAAAGAGCAGCCGGCAGATTTTCCGAAGCCGAAGTTAGCGAAGCTGTAAAAAGAATAAGCCGGCGAAGTGTGGTGACAGTCGGAAATCTTGGGTTTAAATGGCTCGCGGTTTTATTCAAGAAAATGATGACAGGCGATCGTATGCCTAACTAGTGGGGGGAGAGCAATCTGGTTCCACTGTATAAAGGCAATAACGACACTAGAAATTGTAACAACTACCGGTCGGTGAAACCAACGTCGCACACTACGAACATTTTCGAGTGGGTTTTGGACAGTCGTCATCGGAATATTATTAATCTCCATAGCGGTCCATTCGGCTTCATGGGAGACATATGGCGATGCCATTATGTATGGAATATAACATCGTTCAAATGTTCGCCGGAATTTGACCCGATGGCATAGGCTATGTTAGCTTTGAGGGACGCTGTGGTTTGTGACTTCAGAAAACCCCACAAAAAAAGTTTAACGGGGTCAAATCGCACGATGTCGGTGGCCAGTTCACATCACCTCCACGTGACCATGCCCTCGAATCGCTCGAGCAGAATTTCCAATGTGGTGTGAACTGTGATGCACGTAGCGCCGTCCTGTTGAAACCACATGTCATTGGTGTCCATATCATACAATTCAGGCCAAAGGAAGTTGGTAATCATCGACCTATAGCGTTCGCCGTTGACAATGATGGCCTGGCCAACGTCGTTCACAAAGAAATATGGACCGATGACGTCGCCAGCCCAAAATCCACACCAAACAGTAACTTTTTCGGGATACATTAGACGCTCTTGGATCTCAAATGGATTGGTGTCGTCCCAAATTCGACAATTTTGTTTGCTGACGTACCCATTTATCCAGAAATGCGCCTCATCGCTGAAGACGATTTTTCGATGAAAATTAGGGTCAGTTTCCAACTGCTTCAGAGCCCATTCAGCGAACACACGTCGTTGACTATGGTTGTTTACCTTCAGCTCCTGGGTCAGTTGAATTTTGTACGGGTGAATGAATGGTGTGCTGTGTACGATGTAGGCATTATTTCTTCGAAAACCTCGCAGGCCAAAAAACCACTGTGGACGGCGAGCGCTACAGAGCCATACTCAATGACTTTCTCCTTCCTCAATTGGATGTATAAGGACTTTGAAACGGCGCCTACTGCACGAGCTACAACCGAAATCCAGGGGGCTGCATTTCCGGGTCGCCTTATCTCTTGTTTTGGCGAATTGCACTGACCGGCAAGATTGCCTGATTTAACCGTTCCAGACTTCTTTATGTGGGGTTTTTTGAAGTATCGAGCCTGTGTCAACAATATCATTTCTCGAAGATATCAAATAAACATAATCCAAAAGCAGAACCAAAGTTTTTCATTCGCAAAAAAAATTACAGCCAAGGAACATCGGGTGAGAACTCTTGCGCCACCTTGTAAAGGGTGTTTTTTTTAAAGGTGCGGTTTTTAAACTGGTAACGCCTTTTCTACAGATTGTCAATTTGACAGTTGAAAGTTGATTTGTGGTTAGTACTATTTTACGATGAATAGATTAACGCCAGAACAACGCGTGCAAATTGTGCAAACTTATGTTCAAAACCATGGTTCGGTTCGCCAAACTTATCGTGCGCTACCTCAATTTTACGGTCGACATAATCAAATCGTCCATCTGAGCAGGTTATTCGGAACACGATGAATCATTTTCGCACCACATACACTCTAGTGGATAATACGCATCCCCAAAAAGTTATTGCCGTTGTGGAGCGCAGTGTTGAGGAGCATCCGAATGAGACGATTCCCCATCGTGCACAACAATTGGAGCTATGCCCATCCACTTTGTGGAAGATTTTACGGAAAGATCTTTGCATAAAAGCTTATAAGATCCAGCTTGTGCAACCGCGTGACCATTATACGTGTCGTAGGTTCGGTGAATCGGCCGAAAACATAATTCAGCGTGATCCTCATTTTCAACCTAAAATTTTGTTCTCCGATGAGGCCCATTTTTGGTTAAATGGATATGTAAACAAACAAAATTGCCGAATTTGGAGTAGAGAAAACGTAGAAGCCTTTGTTAAGACGCCCTTACAACCATTAAAACTCACTGTTTGGTGCGTTTTATGGGCTAGTGGAATCATCGACCCATATTTCATTAAGGAAGATGCCGGCCAGAATGTTACCGTCAATGGAGAGCACTATAGAAACGTGATTTCTGACTTCTTCGTTCCTCAGTTGAATGGCATTGACGTGACAGAGCTTTGGTTTCTACAAGATGGCGCAACATGCCACACGGCGCGCGACACCATCGATTTATTGTAGGAAACATTTGCTGACCGCATATCTTAGTGTAATGGACCTGTGAACTGGCCTCCACGATCCTGTGATCTCACGCCTTTAGATTACTTTCTTTGGTATGTGAACTCACTAGTCTATGCCGATAAACCGGAGACGTTGGATGATTTGGAAGTCAACATTCGCCGTGTTATTGCTGATAAACGGCCCCAGGTGCTCGATAAAGTCGTCGAAAATTGGACTTCACCTTAATTATAAGGCAATGAGAATACCTTCATAATTAAAAACCGACAAAAAGTGCTAGATAACACACTTGTCTCCGACGACATCACTCAAATGTTTATCTAAACACTCTTTTTCAGATCACAACCCAATTCAGTCTGAATAATGCTCCTCCCCACAAACTAGCATTCCGGAGTTATCGGAAAACTGATTGGACGAAATATAGAGGAACACTTTTAAAACTGCTTTCCTCTGAACTCTTAAGTCCCCCATGTAACACCAACGGGCTTGATATGAAGGTCAAGGATTTCACCCTCTTTCTCTTAGTCAACCTAGAGGCAAGAAAAACCCGCACTGGTGAACATCAGCCCTGGGACCGCTTGGGAACGTTTGCAGAAAACTTTTCAACTACCAAAAAACATAAAAAAAGTGACAGACTGAGACAAGGGATCCCTCAACATATATGTATAAAAAAAAGTACTGAGGAAATCAAAACGGCAATCACTGAGATCATTCTGTGACAAAATAACCGAAACCTCTGAGGCATCACGGCTAAGAAAAATCCCCTCTACAAATCCTACGATGCCGAGCTGTTTGAAAAACCCAATTTCTCTTGGACGACCTCATGTGATGAGTCACTCAACCTGCTACTGGACACCCACTTTCCAGGTAGCTCCCTATTCACGGCCAGTAACAACCTTAGAAGAAATTGACAAAAGCCCAGCTACTCTGGGCACTGCATTGCTTCAAACCATACAAGTCTACTGGGCTTGGCGGTATAATACCTGCCGAGCTACAAAGGTCCTCTAATATCATCTTGCCATCGCTAGAGAATATCATGAGGAGCTCCGTAGAAATGGTCCACATTCCCTTACCAAGTTAATGTAGTTTTCATTCTCAAAGCTGAAAAATGTTCTCATGTTGTCCCCAAAAGACCTCAGACCTATAAATACATCATCTTTCCTTCCTTCTAGAACGACTGATTGATATCCACATACGAGCTAAAATTGATCCACGACTTTTGTCTACGGCTCAGCATGCCTACTGTAAAGGAAAGTCGGTGGAAACGGCTCTACATTCACTTAGTAGCCATATCGAACAATCCCTACATTATAGAGAGTACTCAATGTTCGTATTTCTGTACATAGACCGTGCCTCTAACAACTTCAACACATCCGCAATCACGACAGTGTAGAATCCTCCAATTATGCTAAATAGAAAGATAATCAACTCCAAACCAGGTGGGAATTCTTTTAAAAGATGTATCGGCAGAGGTACGACGCAAGGCGGTGTCTTTTCACCCCTTTTATGGAATTTAGTGCTCAACGAACTGCAGATATACCTGCAAGCAGGTGGTAGTAGGGTGGTTACCTATGAGGCTGAAGTTGCTATAGCCGTCCCAGAAAAGCATCTAAATATCATTAAAAAAACACCTACATCAAAATTTTAACAGATTAACCCGTTGGGCAGATCATAAATCTGCCCTTGCCCTCTTTTCCAGGAAATATAAAATTCCAATCATAGACCCTCCCTCAATCTACGGTAAAAGCTTAGTCTTTTCACATACAGCGAATTATCTGGATCTTATTTTTAACAGGAAACAAAATTGGAAACCTAATATTCAAGAAAGAGTAAAGAAACCCACAGCAGCTCTACTCCCTTCCAAAAAAGCCATTAAGAACAAATAGATCCTTATGGATTATACCCACTGGCTATACGTCCCGGTTATAAGACGTAAGTTCCAAAGAACACAACTCCCTCTGCTGCCCTTGATATTCTGTTTCACTTGACACCCCTCGATATTTTCAGCAGTCAAGTGGCTATTAACGCAGCTATTCGCCTTAAAGGGACTACACTGTGGACAAATAAACTATTTTGCCACGCTAATATTCTTAACTAACTAGGAATCCTGCCAAAGAACATCGACTACACTATGGCTCAACATTGGTTTGACTAAGATGTTCATGTAAGCATCCCCTCTAGATCCGTCAATATGTCTAGCGACCAAACAAATCTGACCGAAGCTGGATCTGAATCGCCCTAAGAGTGTGATCTATCAGCGCTATTGTAGGTGTCTTCACCGGACAGTGTCTTATAGGGAAGCATGTAAGAAGGTTTGGCATTTTTACAAACGACTTCTGCAGAAGCTGCAGGAGAAGAAGGCAATCCGCTACCTACTGTGTACATGCCCAGCTGTCTCTCCATTTAGGAGCTTTCTTCTACAATGATTTAAGCAGTCTAAACAATACAGATGTTAAGAGTCTCCTACACTTCGTCAGAAGCTCAAATTGGTTCCAAGAGTAGGAGGATCACAGATCCACATGTCATCACCATGTTGACCCTAGAACTAGTCTGTGTCCATTGCAACCAGTCGGTTATCAGGCCACTGCTCATCGTTCGTATTCCCACATTTATTTCAGTAAAATCCTTGAGAGAGGGGTGATCATTTTAGAAGACGTAGCTATTACATAAATACATATAAGTTTCGTATGCAGTAACCACCAATGTGCTACTGGGATTCTACTGATTTACATCAAAGCAGCTGTCCATGCAACTAAAAGGGCAACATGACCATTTTAATGAGAAAACATAATTAAAATGTTCACTTCCATCGACCGACATACTGTTCCACCCTGCTCGTACATGCAACGGTTATAACCTTGCCAAAACTTTTACCAGTTTTGTGTACAAACATTTCAAAGATTTGCTCGAACCCGCTCAGTAGGACTCATTAAACTTTTGAGTCGTTTTGAAGTTCTTTCCTTTTTTGAGATCCTTTTCAGGACATGTACGACGAGCACTAAGAAGCCAAAACCAAAGAGCGCAGCACGAGGTCATTTTTTCTTTTTCTTTTTTTCCATGCAGTCCCAATGCCAAAGGCTTTTCTAAAATTCAAACAGAAATGTCGACATAGTTACTCGTATGTAGCTGTAAGTATGCATTCATGTCTGTTCTTCCTTCCATGCCAAATGGAATGAAAGGAACTATTCCGTTGTTCCGTTTTGAGGGCTTTACAAGGAACCAAGAAAATTTTCTACCCCCCATTATGGCTTTTAATGCTCCTTCTGCCTCTCTTTCCCCGTCAAATAGGCTGTAGTCGTATGTGTTGGTATGTCTGTTATGCTCGAATGAGGTATCTTTATACATCAAGGCAGACCTGGTGATTTATTGAGCTCCAAAGATTTAAAAAGCAAAACGCGTGGGTGCAACTACCGCAACGACAAAACGAAATGAAACTATCCGTATCGCAGGCCAACTGTAGAACTTCTGGTTGAAGAAGGTAACCAACCTCAGCTTCAACTAGCCAGCCAGCCAGCCAGGCAGGATATCTGGACCAAAGAGATGGCATTTGGTATTCGGACAAGGATTACCAGGATGTGTGGTAGAAATACGAGTACGAGTATGTCGTCGTATTCGTCGTTGTGGCAGATACATTTATTCACCAACTGTCGGTCGGTATGGAATTTTATTGACACAGGAGTTGGTTCTCAGTGATGGAAATGTTGCTGTAGCTGGTGCCAATAAAGAAGAGAATTTCTCAAAACGTGTTCGTTCAATTACTCATTACGTGATTTTATAGACGAGTCTTTAATTAACGGTATACCCATATATGAGGGTACCAAAGCACGTAGCACCCTTATCATCCCTCTTGGTCCTGGCATAGGACATTCGAATGAATGGCAAGACATATGAGACTATAGAGCGTCGTAAAAGTGGGATGATGGTATTCCTAGCTGGAACCTTACTCTGTGTAAGAACTCGGTCTTCTTTAATGCGGTGAGGATGTTTTTGTATCTGTTCAGTGGTAAGGTACGAGTACATTCTGTCGATTGGAATCCAAATGCAAATAGACATGTTGTTGCCGTAAGACGAGGTAATAAATCGAAAATGGTTATTGTGTGGAGGAGAGCAGGAGATCCAAGCCAAAGGAAAGCATGTATTGGTATTGATTTAATGTCGGTCCCATCGGTAGTCTATATTTTCTAATTTATGAGACTAATACGGTGAGGTGGTGCTCATAAATATAGAGATTTACACGTGAAGTTGTTCAAGAATGTCTGCGCTGCGCTCGAAGCCATGGAATTATGGTTGTTTGTTTAAGGTACTCGTAGACCTGAATTTACTCTGCCTTTTTGGTGAGGTGTCATTAATTGAGGAGACTTTTCGTACATATTTTGGTGTTCATAAATTCCTAGAACGATAAATATTTCGTCATCTGTGAAAATTGCTTGATTAAGTAAGAAATGAGCGTTTTTTGTTTTTGTTTTTGTTTTTGTTTTCGTTATTTTCTTATAATTAAATCCCCCGTGAATTGTTTACAGCCAGAAGGCTTTGTTTACGGCAAGATGCAGAAGGGTTTTGTTGCTATTGCTATTAGAAAAACATGACAATGGTTCAATCTTTGTACATGTGATATCTTCACAAAGAAAGATTCTGCCATTTTTATTCAGTCAAGGTGACAGGTTCCGTGAACCACGTCAGCTTGGAGCGCGTCATAAACCCAGATTCATTAAACAGATCCCCAATACCTTAAAAACAGTAGAGCCGAGTCGGTGAAAGACATTCTCATAGATGCGGCTCTCCACTTGTCTGACATTGACGTGATAATTACATATGTGCAAATAGATATCCTCGTCCATCTTCAAGGATGCTGGCTGGCACCAGAAGTTCGTAAAGCGAGTGGTAGGTCAAGTTCAAAAATGCACTTCATTGGGACTTACCGACCCAAGTCCTGTGATTCTGAAATCATCATGTATATCCTGGGATGCCGAAACTCCAAGTTTCCGGTTAACACTCGAAGCTCTTACAAGACCTCCGAACCATAAAAACTATGGCAGGGCACCTTGCAGAAAAAAATTGGTCTGTATTGATCCGAAACCATCCCTTGTTTCAAGCAAAAAATTCTGAGGTTAAAAGTGTATAGTGGTGGAGCTGCTCTTTCTCAGCCTATCGGACATGTCACCTAGGTCTAGACTTAAAATCTCACCCAGAGCGAGCTAGCCATCCAGAATCCATAATTTATCTGGAATAATAACTCCGGCTCCACAAAGCTTATCGCTGTGTGCTTAATCAACCCTAACGAATCCAGGCAGCATCTACGAGTACCAACTATTTCCTTATGAGATTCGCAAGACTGCGTTATAACCCTTGATGGTTTCGTTGGCGGTTTTAAGGTCGCCTCTTTCTATCGGAGATAGTAAGAGCCAGGCTGTTGATTCACAGTTTCGGACTGAAATATACGGACTCATAGTCTTACTGCTATGTTGGTCATGTACCAAAAGATACTCCTCGCCATTCCATCTATGTACAATATATGTGTACATTACAATCGCTGCAACTTCTGGTACGACTATTTTTTGTCACGGCGATTCCTTCACGCTCAGTTGTGCCCTTCTTACTTTTACTTTCTCAAACACGTCGGTAAAAGTCACCTGCAAGAATATTTCTCGAACAGGATTTCCAGACCATTTCACATTGCACTTCTCTTCTAATATAATCCACTGGACATGTCTTCTTTTTTTTTTAAATAGAGCGCGCTCAAGGGATTAAATTATCCTCAAAATTTTTGTATACAGCGCGGGCGAAGAAAAATTAGGGAGGACAGAAAGATAGGTACCGATGTGCGTTGGTTTTAAATGTCTGAAAGTTATAATGACTAGGAAAAAGAGAGTGCGGCAGGGCATTCCACAAACGAGTTGCTCGGCTTAGGTATAGATCACGATATTTTAGAATACGTCCGAAAGTGGGCTTGAGCATTCGTAGCGAAACGAGTGTTACGGTTGAAGGTTTGAAGGATTGGAATGCTACTAGCGGTTTCTATGGAGCACTGGTGGTGGAAATAGTGATAGAACAAATTGAGACACGAGACATTTCGTCGGTGGTCGGAGATGTCCATTGACTGAGTGATATTAGCATCACATATGAGTTTTGTAGCACCATTTTGAATCCTATCTAGCAGGTGCAGAGATGTTTTAAGTAGGCGCACGTGACCAGATATGTGCATGTACTCCAATTTTGGGCGGATATATATGTATATTGAGGCCAGATCAGAAAGGGAAAAGTATTTCTTACAACGTTTGAGGAAACGTAAACATTTCGCAGCATTTTTGGCGACATCGGATATGAAGTTACTCCAACGTAAGTTGTCATTTGACACGCAAACTCGTACCGAGAATGGAAGGTTTTTCGGTTTCGAAAATGTAAGTGCCATTCATGGATATTGGTTGGGTCTTTAAACTTCGCTTTAGTGACAGCAGACAGCATTGTGTTTTGGAAGCATTAAATTCCACTCTGCTTATGGGGAATTGGTTAGAATTTAATGAGTTTAACATACGTTGCCGTTCCCATTCTACAGGCGAAGAGCAGGGACGTGAGTTCGGGAACGAATATGAAAAGCAGAGAGTATTGTCGCCAGCAAAGGAATATATTAGAGTAGAATTGGCAGACTAGAGGTCATTGATGAAAACTAAAAAGAGTGTGGGAGACAGAACGGAGCCCTGGGGCACACCAGCATTTATTTTGTGAAAATCAGACTTGAAACCATCCAAGACAACTTGAATTGAACGCTCCGAAAGGTAGTCTCTAATCCATTGAAGAAGAGATTTATCGATCCCAAGAGCCTGATACTAAACGATATCGAAAGCTTTAAAAATATGAAGTGCAACTATCTTGCTTTCGTCAGATTGCTATAGACCGTGGTTGCATTTTTCGGTGAGAAATACCATCAAATCACCAGTGGACCTGTTGTTACGAAAATCGTACTTGGCCGCAAAGTGTGCAGCAAGCATATCGGTCTTGCCTAAAGAGCTGACAACTGGAATGTTATTATAAATGAGCATTGGGATGGAGGATGAGGCAGAATTTCCAAAATTTTTGACGAACGACCAAAAATGTTTACTACCTTTGGGACATTGCAGTATTTTTTGCCTCAGTTTTTGGTCGTATTGGAAATTTACACGCTTAAGAAATACGTTGCAGTCATTTCTGGCTCATTTGAACTTTTTTCCTCTGTAGGTTCGGTGTTGTAGAACCGAAAAAACGTTCCCCTAACCCTGATAGCCTCTTTACAGCTCGAGTCGTACCATGCCCTTTTTTTTGGTTTGATACTCTTCATCCGATGAGGGATAAAGAATCTCATTCCAAAAAGAATACTTAGTGTGATTATATCAGCAGCGGCATCCACGTCGTTATTGAGGAAACACAACGACCAGTTAAAATTCCTAAAGAAGCTATTAAGCCCGCTCCAATTGGCTTTCTCGTATGGTCATACGGTTCTTTTAGGAATCTTTCCTGTAACTGCATAGTGGGGGTACAAGAAATTAGCTGATATGATACAGTGGTCCGAAGAGCCTAGAGGTGAAAGCACATCGAATGTGTACTTATCAGTGTGAGAAATTAAAAACAAGTCTAGGGTGTTGGCGGTATGACTATCAACGTCTGGTATTCGTGTTTGCTCATTTACACGCTGGGTCAAGTTATTTTCCACAGCGAAGATCTCAACACACCTCCCTTCGGGTGTTGTCTGACCAGAATGTCGAAACCACCCAGAATTGTGTATATTGAAATCGCCCGTAATGACGATTTCAGTATGAGGATACAGGGATACAATTCTTTGTATGGAGTCAGACAGCACATCAAATTATTAAAGGTGGAATTGCTGTCTAGCTTCTGTAGATATAGCAATAGTGGATAATTTGCTTTCGGAGATGGAATTTTAACTACAAGAAGTTGAATTCCGGCTTGGAACAGGAATTACATTATGGTGGAGTTTGGTAAGCAACATTTCTACATCACGTAAATGGAGAGACCGCGGTGAGAAAAGAATATGCAGTGCATGAGTTTGGGGTTGACAATTGCAGCAAATATCCAGTACATTATCCTTGGCTGAAGAACCTATATCAGAGCTTGTGCAAAATTTCCAATTGGGTCTTTTGTTCAAGATTACTTCGGAATATTTGACGAAAGAACGAATGTCGATGACAGTGTGTGGAATTTTATATGTCTCAAGGCCTTCTTTTTTATTTAAATTCTGAGCCAAAGAATTAGCCCAGGACTACAATATATTACAATGTCCTCTGCGGAAATCGCAAGTATTTTGTTGAGCAATATTGTCCAAAATAATACTGGTATCTCCTTCTTGTGAGATACTGCTACTCACTGTATGCAGTTGTCAAGCATCACTTCAGTCTATCATTGATCCTTTTGGTTTTCATAGTTTTCGTGTGAAGTGTAGATAGCAATACCAAAGCTTACAACGAACAGCAGTTATAGGTGGCCTTTTAAATTGCATACACGAATTTATCTCCAAGATTTTTACCCTGTTGAAACAGAGTACTGGTCCATTATATAGGGCAGTTGCTCGGTCAAAACAGAGCACTCAAGTAAAGAACTAGTCCACTGCACTCCTTGTATGTTTCTTTCATTGAAATGTCCCACTCCTTCGTGGAAAGGTAAGTAAATGCTTCAATGGTTAAGTGCTTACAGTATCACCATCCACCATATCAGCTCCAAGTACGAGTACATAGCTGGATACGAGATAGTGCACCATGACGTCGCCATCACTCTCACAGGAATCGTCGCAGGATGTTATGGCACTTATGGTCAGCACTCTTAGTAACCACCGTAGTGCCCCGTTACGATACCAGTAACAAATCTACATACAGTCTGCTCTACTGATGGTCAATCGGAAAGTCAATAACCCCTGCTAGACATCAGGTAGCATTCATTTACTCTGCTCCCATTCTGCAGAGTCATTCAATCTGCATTTATGTGGGAGCCATAATTAGCGGGGCTGCCATAAGATAAGTTATACTACATATATGTTTAAGATATAAAATTAGTTTATTCTCATCGCGACATGTCCAGATTGCCGACGCATCAGGAAGCATTGAATTATTTGGATTGATCGGTTGCTGTCCTCGCTTAGCCAAATTCCAGGATGACAGAGGGTTCATGTGTGCAAGCGGAATGAAAGTCACTGCACTGCTGGATATGAGATACCGATGACCCAGATGGAAAAAGTGGGTCTAGTATGAGCTGCTGAATCACCTGAATGTCTGTCTGGTGGCTGGGGTGAGGCGAAGTGATAGTGACCGGCCAGCGTAGACGGCAGTTCTTCTCCTGCATGGGTTTGGGTCGGTTAGCGGTCTGGAAAGCTTAGATTGACTGTTCTACTGATCTTTTGTTCTTTTTTTTTTTTGTAAATTTTAATAACGTTGTAAATTATTGTTTTCTAAATAATAAAAAATCATAGTTCCTACATTTAGGCCCACATAAATCCCAACTGGAAGTGGAAGCTTTAACTAAGGACGACGGCTGTCCTAACGTAGGTACTCGTACAAGTTGTAAGAAACTCTACTATATTAAGAGCTTTATCAAGTTCATTGGAAATTTCATTTTCCACGTTCCCATAGGCACCTGGAACCCAAACAAGGCTCAATATTTTCAGCCTTACGACTGCATTTGGAAAAGCCTTGCATTCTCAAACCAACTTGGAAGTCATGACTCATGAGGGAAGGAAGGAAGACTTTCAGCGCAATTGGACTGGCACTACAAATGCAGATACCTCCACCGATTCTTCACAGTATAGTTCATTGCCATCAGAATTTTGTATATTTCCATTTGGAAGACAGATGCAAGTTTCCTCACGACAAGTTTTGGAGGCATCCATAAGGACCCCACTATATTCGATTTTGTGTCTTCGCAGCAATAGCAGTTCTGTTCTATTCGTGGCTGAATTCCATTTTTATCGATCAGATAACCCAGGAACGTTACACGTGGTTGACCAATCATGCACTTAGAGATGTTAATGACTAATTCGTACTCTCGGAGTCTCTGGAACAATTGAAAGAGATGTTCCTCGTGTTGTTCAGTGTTGTCGGATGCTACGAGAATGTTTTCGAGGTAAGCGTTAGCAAAATCAAAGTCCTGTAATACCTCATCCATAAACCTTTGAAAGGTTTGACTTGCGGTTCTCAGTCCAAACGTCATGCGTACGAACTCAAACATGCCGAGTGGGGTGCTGATGGCCGTTTTGGGGATATCACTCGTTTCAACCGATATTTGGTGATACGCTCGTTTAAGATCCACTGCTGAAAAAATTCGCTAACCCTCCAAGAAATGCGTAAAGTCTTGGATATGTGGAACCGGATATCGATCGGGGTCTGCGACAACGTTAAGACGTCTATAATTCCCGCACGGTCTCCATTCCCCATTCGGTTTTCTGACGAGGTGGAGAGGTGCGGCCCATGGACAGCGGGAGAGACGACAGATTCAATGTTCAACCATGAATTGAAATTCTGCTTTGCAGCGCTCAGCTTTTCTGGGAGTAGGCGTCGGGGTGGCAAAAGAGCGGCGGTTCTTTTGTCACAATGTGATGAGTCACTTGATTTGCATTGTTATTGGTTCAGATCGGCCAGTTACGTTTGTTGGTGATAAGGTACTGAGCGTTATGTCTCTGAACTCTTGTAATATTTTCTGAAAAGGTAGAGAATTATTAATGGTTGACAGGTTAGCAATTACCCCTTTCCTTTTGGACAGAGTGCAGAACGTTGAGTTGTTTGTCCAGCAATTTACGAGTTTTTTGTTTCATAGATCGACTTGCAGATTGTAATATTTCAGAAAATCGGGTCCAAGAATTGCTTGGGTAACATCGGCAATTGTAAAAAGCCATTTAAATAGTCGTCTGAGTCAAAGGTTGAGCGTAAGTAATTTTTTCCATGAGAATTATGATGACGTTTGGTCCGGTCTGGTGGTAACATAGAATGTCGGCGCCGGTGTCGACGAGAAATTTAAGATTGGAATTTGTGCCGGTAATAAATAGGCGGCGGTTTGCGCTGAGGACTCTGTCAGCTGCCGCCATAGGTGAGAGAGTTTCTAATTTTCCGAACTGTGTCTGCATGGTGGGAGGCATTTCCGAGCTGCGTCGCCAAATTTGCTATGGTACCAAACAAAATTCTGTTTGCAGTTTGTCAAAGTTAGTGCGCTGATTTAACTTTGGGCGTCTTCGGGATCGTGAACGATTGCATTTCCATGACATCTTGCAACAATGCCCTTATTTCGGCTAGCTGACGCGATAGTTCTGCTACTTGCATTTCTAAGGAACTGCCTCGTGATGGTGATGGTGTTGCGGTGGCGAAGCATTGAGATATTTGTGGAGAGTCGCTGATTTCTACGATTTTATCTGCTAATACAGCCATCTGATGAGTATCTTCGTTACTTATTGAGATAATCGCTGGAGCCAAATTGATTTGAGCATTTTCTCGTTCATATTCGTTCCGTCCAATTCAGGCATTTCACGTAGTACCTGAGAAGGTCACATGTCACCAAGTTATACATCGTGAAGAAGTTTCCTTATACGCTTCTGTTCCGAATCTGCGAATTGTTCAATCAGCCTCTCCTTAAGAACTCTGTACATATTTGTTGTAGGTGGATTTAGAATTATGTCGGAAATATGGGATAGCACATTATTTTCTATGGCGGCCACGACCGTGGCTTTCGTTATTCCTGCTGCGAATAACAGTTGCGGTTTTGTACTCCAAAATGGAAGCGTTTTGATGGATACCAATTATGTGGAGGTGTTTTCGAAATTCGGTGTTTTAATTATGAATTCAATCTAATGTTGTTCTTATTATTGTAAAAATTAAACTTTACAAATAAACTGCTTCACGCACGCTGATCCAACTCAGTTGACGTTCTCCACACAAGTGTCCAAAAACTTCTCTAGTTTATTGTGACTTTTGCTTTTACAATCTATTACAATCTATTACAATCTATTACAATTACAATTTATAATGATTATTTGTTGCTGCCACAGATTGTTGGTGCGTAATTGCATCAAAACTCTGTTTAAACGGAAGATTTCTTTGAGTGTGCAGTCAATGATATGAATATCAAGAGGAAAGTGGTTCATCCATGCATCTAGAGGAAAGCCGGGAGTATTAGGGAAAGCCCACGAACTGCCGAGAGAGACCGTTTTTGGAGTCTTGTGAGAGCAAGATTATCGCGAAAAATTGTCTTATCATGAGTCAGGCCAGTCAGCTTCTTCTCGTAAATATAATCATGCTCTCAGTTTTGAGAGCATTGACTGAAAGACAATTTCTAGTGCTCCAATCGTCGATCACGTCTTGGGTTGCTTGCGTCTTAGAGCCAACTCCAGTCATCACAGCCAGCCAGCATCCGCAATTAGGGTCCTATTTACCAACATTTCTCTTCTCCACAGACATAATGATTCATCTACCTCGTGTTGTCGGGCCGAGTTCCCGTTAATGTTGATGAAAATGCTCAGCGCGCACCCCTTCTTTTTGGATGCGCTTTTAATTCTGAACACTAGATTTTAAAGCGTAAGCTCGTAGGACTTTTCACGTTGGTAGGCTTGTTGCATCGTGGGCAGAGATTATTCTCTTCCCGTTCCTTGCATGAAAGAAGTCAGACTGATATGTCGATGCTCTTGGCCAGCGTGTAGTCAACTTCTCCACTTTTCGGCGGAAAGGCTACTCTTACTGAGCTGTGGGAAGGTTACGACCAGGTTACCTGGAATGTGAGTCCCAAATATGAGTGTTTCCAGTAGATGATTGCCTCTCAAGATTCATTCCCCCAATAGATATTCTGAGCCTTTGCACTCCAGTGTTCATATACTCGTACCAAGCCCCATTTAACTGCAATCACAGTATTCAATAAGTTCTGCTACTGCCCTTGGCGTTGCCGTTGGTACCGAATTATAGCGAAAATTAGCTGACGAAATGACGAATTTCTGCTATTCCCTGATCGTTTGGTAGCTTACGCCTGCAGCAACTAAATCTTGGTAACAAAATTGCCGGGTTTTTAAGGTGAGAGTGACAAGTTCCTTGTTATACTTTGCCATACTTTAGCACGAAACTTTCCCCCAAAATCTCTGACAGATACCGTCACTAATTGAAAGATCCGATTGGACGGCTTATGTTGGATTTAAGTTACACCAAAAAAAAGGACTAAACTGCCATGAAATTGAAAGGGCTCATAAAATTAAGGGTTTATTGTACTTTATACATAATACTGTTGTTAAAAGCAGTTACAATCTGAATAAATACAAATTATAATACATTTGTATTCAAAGTTAATAAAAAAAACAACAGAACTTTTTTCCCAAATAAAAATACAACTTTTCACAAGACCAGCTGCTGGAAAATTACTCTCTAAAGGCACAATTAATTCAGTAAATATCACGTTTCATGTTTTCACATGGATTTCGTGCTTAACGGTAATTTCTGAAAAAGAAAAACTTTCTCTGTTTTGGTATGCGCATAATTATTGTTCGTTGAAAATGAACCCATACCCGTTTAGTTTACTGCTTATAGTTGGAGCAGATAATAACGTCCTAGAGCAATGAAGTCAGCTCAAAAGTTAGTTACACAAATAAAATTACGGGCGAACTGATAGAATTAAGTTGGTTACGTTGGAAAGAATTCTTCATATGAATTTCCAAATAGGATTTGGAAACCTAAAAACAAGAAATTGGAGCAGTGCTTATGTCGGTGAAGTCATATTCAGTACAAGTATTGTTCCTAACACCAACCTGGGTCGTGCAAGAAAAAATTGGTCTACATATGAATTTAGCGTTCGCTAAATAGAAATACTTTTCTCCGCCTACCTCGTCGAGGCAGGAAGGCTTCGATTCAGAGATCGCAAGGTTCTGGGAAATACTCATGTGAGACATCGAACTAAGCACCAAAAACAATCACAGTAAACGTCAAATGTTTAAACATGTTTATGGGGGTCCCTTAGGTACTACTAGCAATAGCGGCAATCTATGCTTAGTCTTCTAGACTGCGGCCGAGGCACGGACTCTGGATGTCCCAACCAACACACTCGCCGATTTTGGCGCTGACATAGGAGTTGCTAGATCTTTCGATTCCGATGACTCCTGCTGATCTTTCTATGACACATTCGGTATATTGGGCTGGAACGATGGAGAGAGTACCGGAGAGGCTTAGTATAGTATAGTTAAACAGGTGGTTGATCAGAGTGCTGTTGTCGTCGGCTCGCCCGAGCAAACAGAAAAGCTCGAATAGACTCTAGAAGAGAAATACTTTGGAAGACTATTGTCTAGGGACCAGTTGAAAAGGAGAAGAAGCAAGTACACGCCGCAAAGAGACAGCAAGTGCACCCGAAGACTCGAGTGCTTAAAATCTCAATCCTCCAGCGGTGACAGAGGGTGCAGTGGATGGACATAAGATGAAGCGACCAAACCTATCTACAAAAACAAAATTAGCGGTGGTTTTATCCGCTAAGGTCGTAATTCTGGTCGACGGAAGTCGGCTGATGTGGCCAAATCCACCCTGAGAAACAACTCGTGTGATGGCTTTCCCTACGCACAAGCTCAAATTGTAGTTCGGATAGATGGAATTCGGTATCACCTCTCTGATTGCCACGAATTGGGGAGGCTGGCAATGACAACAGTCTAAACTGTGCTGAATGTAAACACTGTGAGAGCTAGGTAAAGCAGAGAATATTTACATTCAAACAGAGAACTGTGATATGGAATGAAGTACCAATTTTGGAATGGCTCACGTAGCAAACTTTTGAATAGCTAAGTAGGTCTGAGCTGAAAATCCCACCTAGAAACTAGGACATTTGACGATTGCACCCCACCGACACTGACGTGCGTCATCTTCTGGATTTCGGAGTTACTTTGAAAAATGAAGGATGTTCTCATGCGTCTTCATAACCAGAACCCTGGACTTAGCAATGAAAAGCGGAAAATATATTCTCACAAGGAGACCAAGAAATGGGAAGCAATGACGGCTTTTCTATCGTTGTGGGCTTAGACAACGCCTCTGTCCAAACCATAAAATCTAGGTATGACCCATGTCTCTATCTGTAGCTTGGAAGTCCGAATCAAGATGAATGTAAGAAGCTATTTTATATTTCAAAGATTTCAAAGACTTTTGCGAAACCAGCAGGTTGGTTTTAAAGGAGCAAATCAGCCAGACGAAAAGAGGGACTCATTGTATAGTGATGAAGGCACACTTGCTCGGTAACGTAATCAGAACCAGCTCACCATTAACTCCAATCACTGAAGCTTCAAAGTAAGCTGAGTAATACAACACGTCGGGTTCCAGAACTATCCGCCGCCAGACTTCCTTGATGTAGAAGCAGTTGAGGAATGTGGAGAAAATCGAGCTTCATGCATGTAAAGGGTGTTTTTTTTTAGAGGTATACAAATTTCATATGACATAAAAAACTTGAAGCTAATGTTAGCTTTATTTAATAGATAATGTCATGCCATTAATGTTTAAATATGCACTCCACGCCTAGCTCGAATGAAGCGCAATCGTGAAGTTCAATTTTCGACAACTTTATCAAGCAACACGGCGAATGTTGATTCCCAAATCGTAGAACGTCTCTGATTTATCGGCATAGACTAGTGACTTCACATACCCCCAAAGAAAGTAATCTAAAGGTGTGAGATCACAGGATCGTGGAGGCTAGTTCACAGGTCCATTACGCGGAATTATGCGTTCAGCAGATGTTTCCTGCAATAAATTGATGGTATCGCAAATCGTGTTGCGCCATCTTGTTGAAACCAAAGCTCTGTCACGTCAACGCCATTCAACTGAGGAACGAAGAAGTCAGAAATCACGTTTCTATAGCGCTCTCCATTGACGGTAACATTCTGGTCGGCATCTTCCTTAATGAAATATAGGCCGATGATTCCACTAGCCCATAAAGCGCACCAAACAGTGAGTTTTAATGGTTGTAAGGGCGTCTTGACAAAGGCTTCTGGGTTTTCTGCACTCCAAATTCGGCAATTTTGTTTGTTTACATATCCATTTAACCAAAAATGGGCCTCATCGGAGATCTAAATTTTGGGTTGAAAATGAGGAACCTACGACGCGTATAATGGTCACGCGGTTGCACAAGCTGGATCTTATAAGCTTTTATGCCAAGATCTTTCCGTAAAATCTTCCACAAAGTGGATGGGCATAGCTCCAATTGTTGTGCACGATAGCGAATCGCCTCATTCGGATTCTCCTCAACACTTTGCTCCACAACGGCAATAACTTCTTCCGTTCACACTGTTTGTCGTCTATGGGGATGCGTATTATTCACTAGAGTGTACGTGTTGCGAAAACGATTCATCGTGTTCCGAATAACTTGGTCAGATGGATGATTATGTCGACCGTAAAATGAACGTAGCGCACGATAAGTTTGGCGAACACAACCATGGTTTTCAAAATAAGTTTGCACAATCTGCACGTGTTGTTCTGGTATTAATCTATTCATCTAAAATGTCAAAACGAACTAACCACAAATCAACTTTCAACTGTCAAATTAACAATCTGTAGAAACAGTGTTACCAGTTTAAAAACTAGACCTCTACAAAAAACACCCTTTATAATTGCTTTGCGAATGCATCGTCTGTCCAAGGAGCAAAATATCTATCAACCCGTCAAATTGCGCTTTAAAATCTGGTGACCAGAACGAAAGGCGTACTAGGAAAGAAGAGTAATGCTCAACATTTTCTTCGATATTGACAGCTTCAACAGCGCAACTTTTAACTTGCGTCTATCTTTCAAACGGATGTATGCGCAATCGTAATGGAAATGAAATATATTGTGAAACATCGTTAGAAGGTGAAGTGTTTGCATCAGTAGCGACGGTTTAGCTACACTTAAACCCTTACTAGACCCTCTCACAACTTCTAAGCTAGTACAAAAATGGACAACTTCTCTGCATGCAATCGGAAGGCTGGATTTACTGAGTATTGTTTGAGTCCCAGGTGACCATGAAATTATAGGAAATAAAGTCGCCAATGGACTTGTTAGGCAAGACTCAGAGAAGGGTTTGTTAACACTCGAACCTACGTTGTCTGTCCATACTGTCTGTGTCCTTGGTTAGGGCTTCCGTTGACAGTTGAATTTCAAAGAAGCGTGCCCCTATATCAAGCGAATGCTTCTTCAAGAAATCAGCGACTTTAATTCGTCGCCCTATTGACACAAGAACGTTACTACATTTTTTACGATTTTGGACTGGGTATGGCACCTTTCTCAAAATATAGCATACCATATATTTTGTGGCAAAAAGTTGTACCTCTAAGTGAAGTAAATTTTTAAGAGTTAATTTTACAAAAGTATTCATTAAACTCATAAAAATGAAAAATAGTAAAAAAAAATCACAAAATCGTCTCTCCTGAAAACTAACAAATATTGACATACGTTTTTGTGTCACTAAGGCGACGAATTATTGGATATAAATTCTATATATTTGTTTGTAGCTACAGATTTACTATGGAGAGAAAAAAGGCTCCATTCATCCATCGAATTCGGTTCTCCTCACTCCTGTTAATGCACTGGCACTGTTTTAAATTCGCCGCAACGTTTTTTCACGCTTTTTCAAGCATTTTCAATACTATTCAACACCATAATCCCTAATTCTCTACAACACAAGGTTTTTTAATTCTGAATTACCTACTCTCTGAGGTTTCAATTTAGAGAGGTGGTGCTAGCAAGGACAAATTCAGAACGTTATTGAGAACTTGTGGATTATTGGTCCACGGAAGCCCAATTTTTCGATTTTGCTGATTCAAATCGATGCCCAGTTTCAACATCCGCTCGTTGAACAATTCGGTTTTCATCCACATTTTTTTGTAGCAACGGTTCAATGTAGGAAAGGATGTAATACCCTTAAAATGTCTAGGGTTAGCAGTTTTCCCTATCATAGGAGGTTTTTCTTTTTGCCAGTCTATGTTGAATGCTAAATACATACGAGTATGTTCCCCCATGGCATTTTTCGTTTTTAAATGTCATTGTTCGATCGGGAAGACGCTTAATAAAAAAAATGAAAAAAAAACCCATTTTCCATGCAGGAAAAATAGTAACATTAACACACGCACTTTCTCCACACATTTTTTTCAAAATGATGTCATAGCGTTTCTAAAATTGAAAATTAAACGCTCACTGGCGGTGAATCCTTCAATACCCAAACTAATAGCGAGTGACCTTCTTGACATTTGGCATGCAACCTCGAACTGGTACGTTTGGTCGTATGCAATGACTAAACTATCAATACCCATTCTTCAGCACCAGGTAGCTCAACAGGCCGGCTCCGCTTCGCCCCTCTTTGTAATGCACGGCTTCAACAATTTTTTTTCTCACTGTTTGACAAACAATTCAAATTACTGAGAGCAAGCTGGCTACTGATTTCAAATTTCAGCGGTTGTGATGTAGTTGTAACTCAGTTACGCACGGTGGGTCTAGTTACCGCACAAATTTCTAGAGTAACGAGCTTTATCTGCCCGATGTGGATCTCCTTGTATATCGACCACCACAAAATTTCCCATATAAATATAAAAACATCTGACATCGAGCCTCAATCAAACTACCCGAAAGCCCCATTGTCACCGACAGCCTGTGTGGTTAAAGAACCTCAGCATTAGCGGAGGTATTAGTATGTGCACGATCGTGCCAGCTGACAAGCGAATGAAGGGGATCCGCGTCACGCGGATCAGCTTACAATGGGCCGACGTGACCCCTCTTATTTCAGACCGAAGCAATCCAGAGCGTATAAGTACTGCCTTTCATTCTTGAAACGTAAAAAGAAAAAATATGTAGAATTGCACATCGGCATTGTTTCTCTGTGCTTGGCATTGTAATAACCTGTTTCGCTCTCGGTACTATACCCAATGCCTGGATTAAGGTATTCTATGTTTCCATACCCAAAGCACGCAATACCTCTCATATTCTTCCGTAGGATCTCAGACCCATCAGTCTGTCTTCCTTTCTGCTAAAACGCTTCGACAAAGTCATGAATCTTCGCATCGGGTGCGGATAAATGACACCAGATTGTCGGTTGCCTACCAAAAATATAGATCGATTAAAAACGCATTACACTCTCCCTCCAGGAGTCTGAAATGGCTACTTGATATCGAGTGAACTTTAAACAACCTTGACACCTCATCAATCCGCTTTACGCACTAGACAAAAATAACAGCAGCTGAGCTGCTATTCCAAAACTAACCCACCTTGGAGAATACTCCAAGGGATGAACTTGCTCTTCTCCAATAGAAGCCTATCATCAATGGGCTGTCAACCAAGTTAGAGGCCGCGAGGTGTTGTTTGGTATCTGTCCTAGATGGCGGAACTCTTTATTAGTCTAACGTTTTCTAATTCGCCTGAGGCATACTCTCTGTTTGGACATTTTCTCAAGGAAGAAAATGTTACAAAGCAAAAACTAAATTCTAGTTGACCTCTATTCCTTCAAATAGGTCGTAGGCTTAAGACGGGGTCTAAACCCAAAGTCATATAATGGGTCCACACCACGGTTGTGAGACTGATTTTCATAGCCATATGGTAGCTTGTAATGGGCTAACCTCAACCTGTTAATACAGGGTCTTCCAATAGGGACTTCCAAAATTTTACAGTTGATAGCAGCCATATTGTTGAAGCTACATCTGTCAAATTGGCTGTCATTTATTCAGTCTGTTTTGCCAAATCACCATGGACAGACATAGCGTTCAACAACACGTGCAAATGATGAAATTGTTTTATCAAATTGGGTGTTCTGTTCGGGCAACGTTCCGAGCTCTTCGCCCATTTTACGGCCGCCATAATCGTCCTACAGAGAGAACTATTCGGATAAATTTGAGTCCACTGGTTCAGTAAACGATAAACCAACATCGCCGCTGTCCGTGAGAGCGTGCAGGAGAATCCGAGGCAGTCGATTTCGCGTCGCTCACAAGAACTTGAGCCTGCACCCGTACAAAATTAAACTGGCTCAGGAGCTGAAGGTAAACGACCGCGGATAACGACGTGTATTCGCTGAATGGGCTCTGGAGCAATTGGAAACTGACCCTAATTTTCATCGATAGTAAGTCCTTAATGAAAGACCCTTTATAAACACAACGGCCTGCCTGACATCAAGCATCACTGTCGCATTAAGAACATTTCCTTCGGCGGTTCTTTAATGTCTATGTTTAATTTGCTATCGTAACTAACTCTGCTCTCAGACTGAGGGACACTCAGGAATAGAATGAACTCAGTGTAGGCGAGTCCACTCACTTGCACAGCGGCCTCCTTTAATCAACTTGATTCCAGAAACGAACGAATAAAATCAACTCAAAGTCTTTTTCTGTGAGTCTAATTCCATCCTCAAAGATGGCTTTAAGACGGCTTTAAGACAGCCGAAAGCGTTGACGCATGTGCTTACTCTGTGCACACAATTTTTTTTAGTCTAAACATATACTGCACCGTCGTCCAAACAGAAGTTTCAGCTATTCGTCAGGCCACTACTTAACTTAACCTGAGACCAATATCAGCGCTCGATATCTCAGTAAACATAGCCACTCATGCAACGATCAGATCCCTAATCTCGAACACAAGGGTGGTGATGGTAGAGGTTCGGGAAGATGGCTAAGCTGCGCAAAACTACACTCTTTCCAGATCCGTAGGAATAAATAGTAGGCAGCTTGACAACATCAATGTGCTATGATTTAGAATCATTGGGACTCATATGGCCCATACTCGGTTTGAGAACTATGACATAGGTAGACACGCGCAACGATTGATTATTCCTCACAACGTCTTATGCAGAAGATACAAGAGGAATCTGTGGCGCGCTTGCTATCCAACTGCTCTGCCGTAGACAGTTAAACTTGTGAGATCTAAATGATTTCTGATCAAAGAACATCACTTGACGATTTTTTTAAGATACCATATCTCTTGGAAGTAGCTGAGGCATTATCCTCCTACACTTTTCCAGTGGTCTCACTATGGGCTTATAACTGGCCTAAGTGCACATTATGAGGGTCACTCTAACCCAACCGAACCTAGGCCTCAAGTCCTCTTTTTCGGGGAAGGAAACTAATGTTTTGTCCTCCCCCCTAGAGCGAATCAGAGGCTTGTAGACTACAATACATCACAAGGACTTATGCACCTATATACGAGTACCAGTGACAAGTCTTAATAACATATCTACAAGATCAGCGGCTGATCAAAATAAATCGGTAGATGCCATATAGCCCCCTACGTGTCCTTTGGTTGTCATTCAGACTTCAGATGACATACAATATATAGGTAGTGACTCTCACATCCCATAAGCTCTCTGTTGTGCAATAAAATTAAAAAGGTCCCACAAAACAACTCCTTGATTGTCCTCTTTAAAAGTATGTTAATGCCCGAGATCTTTCGTTTTAATTTCCACTAAATTATATAAATGATAGAAGGAGCCTTCCTGTAAACCCTCATGGCCCACTTTTACAATTTCATCGAAATAACTAATTTCGAAGCAATAAACTCTGTCCATTAACTGCAACAATAAAAAAATTCCTCATTCCTCAACTGTCATCGCTTTTAATGTTGGTTTTAAGGTTGTCAAACAGATATTTAACCGTTAAGTTATTACAGTTTTACTCCTGTATAATGCGCAGGTTGTTCATTAAAATATTTCAGGAATCTGACTGCATTGTCAGATAATTACGTAGGAATACCCGTAGTCCTCAATTCAAATTTGAAAGGTAAGCCGTAACGAAATATTTTTGGTTAGGCATCAGAATCACACTATTAATCCAAAGTAGGAAAAAGCTTCGAAATTTAGCTTCGAAGAGAAAATATCCCACACTATTCAACAGGGGGATATATTCTCTTTCCAATTGGAACAATTGAGAGACACTTTATCCAGTTTATCCGAAAGCTTTCGGAGTAAAGCTCAGGCGAAATCGCCCTCGACTTAAGAGAAAATTTCCCTCTCGAACGGAAATCCTTTGAAAAGTACTCGTTCTTGGCATCCGTTCGGAGAATTATTATTTTTAGATTCGTCTGAAGCTAAAGGACGACAGGATTTTGGATGAATCGGGAATCGGGAATCGGGTAGTTTGGGTAGATTGGGTGAATTGGTTGGAGATACTCGTATGTATGTTATTATTATCTTCTACTCCTACACTGAAGTTAATACTGTCTGACATTCATTTGATTGCCAATGCAGTGGCGATGATGGCAAAGAGGACTACTATAACACGTAGCTCCTTATTGCTTTCATCGTGTTAAGTGGCTGCTTACTATTTATTTATTCATTTGTGCGCTGCGCGCTCTCTCTGACTGTTAATGTGTAAATTTTGATTTTTATTCGAATTCGTTTCGTTTCGTTTCGTTTCGAATTTGTACAGAATATTGGATAACGGGTGCGTAAATTTCATATTTGATTGGCCGTAATCACTGCGTAGGTGTTTGGTATACTCGTGGTATGAGTATTTTAGGTATATAGGGGTGGATAGCGGATGAAGACAACCAAGACGGAGGAAGGTTAATTGAAACTATTGCCGGAGGTTTTGTCACTTGGAATCGACTCTGAGTCTTGTTATAATTTAACCTTTGATGTGGCCTAATTTTCATGCTTCAACGGAGGAAGTGTGTGGTTCAGAAGTGCTTCAAATCCAAATTTGAATTTGCATACAGTAATTTGGACTTTCTTGTATTGACGACACTAGTAATAAAAATAAATGGCATCGTTCGTATTATGAGAGTTCCCAGAGTTCTGAACAGATTTCAACTTGATTTTGTAGATATGTAGTCAATCAAGATTAAAGCGGTCGTCTGATTCCCCGAAGTTGAGCATCTTGTAATGGCTTGCAAATTTTATGGGAACGATGTTTAAAAAATCGCATGATAGCGCTTCGCCTTTGAGAAGCTTTTTAGATATCAAACGCCTCGGGTCTTTACAGACTTTAATGGAGCAGCGTGTATTCTCCGCCGTCATCCTCGACAATTTCGGCGAGTTTGAAAGGAAAAGGCAATGCTCTACAAGCTCGTATCTCACTTTCATAGGTTGATAAGTGGGAAGGTAGGTAGAAAAGGCTGTTTTTAGAAGAAAAAAACACATTTTTCTACCACTATTCGTGAACTTGGTTGTCGGTGAGTGTTAATATCTTTTAATTTTATTATAATTTAGAGATAGCTTCAAATCTGCTGCTCCGGACAGTATAATACCTGCCGAGCTATAGAGGTCCTTAGATATTATTCTGCCTTCGCTGAAAAATATTATGAGGAGCTGTGTAGAACTGATCCATATTGCACTGTCATGGAGAGAAGTCAATGTAGTTTTCATTCCCAAAGCCGGAAAATGTTCTCATGTTGTCCCAAAGGACCTCAGACCTATAAGTCTATCATCTTTCCTTCTGAAAACTCTAGAACGACTGATTGATATCCACATACGAGCTAAAATTGATCCACGACTTTTGTCTACGGCTCAACATGCCTACTGTAAAGGAAAGCCGGTGCAAATGGCTCTGCATTCACTGACTACCCACATCGAGCGATCCCTACAATATAGAGAGTACACAATGGTTGCTTTCCTTGACAAAGAGGGTGCCTTTAACAACGTCAACACATCCGCAATCACGATTGTGCTGTCAACTCTGCAGGTAGACGACTCACTTGGGGAGTTGACCAGTCTTATGCTAAATAGCAGGATAATCAACTCCAAACAGGGTGGGGCTTCTGCTAAAAGATGTGTCAGCAGAGGTACGTCGCAAGACGGTGACCTCACTCCCCTTCTCTGGAACTTAGTGGTTAATGAACAGAGTGATTACCTATGCGGATAAGGTTGCTATAGCCGTCTCAGGTTAGCATGTTAATACCGTTAAAGGACTCCTTCAACTAAATCTCAACAGATTAACCTGTTGGGCACATTGCTGTGAATTGGGAGTAAACCCCCATAAAACTGATCTTGTCCTCTTTTCCAGGAAGTACAAAATTCCAACTATAGACCCTCCTTCAATAAACGGTACCAGCCATTGGGAATAAATAGGGCCTTCAACTCCGAATAACCCACTGGCTATAAATCTCGGTGATAAAACCGATACTCACTTACGGGATTGTCTTCTGGTGGACGGCCTTAGACAATGCAGTCAACTGCAGTTAACTAAGCAGAGTCCAAAGAACAGCATGTCTATGCATAAGCGGAGCCTTACGGTCTACTCCCTCTGCGGCCTTAGACATTCTGTTTTATATGACACCCCTCGATATTTTCAGCAGGCAAGTAGCTGCGAGTGAAGCTATTCGCCTTAAAGCGGCTCAACAGTGGTCAATAATTCATTTGGCCACGCTAAAAATCTTAATACATTAGGAATCCTCACAGAGAACATCGATTACACCATACCTGAACTTTCCATGTAAGCTTCCCCTCTAGATCCTTCGGGGACGAAGATGCTTTCATGGAGGACAAGTCAATCCACTTCTACACAGATGGATCTAAAACCGATAGCGGGTTTGGTGGCAGTGTTTTCTCAGATAAATTAAATCTAAGCCTCTCTTTCCGTCTTCCAAATCACTGTAGCGTGCTCCACGCGGAAATTTTGGCGATTAAAGAAGCTCTATCCTGACTGAAGAAAAACGTGATATCTGCAAGGATATCCGCATCTTTTCGGATATTCTGGCAGCTACCAAATTCCTGGACTCAGTCTCATTAAATTCGAAAATCGCCCTTGAATGCCGATCATCTGTTATGGAGATGGCAGAGCAGTTCAACGTTCACCTTTACTTGGTGGCGGCCCACAGAAGCATTCCAGGGCCGATGAACTCTCCAAAATTGGATCCACTCTACCTATTCTACCGGAAAAGGGTAGCATAGGTATACCAAACGTTACATGCAAATTAATATTAAAGCTGAATGCCAATAAAAGAACAGACCTTAGGTGGACTGATGGACCAACATATCGCTCTAAGAGTCTGATACTTCTAAATAGGAAGCATCTTAGCGCCATCGTATTTGTCATCAGTGAACACTGCCTCATAGGCAAGCACGCAAGATGGCTTGGCGCCTTTACAAATGATTTCTGCAGAAGCTGCATGGACGAGGAATAAGAGGAGACAGTCCTCCACCTGTACATGTCCAGCTTTCTCCCAGAGAAGAAAACTTCACTTAGGAGCTTTCTTCCACAATGACCTAAACGATCTAAAAAATGTAGACGTAAAGAGTCTCGTACGCTTCATCGTAAGCTCAAACTGGTTCTATTAGTAAGAGGATCATAGATCCACGTAGCATTACTATGGGCCAATAGCCCTAAGTGGGTTGGTGTTTCCAACAGCCACTCTTACCTGCCTACCCTACCCTAGGGATACCTTGTTAAAACCATCCAGGAGAGTTTAGGAAAAGGATTAGTTCTCCGATCCTTTTTTTAGATAGACGATCGCATTAATTTTGACACCGCGGTCCAAAAATATGAGCGGAGAGCGACCGTCGGCGGCCCAAACCATCACCATCGGTGCCGCCTGCTTTCTGGTGGCCGTCCGAAGGTGTAAATTTTCGAAGGACCTCTCTGGCAAGTAAGCTCGGTCATTTTGTTTGTTGACATATTGTTCGATAACAAATGGCGACTCATCGGAAAAAACCAAATTCGGCAACTCCCCACTTTCGTGCAAGCGTAGCAACTCCTTCGCTCTTTCGACTCTAATTTTTTTATGTTGCGGTGTAAGATCGTGTGCTTTTTGGAACTTCAATGGCTTGAGCCCAAACTCATTTTTCAGTATGTGTTGCATCCGTTCCAACGATATGTTGAGCTCACGAGCCATTTTTCTTCCACTTCGACGCGGAATTCGAGCCTTCACTTTCCGAACCATTTCTGCCGATGTTGCTGTTTTTTTATGTCCACCTCCATGGCGTTTTGCAATGCTTCCAGTATCACGGTAACGAGCTATAGTTCGAGACACAAATGATTTATTCACGTTGAGGGGCTGGAGGGTTCTAACGATAGCTACTTGTGGTTTTCCAGCCAAATATACAGCAATCACACTATCACGTTTGAATTCCATCGCGGATAAAATTTTTTCGACACAACTGAGACGCAAATCGTTTAAAAGGCTTGTAAATAATAAAATTATCTGTCATGTGTCAAAATTTGAGCTCACTGTCATGAACGGTTTGGAAATTATAGCAGCCTGAAGTTGGTTGAAGTTCGAGTCATTCAGGATGTATGTGCATAGGACATTCTAAGGAGCAAACATTTACTTATTCCGTTACCTTCTTGCAGCCAAGATATTAAGGTGGACATCCCAGACTTTAAAACACTAAATGAGTTTAATGAAGAAGAAGAATTTGAAGAATGTACCAAAATAGGATGCGTACGAGGTGGCAGTAGACGTGATCGCAAGTGCAGTGTCCGAACGTTTTAAGGGTACTCAAATTTAATGAGCAAAATGAACGGCAGTAACCAAAAGTAACAGGATAGAGAAGCCCTAAATGCCAGAAACGATGTCCGAAAGTTTTATCAGAAAGCACAAAGAAAATACCATGTACACAAAGCCAGTACAAAAGCCTTCAAATTTGGTAGAGAGGCACAGTCGCTGATGAGGAATAGGTAGATTACTTCTGCAGACCAATATTCTACAACATTTAGCGTGAGTGATGATGAACATCCTTTACACCCACTTAACTAAGCAGAAGCTAGGACAGCGTTTACCCAACTAAAGACCAATAAAGCTGCGGAGGCAGACGGGTTCACTTGCAAACTTATTCAGTAAGGAACATACTCGTATACCAGGATCGTATCTACCACACCCTGGATATAACCCTAATCATTGTGCTTTAAATCAAAGTAAGACCGTCATAGCTAGATATTCACTTTATGGGTGTCCTGAGGAAAATGGCATGCATTTTGAACGCCTCAGTCCATCTTTTATAGAGAAAATCTTCCGCCTGAATACCAAAAGACATAAACCCTGAATATGCTGAAACTCGGTAATACGTAGTTGTTATCACATTATTAACTTCACAGTTCAGATAGTTATACTACCTGGCCTTCAACACTCTATTCAACTATCATTCAGCACGAAATTTCATTGCAAGTTCTCCTTTACCATTTCATTTTCAAGAACTGGAAAAATGTTTAAATTAAATTGAATAAAAGTTCAAGGCCATAGACCTAGTTCGCTCTCCATTTCGCACCGCACAGCACCTTTGCACTCCTTTGAACTTTTCGAAAAACTACGAAACCACTACCATTACCGCAACGGTGTGTTTAACATTGAAATCCCCAAAAGGATTTTAACTTCGACACTGCTGCCAAGCGCACCTGGCTGTAGAAATACAAGAAAGATATACATGCATACAGGCATATCGTATAAAAGCATCCTGTCTATCCAGTGCTTCATAAGTGATATCTCCGCTAACCCTAAAAGGTTATGAAGCTAAAAAAAACAACCTCTTACCACCAAACTCCCGAACCTCGCCCAACAGTCCTGGAAGTAGTGCGGTGAAGGAGTTACTGAGACACGGAATTGATTTCTTCACTATCGTGTTGGTCGTGACGTTACACCTTCTATGTTACATATACAAGCATTCGGATTCGGATATATTGTATGGATGTATGTTTTCGAATGGTTTTGCTTGTACTCGTATGGATTCGTAGGGAGCGGATAACAAAATGATTTTGCAAATCTCCTTCGTTATCCTTGGATGGATGTGCTAAAGTTTACTTAAAATTTACACAATTCTCCTTGGAGAATTCCTTTAAGATCCTTGAGCATGATTGAGAGATGTATATCTAGATGTACTTATGTATGTGAGGATCCTTTAAGTAACCTACGACAGAGCAGACGTATACGCTTCGTATAAGAGCAGGATTGAAGCAAAAGTGCGATATGATGTGCAGTTTAGACATAATATGGTTTCTGGGACAACTGGATATGAATTTGCTGGAAGTTGAGGCAGAAAACTAATGAAACTTGGGAAAGGGAGTGACACTTTAAGGGGGATTAAACTTGTTTTCAAATTTTGCATGGGAGGTCCCACATGATATCAAATCTAGAACTAAATTCGAGAAACTTTTTGAAGAAAGACGAATTCATTAAAGAGATTTAGAAAGTTTTATGGATTTTCCAAGTGATGTAACTAAATTTTTTTGAAGTCAGCACCTTATATAAGTCAAAAATGGTAAATTGAAATTGAAGTCAAAATCACCGAACGTACCCTAATAGAACCGACTTTGATTTACTCGTAAATGTCAAATCAAAGTACACGTCGCCGACAGGAATCTTTTAAGACATATTAAGCCACTTAGAGCTCTGCCATGATAAATTGAATCTTCAGTTCGAGAAGCGGGGTATTTGGTCGTGGAGTATGTTGACTAACCCAGAAACGAAAAAGCTAAACAAGTTCTGAAAACGAAACACTCCAATGGGCACCTGGCCGAGGGCCTGCAAAAAATAAAGAAATCTGGTAAAAATCAGCACTAAGCCTATTTCAACTAGCTCGCTAAGTATCAAACGAAGTAAGACTTCTTTGACTTCTTTTATAACCACTCTATGGGTGGTATTGCATGTTAAGAAAGAATTGTGTTTCAGCAACCAGTATAAATTGTTTTGCTCTGTAAAAAACAGACCTGAAAACCCGACACTTGTATCCTTGTACCAGAATCACTTTGAATAACTAAGCCAAGACAAATTAGTGCGAATAAAGATGAAAGAGAAAAGGTCCTGTGCAACATTGTTAAAGGCCATCAGAGATGCCACCTCTGATATGCTGGGCTTCACTCGGCCACCAGAACGAAACCCGTGGTTTGACTGCAAGCGCCAGCAAACGCATGCAGAATGCATACAAAGCGACGCTGCATAGAAGGATTAGAGCTGCTCACGGGCTCTACGAGCAGAAGACAAAAGACGAACACCGGCCTCCCAAGAGGAAATAGAAGGAGCATGAGAAGTGCGCGGTGGAGGTAATTGAGAGATGCTACTCCTGGAATGAGACTCGGAAGTTTTACCGAGAGGTAAAAAAGACATGCCACGGATACAAATCCCGAGCCGAAGCCTGTAGAGACAACTAAGGGAATATAGTAGTAGAGTCGCATTCGATGCTGAGGATTCGGAAAGAGCAATCCTGTAGACTGTATAATAGCGGTGACGAACTAAACATCGCTGTCAGGTAGAATGAACCATTCAACCAGGACGATGTAGACTAACAGTTCTGTCCACCCGACCTGGATGAAGTGACGATAGCCATATCTAAGCGTAGGTAGAACAACACTGCTGGAGCGGACGACCTGATTATCGACCTCTTTAAATCGGAAGCCAATGTAAGGTAAGGTAAGGAGCATACACCAACTCATCTGTAAAATATGGTGGGACGGAAATATACAGGGTGACTTACTCGAACCCCAACTTTCTAAAAGGCTATAATTTTTTTATTTTTTGATAAATTTTATTGTGCCAAAGCAAAAAATGTTGGAAAATACATCAATTTTCAAATTGTATCAGTAGTTTTCACTATGTCCACCTTTGGCGCGAATAATGGCATTGAGACGGCCGAAGAAATCATCGCACGCTGCACGCAAGTGGCTCTGCGGTATTTTGGCCCATTTCCGGCGAGGTGCTCCAAACTTTGGTATTTTTTAGTGCCAACCTTCGCCTTCAAAATACCTCAGACAAAGAAATCCAACGGATTTGCATCCGGAGAATTTGCAATCCATTGTGTCGAAGAAATGAAATATGGAACATTGTTTTTTAACCAATCTTGGTTGACGCGCGTTTTGTGAGACGGTGCCGAGTCTTGTTGAAATGTCCACGGTCTCCGACCAAAATGATTGTTTGTCCAAGTCTTCAATACTGCCTCTAATACAGTTTCACAATTCACGGTATACGATCGCATTAATTTTGACGCCACGGTCCAAAAATACGAGCGGAGAGCGACCATCGGCGGTTATGGCGGCCCAAACCATCACCATCGGTGCTGCCTGCTTTCTGGTGGCCGTCCGAAGGTGTAAATTTTCGAAGGATCTCTCTGGCAAGTAAACTCGGTCATTTTGTTTGTTGACATATTGCTCGATAACAAATGGCTACTCATTGGAAAAAACCAAATTCGGCAACTCCCCACTTTCGCGCAAGGGTAGCAACTCCTTCGCTCTTTCGACTCTAATTTTTTTCTGTTGCGGTGTAAGATCGTGTGCTTTTTGGAACTTCAATGTCTTGAGCCGGAGCTCATTTTTCAATATGTGTTGCATCCGTTCCAACGATATGTTGAGCTCACTAGCCATTTTTTTCCACTTCGACGCGGATTTCGCTCAATTCGAGCCTTCACTTTCCGAACCATTCCTGCCGATGTTGCTGTTTTTTTTATGACCACCTCCATGGCGTTTTGCAATGCTGCCAGTATCACGGTAACGAGCTATAGTTCGAGACACAAATGATTTATTCACGTTGAGGTGCTGGAGGGTTCTAACGATAGCTACTTGTGGTTTTCCAGCCAAATATAAAGCAATCACACTATCACGTTTGAATTCCATCGCGGATAAAATTTTTTCGACAAAACTGAGACGCAAATCGTTTAAAAGGCTTGTAAATAATAAAATTATCTGTCATGTGTCAAAATTTGAGCTCACTGTTATGGACGGTTTGGAAATTATAACAATCTGAACTTGGTTGCAGTTCGAGTCATTCAGGGTGTATACGACGAATTGAACACCAGCATTGTTTGTTCGATCATCAAGAAAGGAAACCCTCTGAGCTGTGCCAACTACAGAGGCATCAGTCTTCTTAACATCCCCTACAAGATACTATCTATCGTATTGTGTGAACACCTGAGGCCGTTTATCAACAATCTGGTTAGTCCAAATCAGTGTGGCTTCAGGCCAGTCCACCGTCCACTAAATACGAGTATTCACACTACGACATATTTTGCAAATAAAAAAAACCCTAAATCAATACACCCCCATCGATTTTAAGGCCGCGTATGATAGCGTCTATAGAGACAAGCCATACCGAGCAATGTCTAGTTTTGGCATTACTGTCAAGCTCATCCGTTTGTCCAGGATGACGATGGATACTGCACGCTGCTCCATTAAGTTCCGTAAAGAACTCCGCGAGACATTTGATGTCAAAAAAAGCATTCAGATAAGGCGATGTGCTATCATGCGATTTCTTTAACATCGCTCTTGAAAGAATAGAGCAAAACTCACATGCCAACACAAAAGGCATAATCTTTAAAAGTGATGTCAGTGGCGCTTTGGTCTAAGAAGGCAATTGACTACTAAAGCCCACTCTCGAACAACAAATATGACCCTATGTAAGACCTTAATAATCCCAGTCCTACTCTACGGCGTAGAGGCATGGCCTTTATCAAAAATGGATGAAGGTGCTCTTAGCTCCTTTGAGAGCGAAATTCTTCGGGTGATCTTCGGTCTCGTCTGCATAGACGGTGAGTGGATGAGGCGATACATCGATGAACTGTACAGACTATACAGCGCCATCGACTTAGCCAGAAGCACTCTTCTGGGTCAAACGGATAGTCTTCAGATCCGCCCCCGAGGGACAGCGTAGTAGAGGAAGACCGTGACTCAAGTGGCACGCGCGTCTTTAAAAGACAACTTTATACTTCACTACTCGTTATTGACTAGTGTCTGTATCAGTCTTCTAAACGCAATCCTGATAGTAATGAACTATATTGTTAGGAACTGATGAAGGTGTGGGAGTGTCGTCCTCGGTAGTGGAGTGTGTAAATTTTGGAAAAGTATATAAATTTTCTTGAATGCATGCTAAAATCGATGCGTTTAAGGCCTTACCAAGATCCCTTACAACCTCTAAGCTAGATTGACAATTCAACGCTTCTTTGAATGCAATTGGAAACCTGACTTCTCACTGATTTTTTCTGATTACCACATCATGGGATCGCAGAAAATGAAATCATCGATAGACTCGCTGGACAAGATTCAGTAGAGTGGTTTTCTAAGGCTGCACCCGCTTTGAGACAGCCTGAATTATCGGTTAGGGCTGTCAATAACATTTGGGGCTCCTTAGGCACAACCGCATCTGGCATGACTTTCTTGCCTTTAGGCAGACCCAACGAGGTCTCTTGGTCGGAAGGCCTGTAGACTTCTTGCTGGTGCCTTAATGAGGCGTTACGCTTTAAGAGCGATGATGACACCACGTAGGACGTCCTTTCGCACTAGGCTACAGTTAATAAGTGTTATTTGATACCTGCTAGTAATGCAGGTTCTTTATCACTCAATTCGAAAGAAATTCATTAAAAGGACCATACATACGAGTATAAGGAGTACAATGGACTAGTTCTTTGTCTGTAAACTCTGTTCCGACAGAAAAGGAATAGGCATTATTACATATCAAAACTGATAAAGGATTTTAAGAAAATGGAACGGAACTGGAAACGACATTAAATTTTCATAAAACCAATTTATTTTGGTCTTTTGTAAAATAGGTCTGCAACTTGCTTGTTCTTCAGCGCAAGCTTGGGACTACGATATTTAAGGTTTACTTCTTTTCAATTTAACTTTTCAATTAGAATTTCAGATAAGTTTAATCTATTGTAACGAGATTTCAGAAAACCCAAAGCCATCTGTTGAAGAATCTACAGATTGCGATTGTTCTAAATATATTCTCGAATATACTCGTAACTGCAGAGAATATGCAATCAAATACTTAGGTCTGCTTTTCTGTCCTTTTCTTCAGATGAAATATATTGAGCTATGTATGTTGTGTTAAAAATATAAAAATTCCTGTTCAAGTGATGGTACTCCTATTTCGAGTGTGTTAATAGAAAAAAGTCTGCTTATATGTGGTTGACGCATTAAGCTCCTCGTTTAATTCTAGTATTCAATGTGCAACAATTCAGTTCAGTTTGTATGCATTTTTATTTTCATTCATTAATTAATTCTTATATGCTAGACAAAAAAACGCTTAAAAATTAGCTTAATTAACTTAAAATTATCTTATTCTAGCTTACTGGCCCCATGCGGGCACTCTAAGTTAAACCTAATACTTAAACTATGTCTTTCGACGAATCTTACGTTACACGTTTATACTATCTCTATTCATTATTAAAACTAAGAAAACATTTTTTAACAAAAACTTAGTAACCTGACTTTTTTTTTTTACTATATTATAAAACTTAAAACTAAAATCCTACAAACTACCTAAGAATAAATCTTAATCTACTTAACCTACTTACATCTAATACATAACATACACATACAAATATATATATATATACATAATATATATATACGTAATATATAAATATATGCACATATATATACTTTTTTTTAAATTTTTTGGTTTATTTTTTTTTTTTTTGTTTTTATATTTTTTCTTTTTTACTTAAATCTAACCTAATTCTACCTAAAACTATGTATGCCGGCCGTGGCTAAAAAAAAAACAAATTAGGCTGACCGACTTTGCTTCTCAAGAAGCTACCTATTGCTAGAGGAATTCGACGACGAAGTATCCTCTCCCTCAAAAAGCCGCCAAAATTGTTGGTGCTGCTGAGCAACATCCCTCCTATCGCGACTCCTGAACCGGAGACGCTCCGCACTGCCGTGTGCGACGTCTCTGTCGTAGTTGAGTCGCCTGTCCGCAGCTGTTCGAGCAACGTGGAAGATTAGCGGCACAGCCAATCTGTCCTGGATCAGACCTTTGCTATCAAGGTAAAGAAACGCTTCTGGAGGAACATAGCCGTCAAAGCGAACTCTCTCATGATACATATAATTAGGGTAGTAAGCCCCAGAGATCAGGTTGTTCGACGATGTCATTGCTCTTGCAACGTGCCTTCGAGTCAACTTAATAACAAAATTGTCCACTCTTATTAGGTTCGCCCTATTGTACAAGACCTCATTGCTATAGAATTTTATGTACTCAGACTCTGGTGTTCTGTATTACCGAAGACAAGCTCTAAGGCAAGCCCTCTCAAACACTCGAATCTTTTCCAATAAACTTACTCTCACGTTGAACCACACGGGACATCCAAACACAAGCATAGGCCGGATAAGGGCCATGTAGCAGATCACCTTCACCCTCGCATCGAGTTGGCTGTTGTAAAACAGTCTCCTTGTAAGGGCAAAAGCACTTTCTGGCTCTGTCCAGAGCAACATCTATATGTTTGTTAAAATACAGATATTGATCTAGCCAGATCCCAAGGTATCTGACTACATTTCGACAGGCAAGTGGTTGTCCATGTTGTCCGACGATAGAGAACTTTCGCCAATTCTTTCTGGTATCCCTAGAGGCCCCAGACAAAGGCGTCCTAAACAGAATGGTTTCCGATTTTTGAAAGTTGATTTTCAACTTCCAGTCATCGTAATATTGTCTAATTTTATCGAAGTCACGTTGCAAAAGTATGTTAATGACCTCAATCTTTGGACCTGATCTGTACGCGATTAAGTCGTCCGCGTACGCTATGCTGTGGAGAAGTGAACCTATCAGATCACTTGTGTAAATGTTGAATAGGATCGGCGACTTTACCGCACCTTGCAGCATGAATGATATCATGCCCCGCCTTGAAACCGAATTGATTATCCGGAACGATATGTTTGTTCTCAACCCACTTAGTCAGGACTATATTTATTACCTTGTCGAAAACCTTACTGATGTTTGGAAGAAGACTGATCGAGCGGAGATTCGCCGGATTGGAAGTCTCTTTATCCCTTTTGGGAATGGGATGTACCACCGCAATTTTCCAATGCGCTGGATAATGGGCATTATTCATTGCATTATTAAACAGGGTGGTATAAATGTCCACCGCTTCTAGTGGGAGATGTCGAAGCACAATGTTCGGTATTTCATCGGTTCCCACTGACAATGTGCAACAATTAATTTATTTAGTATTGCCCATCGCTAGCTACAGCTTTTTCCCATCTTTCTGGCAGACCTCGAATACCGTTATGGTAAAAGTGTTCATCTTTTGAGGCTATCCACTAATCAAGCCATTTTTTAATGTCTTCATATGAGCGGAATTGCTGATCAGCCTGACCATGTGCCATCGAACGGAACAAGTAATAATCGGAAGGCGCAATATCTGGGAAATATGGCGGGTGGGGTAGGACTTTCCATTTGAGCTTTTCCATGTAGGTTTTAACTGGTTTGGCAACGTGAAGCCGAGCGTTGTTACGCTGTAGAATCACTTTTTCGTGCCTCTGCTCGTATTGTGGCCGTTTTTCGCGCAGTGATCGCCTCAATCGCATCAATTAAAGTCGATAGCGTTCCCCAGAGATGGTTTCGTTGGGTTTCAACAGTCACCGACCTGGTCCCACCAAACACACACCATAGCCGAGCAGTCCTCATGGCTTTCTTCTCTTTGAGTTTATGTAATGAATCCATTTTTCATCACCTGTCACGATGCGATGAAGAAAACCCTTCATTTTTTGCCGCCGAAGGAGTTGTTCACAGGTGAAAAAACGACGCTTACAAAATCAGACATTTTCACACAACCAAAAGTGTATGACGCAAAACAAAATCACCAATGTGTCAAAACGATTTGTTTACCATATGTCTAAGTTTGGTTCATGACGTTTTGGATATGTCAAAATCGACCAGCACTTACTGCTGGAGCTATCTATTGACAAACAACGAGAACTTAGTTGCGCACCTAATACTTTTCAAAAACGGCAACAGAAAAAACGCATTTCCACGCTAACAACCTTTTCATAGATTGTGTCATTTTTAGATAAAAATATTTTTTTTAATAATAAGCAGTTTGGATCTAGCAAGGAAATGTCAACAGAGGATGCTATTCGGAAAGTGTATATCAAGTTGCTTGATGGTATCTACAGATATATATATAATGGCCCTGTTCATCGATATGACGAAATCATCCGACATGGTTGACCACGAATTGTTGATGAAATAATTATATTGGGTCTATAACTTCCTGCGGTTTGCTAAGAGATGGCTTAACTTGTATTATTCCATTGTTATTATTCCATTGGAACATGCGTTGGAAAGCTACTGTCATTGTACGTCATTTCAGTATATGTTATTCATTTGAAGCGTAAACAACAATAATTTTTTTTTCACTCAAATATGTCGAACTTTGTGCCTGAAAAAGTGTTTTTGCGGGGAGTTCTTCTTCATTACTTTAATATGAAGAAAACTGCTGCCGAAAGTCATCGTATTTTGGTGGAAGTTTATGGTGAACATGCGCTAGCTGACCGAACGTGCCAAAAGTGGTTTGCAACGATTTAAAAGTGGTGATTTTGGCTTGGAAGACGATGAACGTCCTGTGCAGCCAAAAAAGTTTGAAGATGAAGAACTGGAAGTATTACTCTATGAAGATTGTTGCCAAACACAAGATGAGCTCGCAGAATCTTTGGGTGTTACTCAAGCAGCCATTTCAAAACGTTTAAAAACAGCTGGATATATTCAAAAGCAAGGCAATTGGGTTCCACATGAACTCAAGCCGAGAGACGTCGAAAGGCGGTTTTGCATATCCGAAATGCTGCTGGAACGCCACAAAAGGAAGTCATTTTTGCATCGGTTTGTTACTGGTGGTGAAAAATGGATCCATTATTACAACCCCAAGCTCGAAAAATCATATGTGAAACCCGGCCAACCAGCAAAATCAACGGCAAAGCCGAATATCCATGGCGCAAAGGTAATGCTCTGTATTTGGTGGGATCAGATGGGTGTGCTGTATTATGGGCTGCTAAAACTGGGTGAAACCATCAATGGACAACGCTACCGAACGCAATTAATCCGTTTGGAGAGAGCAGTGGCCGAAAAACGCCCGGAATATGCGACCAGACACGAGGCAATAATTTTCCATCATGACAACGCTCGGCCCCACGTTGCTATTCCGGTTAAGAACTATTTGGAAAACAGTAGATGGGAAGTCTTACCCCACCCGCCTTATAGCCCAGACCTTGCCCCTTCTGACTACCATTTGTTCCGTTCGATGTAGAACGCCCTCACTGAAATACGGTTGACATCAGAGCAGAATATCAAAAATTGGCTTGATTCATTCTTGGCTGCCAAGCCGGCGCAGTTCTTCTGGGATGGGATCCACAAATTGCCAGAAAGATAGGAAAAAGTCATAGCTTCAGATGGGCAATACTTTGAATAATAATATTGTACAGGCTTTTCTTAAATAAGCGTTCAAATTTTGAAAAAAAAAACGAATTAAGTTATATACCCAATACAATGCCAGTTTGAGGGGAATAGTTCAAAATGGTTCCACTCTTATTCGGAATGGCAACAACAGAGAGCCAATATTAACGGAAACTTCAGGTCCTTTCGGACCTCTGTTCATAGCTCAAAAACATCTAAATCGGATTATTTGTAAAAAAAAAACATCGATTTACTCAGAGCTGGCTTTTATTTAAAGACTTAGTATCTTACCAATGAGAAACCTTTAGGTTTATAAAGTATTGTGAGATTTCTTTAAGGGGAGGTGGGGGGGTAACGTTTTTAAACGTTTTTATTGTTTCATATGATTGTACAACATTTTAAGATTGTTGTGTCAAAATTTGAAACAAATCTTTAAGCGTTCAAATTGTTCATATTTAATATTGGATTTTCTGGAATACAAAACTTTAAAGCGATTTTCTGAGACAGGTCATTTTTGAAACCAGTGAACGGTTTAAATCAAAATCTACTTGACGGATTCTTTTGAAATTTACGAGTAGTATACATAAATGACCAAGTAATTGGGAAAGCGATTATCTAAAGTAGGAAATACACCATACAATCGTTGTGCCGACGGTTGGACCGATTTGGTGTTGTATGCGACAATTGTATAGTGTGTTTCCACACATACGACCGTTGTACCGATATTGTATGGTCGCAAGCTCTTGAGTATACAACCGTTGTCGCATTCAACAGATTGCATGGAAATTGTATGTTTCGGCTGTTCTAGAAGCAGGTTAAGTGTTCTAGGAATGGTTTCGATAAAGGAAAAAGATTTTTGGACGGATTTTATAGAACAATACCCTTCATTCCCCTGTTTATGGAATGTGCATATTAAAGAATATAGCAATAAGATTTTGAGGGCGGAGGCGCTGCAGGTGCTTGTGGAAAAATGTCGTGAACAAGATCCCAACGCCGATAAGGAGTACGTGCGCAAGCGAATATCGAATCTGAGGACAGCTTTTAGCAGGTAATATAAGAAAATTTAAAATTCCACGCCCACTGGATCGTCTGCTGACAGCATCTACGAGCCCTCTTTGTGGTACTACGATTTGCTTTTATTTTTGAAAAGTGGTGAAATTTCTCGAAAAGGACACAGCTCGTTGTCTTGTTCTACAGATGAGAACAGTTTACTCGAAGAATACATCGCTCCAGAGGTATATTTTGTAATCGATATAAATTTATTATTAGGGATACTCTTCTCCACCTCAAACTCCTGATGACAATAGCCCTGGCGTTTCACGCCCGCCATCAGCAAGTTTTTCTCAACCCAGAAGGAAAAACTCACTGCAACAACAGCAAAAGAATTTTTTTGAAAATGCAAGCAAGTATATGACGCAAAAGGAAGGCAGGAATGAAGATGATTTCGATATTTTGGGGAAGAGGATCGCTGAATATTTTAGAAGTATGGAAGCAGTGCAGCGTTTGATTGCAGAAAAAATAGTAACTGACGTACTCATCACTGGTAGAATGAATCAGCTAACTATGAACTCAGCCTTCATTTCAAATTCTTCAGCATCTCAAAGTCATCAAACTGAAATGCATACATCAACTGCATCTACTAACCCTCAAGGTGAAGTTATATTTGAATCAGAGATATCTGAATTTTTGCTCTTAAATCATAAAAGTTAAAATTTTTTAAAACCAACCCTCAACAAACATGGTTTTTATTGGAGTTCCATTGTTCTTTACATAATAACATTTAATGTATACAAAAACTTTTTTAAATAAATAATTTCACAATATGCTTAAACATTTTATTCTAAGAAACCACACATTTTATTTTGAAAAGAAACTTTTCTCTCATTGTTATAGTACTGCTTGAGTCTATTTCTTATTTCTTTTGCATTTTTCGAAGATTGTGTTCTGATGTTTGTGTTTTGTAGAGAAAGCATCATTTCATTCTGACGCCAGGTTCCTGAATGTACAACACAATTTTCCAAATCTTCACGATCTACACATTTATCAGTTACATAGCCAAGAGAGTGAGCCCTTAAAAAATTATGTAATGAGCAACAGGCTAAAATAGTTGCATCAGCATGTTCTAAGCTTGTTTTTATTGGTGATTGGAAAATTTTAAATCTAGAACATAAAATCCCAAACACATTCTCTACGACTCGGCGAGCTTTGCTTAATCTGTAATTGAAAATTCTTTCTTCTTTTGATATTCCTACTTTCTATATTTTCTATATTTTCTGATAGAGAAAATGCTTCGTCACCAACAAATCCGTAAGGGCAAACGTAGTCATTTTTTTCAAGCTTTTCTGGTGGAGGTAGTTTAAGTGCATGGTTTTGCAACTTTTCATAAAAATCCGTTCTTTTCAAAACTCCTTCGTCCGATATTCTTCCATTCGTGCCTTCATGGACGTATATAAATTCATAATTGGAATTTATAATTGTAAACAAAATAATACTATATGTTCCCTTATAATTAAAAAAATCTGAACCGTTTTTTGCGGATTTTCTAATCAGGACATGTTTCCCGTCCATTGCTCCAATACAATGTTCAAAGTTCCACTGTTTTTGAAATCCTTCAGCAATATTTTTCCATTCATTTTCAGTAGATGGGAACTAAAAATAAGGTGTAAGATGCTTATATAAGATTAATCAAATCGGTTATCGCATTATTTTTATCTTACCTTCATGTACTCATTTTTTAAGGCATTGTATATAGCCCAACAGGTTTCTGGCACTATTTTTCCAATAGCTTGGGCCGATACTCTTGAGCAGTTGCTAAATAGCGCTAGGTTAAAATTAAACGTTGTTCTGCGGATATTGGTGACCTCATTAAAGTATCCTGTTTTGTTATATTTAACAGGTGCCACGAAATTTAAAAGATGTTCAAATTGTTCAGATTTCATACGCAAATAGCATCTGTAGTCTTCGGGCTCCTACTTAATGATCGCCAGTCATGAGTTATAAGGTTCACCGGCGGACAACTTTTTTTCGAAGCGCCTCCGAAGATTTGCTGCCATCGGCTTAATTATTAATATTTTGCTTTCAAAAATTAAGGAAATATTGTTCGTATGTTGTACTATACTGACATAGTCAATTAAATTAATTTGCATTACCTGTAGCGTCTAAAAAAATTTCGTTAAAATGGGCCTTTTCTTCGCAGAATTAACGCTAACTCTATTCCCATCTTAAAACGTGGTCAGAACCCTACTTATCCAAACAGATACAGGCCAATTAGTCTTCTGAACGGATGCAGTAAAATACTTGAAAGGGTTATTAAAATAAAACTTGATGCATTTCTAAGGGCAAATAATATTTTGTCAGAGGTACAATTTGGCTTCAGAAAACAGAATGTCTTACCAAGCAGCAACTTCATCAAAAAAAAGTCCGTAGGTTCAGTTTTGCTTGATATTGAAAAAAACATTAGATTGTGTTTGGTACAAAGGGCTTATTTACAAGCTTATCAAATTTGATTGTCCAAAATACTTGGCCAACAACATTCAAAGTTATTTGTGTAATCGAACATTTTTAGTCTGCCTGAAAGGAATTTTTGCGGGAGTTCCCCAAGGCTCAGTCCTTGCTCTGATTTTATTTAACGTTTACCTACATAGCTGATCTACCTAGCACCCTAAACTGTGATATAGCACTGCGGACGATTCTGCAATATACTGAATTAGGTTCAGTCATAGAAAAAAGTTTACAAACTGGCATTAATGCAATTTTTGAATATTACAAACATTGGAAAATTAAAATAAACGCTGAAAAAAGTCAAGCTATCTTTTTCACGAGAAAAAGACTGAATTGCTTTTTTCCACGTGGTAACAATTGCAATATACCTTGGGTTAATTCTGTTAAGTACCTCGGAGTGTACTTAGATCAGAAATTAACTTTCGTCACTTGATACCTTGATAAATCGCAAATCTTTACTTAGTAAGCAAAACAAAATGATCATCTTCAAAGTAGTTTTCCAAACCACTGATTACATATGGCTCTCCTGCTTGGGGAAACTGTGCCAAAACTCATATTGAAGGACTGCAAAACAACCAAAATAAAGTTTTGAAAATGTTGTTGGGTCTACCGTGGGGCTTTTCAGCTATTGTTCTCCATGGGAAAGCCGGAGTCATTCAAATCGCGAGAAGGATTGTCATTACGTAAATAATGATCTGGTCAGAGGACTAGAATTATTATAAATTGTTTCTTTTGTTTAATAAAATTGTATATATTCACTTATTTATTTATTATTATTATTATTAATATTTTTTTTGTTTTTGTTTTGAACTTTGTAATTCTTTTTGTTATACTTTTTAAATACTTGAATGCTTTTCTTTTGTATGGAGGTTTTTTCTTACAGTTTTTTCGCTATACTTATATACATACTTATAAATAAACAAAGCGCACTTAGATCAATTGTAATTTCACTAGTAAGGTATCAACTACCATATCTCTGTGCAAGCTGTGCTAGAATAATGGATGTACATAAATGTTTAACTATAAAAAAAAAATAGATAAATCTAACCTAAAAATCTTAAGCATCAAGCACAAATCATTATTGTAAAGTTGTATTTATCTTATCATGAGAATTGTTACTTTTATCCGTTTTATTTGAATTTTAATAAACTTGTTGCCTTGAATTTTTATACAACTTTAATAATTTTTATAACTGATTGTCAGATCTTGCAATTTTATAAAAAGTTTTAATTCAGATGTCATTCATCACTAACTCTTCAAGTTAAAGAATGGCAACTATTGTATATTTCCGCTACTATTAAGAAATTTTCTTAATTAGCTTTAAATGTGTAAATAAATAAATAAATAAAATGAAAATAAAAAAAAAACTGAAGTTTAGCGTTTTGGCAAAATAACCTTGTATAATGAAAGATAAACAGTGCGTGCTGTTGCAGATAACCCAACAATTTTAAAGTCAATGTGAAAGAATCGGCGAATCTCAAAACCGGGAAGTAAGAGCCCAAATTAATAGAAAACCAGTAGGACGCGACTCTAAAATTTATAAGAAAAAGGGAACAACGACCTAAGTATACATAGCTCCAAAAATCTGTACAAAATCTACAAAATCTGTAAAAGCAGATATCGTTTACAGTGACAGAGAAGTGTTTATTGCTACGACTTTAAAACAAAGTCAAGCGAGAAGATTGGAGAAGACAACGCAAAGAATGGAAATCAACCGGCTGCTCGAATGCCGTATGTACTGACGAGTTAAAATTTAATATTTTTGAAGTTTATTCTGCTGGGACCAGCTTCTCTACAATAATTGTCTTTACTCGCTAGGTCCAGGACTCTGTGGATGACGAGCTCTGTTTTGAACTCTCCTGAAATTGAGGTTGGATATTTTTAGCCCACGCAGAGAGTGTTTTTTCTTCGTTCCTTACTCCACCTATATTATGCATTGTAACCCCTCAAATAGATGAAGTGCAACACATGTTTCTCTGTTTCTCAATACCTACAGTGTTGGCCAAAACTATAGCACGAAAAATGGTTTTCACAAAATATTACTCTTTGATTTACAGTTACTCACTTTACGTAAATCTTATCTAAATTTTAATAAAGTAAAATAATTAAAAATTGAGAAATAAGTGGACAAAACTAAAGCACATTTTCGAATTTGTAAACAAATAACACAAAAAAAGTTTTTGAAACTAATAATTAGTGGCATATCCATTATTTTTGACTACCGCAGCACATGGACGAGGTATTGAGGCAATTAGATTGTCAATAGTATGCATTGGGATGTTATTCCAGGCAATTTGTGCTTGTAGCAGTGACTCCAAATTATTGCATTTCGTGCGATCAATCTTTTGATAGATTTTCTATGGGGTTGAGATCAGGAGATTGCGCTGGCCACTTCATTACAGTTATTTCGCTTTCGTTAAGCCAATCCTTCACAAGTTTATGATCGGTATGCTTAGGATCGTTGTCATGTTGGAAAATCCATCGCAACGGCATATTCTCCTCAACATAAGGAAGCACGACGTATTGAAGGATATTCCGGTACACGAAACGATCCATTATACCACTAACCCTATGAATTGGCCCGACTCCATGACCGGAAAAACATCCCCACACAAGAATACTGCCATCATCGTGTTTCACTGTACCCTTGGTGAATCGTGGATTTAGGCCTTCGCCTATAGGCCTCCGTACCGAATGGATTTATCAGAAAAAAGTACAGCTTTCCATTTTGCTACGGTCCAGTTAAGGTGTGCCTTTGCAAACTCAATTCTGGCGCGTCGATTTTTTAGAGAAATAAATGGCTTTTTCATAGGACGATATGATTTTAAGCCACTATCAAGCGCTCTTCGCCGGATTGTCCTACTTGAGATCTTAAGGCCCAGTTCGTTTTGTACACATTTTGAGGATATAAAGGGGTCCTTTTTGATAAGCCTTATAATTCTTTTATCCTCGCGACTGGTCGTTTTTCGGGTCTACCGCCACTGTGCACCGTTTGGACATTTCTCCGAGCACGAAATCGAGCTATTACTCGCGAAATCACCGAATGGCTTATACTAAATTTTTTTCCAATAAATGTTACCGATTTGCCGCTTTCAAAATCAGAAACTGTTTCTTCTTTTATTTCGTCAGAATACTTATTATGAGCCATTTTATCACCTTTTTGTCACAATTAAACACAATTTAAGCTTCCGATTTAAAACGCCGCCGATCGCACACAAATATTTTTTATTCCATTGTTTAGAATGTTTTTGAAAAGAAAAACAGTAATCTTTGATGCATATTATAAGTAAACGGTAAAATTTGCTGACTGAAGGCAATAACAGGGTGCATGTGCTTTAGTTTTGACCACTAATTTTTCAATGGATTTTTAATTATTTTATTTTATTAAAAAATGGATAAGATTTAACGTAAAGTGGGTAACTGTAAATCAAAGAGTAATATTTTGTGAATAGGAAAATATAAACATTTTTAAGCTGTCACAAGTTTTTTTTAATGTTCCTTACTTTTTTCCTAAGTGAGAATTTTTCATGCTATAGTTTTGGCCAACACTGTTAGTATACAGCAATGGACATTTTTTGACAGGATAGAGAGTTCTTGACAAGGCATGGGGTATCTCACCGGGATGGAACCTGCGCTGAATACACTTTCATGTAATAACTATATCAAGGGATATGCCAGAAGTGCCGACATCAGAACTTCAAACACTCTGCAAAAATATAAGGTTCTGTGCTTAGAGCGAGCTTAAGTAGCAAAAGGAATCTAATCGAAACTTTCCAAAGGGTTCAAAAACCAATCAAGAATTCGGATACAAGATGTGCCGTAAGACTTCTGTCCTCATAAAGTCCATGATCATGAATTAAATTAAGTAGAAATGGCACTTGCATCGCGGTATCAAGCAATCTACGCTTAAGGCATTACTCAATCTCTCAATCACTTCCAGTAACTCCCAGGTCACAGTGAGATTGTAGGAAGTGAAACGACCTTTCACGATCTGAACCGGCTTTAGGATAACTAAATATATCATAGACAAATGATGCCCCAAAAAGGCTAACAGAACCAAGAAGGTAAAAAATGCTCAAAGACCGATCAAGACGCAACTGTGATAAGGCTGAGGGGGTGTCAAGTATGATATTTCAGTCAGTGCTCTATTTGTTTATATTTCAGACGTCAAGACCAACCTCTTTAACACCTTTGGCAGGTGAAACTCTTAAAAACAGGAACCAACATTTGATTAGCTACATTAACCTCTGTTTATTTTTGAGGAATCATTCCAATGAGATTACCAAAAAATAAAAAAAAAGGCAATTTAGAATGATTGTTGTATTCAATTAAAATGTACTTTTTTACAATTCACTGATCTGGTCAAAGAGGTCAGCGTATTTACTCTCTGAAATTGTCTGAGTAATTTCCAGACTATTGGACTCTAGCTAGGCGGTGCTACTTCATATACCACCATAAGGTGCATAGGGTTCGTGAGCGTGTTGACTTTGAATAGCGACACACATTTGTATTTTTTTTTTTTTGTAATAAGCTCACCCAAATGTCAAGGTCAATTCGGAAGTAAAAATATCTATCTACGATATTTCGAAATTTTCGTTACTTAAATGCTCCACTGATTCAACATCTCGACACGATGCTGTAAAAATCACATACATGCTCGTATGCGTACTTAGATACTTAGTCCGAAAACAAGTTAACCATAAACCTGCCACAACATAGTGTTCCTCCTTAAATATGAAAAAATTTCTACGATTCACTTTTAATCTCGGTTAGTTCGGCTAGAAGTACGGATCTGTTGTTTGTTTTTTTTTTTTTTTTCCAAAATCAACATGAATTGGGCTGTGAATACGTCGGAATTAAATCTGTGGACTAAATATGACCAATTATCGGATAAACGGACAAGGGGTTGGTTCATGGTGGATAGCCCTGTAGATGTAACATTACTAGCTTTCGGATACTTGGCTATGGTTTGGATTGGTCCAAAATTAATGGAAAAGTCAGAGATCTTACATTGCACCCTTGCCTTGATTTTAATGAAGACCTTTTGTGATATTTAGGAGGAAAGCATTTAAATTTAAAGGTTTGCTAATTGCATACAACTTCTTGCTGGTGCTGCTGAATGTGTACATTGTGAAGGAGATCGTTGTGAGCACTTCAAGGCTGAACTACGCATATCTGTGCCATCCTAGTAAAGGGGATTATCATCCTGATGAGATGAGGGTTTGTTGTAGTGTTTTTACATTTAATTGGAGGAGTTGCAGTGGCCTCTGTGTTTTTTTTTTTTAGGTTTTAACAGCATCCTGGTTATACTATACCTCGAAGTTCCTGGAATTCATTGATACACTGTTTTTCGTTCTGCGGAAAAAGACCGATCAAATAAGCTTGCTACATGTCTATCATCATAGTACGATGGTGTTCTTTTGTTGGGTCTACACCAAGTGGTTTCCAGGTGGTGCAAGTAAGTCCACACTTTGACCGGTAGTAACGAAGGTAACGGATTTTTTTTCATTTTAAGTCATACGATTGCCGATGATAAATAGTGTGGTGCATGTCATCATGTACTTGTACTATGGACTTTGTGCTATGGGACCCAGCGTAAGGAAGCACCTATGGTGGAAGAGATATATAACTCAGATCCAACTGGTACAGGATTTTCTTACAAATTAGATTCCTTTCATGGAATTTCTTTTCTGGGTTTTAGGTGCAATTTGTTATTTCAATATTGTGGGCATCCTATTCATTGTGGACAGGTTGCAATCATCCGGCATGGATTGATGTGACAAACATCCTGTACATGGGTTCGTTTTTGTTTCTATTTGGGAACTTTTATAAAAATAAATACAAAATCGAAAGACAGGAGAAGGAGAAGCTGAAAAGCCAATAGAAGCAGCAATTGGTTGGTCTGTAAATAGAAACACATATTATAATTATTACTATCTGTTTTAAATATCTAAATTGTTATTCAAAATAAAATGACTCATCATACATAAGTTATACACATACTATGTATATAATTCAAATATTATAAAAAATTGTGCACATATTTTAGCTACTTTTATTTTATGGACCGCTGGGAGTCCTGACTTTAACTCGCTAGTAATACGATGGTGTTTCAGCTATCGAGGAATCAACTTAACTAATTTCCATATCTAACAAACAGATTAAACTATCGTATGCGACTTTTATGGCAATCATACGTTTCCCGCATCTTAGGATCCACAAGAACATATCTCGGTCTCCTGCTCAAAACACGTCAAGCATCCTGTATTCCATACGTTCACTCTCCTAGATGCCAACATTGACTCATACAATCAGTAGTAGTCATAGTATAAATGCGACTACCATAGAGGGTTTGATGTTGGACGGCTACTTTCGAAAGGGATCGGCAGAGCCTCTGGCGAGCTCGTCTTACGTACTCCCATTACCAGCCATCCGATGTCCCGCATAGTTTCCTAGGTTTTTCAAAGTGACCACATACAAGAAACCAATATTCCGACGATGCCCAATTGCAGGAACTCTTAGCCGAAAAGGAGGTATATATATCGTACTCCTATATCAGTTCACGCGAAAACAAAATGGATCTCAGAAACGAAAAGTCGAACAGATCAAAAGATTCTCCAGGAATGTGGTTTAGAAATTTTGACAGAAGGTAGAAAGGACGTGTAGGGTAACAAAACAATAAAAATCTACATTGGTTATGCGTTTCCGCGAAGCCTTAGGGGCTTTTCTGCAGAATGTTGTGTTTCTAACATTAGTAATTGAAATTAAGTAAGCTTAGTTTAATAAACATTCAATACAAGATTTACGCGAAAAAATTATTCGACATAAGTAATTTTGATCGCTTTGGATTTAGATTTACTTTAAGATTAAAACATTTTAACAATTTAACTTTTTTAACATTGTATTCAGATTGAATGAATGTTTTTCAATTGTTGGAATTTTGATTTAAAAGAAAGTTTTTTATGTCTTTTTTTCTAGTTTTAAAATTTCTAACGTTTTTTAGCTCTTGCGGAATTGTGTTGAGAATTTCAGGCACATTGCATTTCAACTGTCTTCTTCCATAGTTGTTGTAGAATCTGGGTTCTTGAAGCATACCTTGTGCACGTCTTCTTGTGTTTCTCCCTTGGTTAATTGGAGTGATGAATCTTGTGTCGTCATAATACTCTAATATAATCGTCATCTTGAAGATGTCTTCCACATTAAAGACATTGAACCTTCCCCTCTCGGTTACATTTCGATGAGTAAATATATTTATCTTTTTCAGTGCTGCAGTTTGTAGTTTCTGAAGTTTTTTTTAAATGAGTTAACGATGCGTTACCCCAGGCAAGTATTCCATATCTTAGTTTGGATTCCACTAGCGCAAAGTACACTTGTCTTAGCACAGATGTTGTAGTTTGGTACTGCAGATGAGTTAGTGCGTATAATGCTCTTTTAAGACTAGAACGTAACTCATCAATGTGCTTATCCCACAGAAAGTTATTGTCGATTATCACTCCTAGATATTTGTAATTTTGAACTATATCTATTGGACAGCTAGTCGAGGTATGGCAGTCATCATTCCTACAGTATATTTGTTGTTCGGTAGCCTTGACCTGCGGATTTCTTATATGCATCACTTTTGTTTTGGATGAGTTGATCATTAAACCATGATCGTGACACCATTTTACTGTATTATCAAACTCTTCCTGAATTATTGTTGTTGCCGTCTGCAAAGATCTGTGACATACCATTATCGCTGTATCGTCGGCGTAAGCATAGGGTTTGGCTCGCTTGAAAATGCGGAGAAGCTCATTAGCGTACAGTATAAACAGAATTGGACCCAGTTTCGATCCTTGCGGGACTCTGTATTCTGCATGTTCTTTTTGGCTATGGGTCTCGCTGATCTTGACACAAAAAAGCCTGTTATGTAGATATTCCTTTAGCCAATCGGCCAGTAATCCTCGTATTCCTATACGTTCGAGAGCATCTATTAGCTTAGCGTGATTGAGCGTGTCAAAAGCTTTACTAAAGTCCATAAATATGACCAAGACGTGGTAACTTTTGTTAAGATTTTCATTGACATGGTTTGCGAATTCTCCTAATAGTTTACCAGTGCTTTTCTTTTTCTGGAAACCGTATTGATTTTCGTGGATGATGGAGTGTTTTTCAATAAAATTCTAAAGTCTGTCTGTTATGACTTCTTCGAGGCACTTTTCTACTACTGGCAATATGGATATTGGCCTGTAATTGTTGAGCTGACTTTTTGTACCACCTTTGTATATTGGCCTGACCACAGCAGTTTTTAAGGCTTCTGGAATTTTTGCTTGTGTAAGACTCAAATTAATAAATTTGCACAAAATCGGCGCAAAAATTACAGCGTGAGTTTTGATATCCAACGCTCGAATTCCATCAATACCAGGCGACTTATTTTCGTCAAGCAAACCAATTATTGTTGACATTTCAAATACATTTGTTTCTTGAATAATTTAATGATTTATCTAGCGTTTTATTTAGATGAATCGATGTAATCGAGTCGCATTGGTGCACAATGTTTTCAATTTGTTCTTTAAAGTTGTTTGCACATTCGCTAGCGAGATTGCTCACACACATTTGACCAGTGAAATTCCTAATTATAGTTTCATCTAGGCTAGGCTTTTTCCTTCCCATTATCTCGTTTATTAGGCTCCATGTTTTTCGGGGGTTTGATTTGATCTGATTGAACTTGGTTTTGTAAAAAAGAGATTTTTGCGTTGTTATTTCTTTGTTTAGTTTGTTTCGAAAAGTCTTATAATCCAGTTCGAAAGTCCTGCTCAATCTGTTATTTTTCCATCTTTTGTATAATTCATCCCTTTATTTACACTTAGCTATTAAGTCATGTGACATCCATGGGTTATGCTTTCTTTCCTTTTTTATTGTTCTTACAGCTGTAGACTTTTCGTATATGCTTTTCATTTTATCGACAAGTTTTTGGTAAAGAGAAATTGCATCATTTTCATTAATCACTTCTTCCCAATTTGTTTCGGCGATTAATTCGTTTACCTTCGCGTTGCATATAAGTGACATGCTGGCCAGTTTTTCTTTTACGACTGATTGTTGCGAATTCGCAAAATATAGGGTTGGGTAATGATCTGTTATACAGCTTTCAATCACCGCTGAGTTTATTTGGTAATCCGTTGCATTAATTAAAATGTGATCAATTGTCGATTTTGTTCCAGTCTTCGGATCTATTCTAGTATAATCTGTTATTACATTCAATAACCCCAGTGACGACAGCATCTCTAAATATTCTGTTACGCCGTATAAATCTAGATCTTTAACATTAATATTCATATCTCCCATTACTACAATATCTCTTTTTCCCAATTGTTCAATATCGTTTCTGAATTCTTCTATAAACGCTTTTTTGCTATGACCTGGTGGTCTGTATATTCCAAATACATATTTGTTTTTATCGTTTTCCACAATTCGAATTCGGATGCTTTCGTATGACACGCTTTCAGATGTAAGTGGTGTGTATTCTAAGCCATCTCGAATTAACATTAAAATCTCACCACCTCTGCGATTTTTTCTATTCAGAAATTTAGTTTGAAAGCCATCTAGCCTATAAAACGTTTGTTCTTCTTCCTCTATATTTGTTTCAACCAATACTATAATTTTTAATGCATTAATAAAGCGGTTTATATTCAAACAGAAGTCGTTCCAATTCTTACGCAAGGATCTTATGTTAAAATTCAAGTAGCAACATTTATTTTTTGCTAATTCATTTATGTTGATGTCGCTAAAACCATTCATTACCCTACAATTCAAATCAACATGTAAGCCATTGTTTCTATTTGCGTTTTCCATTTTGACATTAAAAGTTTTTGTGTTTCTTTTTGTTTACAAACACTGTAATTATTGTGTGCGTGCAATTTTTATAATATCGTCAACGGAACTTATTAATATGGGCTGCGTACTCTCATTTTTTCTGGCCAATATTCTTCCCGCACTTTCCCACACAAATCTCCAGTTTTCTTGCCTCGCTTTCTCCTTTGCCATCCACAGCTGATTGTTGACATGCACCGTAGCATCAGGCAGAGCTGTGTTCGCGTTTGTGCAGCTGTTGATTTTTTGCATTACAGCTCTTAGTTTGATGGAGCGAGTGGAGCGAATTTGTTTGATAAATACTCGTAGCATTTTCGTTATTCGGGATGCAAATGTTGCAACAATTGTGGATTTCTCAGGATTTTTTGTTTACAATTTCTGTTAAGTTTTCTTGTTGTGTAGGGGGAATATTTTTAATATCAATATTGTTTATAATTGCTTGCTGTTCGAGTGTGTTGATCTGTGATTGCATGTTTTCTATTATTTCATCCTTTTTTTTATTGCTTTCTCTGAGGTCTTTCAATTCTTTGTTTATGTTTTCTATAAAGTCGTTATTTTTCTTCGTGTATGTGTTGAGTTCATCGTACTTTGCCGCTAGGAAATCGCAGCTTGCCGTAATTTCTTTGATTTCCCCTCTCAGTAGACGTATTTCCGCTAGAATAGTCGAGTTACTGTGACTTGAGATGTTGTTAGCTAGGTTGCCGGGGATGCTGGGCTGTCTCATGCTTTTTGATGGTTGTTCCTGTTGGGGTGAGGGGGCGTTGCTAACTGCAGCCGTACTTTGGACATCTCCACTATGTCTGATGAATGGAATGTCTGCATCTTTTGCCCAGTTCTGAAGAACGATGATCCCTTGAAGTGTGTCTACTAAACGAGCATGAGCTTACTAAGTATCGCATAAAAGATCCTTACTACCGTATTATATTAATGTCCAAAACCGATTGTCAATAGTTAGGTCGATATCTGACAAATGGGCCAAATATTCACTCTGCCACAATTTCTGTAGAAGAAGCTCTACATCGGTTTTAACATCTGTTGTTGTTTATGATGGCGTCTATAGAAACGAGCTATACAGCGCCATGTCTAGGCTTTGTACTCCTGCAATACTCATACATGTTAAGGATGTCGATGGAAAACTCACGTCTTGATATTAAAAAGTCTTAGATAAGGCGATGTTTTTTAATGTGACTTCTATAAAATTTTGCACAACCTTCAGGCCAATACTAGTTGCACAATATTTCCCGCATTTGCAGATGTCATTGAAATATTTGGGAGCAGAAGCAGTGAAAATAGGCCACCGCAAAATATATAATGTCAATCAAAACGAGGCAATGGACAAGTATAACTTTGAGTTTGTTGAAATATGTATAGCATGTGCCTTAAATCTACGAGTAGTTATGCCATAAACGCGAGGACAAGTGAAAAATGGCTCTTACAAACCGATGTTTCTATGGGTGAAGAAGGCAATTGAGCAACGAAGAAGGCGATGTACAAGACCATCATCATCCCTATTCTGTTATACGACTCAGAGGCATGGATCCTTCCAAGAACAGTTAAAAATTCTGATTCTCCTTCGGTTCCGTTTGCTTTAACGGAACACCATAAAGAAGGTACATCGAAGAACTGTACCGGATATACAGCGACATCGATCTGAGCAAATGGTTTCTCTTACACTAATTATAATAAGATGGCAAGTAAAACGCATTCCCACCGATTCTTTTCGAATTCACGCTAGTTGGACCCAAAAAACCTTACCTAAGATGGCTCTTGTAGTTAGAAACTCGGTCTGCGTAACTGACTAGATATCGACTTGACTAGAAAGGCATACTGACTGCTCAGATCTTTAAGATGTCATCAGAAGTACAAATTAAAACAAATGTGGAAGTAAAACGATCTCATGGGCTTCTTCAGGACTAGGCATAGCAAACTGACTGATCGATTTTTATCAGTTCGTTGACTTATGACAAGACCCTTTAGTAATTTGAGTATGAAATTCTGAAAGTTCGTGCCTCGATAACTACACAGATGTAGCAGAGGCGTACATCCCGCTTATGGAATGCCCTCCCAAGCTCTTTATCTCCTGATCATTGTAACTTTCAAGCATTCAAAATAAACGTACATCTGTGCCTCTTTTTCTTTCCTCCATAGCCTTCCTTCGCCCGCGCTGTGTGCAAATATTTTAAGGCTACCTTAACCCATTGAGCCTGCGCTAATCTAAAAAACAAAAAACATACTATTAAAACCTCAGCCATCTGGCACGCATAGGCTGTGATGCATGATGAGTAACGCAAACATACTACTAAGTAATTGGTCAACCCAGTTCGATCGTAAGCCTCCAGTTGATTATCCGATCCTCATCCGCTGTAGTTTTTGTATTCGGACTTTTCTGACTTTGTTCTCCATTCACCGATTGTGCAGACGAGACCAAAGATAACCCTAACATTTTTAATATCTCTCTGAATTGACGTTTTCTTGAAGACTTCTGTGCTGAACGTCGTTTTTCCAGAGAGCATACATATACATATGTACTATACTCGTATACAAGTACTACTGCTCTTTCGGCAGTTTGACGTATGGGTTTTGTTCAACTTTTTCAAGAAAGACACGAAAGAAATCCCACGACAGCTGATTGCTTTTGCTAAAGTTTGCTTTGATATGGAAGGTCTCTGAGCTTGATGGAACAGGTCGTATTCTCCATATTGATCTGTCCTGTTCGTATTTTGCCGTATGCGGCCTTAAAATCGACAAGAAAGTACGGGTATGTTAATTGATTTGATATCTGCCATAGTGTGAAAATTTGGTCTGTGATGGGATTTTTTTAGCCTAAGGCCACATTGACTTGGCCCTGCTGCACCCTTTCGCATGGCAATCAATGCTCTATCGCATAGCTTATACCCTATATCACAACTACAAATACCAACTGGACAGCGCTACCAACATCGAAATGTTTAGATCTTGTTTTACTACCGACCGCCAAGAGAAGATGTAGAGCAACGACTGGCAATATAAGTAGTGTCATGTTTATACAGTTTGGCGCATAGATGAACTAACTTAGAGACAAACTCTACTAATACTTTTGCAAACCCTTAACCCTCGCACCGACACACTATAAGTGAATTACCAACCCATTGTACATCTCTATAACCTGCCAGAGTTTGCTAGAATGAGAGCGATTTGCACGTAAAATTCTGTGTATACTGTGGATGACGTTATTTGACTAAAATGGGCGGGTTTTGTGTAAAATGGGAGAGAAATTGACATTGATGACAGTTCACACGTATTCACAGACTTGGTCACACACAGGCATAGAGACGATCAGTTGAAAGCGGGTTTTTGGTTTTTCATTATCTAGAAAGTTTGCCATCTACGTTAATTCATCTATGGTTGTAGCCCTTCCAAAAAGCGCTTTACACTGATCGCCCCTATCCGCGTGACCCTGTCTGTGAATACGTGTGAGTTATCAGCCACGTTAACTCGTCTCGCATGACAAGATCGACGTCATCCATACTATTGACATACCTACATAGGGAAAATTACGTATAAATTGTTGTCATTGTAGCAAATTTAAACCCATCCAACCCACTTAAACAGGGGTGTGATGGATAAGCCGTCACACAGACACCAGACACCAAAACGGGTCCATCGCGATACCTATGGAACCAGTTGAATTTGTCTTCAAATGGCTAAAAGATAAACAATCGCCCTGGTGAAACACCCAATTTTCTTGCAAAAGCCAAAAAGGCCTTGAAAGTTCGTGCCGTCTATTTCCTCTAGTCTTTCGAACAAGTATTTCCCTAAAAATTTTCTTCAACTACGCGATATTGCCTCGCATTCACACAGTATGTGCGTTATTTCCTCAATAGCTTGCAGATCACCGCAGAATCTGCAGATATCCGTATCTGACAATTTTAGTCTCGTTGCGTGCTACCGCAGGAGACAGTGTCCTGTCAGGATTCCTATTACTGTCCTAAGCTTGTCCCTGTTTAATTTTATTAACTTCCTAGACCTTTTGCAGTTAAAGAGTGGCCAAAGAGTCTTGGATACCCTGTGTCCTTCAAGACTTAGCCACCTTAGGTTGGCAGTTCTTATAATTTTTCCCTCGATAGTGCCCCTCGTTATGAAAAGGCGTGGTTTGATCTTGACAAGCTCACTATTGTCGAGTAGCCCTTGCTTTTCTTGCAAGTTCATCCGCTTGTTCGTTTTCTTTAATACCGCAGTGTCTTGGCACCCAGCACAGTCTTACCCGGTTCTTGAGCACTGTGCGACAGCCCCTGACTGTATCAGAGTTGACGTTGGTTAATTCCATTGCCTTGAGTGTGGCCGTGGCTCAAGTGGTAGTGGACTGGCCTCCAAATGGGAAGGTTCGGTGTTCGAATCCCAGCCTCGGCCGATAGACATATCATCCATTTTTTCAGTTAACGAAATCAAGTAAGACAAAGACTTGACTAGGAATCAACATCAAACCAATTTCCATTAAGAATTTAGTCTCCCCATATAATGTTGGATGCCAACCATGGAGCGAAATAACCACTGAGCCCAAACATCTTTCTTTCTCTCTCTATCGCATTTTCCAAAAAAACTTAACACATGCTGAGGCATTATAAGTGTATTCATACCCACTTGAGTGTTAAGTTCTTAAAAAAATAAAAAAAAAATCAAGGTAGGTAGTCGATGAAAGGTTTGAAGCTGGAACTTGATCTTCAGTAGACTCCTTTTGATCTGAAGGTGGCTCAATTATCACTTCGGAAACTCCAGCTTGCATGTCTTGTTGTAAGAATGACTGGTCTTCGTCGTCCAAAATGAAAGCATCTTCGGTGTCACTATTATCAGCCATGAGAAACTCCTCCACTTCACTTTCAGTCAAATGAAATATTCTACTTCCTTTACGGACCTAAAACAATAAGAATCGGTGTATAGTATAATCATGAAACACATTATGAGAAATCTTTATAATGTCAACCTTTCACGCATATTGGGACACCCGTGTCCCTTACATAATATTTCGTATTTTAGTCACTTCAAAATTATTAATAACAATAAACTAATACTTATAACCTACCATTTTAACAAAATCAATTACAAAAGAGCTTTGAAAACTACAAAAATTTATCATAATTCACCTGAAAAAATGTTGCAGAAGCGTGACAAATTACCAAAAAGTTATATGCAATTATTTGTTTTTTTTCGCGTGCTGAGATACCAACCTTAAGCAAACACAATTGATACTTGTTGCATGGAATGTTAAAATTATGAGTTGTTTAGGAAAAAATGCGTATTAAATTATGGGGACACCGGTGTCCCATATGCGTCAAAGGGTTAAGTTATTCAAGAACGTTAACAGTAAATCTGTAATTATCGAAGACTTTGATTGCTTCGAAGTTGCAGGTTAATAGGTATGCAGCGGATATCAGGAAGTCAAAAACCCGCTTGGGGATGCGTAATCTAACATTAACTTAACTAACCTTTAAGAATTCTGATTGATCACAGCCCAAAATACGTTGAAGTACGCATTTAAGGAGTTTGCCATGCTGACTGTTGATGGCACCGTTGACTCAATCACGTGAATTCATCCACCCTATGTTCGTCCTCCTTCTGAGGGCCCGTCATTTCCGACAAAGCATTACAGGGCTGCCATTTGCGTCTTATTGAACGCTTTTTTGTAACCAAGACCTAAACTAAATCCAGCTGCTCGACTTGGGAAATTCTGCTTAAAACACAATACCGCTTTTAAATACTTTATTCGCTTTGACGTTTCAAGTTCAACTGCATGAATTCAATCTTTTCTACGAGTATCACAATGTCGCTTGAGCTTCGGACTTACGTTTGGCATCCGCAATGAAGAACGTATTTCTACGTAACGTAACTTTAAAGTGAAGCAAACGTTGGGACCGGCCGAACTTTTGCTTGATTTTGACAGTTAACAGCCATGAAAAAATTAAAAGCATAAACAAATACGTTATCGGGCGGAAATGGAAATTGATGGAGGACTTTTGAAGGTTGGAACTGATTAATTTTTCTGGTAAATAATTTTTTTTTTTTGAAGAACGTTTAATTAACCTAGTCATCTTTCATTTTGTCGAAGTTAAGCACATAGAGCCCTTCCTTGGTTTGGACTTCCTCTTGGTCCAACACTTCCATATAGCCACAATATGCTGCAAAACTGCATAATCAACGAATTGAAGCAAATTAAGCACAAATAAATTTTCAGGTTGCAAAAAACGAATTTGACCTTAATTGTAGAATTGTTTATGCCATTTCTGAAATGTGACTGCAAAGCGAGCCCAAAGCGAATAAAACGTAATGTCACCAAAGCCGAAGCGCTATTGTGTTTTTTTAGCCATCAAAAAGTTCGAAGCTAGCCTAGCAATTCCGATGAAGGGAAATAAGCCAAAGGGAAGACGAGAAGAGATTATTGAAAAAAAGCCAGTTACAGCTGCTCTTTAGCTTGCTATGGTTTGAATTTCAGCCATAAATCGTGACCTTTAGCCATCGGAAAGGTTGAAAACAACTAAAACGATGGGTAACCTAGCTCAACACCAGGGAATATGCTATTGTACCAAGTTTGTAAGTTGCAATATTTTTAAACAACAGCCACCGTGTGGATACTTTTTTGCTTCCGATGAAAAGCGGATCCTATAAAATAATAGGAAGAAGTCAAGAGAGAGAGGTTGTGAGTGAGCATCCCAAGGGACTTGCTAAGGCAGTATCACATACAATATGATAGACAAGTGAGAGAGTAGTGCGTAATTCGTTTCTCAAATGCGGAGAAACAATCACATCAGATCTATGCTTCTTAGAAGAAAATGATTAGCAAATTGCGCCAAGAAAAGCCTTCTCTGATATGTAGCTATAGTCCGGTCTTGTTAGGAGATAAAGCAAAACTACATGCCGTATAGTTAACGCTCCTAAAGTTAGCAGAGTTGGAACATAAAGTGTTGCTTCATCCAGAAAACTCACCTGACTGTCACCCCTACTGTCTTTTCCGAAGTTAAGGCAATAACCCCCAAACCCAGATATCTTAAAAACAGAGGATTTTGGAAACTGAAAAGTGGTGCATTTTCTCCAGTGGAGCGTTGGAGAGACGATAGATATAAATGGAACCTCTTTTATAAAATAAACTTTATATACTCGTATATATTTTTTAAACAATTTTGTTTAACTTTCCGCAAGAAAATCAGCAATTGTCTATGAAATGGCATAATATTCAAACCGTTGATGACAGTTAGCTCAAATTTTGGCACATGACAGATAATTTTATTATTTACAACCCTTTTAAACGATTTGCGTCTCAGTTGTGTTGAACACATTTTATCAAATGTGATAGTGTGATTGCTTTATATTTGGCTGGAAAACCACAAGTACTCGTAGCTATCGTTAGAGTCCTCCAGCACCTCAACGTGAATAAATCATTTGTGTCTCGAACCACAGCTCGTTACCGTGATACTGGCAGCGTTGCAAAACGCCATGGAGGTGGACATAAAAAAACAGCAACATCGGCAGAAATGATTCGGAAAGTGAAGGCTCGAATTGAGCAAAATCCGCGTCGAAGTGGAACAAAAGTTAGAGTTGCGAAGGAGCGAAGTTAGAGTCGAAAGAGCGAAGGAGTTGCTACGCTTGCACGAAAATGGTGTGTCGCCGAATTTGGTTTTTTTCCGATGAGTCGCCATTTGTTGTCGAGCAATATGTCAACAAACAAAATGACCGAGTTTACTTGCCAGAGAGCTCCTTCGAAAATGTACACCTTCGGACGGCCACCAGAAAGCAGGCAGCACCGATGGTGATGGTTTGGGCCACCATAACCGCCATAACCGCCGATGGTCGCTCTCCGCTCGTATTTTTGGACCGTGGCGTCAAAATTAATGCGATCGTATACCGTGAAACTGTCTTAGAAGCAGTATTGAAGCCTTGGCAAACAATCATTTCGGTCGGAAACCTTTGACATTTCAACAAAACTCGGCACCGTCTCACAAAGCGCGCGTCAACCAAGATTGGTTAAAAAACAATGTTCCACACTTCATATCTTCAACACAATGGATTGCAAATTCTCCGGATGCAAATCCGTTGGATTTCTCTGTCTGGGGCATTTTAAAGGCGAAGGCTGGCACTAAAAAATACCAAAGTTTGGACCACCTCAAACAAGCACTTCGCCGGGAATGGGCCAAAATACCACAGAGCCCCTTGCGTGCAGCGTGCGATGCTTTCTTCGGCCGTCTCAAGGCCATTATTCGCGTCAAAGGTGGACATAGTGAAAACTACTGATACAATTTGAAAATTGATGTATTTTCCAACATTTTTTGCTTTGGCACAATAAAATTTATCAAAAATTAAAAAAAATTATAGCATTTTAAAAAGTTGGAGTTCGAGTCATTCACCCTGTATATATACCATAAGTGCCTATGAGTATAGCCGAAGCAAACAAATTAGATCACTGTAATGAAAAATTATCAGCAGATTCTCATCCTCACCCATCGCATTCGATTTAAAATAAGACGAAATGTAACATGGAATTGAGGTTCACAACTTAGTCGAACTCAAAATTGTTTTATCAAGTATCCGGTGAATTTTGTTTTCCTCATTTTCTCCACGTTCATTTCCAATTCACAAATATTTTTCAATCAAAAGAAAACAGTTCTTAAGCAGGGACCTTCTCAAGATTTCACATTACAAATAGATTTATTCAATCATGGGGTAAGTTAAATTCAACTAAATTTCTATCATTTCTTTAACATCTCATGAAACACACCCATTCGACCGTCAAATCGTGTCACAAAGTCGTCCCAAGACCTTCCATCCCATTCGCTCTCCATGCATCAACTTCAATCAGCTGACTTGTGCAGTAATCCAAACCGCACGCACGGAGAGAACGTCACAATAGAAGTAGCTCCGTAGTGCTAAAAAAAAGTGCGAATTAGTTTATTTCTTTATTTGAAGAAAACAGAAAAACTCCAAAGTTCGTTTGCAACCACACCACAGAAGAAAGACGGTAATTGAGAATTGTTTTTGTAGAAATTTGGTTCGAATTTACATTTAGTTAGCTCATAATACCCAATTAACCCATATTCGAGGTTTCCAATTATTTCGCAACAAAAAAGAAGAAAAAAAAAGATTTCGTTCATTGATTCCCTTTTGTGAATTCCATTCGTTCCAATTTTTCTTTCTATTTTGCTCGTTTAGTCGATCGAAGAGTAGGGGAATTTCTTCACTTCGCAGTGTTACCATTTGTAGGAATTCTTATGTGCGCAGGAATTTCGCATTCTGCATATTTCTGTTAATTTCTTAAAAAGGCCTCTGATAGCTCTGAGTGGGATTACCTTTAAATTTGTGTAACGTTTGTGCTTTCTATTCACAAAAGACTGGGAAATGTCGAAGTTACGGTATCTGAACTCAAAGTATGCAGAGGCTTCTGAGTGAATTCCAGATAAACTGGTTCAAATTAGAATTGCATTCTACTGGTTCCACTAAAAAATAGATCTAATAGCCGTAGTTTATCAGGGAGTCGAAATAGCTCGTACATTCAGATCGTGTTGGAATCTTTGAAGAAGTTCCTAAAGAACAGGATGACTGAATAGAACTTTCCTCCATTACAGCTTTCGTTATCTCTCTCTTTAACAATTGTTTGAACGCATTTCCACTTTTGCCTGATGGAAACACAACATAGAGATTGGCTCTTGTGTAAACCACTATATAAGTGCGTTAATTATTGAACACCTCAAAAGCCTTGAGACTAAAGACCCATTCTTACCATGCTCATGGAAACACTAGTAAACCGTCATCTTATGAAATATCTCGAGACACGGAAAACTCCTCGATCACCTGCAGTATGGTTTTCATAGCAAGAATTTGGTATCAGGCTCTTGACGGTGTGGATTATAAATTATCTAACGCCTCAAAATGTTTAACTGAAGTTGTCTTGGACTGTTTCAAGTCTATATCCAGAAATGCTGGAGCGCCGCAGAGCTCCTTTATGCCTCCGACGCTCTTTTTACTTCAGCTACTTCTACAACGTTCCTTTGGTGTCAACTCTACTCTCTGCTTTTTATATTCTTATCTAGACTCACATTCGTGGTCTTGGCTGGCGGACGGGAAGGGCAGCCTATATTTACCTGATTAAGTTTTGATATTTGGGGAACCACCAAATGAGTGGGATTTAATGCTGGCTCCTGTCGTTAAGTGAGATTTGCATTATCGATGAATGATACTTGCATTGTCGAAGCACAAAGCTTTTCATGCTCGCCCTGTGTGCCAACGACAAACAACCTACGTTGGAATGATTAAATATTCGATTTCGCCATAAATGCTGCGATGTAACAAGGTTTCCTGAAGCGATGTAAGTAATTCTTTACTCTATTTGATCTAGCCTCAATATATAAGGGATTTATCAGCCCAAAAGCAGAGTACAATGGTCAACATTTGTTCAGGTTCTTACACCATGCGACCAAACTAATCGGTAACGCCAATATTGCCCAGTTATTTGGGACCTTCAAACATCCATTGCTATATCCACCACCAGCATTCGCTCTTCAAATTTTCAAAAGTAACACCTGTATCGCTATGAACACTCAAGCTCACCTTCAGGCATATTCTAAAATATGTAGATTCTTTGCTACGCCGTAAAACTCGCTATGGAATGCCTGCCGAATTCTATTCCATAGTCATTATAGCCTACAAACATTTAAGACCAACATGTCTTTCTTTCCTCCCTAGTTTTCCTTCTCTCAAGCTGTGTGTAAACTTTATAAATAATAAAAACAAAATCCCTGTTATTGTAGTAAGATAAAGCATACGAGTCTCTTGAGAGATTTGCAGAATTATTTCCTGGGCCAAGGTTTTTTTAGAGAATTAAATTGATTTTTACTTAGAGTAAGCCTTGTTTATGCTTGCGCTGGAAGTCAGAGTCTACGATACTCTAGCCGCCTACGCATTCTTCATCTATTAACTCATAGCATTGGTCGTTTGGAATTGCTTTTATGGGAGTAACAGTGCTATTAACCCTTCTGGCTGTTAAATAAAAAGTTTTTAAGCCACCTCCCAGTACCTAATCTACAGTTTGCGTTCCATAGCTCTATTCGAGAATGAGCTGCTTGCTCTCTCATGTCGCGGATGTCCACAATGTATACCATAGTAGACAACCGTTGCTCTGCAATCGACCACTGTCGCAGAGCAAACTTAGTCCTGTGAAGTACATTCATGGAAATAACAATAAATCCAGTAAGAGCACACTTTCTTTAAGCTTTGTACTTTGCAAGACTTACGCAAAACCTTTTCGATGACATGAACCCTGTGTGCTTCTATACGATCATTGGTACTTTGTTGAGATTACTCAATTCGTTTCCACCTTTTGCAGGAACATCGGTAGAGGTTTAGATTTGATTTGAGTTGCCTTGCCTTGCATATGTGCTTTTTGCACGACAAAAAAGAACTTCCAATTGCATTCAGCTTTTGAAAGAAGTTTTATTAGAATTTTGAGACACGACATTCAGTGAAAATTTGATTTTTCAGAATGGCATTCTTCTAGTCAAACCAAAAAATTCCTCACGTCGAAAGATACCTACGTGTTGGACTGGTCCATCTTAACAAATTTTTACTCTCACTTTGAAAGTGATTTTCAATCGGGGCTACAAAAGTGCAATTTGTTTTGATATACAAAATCTGACAAAATTTCAGTGATACAGAGTTTAATCTGCTTCTTCAAAGTCATTGAGTCGCGTGATCTGGGCGCCCAGAAATGACGAGGAAATGTATCAGAGAATGTATTGCAAGTGGCACCATCCTATCTTTGAGATTAATGTCATTAATTTGAGGCGCAAAAAACTGATGTATTGGGTCTTTGTTTTCAAAGAAAAATCCACAACAAAACGTGGAATACATTTCCTTCTCATTGAATACTTGTGAGTTCTTGTCACTCCAACGTAGAAATTTTACTTGTTTACGCAAGCAATCAACGTGGAAATGGGCCCTGACTCACGATGATTTTGTTGGAAAACTCACCGTTCACTTGTTGAGTGAGGCAATTAAAGAACTGTCTTCGCTGTGTATGACCTGTAAAGTTGAGTTACTGAGCCAGTTGGTACTTGTAGTCATATCGATGCAAATCAGCATAGTGTTTCTGGAAATGTTTAATTCTTGACCACGATGCCGAGTGAATGTTGCCAGACTCTCGGCCATGATATTTTCTGCTGAGCTACTTGTAAGAATACGTGTCGGTGGCCTAACATCGGTAGTCGAACTTCGAATTTTTCGATTAATCTTTGGAACATTTTCATTAGCAAAAATTGGAGGCTATCTATGAATTGCTAATTTATTGTGATTCCAGCGCGTTCTGCCTGATCAGAACTCATACACCCGATTATCCGCAAAATGTGTATGTTCAAAACGAACAATCGTTGTTGTTTTTAGTCTTTTAAAATGAAAAACACCATATTCGACATTTCATTTTTTTTTTTATTGAAAATGCCCACAGAACATCGATTACACCATACCTGAACTTTGGTTTGACAAAAACTTCCATATAAGCTCCTCTAGATACTTCTGGAAGGAAGATGCTTTCATGCAGAGCAAGTCAACCCACTTCTACACAGATGGATCTAAAACCGATAGCGGGGTTGGTGGCGGTGTTTTCTCAGATAAGTTAAATTTAAGCCCCTCCTTCCGTCTTCCAAATTACTGTAGCGTGTTTCAGGCAGAAATTTTTGCGATTAAAGAAGCTCTGTCGTAGCTGAAGAAAAACGTGATATCCGAACTCGCCAAAATTGAAACCACTATACCTATTCTACCGGAAAAGGGTAGCATCGGTATACCAATCGCTACATTCAAATCAATATTAAAGCTGGATACCAATAAAAGAACAAACCTTAGGTGGACTTTGGACCAACATGTCTAGCAACCAAACAGATCTGGCGAAAGCCGGATCTGGAACGCTCAAAGGATCTGATCCTTCTAAATAGAAAACACGTTAGCGCCATTATAGGTGTATGCACTAGACACTGCCGGCTTGCCGCTTTTACAAACGATTTTTGTAGGAGCTGCATGGACGAGGAGGAAGGGGAGACAACCCTCCACCTACTCTGTACATGTCCAGCTCTCTCCTGAAGAAGAAAACTTCACTTAGGATCTTTCTTCTACAATGACTTAAACGATCTAAACAATGTAGATGTTAACAGTCAGTCTTCTATGCTTCATCATAAGCTCAAATTGGTTCCATGAGTAAGGGGCCTAAGTGGGTTGGTCTTTCCAACAGCCAAATCTAAATAATTACTAAAAACATGTTCCTACTTGCCTTCTGATCACGAGCCTTTAGTTAATATTGCGTACTTAAGGTGTATACTCATTGTACAATCTGGCTCCGGAATAAAGGGATTGATTATTGATTAAACAATAAAATCTATTGAAATCGGCCTAGATGTTAATAGTCTGGGTCTATGATTTTCGCTGGTAGCCAAGTTTGAATGACCACATCATTTTATTTTACTCCTGCCAAAGGATTTTGTAACACAGGCCAGTAGGTATCATGCGTCAATTTTTACGCTGTTAGAATATAACCAGAAACTGAGGGACATAGGCAAGTGGTATTACACGAAACAAACGTGTGACCTAAATCGTTGCAGAACAAAAGCCTGCTAAAAATCACCAGAGCACATTTTGGTTCCTATGCCAGTGTCCTTACATGTACATATATACTTACGCGTATCTATAAGTTGTCGCAATCTTTTCAGAGTTGTCATTCATTAAAGCTATATATTCTACCTGATTCATCCTCTTTCCACTTTGCCATTATAAAACATGTCCCTATTCACATTTGGAAAGTCTATCCTTCCCTAAGATTGTGCATTTGAAATGTTAAGGTTTGAGGATCTTCCAATTCTGCAAATGATGAGTGCTCGTAGTTCTATCATACAGCACCTATAGTGAACCAATACTGAGCATGCCTCATCTAACAGTTAAGATGGAAAAGAACACACGAGACTGTAAAGATATCTAGAGCTTCTTAATAAAAGAAGTTCAGCAAAAGAATTGGTCTGTTAGAATCGACGTAGAAAGGACAACTCCCATCCCAGAGTACTTTTCCGATACAATTCAAGGTTAGAGGTTAGAGGGACGAAAGCAACATTGCCATCAAGAGTCATAACGTCGTCATCGTCTCAAAATACAAAGAAAAAGATTAACGTCGTACAGCTATAATCGTGAACACTTATGCCAGATCAGCTGAACTGAGTCTAATACAATTGTCAAAAGGAAAACCGAAATGAAATTCTAAATATCGGTGGGCCCATGCAGCCAAAGAAGACGTGAAGATGACAAATGTTCCAGAGCTCTATGACCAAAGAGAAAGAAGCTTTTCTGGAAAATCGCCATTGTTGCTGGGGATGCAGAAGAATCACTTCTTTGGGTGAAAACATATTTTTGACATATGTTTTGATTCTTAATCGGTGTCAAGCCACTCCTCACATAATCATCCCACAATCCTACAATCCTATGCAAAAATGGATCCCTTTCATTTCGAGCAAGCAGAGAAGAGCGAAATACCGTGTTTTTGCAACATTTTCACTTTACCAATTGCGTTCAAACCCCAAGTAACTGTTAAATACTGGATTCCTGTTCCGAAATATGTTTAAAAGTGTGATGCCCATTGTATTCGACCAGAAACTTTATGGTGACCACGAGAATCATTTTCAAAACTTTCATATCCTCAACGAAATTTATCAAACCAATGCCCAGTTATTCTTTCATTAGTTGTTCGTTTTTCAAACGCCGCCGGTTTGATGTTTCTCCTTTTTTCCGCTGGATTGTGTCTAAGTTTAATTAGACTCGTAAAAAAAATATTACTCGTATTTGACTCTTATTTATTATTTTAAGTTGGCTGGTCACAAAAACGTTGACAATGACCAATGTGCACAATGAAATATGGGTTTTGTAGATTGTGTTTCTCACTCGTTTTCTTCGTTATTACTGCACAGTCAAGGTGGGTTCGCGATACACCAACACTTTAGAGATTAATAAAAACTCTGGACAAGGCGACGGAGTTTCTTGCGGCTGCTTAATATTGTACTTGAGGCAAAAAATGACGATATTATTATGAAAGCACATGAACATCGGACGATATGCAGGATTGCTGTTCAAAAATGTAATAGTTTGGCCAAAACTCTACGATTGGTAGTTATAACCTCAAGGTGCTTGAGAATTTTTACTAGTTCACCTCTCAAATAAATTTGAGCATTGAAATCAGCATAAAAGTGAACAATTTAACTTGTCAACTGTTTTTTGGGGTTTAAGCAGGCAAGACCTAAACCCGACAACTATTCAAAATAATTACTCTCATTCTACTTATCTAGATGGAATTTTAAACCTGAGTTAATGCCTTCTTCCAACCTTCACTGCTTTGAGCGCGCTGTTTTCAGTTTGTTAGGTTGATTGTTTCTAGAAACTTATATTATAGCTTATTGGCTCTAAAAGCTCAGCAATAATATAACCCAATAACTTTCTTGGGACTGAAACTATCTAACGGCAACCTACGCCAATAATCATATTTTAACTGTAATCGGTAATCACGTGTTGCTTCTTGTCTTCAGTGATCATCACTCCGATTTCGGGCACAAGCGGCGACAGCACGGCGATCACTTCTCACACCCCATTTGAGCACGGTTTCCGCACTAAAAAAAAACCCTGTATAACCCTAACTTGCGGGTAGGATAAGGTACAATCATACTAACTTAGTAACAACCGATTAAGGAGAGAGGGTTAATAACCCTTCTTTAAGCTACCAAAATTCGCCACAGAATCTGTACGATCAAATCAACCATCAGTTATTGAGTGACAACATCCGATGCAGTGCTATGCACACGTGTTCCTGGCATAAAACCGAAGAGTCCCCATCGCAGCTAAGCCACTTTTACATCGCACCGTATTGTCAGAGATAAAATACCGGGATATCAACCCAAGCTTGAACTTACGCTTTGGCTTCGATGAGAAAATGTTTTAGTACATGTCATAGTACATTTCATAAGGATGATGAGCCCTAAAATCAGATGAGTAGCTATCGCTCATGCACTGTTGCCCATTCGTTCGAGGCTGAAGCATTGCAATCAGCATTTTTGACTATCCCATTTTGGTAAAGCCATTCAGAAAGGTAGGTAAGATATTTTATGAGACCTTAGTCATTCTAGTCCTTCTCTACACCGTAGGGTTTGATACTAAAAGAAAAGATTAAACCAAATCTAGCATTGCAAATATTTTCTCCTACTGGGTTTGGTATTCCACACAATATCCCTTGCAGTGTTCCTATTTTAAGCGAACTTGATTGGGAAAGTCAAAAGTTTACCAAATAGGAGACGTGGTACACAAAACCATGTCTAGTGTGATTGTGTGGAATTAAGGTGGATACTGTTGCTCCATAAAGGTCGTAATCTCACCGACACCTTTGTAAATACATTTCGTATCACATACCTTTTTTTTCTGTTGGACCTCAGAGAAAGAACTAGTACACGGTACTACTTATTAGTTAATTTTAATGGAATTTCTCAGTCTTTCGAAGAAAAATGGTTACGCTTCAGTACCAGCATCCATCACGTCAACGTCGAGTACTTGCAGCCTGATGCGAGCGCAAGCCGGAAATCACAGAGGCAGTGCTCCGCAGTGTCATCATTACTTTCACAGCAAGCGTTGTAGGATGTTGTGTCACTTATGTCCAGCATATTTAAGTGCTTAGCAAAAGTGTAGTGTCCCGTCACAACGCCAGTAGGGAGTCTGCATGGACAGCCGAAAAGACGCTGACTTCTTAGAGGTGTCTTGAGGCATACGTTTGGTCTGCCAGCAACCTGAAGAGTCATGCAATCTGCATGCTCATGTGAAACCCAACTACTAATGGATCGTACTACCAACGCGTCACCTTTTGTCCGTCCAATATGTCGAAAATTTTTCAAAAAGATCTCGGCCTATACCCGTATAAGATGCAGCTGATGCAGGAACAAAAGCCAAGAAAACATGGCTTACGAAGGAAGTTTGGGATTTGGCTCTTGAACATTCTCATTGGAAGAAGGAAGCTTACCGTTTCTGGTATGAGGCAAAGCCTAAAGAGATTCATGAGACTCAACTACACCCGCAAAAGTGCACTTTTTGGTGTGGTCTTTACCGCATAATCATCCCTATTTTTTCAAAAAAAAAAATGTGGGCAGAGCTAGCGTTACCGTCAATGGTCAACGTTTCCACACAATTATCAAAAAAAGATGTTGGTTATTTCGCTCCATCCATCATTTAATGGGGAGACTTGTAACTGGAAGCTGGTTATCGCTGTTTTCTAGTCAACTACTCATCGCTTGATTTTAGACAACTGGAAAAATTAACGTCTTTCGAGCACGGTTGGGATCCGAAGACCGAATCTTCCGATTTGGAAGTTGACCACGGTTGCATCAAGATAGCACTACGCACAATGCGATTTGTCGCTACTCAATTACTTCTTGTAGGGCTATGTAAAGTCTTTTTTATTTGCTGATAATAAACTATTCAGGCCTTGGATTTCTGATTTAAATTCAATTTATACCGTTAATGATTAAAAAAAAGTTCTAAATCTGTGAAAAAGAAACACCATTTACTTGCATACGCTGCTGTCATTGATATCATTGGCAAAGCACAGCGAGCTACCTATTATAGTTGAAACAGAATCGTCAAAAATGGTTTCATCTGTGAATTAGAGCGAAACCAAGTACGAGTATATGTTGTCAAGAAGAAATATGACTGAATTCAATTCAAACGTCGACAAATTGAAGAGAAAGTCACAAGACTCGGTTCCGGTATTGATTCTGATAATAAAACCTCATTAGAAATCAAGCGAAGAGCTACGCTTGTTAATGGCTATTTCTTTGGTCTTAAATGCAACCGAGTATTAAGTCCACATGGAGAACCGCGAGGAGGGGGGTTTATATAAGACCCCCATCGTATTGTTCTGTTGTATGGCACAGAAATACAGTCATTTGCGAGGGTGGATCCAGGATCCGCAGGATTCTTCGAGTGATTTTTGGTTCCGTGTTTTTCAAAAGCATTTGGAGTAGGAGGTACGCATTAGTTCCGTAAGATGGCTGGAACACGTAGAGCGAATAAATAAACGATCGTCTTCGATTCCTACCCGGACGGACAATGCAGTAGAAGAAGTTGTCTTAGGCGCCATTCACAAAGGGTGGGGACCTCATCTTGGAGAGTTTCATAAATTGAGACCCAGGTCCACCTCTAGCGGGATCTAAGTAAGGTAAATGACCTTAAACTTAAGTGTTAGTTTGATTCATTTTCGGAAACAGCGATGGACTTCATATATTTCATAACTCGTAGCAAACCTCTAAAATCAAATCTGCTTAAATCGAAGGTGATAAAAAAAAAAAACAACAATGGTGTCTCTCAAAGTCGAAATTCTGGAACCGTAATCTTACGTGGGCTGTCAATTTAATAATACAATATTATATCCGGAATATGTTAGAGGCATATTATTACTAGCGGATATTGCATTACAATACACTAAAACCCCTGCACTTTAGCACTTTGAGAATAAGAGAAAGAAAAATCAACCCTGGTAACACTGCTGTGGATATAAAACCCCTTAACAACTGTCAAAAACTTGTCCCAAAGCAGAGATGTAAAAAAGAAAAACGAACAGAAATAACATTTTTTTTCTTCCTGTTTCTCTAATTGGAAAATGGAACACACGTCTGCTGAGCAAAAGATTGATTTTTCTTGTGCTACACGAATTTTTCTCGCTCTGGGTTCAAGTTTAGTTGTTTGTGGTGCGTGAAGTGTTGGATGGAAAAAAGCTAAAAAAGAAAAAAAAATAATAATAAATTCTCAAATCGACCCAGAAAAACTGCAATCTATTACAAATTACAACAGATTCACACTTGAAAAATCCAATTTGAATTAATCCTCCCAACCAACGCACACGGTAGTGTTTTGCAAAAACGCAGAAACCAACAACAGTAGCAGTAGCCCCGAATTCTGGAAAATGTTGTGATAAATCGAGAAAAGTGATTGTGCGCTGCTACAATATACAGTACGTCACCACGTAAGAAGAAAATTCCTTCAGCATTTAAATGGCAACGAGAATAATTTTTCCTGTTTCCTGTGCTCTGTGAAGACAAAAAAAAAACCATAAAATTCAATACTCGCCAAAGAAAAGAACAACAAAAAAAAAAAGAAGCAAAACCAACAAAAATTCAAAAACAAAATGTTCAAATGATTGCGCGAACGAATTTTCTGAAGAATAATTTTGTTTAGCCGAAAAGTTAAAGCTGAAGCCGAAGAAAATTCAAAGAAAATCCTAGGTAAAGAGAGGAGTTAAAAAAAAAAATAATAAAAAATTCTCATAACTGAAAATTAAAATCAGAAAGAAAAAAATCAAAAGAAAAGTGGAACGTATCCTCCCCCTTGCGAAAATTTCCACCATTCTTATCACACATTTAACCATCCCCCCAATTTGAAGCACCATCGTATGAAAAGCGCGTGTGTATGTGCCCTGTATGTGTGCTTATCCCTAATTAGACAAGAAAAGTATAAAAAAAAAAAAAAACCCCAACCTCTCCGAAAGCCCCTCTCATGAGTGTGTAAATCTTTTTTTATTTTTTGTATTTTCTAATTTTTTTTTTTTTCTAATTTGTTGTTTTCATTTTCTGTTGTTATTTTGTATCTGTACTGCTGCTGCTGCTGCTGCTGGCGTTGGCTGACTATCGTATGTTCATACGTTCCTTCGTCATCGTCATCATTGTGGTTGTCGTTACCGTTTGTCATTTGTCGTTGGATGTGCGGTGCTCCTATGCTGGCCTGTGCGGATGACTGAATGTGGCTACTAAATGCTCGGTTGGTGCTGTCGTTTGTTGGGTTCGATTCTATATTTAGGGCAGAAATCGTTGAAATGAAAAAGAGTTCACCAAGTGACATTGCCAAAATGGATTCACTTAAAATTCCAAAAGGTACGTGTCCATTGAATATCGATGATGCACACAGCAATCAGCAATGTAAGCTACTTAATTTTAAATTTTAAAGGAGGCTCCAGTAAACCACAGCCTGGTGGCAGTGTACCAATAGCAGTGCTATTCAAACCTGGCGAAGATAGTCTCGAGGATATATTTCAATCGTTTCACAACAGCGCCAGTGGTGGTGGTGGCGGTGTTGGTGGCGGTGGCGGTGGTGGTGGTGGCGGAGGCGGTGGGGATTCCCTATCCAGCAGCCCCCAACAACAGAATGTAAGTTGAATCAAATAGAAAATTTGCAAAGTGCAAATCATCACCAGAGCTGACTCGGTTTTAATTTGAATCTCTCTTTCATATCACATCTCTTCGTTATGTGTCCACATCGCACACCAATAGCCAGATGAAGTGAATACAAGAAACAATTTCCTGCAGGGAAACTTTTTCAATCGCAAGAGGTACTTTTTATTTCTATTTGTATCAACAAAAATTATTTATTTATTTTTTGTTTTTTTTTTTTGTTTTTTTTTTCTGTGTGACATGCATCGTTGTTGTGGTTGTTGTTGCTGTTGTTGTTGTTGTTGCGGGGGAGAATTATATAGTGGAGCTGAGGGGCGCATGTCACATGTGTCAAAGTGTGGAGACGAACATGCAAAAGGAAAAAAAAAAATGTGAAAAAGCGTAAGAAATCCAATCCAATTGGATGAACAACTCTTTTTGGTTGGTTTTTGCTCTCACTCTCTCTTGAAATCAAACAAAATATGAATATATCTCCATGCAAATCGAATACAGAATGAATTTGTGTAAGAGAAAGGGGATAAATACACCAGTACCAGAGCACCAGCACCATTAACATCATATCGGGTGGGAGGAGGTAAAGCAAAAGAGCATAGTACCTACATACTTCCGGGTGGTTTATACTTGCGCCTACCACTGCCATCTTCAATAGGGAGTAGAAGAAAAAATAAAAGAAATCAGAAACTTCCATCGTGTCTACTTTAAATGTACAAGTATGTTTGAAGGTGCTTCTTTTCAACATCGACCACCCGTCCATACTACATCCAAGATCCATTGCATCGCATCGTCTGGGTTTATGTTTTTACAACGACAATACTCACTTGATGTAATTGCATGTTTGCACTTCATGGCGATGCATTTCTGTGTTCTTTTTTTCTCCTTGGTGGCAAAGAATTTTGCAACAGTAGCAGTAGATAGCAGTAGTGGATATAAATCTGCATCTCCATCTGAATATGCATCTTTTTGTCAAAGGAGGATACTTGATGAAAGATTTATTTTGCTTTTAGAGATGTAGTGATGCGATGCCCTTAATGGGAGAAAACTCGATATTTGATCACAAAATCTCAATGTCATCCAAGAATGGTACCGAGGTATGGTTTAACGCCCCCGAAAAGAAAAGAAAAGGAAAACAAAATTTTGTTATCGTCATTCTATTCCAAACTAATGTTGGCGACCTAATCAAAGACATTTGTCTTCATACAATCGGAAATTGTTCATATCAAGGTTTGCTGCTTGCTTAATGTTTGTGACCGCAAATGTTAAGAAGAAGAAAAGAAAAACTATATTATGAGCAAATGATACATTTACAACATAATTCAAGGCCAAAGATTGGTGGTAGTGGGGTTTTCATTGATGATATCATTCTCTTGTATGTTTTACAAAACTGCGGTTGGCGCAGTTATCGCGTGTTAAGTGTGGGAAATTATATTTTCTTATTACAAAGTAAGACGTTTTACTGCAAAGTTTATTGAGAGCTTGTTTTATGCTTGAAATATTTCAACGACATTCATCATACGATTAAATATGATTTATCTCCATGACTGGATGAGCTTTCCTTGGAATGAGAGATAAAATTTCTACCAAGCTTTGTAGTGGACTCACAGATACATCTCCGTGGCACCTTTTAGTTGTTTCGTAATGTTTTGTATTAATCGCGATTCTCAAAAATATTACTACTGGACGATTATCAACTATTTTAGCTCTTGGAATATGGAATATTCCTTTATCTTGTACCTTTACCTTTTGGCTATGGGTCAATTCAGTGAATACCTCTGTTATTAGTCAGAAAATATTTTGTTTGAATATTGATTCTTACATAATTTTCTTTACTTTACTTTGATGATGGCAGCTGACAGAACCAACATACTCCCTAAGCCTGTGCGATCCAGTTACACACGCCGAATTAAATCAGATCCCACCCAACGGGGTGGATTCTAATATCATATTGGCTAGAGCGCTGATGTCCTGGTTGTGCAGTTGGTATAATTGTTTGTTGTACTGCCTCCCTCACACTTCGTCAAAGCTCACTGGATCGAAAACCATATGGAGAATCTTCCTCAAATCAGCTAAGAGAGCTTTAATTGGCTTTAGGGACTGTCAATGTCTTATAACGGGAGCAAAATGATATGGGTCTTGTATATTTTGTTTTTCATTGTTCGATGAAGGGATTTGCCAACAGAATTGCTTTTTTACGGCATAGAAATACCGCTGAGATAGTTCACTACTGGGCCTAAGTGTATAAATCTCTTCACCAGTTCAAAACTGTAGTTTCCCATGGTTATATTCTGCCTAAAATGTGTTGTTTTACTTTTTTGATGATAGCCTATACTACTCTACCGTTCAAAAGTTTAGGATCAATCAGAAATCTGAGCTGAAATGGTCTTAATCCTACGAAATCTGTCTTAATATCATTCTTTTTATACTATGCTGTTAGTGTTTGACTATATAGTAACTAATTCGAAATTAGATTTTTACAAGAGCAGAGAACAAAAAGAAGTTATAAACCTTTTTTTATGAGACAATGGATTTACTTAGTTATTTCTCTTATAGTATTCATCTTGGAATTACCCTCTACCCCAAACTTTCGCTTTATCTTAAAATAACGGGCCAGAAATATGTGAGTGAATATTTATTTGAGTGAGAGGGAGAAAAATAAAATAGAAGAAGGCATTATTTACGTGGTATCACTGGTTGCGAAATGAGGTCAAGCTGAATTAACATTATTTTTGATTTAAAAATGGCACCAAAAAAGAGATTTCTACAGAAATTCGATGATCAATTATTACATTGAACAAAGAAAATATTTCCCTCAGGGAAATTTCAAGAAAATTAAAAATTTCGTACAATAGGGCTTATTCTACGGTTAAATGTTTCAAAGAATTGGGTCCCATTCATGACAAGAAGCGCTCGTATAGACCACAACAAATTCAAAGAATTTAAATATTAGAGTTATGTCAAAGAGAGTCTTATGTACCGATGAACCCCAATTTCAAGTTTTTGGATCAAATAGACGAGTTTTTTGTCCCACCAAGAGAAGATGGCTCCACAATATATGGTTTCAACTGTGAAGCATGTAGGCGGTTCGGTTATATGGTCTGGGGATCGTTCTCTTATGAAGGAGTTAGGGATTTGGTAAACATCGATGGCACATTAAAAAAAGAGGAATACAAAAACATTTTGAATAAGGATAACTTTTGACTCCAACAAGATAACGACCCCAAAAACTCCTCAAAATTTTGTAGGGAGTACGTTAAATCACAAGAGCAACGAAAAATTGTTCAAAATATGGTCTGGATAGCTCAATCCCCAGACCTTAACCCAATAGAACTTCTATGGAATGAACTCGATAGATAGGTAAGTTCCAGAAAGCCATGTGAAACCTTAAACAAATTAATTGAAAGAATGTCTAGAATTTGAAGAAAATAAGTTGAAATAGAATATTACCATTAAAAAAGAAAGTAGTACAATTTTTAGTAATTTCCTGCTTTCTTCTAATAAACAAAATTAGCCCCTAAACTTATAAAAAAGAATTTTTAAAATATCTCTACTCGTATAAAAGTGATTTTGATTCAAATTGTCAAATATTCTTTGACCACAAACTTTTGAGCGATAATGTACATATATTGTTTTGCTTTCATTGCCTAATTCATTTTTGCTTCAATGTTCACAAATGCCCTATTGATGGTAAGTTAAATTCTGCAGATTATGTCAATGTCTTCTGCATATGCGAGAAGTTGTACAGATTTTTGAAGTATTAGGTTGTGAGTTGCACACAATTTTTTCAAGGCGAAAAGTTAAGGAAGTCACATGATTGCGTAACAACCTGTCTAAGAAGTTTTTTTTTGACATTGGAAAACTTTGTAATGTTTATGCCAGCTTTGGTAGAAGAATAGAAATTCTCCATTGACATCCTGCACGATTAATAAAATTTAGAGGGGATGTAGTTCGTCCCTGTGGACTTTATCATAAGCAACCTTGGAATCGATGTAGAAGTAGTGGGTGCCGATTTGGTATACTTCGGTCTTCTTTAACATTTCTCCTGAATGAATATTTGGTACACGGTGGCTTATATAAATCCGCATAGATGTGAACCAATCAGGTTGTTGACGATTAAGTCGTTAACATAATGCGGCAACTAAGATCTTATATGCGACATTTAGTAAGTGCCCTGTAATTGGCGTAGTTTAGGGGATATCCATTCTTAAAAACAAGACCCGCAATTTTACTTATCAAGCGTGGTTTCCTTCGACCAAATTTTACAGATGAGTTGGTGCACATTGTAGATTTATTAAATTTGAGAGTGTATAGTGTTATTCAGATTTTGCTTTGATTATGGTAGTCTTGCGGTCTGGATGGAATGATGCGTCCTGCCTGTTAGTGGTATGTTCTTTGTCTTCGCCGTTGCATTATTTGCAGAAGTGATTCTTCCAAATTCTTAGCACCGATTATGTCTGTACTACAATGTTTCTTTGGTCATCCAGATCTCATTTTGTTGGCCTGATACATTCCTTCTAACTTCTGGTAAAATTTTCAAACCTCATGCAGTATTGCACATTACTTCTGTTACTTGGATACGAGTGCCACTGAGTTCAATTTCGGACGCGGTGTTATGCAGATTGTGCATGCCCATGGTAATACCAAAGGTGCTCTCTCTTCTATTCCGTCTTTTAAGTCACCAAGTACGATTTGTACATCATATTTGGGTCACCGCTCATAGTGTCTTTCTGGCAGTAGTTCTTTCTCCTTTTGAATAATATATCCCAAATACGAACTGTCACTAAGGGCTCGCATATATTCGTGTGTTTAAAACACTTTCAATGACAAATCCGTATCAGAATATGTGCTCCCGATTTCTTTTATGGCTGTTATATCAGCCTTATAGGCGTTACAGTATCCCTACTAGATGTTTGCGAGTCCCTTTTCTGTTCAGAACGATCACATTCCCAGCACACACTCGTACGTCATTCCTCTTGTCATGATTGCATGGGTCATCAACAATTAATTCAATCAATCCAAGTCTGTTGTCATCTTCATCATATAAATACTCTCTTTTGCATTTGTTAGTGAGGGTCAAAACGACGTAGGCTTTGTGGATTAATATTGGCCTTTACTCTTTACGATATGTCTTTTTTCCTTTTTTTTTTCGAAGTACTCCTTGTTATAACTTCTGAAACGCATACTACAGCCGATCAGAATATGAATCAACCTCTTGTATATTTTCATTAACAGTTACTACCAGAGACGGACTTGAGCACCGTTTTGTCACCGCAAAATTAAAGACAAGCAAGTCTTTGATGAGAAAATCAGGGCGCGTTTAAGATGCACCAACCGTAGTCAATACTTCTTTCAAGGAAGAAACTTAAATCTAAAATTGCACCATTGTTCGCAAAAACGAGCTCAAGCTTTGTTCTGGTCTATATTTGGATTTCGAAATTTTTTTACGGGAAGATTGTATTAAAAAATATTCATCTATTGACGTCACTATTGTTGTTAAACTTACGAACAATAGTCCGCCATATTCAAAGATATGAATGTTTGCTATCGAACTCATTATTTACTTACTTATCTTTGAGTTAACTCCGCCTTTCATCCTTCACTGTCCCGGGTACCATGGCTTTCACTTAACTAGACCGACTTAACAGGCCTCTACGATTGCCTGCTCATTCAACCATAGGTCCAGCCTCCATTTTCTTCGTGAACCAGGTAGGGTCAAAATATCATTCATGCGGCGGAGCCAGGTGCAGTCGGCTGACTTTTATTTTCCGGGCCATATCCACATCTTTATATAGCTCGTAGAATTCATGATTATATCTTCTCCATTTATCCTTCCCCATAGATCAAATATTCGATATAAAATTTTACATTCGAAGGATCGCAGGATATGTCCCACTGTCTTACTCACCGCCCGACATGTAGCTCCATAGTGCAAAACAGCTACGGTCAATGTTTTTTAGTGCATAATTTTGACACTTCACGTTATGAAGTTAAACTTTTGCAGGATTACCAACTGTAATCAATCAATCTTCAATCTCCACCAGAGGGTATTTTGTTGGATCTATATATTACTACTATTGATTATCACATTGCGCTCTAGAAGGAGTTCGACGGATGGGTTTTCGTTGACAGGATAATTTCGTCCTCTCCTATTCATCGCAAGACCATATTGCTCTTCTTTAATCGTCATAGAAACTTTAATAAAGGGTCTTTCATTAAGCGCTTCCTATCTTCAAATTTAAATAGAACAAATTGTGAGTGAGATATTATCGACATTTTTTATTTGTTTGAAAGGCCTATCGATGCCTTTATGTATGGAATATAACATCGTCCAATTTTCCACGACTCTGGCGCATAAATTAGGCTGAATTTGACCGATGACATGGGTTATGTTGGTATTCATCGACCTATAGCACTTGCCGTTGACGGTGATGGGCTGGCCAACGTCGTTCTCAAAGAATATGGACCGATGACACCGCCAGCCCAAAATCCACACCAAACAGTGACTTTTTCGGGATGCATTGGACGCTCTTGGATCTCATGTTGATTGGTATCGTCCCAAATTCGACAATTTTGTTTGTTGACGTACTCATTCATCCAGAAATGGGCCTCATCGCTGAAGATGATTTTTCGATGAATTTTAGGGTCAGTTCCCAACTGCTCCAGAGACAATTCAGGGAACACACGTCGTTGTCTATAGTCGTTTACCTTCAGTTCCTGGGTCAGTTGAATTTTGTACGGGTGCAGGTCAAGACGCAAAATTCGTCAAGTTGTGGTATGCGAAAGGCAGAGTTCTTGTGAGCGACGCGAAATTGACTGTCTCGGATTCGCCTGCACACTCTCACGGACAGCAGCGATGTTTTCGGCAGATCTTGCGTTTCGTCGACGTACGGGTGTTGGTTTCTCGTTTACTGAACCAGTGGAATAGTCCTCACGGTAGGGCGATTATGACGATCGTAAAATGGGCGAAGCGTGCGGAACATTGCCCAAACAGAACACCCGTTTTGATAAAACAATTTTATCATTTGCACGTATTGTTGAACGCTATGCCCGTCCATGGTGATTTGGCAAAACAATATGGCCGCTATCAACTGTCAAAATTCGGAAGACCCTGTACATATTCCCCTTTACAAAACTTCGTCTCCAGCTTTGATAAGCATGGACCATAAACAGCAGCTGCAGCGCTGAAGATGATTTTTCTTAAAAACGCTGCTGTTTATCTTAAAAACGTGCTACAAGTAGCTAAAGTTACTGCCATATGCATCTTTAAATCAATTAACACGTCGTAATCATCGATTTGGACTATTTAGGGTTTTTTTTTCCATTTTTCATGCCGCATTGAGAAATGTTCTTAGCTTCAGATCTAGATCTTACGCAACTCAGTAGGTAGAATCTTGTATAGCAAACGGGCTCCTGACTTTGGGTTCTGTCTAAACGAATTAGTTCTTCCGGCTTGGCAGCGAAATGTTGGTATTCATCGCTATCCCCTATACCGTCTAAAAGAGCGAGTTTGTAGAGTTTTGAGATAAGTCATTAAGTAAAATTATTTGCAATATCTTGCAATAGTTCTTTGATGTAATACATCTTCACAGTCTACCTTTGCTGCTAACTCATTTTGAGTATCCGCACTCTTACCTTAGATGCGAAAGCATAATAGCCCGAATCATGGTATCATTTGCAACCATATCAGTTTGGATTACGTAACCTTTTTGGTCCTAGGTTTTCATTTATCTTGTCAAAGATTCGCGTTCTTTCTTACTTTCGAGTCAAATTGTTTTAGAAATTGTTAATGTCTTGCTTAGGAAATCGCTAGTAGATTTTGTCAAAAACGTCGTATCAAATGCTAGAGTTATAGATGACATACATTCGCCTATGTATTTAAAGCTCAAAACTTGTTAAGCTTGCCGCAAATGACAAGTTTGTATTTAAGTAAAAACCGTTTTTCTTCTCAATAGCAACCGCCAAATTTGTAATCTTTTCTGCTAGGTTATCTCATCGCATTTCCTGAATGATTATAATGATTAACTTCAGTAATTGTTCGGCTGCATGTGTCCTGCCAAGGGTTCTAGAATTGCAGGTGATGATTTGAAGGTCATTCTTTTAATTTTATAAGATCTTTAATACAAGGTGGCACAAAATTAATCATCCAATTTGAATTACTTTTTTGAATTACTTTTTTACTAAATAAAACAAAATGATTTTGAGTGATGGAAATCTTTATTTGGACCTTTACAATTGTTTCTGTTAAGTGGAAAAGATGATTTCCACCAAATGGCTGCCGCCAGTCTTGATACACATTTGTGCCCGTTTTATCGCATTCCTGTCGAATATTCTACTTAAGGGCTGCGATTGTTTGAGGCTTGTTGGTATAAACCCGCGACTTCAAGTAGCCCCAGAGAAAGAAGTCTGGGATGGTTAAATCGGGCGATCTTACTGGCCGAATCGCCAAAACGGCAGATTACGCTACCAGGAAACGCTTCCTTCACAATATCCATTGGGGATCGTGCTGTGTGTGCGGTTGCACCGTCTTGTTGAAACCACATATTCACCAAGCCCCGCTCATCCAATTCCGGCAGTAAGAAGTTGTTTATGATGGTCCAGTATAGCGCTCATTTGCTTGTCTGTTTGTATACTTCAGCTGTCAAGTTCACAAATGTCAAAAATGATTGACGTACGACGCCATTTGCAAAAATTATATCATCTTCCGATAGGGTGATTAATTTTGCGCCACCTTGTAGTATCCGTCCTTTCTAAAGTCTATCTTTGTTGCTAAACACAAAGGTTCCTTTTTTACTACGCCACCAAAATTCCTTTATGACTATGACTATAATGTCTGCCTCATAATAGTCTAAGGCATTCACTAGTTTTTTTTTTTGGCTACGTGTGGGTTGTCAAAGGTACTTACATTTCACGTGATGATCCTAAGACCGTACTTGTTTCGTTCTGCATGGCCTTAAACAGTGTCCCTAATGTGTATGACCCCCTTCATTAAACTTATTGCACAGAAAGTGCCGAATATAACGGTTCTTATAGATCTTTGTTCTGTGTTTTTTAGGTCACTTGAGACGATCACAAAATACAATAATTCCCTTAAACTGAAACTGAATCCATTGCCATTGATACCATATAGGAAACTATTTTTCTGCCACTTGAAGTAAATACTTGGTGGAAACATTCTCTCATTGCATAATAATCTATAATTTTTGCCTTTACGAGTACTTTGGCTTTTTGACCATGGGATACTAGTTCTTCGATCACGTTGCTCTATATTTCATTGAAGGAATCATGTAAGTCGTTCGCTACGAAGTTGGAAATTATATGGATTTGCTTTCACTTAAACAATACACTTACGCAGTTCGCTCTAAAATTCGCAAACATTTAAAACGTATTTCACTAACTCCAGGGTCAAGTGCGAACAATTTTCCTTTGTTGAACAACGCGGTTACTATTTTTTGTTAATTTGCAATCAATTTAAGTCTTGAACTTTGTTTAGCTTACCTAAATGTTATACAACGAACATGTTTGTTCCTTGATACTTTATCATAGTTCTTATTGGAAATGCACGTTTAAATTGATTAGTATCTACTCCGGTCAGATACTAGAGACATAAAAAATAACCGATCCGTGTGAATTCTCCTAACGGCAACAACAGCAATAACAAATCTTACGAAATGTTTTTAAATTTATTTTTATTTTTACATTATTTTACATTGTATTATATTGAGTATACACGATTACATATGTAGTTAACCCGAATCCGCCCGTCGGAGAGTGTTTTATTTGAGTGTTAAATTTTAAACTAAAAAAAAACTTTTGTTTTTATAATTTTCTAAACAAATAACATTTTTAATGATTTTTTTTCTTATTTGTTTATTAAAAGTCAGTGTGAGAGAAAAAAATTTAAAGTGTGACCAACAGAAAGAGAAAAATCTGTTTCATTTAATATTTCACCATGCTGCGTGGTGGGGTGTTTGTGTTTGCGTTACCTACTTAATTGTTACGCTGGGCAGTCGTACTTCAGTTAAAGTAAGTTCATATTTGTTGCTTCATGTACTAGCCTATGAAATGACGTTTACGTTTATTTATTCGGTAGTATGGCTTAATTTATAAAAATTGGTATAAAAATAAAAATAATAAAACAATTACATATTTGTTGCGCGAATAAAGTAAATTTTAAAGTGGTCATAATTTCACCACTTACTCGTAATTGGTGTTGTCTATGATATGTGTTGTGCTTCTATTGTTACATGTGAACAATCATCGGTTATTGTTATATATTTTATTGTTTCCACAACAAGCTCGTTACACGAAAATGCTGCGATTTATAGAATTCTTCAGTGACAATAACAATTAAATACTAATTGACTAACCATCACAATTCACCAAAAACCACTATCTACTACTCCAACTACAACAGAAAACCACCTCAAATAATGGATAATGTACTTGTTATTTCAACACTATCGACCGAATTTCACTATGGACAAAAAGTGTGTACTTTATTGTTAATTGCGAATAAAAGAACCAAAACAGAAAAAAAAAATTTTATCATAAATTAAAAACATAGTACTTAACTAACTGCGATAACGCCCAGTGTAACATCTATGTAATGCTGTACTCTTCTTTTCTATCTTACGATCTAACTTTAAGTTTTTATTTTATTCTTTTTTCTAATTTTTAAAAGCAAACCTTTTTTTGGAACAACACACTATTAAAATTAACACAAAAACTTACTGAAATGAATTTTAAAATATTTTATTTTTGTCTTGTAAATTAAAATTTAACAAAAAAGAAAATAGAATTTCAATGAAAATAAAAAAAAAGAAATTATTTTTATTCTCAAGACCTCCACCGTTGCATATTTGTGACGCTGGGCGGAAGCGGGTTATTGAATGGAAATTTCCAAAAATTAAAGTAATTAAAAACAATTGTCGACAATTAATTAAAAAAGCGGTGGGAAGAGGTGAAAATATGTTTGGATGTAGTTTAATTTTTTTTTTTTTTTTTTTAACAATACAGAGATTTTTTTTCTTTATATTTGTAGCAGGTTTGGTTTTATCTAAGAATCATAGTCCAACGCTCCAATCTTTTCATGAATAGTTTTTGTAAAATTCGTTAGTACTCGTATTAAACGTTGTTTTATTTCGGACTTCGCTTATCTAAATTATGTAAACGTTTCTCCCTTTCGTTAGTTAATTGGTTTAACTTAGGTCTTCTTGAAACTGCAAGGATCACAAAATAAGAGATTACTTGGGGTATTGAGAATCGTTCAACACTTACTCATGTGACATGTGATGAAATACAGTGACTTAACTAATTGACCGATTTTTTTCGAATCTTCCATTAAACTGCATTTCTAATAAAAAGGACAAGAAATTGATTTAAAAAATTATCTTTATTCGTTAGTATTCCAGACATCTTTTCTAATAAAAAATAATTTTTATATTTAAATAAAAAATCATATCAATTTGTTGACTCTTCTAAGTAGTACTTCGTTTAGCCTTCTTTTGTTTTTATAATAACATTTATCCGTCACAGCATACTTTAGGCTAGGTTATAGCATACTTAGTCCTGTCATAAGTTCTATTACAAATATAAAACGCTATGAAAATGAAAACCAGTAAACATATTGGGGCAAAATTATAGTCACCTTGTAGGTAGGTTAGTTTAGTACGCACTAACTAACATCACGTTAACTTTAAAATCAACTCCTAGCTTCGTATTTAATTATAAACACTTTTTAACCTACCTACAACTAGTATTGACTTTAGAACGTACCCCCGATGAGTTTTAGTCAAACAAACTTAAAAATTTACAGTTTGGGATATCAAACACAGTTTAAGGGGTACACTTTTACAAAATTGAAATGAATTTGACAGTAATGTCAAAGGAAATAGACAACAAGTTTTTCAAATTTTGAATTTGGATAGCAGTTTAATAATAATGAAAGCAGAAAAGGTATTTAATTAAAAAGAAGTGAATTTTCTTTTCTCACAATATTTGTTTTTTTCTTTAGACTTCGAAATATCGAAATCTGTAAACAAATTTTCTTAAGACGTTTCACTGAAATGATATTTCAAAGTCCATACTAAAAGATAAAATGGACTTTATTTACTATTAAGTTTAGCGCGAGATTATAACGATAAAGTGGGTTTTATCTCGACTATAATTATCAAAACACTAACATTGACTTTGTTACGTACTAAAATGACTTTAAAGTGGTCTTTATCTGACTATAATTTTGAGCCATTGTATTCAAAATTTTTTCATTTATTAGACCACAATATTGATTATTAAAAAAAATTGGATTCACTCGAAATGACTGCCTTTGCTTTAACACAAGCTCCCAAACGGTGTAGCCATTGGGCTATAGCGGCACGTACGATTTCCATGGAGATCATGGAAGCTGCTCTGGTTAATGCTGTTTTAAGGCTTTCCAAATTTCTGTGGGAAGTCTTGTATGCCATATTCTCTAATTCTGACCACAAACCATAATCCAGTGGATTCAGATCTGGACTCCCCGACGGCCAATCTTCGGCTGCTATAAAACCAGAAATATTGACTCGGAACCACTGGAACAGATTCCTGTTGGAAGATCCATCTGTATCCATTGAAAGGGGTATTGGTCAAACCCTTCACAACACCCTCTAGCACATGTTCTTTCACAGAAATGGGGGGATGTGACACCATAGTGAGAGACCCCCCACCAAACCATTACGGAAGCAGGATGATGTCCACGTTGAACCCTTGGAACAATTTTTTTCGCTTCCTTCGATGAAGTGGCATAAATTTTGGCATTTTCTTGGTTGCATTCTCTTGTCGCCAAACGTGCCCGGTGCGGTCCAGGTCAGACATTCAAATCAAAGCCCTTCTCATCCAACCACGATTTTGTAATCCGGTCAGCATGATTCGAGTGATTATCCTGTTGAAAAACAGCATTCTCAAAGGGAGACCCCAGCTTTCAAGGCTTGCGAAGTGGTTGTCAATTAAAATTCGAACGTTGTCGTCCGCATTCATTTTCCAAAGAATTATATAACATTTTTCGACCCCGTTTGCAATCATGCATCCCCACAGCATAATATTTCCTCCCTCAAACTTAACAGTTGACTGAATGTGCCTTTCTTCTCACTCAACAATCTTCTCAATAATGTTGACTTCAGTTTTATACTCGATAAAAACAGAACTTTGATTCCACTGTGGAAATCTTCTACGAAAACTTATTCCACTGAACGCAAGCCGTCCGGTGCCTTACATGCGATAAAGAAGTCTTACGTCATTCCATCCTTGGTATAATGAAAAACTTTGTGCACTTCGCAGCTAGAGAAATAAGTTATGTGCAGAACTGGTGTTTCGCGTAAACCCCTGACAATAGATGGCTTAAGTTCACGGAATGCACATACATGCGTTGGAGCCAAGTTACGCCTGGCCAGCGTTTACCCACATTACATAATAGTGTAGTACCAAAGCGGAACCTGTTTTAATGGCACAAGCCCTACCCTTGGTATGAATCAATGCCGACCTAAATCCTCTTGCCCATTTTAGGGTCATGACACCCAGTACTTGTTGCAACTCTACAACGTGTCAAAACCAACTTGAAAGTTTAAACCACAGCCACCGTGACGCTCACACTAGGGGGCCAACCTCTAACAAGTCAAGCCCGGACGCAGTCCGGCAGACCCTGGAGCTCACGGTACCTTATTTCTAAAAGTCCTGGGAGGGGCTACCGGTAGTCCTCTCATTCAACAGGAACTTAATGACCTGCAGCATATAATGTTACTGGTTAAATCATAGCAGCCTTCGCTGGCTTTATTCGGGAAAATATATGAAAAAAAAAAACAATCCTGTCTAGTCTCAAATATGTCACTAATATGTGATAGTGTGGTCCAACAATCATTGCAACTTTTTGGCTAATTTAGTGAGTCGTTTTGGGTTAAGACTTCTACAAATGCTTTAATAAAATTGTTCTTTTCAAACTCAATGTTACGAGGGCTGTTTGATGAGTACCCGGATTGGAAGATAGGTGGCGCTACTGAGCCAAAATGAGTATACCATCATTTAGTATAACATCTTTTAGCCCGCCTGTCAAAATTTTGTGACATTCTGACGCTTAGTTTTGTTTTGACACCCATTTCAAAACGTCGTGTTAGTGTTTTTTGCGACCATGGAAAAAGAACAGTACCGCTCCGTGATCTGATTCTTGTTTTTGAGTGGCATAACCTGCCAGGAAATCAAGTCTATTCTCGATGATGTATATGGGACCTATTCACCTTCCCGTACAACCGTTTGCCATTAGTTCGTTTTCAACCTCTGTTCATCTCTTGGATTAAATCAAACATGGAAGCACGCAACTAGTTAGTACATTTTCGTTCTTTTTCATCTAAACAAATATAAGCCACTTCGGGTATTCAACAAGCCAGTTACATTGGTCATTTATTTTTCATTTTAACAATTAATAATGTTATTAATAACAAAGATTAGGTGCGCAACTAAATTATTTTTGATGAAAACTTTATTGGGAAAAAATGGTTACAAATGAATCATACAACTTGTTTCCTTCTTTCTGGCCAAGCTCGAATACCGTTATGGTAAAAGTGTTCATCTTTTGAGGCTATCAACGAATGAAGCCATTTTTTATGTCTTCATATGCGTGGAACTACTGATCAGCCAGACCATGTGCCATCGGACGGTGCGATATCTGGGGAATATGGCGGGTGGGGTAGGACTTCCCATTTGAGCGTTTCCAGGTAGGCTTTAACCGGCTTGGCAACGTTAGGCCGAGCGTTGTCATGTCGTAGAATCACATTTGCTCGTATTGTTGTTCCTCAATTGCGTCAATCGAATTCTATTCGTTCCCCAGTAATGGTTTCGTTGGGTTATAACAGTCACCGACTTGGTCCCAGCAAATACACAGCATAACCTCCGCACCGTGAATATTCAGCCGAACCAACGACGTAGAAGCATGAACGGGCAGCAGATGAACAAAACTTTTCATTTTTTGCTGATGGAGCAGTTGTTCACAGGCGAAAAAACGACGCTCAACGTCCCTTGGCTTCATATCATAAGGAACCCAAGGTCCTTGTTTTTGAATCATTCCCAAAGCATGCAATCACTTGGAAATGGCTTGGCGGGTAACTCCTAATGCCGAAGGAAGCTCTTCTTGCGTTTGGCACGGATCCTCATCGGGCAATGTCTCTAATTCAGCATCTTCGAAGAATTTGGGCCTTCCTTCACGCGGACGGTCGTCAACATCGAAATCACCGTCGATGGAACCAATCACGGCACGTTGTTTCACTTAGAGCAACATCTCCGTAAACCTTTTGAAGCTCTCGATGCGCTTCAGCCGTCGTTTTCTTCGAATGAAAAAAGAAAATCAATACTTCCCGCACATTACGATTATTTGCCACAAAATCAGACATTTCACACAACCAAATGTGTATGACGCCAAAACAAAATCACTAATGTGTTAAAACGGTTTGTATACCATATGTCTAAGCTTGATTCATGACGTTTTGGATATGTCAAAATCGACCAGTACTTACTGCTGAAGCCATCTAGTTGCGTACCTAATAACTGCCACACATCTGTCTATGCTGATGATATGAGAACCTATAGGCAACTTTCCTTCTCAATATGGTGCCACAAAAACTTTCTGGAGCTCAACACAAAGAAAAGTCGAACCATTTCAAACTCCCAGAAGCGTTTAACATTTCCTAACTGAATTTACCATATATTGGTGATGCAGAACTGAATTTCCGAACACAACAACAGAACTCAATTTCCGAGCCAATTCTGTGCTCAGCTTTGTTAAACGATGGTCTGAAAAATTCTCTGACCCTTATGTCCATTTACATCACCTTCTCTGAAAACCACATATTTCGTTTCGAAGCTGTCCAATGCCGATTCCTACGATTCGCGTTGCGCGGGATCTCATGGGCTAATGGTATATTCTCCAATTTATTTAGTTAGTTCGTATCCGACTTACAGTAGCCATTGAGTAGGTAAACTGGCTCTTTGTTGGCGAATTACGCAGCTTCGTCTGCCAGCTCGTTCCGTGACCAAGATTTGGAAGATTTAACCAGTAGGGGACGAATGTTAATGATCAGACAGCCTCTTCAGAGAGGCTATCAGTACATATCGCATGTTTTCTTCCCGATTTCATGGCTACCTGAAGGACTATTAAAATAGCGAAGCTCCTGCAGTGAAGATAAAAGCGAATTGTGAAAGAAGTGCGAGCCATACCCACTGTCGAATTTGACAGCAAATAAAGTGTAGCCTAAACTAAACCCGTCCGTAAATGTAAAAATTCATAGGGGCTGTAGAGTTGAAGTCCCGTTTTAGAGGTAGCATTTCTTCATTGAATTTAAGTATATTATAGATGACTGAGGAAATCTTTGCTAAAGAAGATCAGAAGCTTCGGGAGAGGCTTTAATATCATTGCATTATTGAGTCATTCTGAGAAATCTACCGCTCAGAACTACTAGTCCCTTTCCTAGTTTAAGAATCATATTGGTAATCTATCTGCTTTTGGTGTAACACATACGGATGCCGCTTTATAAATAGCTGATTAGTCAGGCCGTATAATGCGCGCGCCACCTTAAGCGTTTAGAAAACGAAGTGGGGGTTTTTCAATGCACCTAATTTCAAAATTAAAAATTTAAAGAGATACGAGTACATCTTACGATGTTAATAGCAAAAGACTTGCTTGCTTAAAATAATATGTAATTATTAGGTATGGGATCAAGTTTATGTCCTTCAAAGTTTGACGTTACAAGGTGCCACATTGATATCGATAATCTTCGTCCATCTTTTAGGCAACAAATGAATTCCTTTATGTAGAAAAAGGCTTGTCTTTTGGACTCGATCCAATTTTACGTGAAGCTCTCTCCAGAACGACCTGACTATATAATGCGGATCAAGTGAGAATCCAGGATGTAAGGCTGGTGGGTTAAGATCTCTAAATTCACGCCCTTCAAATATTTTTCAATCAACTTTTTAAGTTTATTGTTCCATTGCGGCAGTCTATCTCTCAAAGATCAGTTCAAGCGTTTCAACTTCAGTCGGTTACCATCTCAAAAGATCTCGTTTATTATCGAAAAACTGGCAAAAAATGCAACAACAATGATATATACATAGTTGATATCATTCATCATCAAACGCATAAAACATACATACCATAAGTGGGACTATTCAAATCGTTGGGGGATAAACTGCAAGTGCCGCTCCATTCATTGCTATCGTTCCATTACGCTTGCCTGCACAATTTCCACATGATAAAATGACTTTCAAGAGATAATAAAAGTAAGAATAAGTAAGACCAATTCAAATAGCCTTGTTTTTTTAAGCTTTCGTACTATTCTTTCGTTGTCTAATAATTGATTCGGTGTTGGTATATTTCTGTAGTCCTTATTCTTGAATGAAAATTCCTCTGCAACAAATTTCACTTGTACCACTTTCACCATTTCCTACTCCTCAGATTACTGTATCATCTGTAGTATTTTCTAATTTTGTGTGATTACTTGTTTACAAAAGATACAATATTAAACCCAGGATATATCCTAACTTACTCCTGCTTCAATCTCCTTCACTTATTGGGAAGAACCTTCTTGTTTTATTATACTATGTTGGGAGAAGCTGTTTTTGTTTTTATGAAAATCTGGAGCATTTTAATGTTATGGTAGGCACAACTTTTTAAAAGTTCAACAGCTGTGCTCTGCTTTTCAAAGGAGTTCGACATGGTTTTGTAGCAGGAATATGGTTTTGTAGAGCATGCATTTTTTTATCGAGTTAGAAATTTGAAATCTAATTCTCAGCAAAGCTAAAAGAGGCAATGTAGCAATATCACAAATTTTGACTAATAAACTTACTAATGCACCGTATAGATCTTTAGCTAATTGCCAGAGTATTAGGGAACTTGAAAGAAAAATATACATACATACCAATGTAGGTACAAAATCAGTTGTAGTATTAGGGTGTCTACTCTGACACAACATCAAACATGTTTTCACCAAACATAAACTAAACGAAAGAGATTTTCAAAACTAATAAGCATAAAAAAATAAAAAATCAATTTCAATTTAATTTTTAACAATAAATATACAATTTTTTGATCCTAGTGCAATGCCACCACCACAGCAACAACAGCAAGGAACTTCACAGCCGCCATCGACGAAGCAACAGCAACTATCACCGAATCATCCATGCCCACCAGAAAACTCACCATTTAATGGATCTCAGCCAGGCATATCGAGCAGCATTTCGCCCAATAAATATCGTCGAAGTATCTCATTTCCAGGCAAAGGCTCATCTCCCACACCTGGCTATTCACTTGATGTTGTGGCACCCGGAATGGTGGGCAATGGTGCAAGTGGTGGCGGTGCTGGTAGTGGCAGTAGCAATGAAAATGCCTACCTTGGCTATCAAGATCGTTGTGCAATTGGTAATGGCATTGATATGCGACCAATTGAACATTGTCTCAACGATATAATGCGAAATATGGCTGTGGCGGCAGCCAGCGGAGCAGGTTCTGGTGGCAATGTTGGTAATGTTGGGCCTGGTGGTGATGCCGCATCTGTTACTGATCGATTACGTGGCAAGACTTTAAGTGTTACAGGTGATCATCTATCTGACGAGGCTGGTAACTTTATTGAAGGTGGTGGCAGTTTAAAACTAAATTCACCCTCAAGATCATCGCCCCATTCCCAAGGCTCAGAAGTAACTGCCCGGTACTCACGGAAGGTTTTCGTTGGTGGTTTACCACCTGATATAGACGAAGATGAAATAACCACATCGTTTCGACGATTTGGACCGTTGGTTGTCGATTGGCCACATAAGGCAGAATCAAAATCATACTTTCCACCAAAAGGATATGCCTTTTTGTTGTTTCAAGATGAGAACAGTGTACAACAATTGATTGAATCATGCATTACGGACGATGAGAAATTGTATTTGTGTGTATCTTCGCCAACAATCAAAGATAAAGCTGTGCAAATTCGCCCATGGCGCTTAGCCGATGCTGATTATGTTTTAGATGCAACAATGTCGTTAGATCCACGCAAAACCGTCTTTGTAGGTGGTGTACCACGCCCTTTAAAAGCATACGAACTGGCAATGATTATGGATCGTCTCTACGGTGGAGTGTGTTATGCTGGCATAGATACCGATCCGGAGCTTAAATATCCAAAAGGTGCCGGACGTGTGGCTTTCGCCAATCAACAAAGTTACATCGGAGCGATATCAGCTCGATTCGTACAACTACAGCATGGAGACATTGATAAACGTGTCGAAGTGAAACCATATGTGCTGGATGATCAGATGTGTGACGAATGTGAGGGACAACGCTGCGGTGGAAAGTTTGCGCCATTTTTCTGCGCCAACGTCACTTGCCTTCAGTACTATTGCGAACAATGTTGGGGCGCTATACACTCACGTCCAGGACGTGAATATCATAAACCTCTAGTCAAGGAAGGCGCCGATAGGCCTCGAGCAGTGCCCTTTCGCTGGTGTTAACGCTAATTTTCCCACCGAAAGGCACTACTTCAACAGAGAAAAGAAAAGGAAAACCAAAATAAATCTTTTTTAGCTTAATATCCGCTCTTCTTCTCATCAAGATAATAATTTAAAAATATATATATATTTAATGAATATAGATATGTATATGTATATATATCTACAAACAGAAAGTAATACCAAAAATAATACAAACAAAACCATGAGTAACCAAGAAACGAATTATGTAACAGCGCAATAACCATTTTAAATATAAAACAATTCAAAAAAAAACAAAAATAGTCATCATACATACATACATTTATGTACACCAAACTTAATCAAATTCCAAAAAAAAAAAAAAAAGGAAAATATACAACAAAAAACACAACTTTTTTTTAACCAACTACAATTATCGATAGAAAAGAAAAATCTCTTAAAATACCATAGAAGATAGATAAAATAAAGAATCCACATAATAAACAGAATTTAAAATTAATACACTTACAAGCGAATATTAAACAAAAGCAAAGAGCAAATAATACCATATACACGGTGGTATATCTTTATCATCTGCGCTGCGCAATGTAAAGAAGGAGTTGGAGTTTGTGGATTGTGAGAAGTTATAATAATATAAATATTTTTTGTTTAATATTAAAATTATTGTTTTGTTACCACACACACACATAACGCCACACATACACACACACACAGACACACATTAAATACACCTTATATCACATAAAAGACCTTAGAGTTAGTTTTCGATTTTGATTTAATTATTATTTTTTTATTTGTTATTATTATTTAAATAACACGTGCAATAAATAACGAAGAGAGTCGGTGAAGAACAGAGAGCCCGAAGAGAGAAAGAAAAGAGAAGTTATACATAAATATATCCTCGCAAGCAAATGTGGATACCTTCCACGACGCAAAGGCTGACGGCCTTGACTAGTATTTAATTCAGCAGCCACACTAGCTTATCGCTGAGCCAAAGAATTATTTTTATTCGTTGTTTTCTCAATTATAACAATGTGCAATCTTGTCAGTTATATAGATATATATATATATTAATTTATCTTTTTTTTTTGTTGTTATTAAATAATTTAATTATTTAACTTTTATGCTATATGAGTTTGTTTTTTTTTTCTTGTTTTTTTTTAGTTCAATTTGCAATCGGTGCTAGAATGTTTGTTTTTCTATTATTTTTTTTCTCGTTTTTTAATTTTAATTTAATCTACTAACACATATATTCTCACTCTCTCTCTCTCTCTCTCTCTCGCTCACTCTAAGAAACAAAAAGAAATAACAAATGTTTGCTGCAAAAAAAAATTCAATTATCTTATGATGTTATTTTTTGTTTTTCTATTTTTGTTGTTTCTTTTTTACTTGTAAATGAATTAATGAAAAAAATAATAATCTAATAGCCCTAATTACCTACTGCTTGTGTTCAGTATTAGCTAATTATTATTCTCCTAATTATTTAAACAAAACAATAAGAAATCCAATTATAATAAATTGAAACAAAAAAAAATTAATCTAATTTTTTTACATTGTTTTTTATTATTATTATTTTTTTTTTTTCTAAATATATATACATATGTAAACTATTACAAAAAAACAAACAAAACACTAGAAAACTTTTTTATATATACATAGACATTTTTTGTATTGATTTTTAAAAAATTAAACGCAAAAAACAAAAAAAAAACTAATAAACAAATATGTCAGCATAAAAACAAAAATTAATTTTTAATGTATGTGCAATAAAATTTAAAATAAAAATTCAACAAAACAAAAAAATAATATCGCGTTTTTTCACCTGTCAACAATTAAAAAAAAAAAAAAGTAATTTTACTTGTTTTTTTTTAATATATATAAATATATATATATATATATTTGAATATTTAAAATATAAAGAATAATATATTAAAAAAAGAAAAACAAACAAAACAAAACTGTAGTTATACTAATGAAATTAACAATTAGAGAAAATTTTGTAATTTGTATTAAACATAAGTAAACAAAAAGAAAAAATATGTGAAAGCAAAAAACACATGCAAACAATAATGAACAAGAAATTAAAATAAGATTTTATTTTCTTGTACATTGTTTTTTCAATTAATATAGAATAATTATTCGTTTTCGTTGTTTTCGTTTACTACATATATATTTTTATAATTTTATTTAATAGAAAAAAACTTTTGTAATTTTTTATTTGTTTTTAGTAAAAAAAAAAAAAAAGATTATAAAACCTTAGCACAGACTAAACCTCCAGCAGGAAGTGGGTTGTGTCAAACAAAAAAAATTATATATTTCGTGCAATGCTTTCGATCGATATAGACGAAAGAAAAAAACTTTTTAAAAAAAGATATGCAATTAAATTTTTATTTTGAATAAAAAAAAAAGAAAAATATTTTTTTTTTGTTTTTAATTTGAACCCGAATATTTATTATTATCACATAAACGCTATAGTAGTTTCCTCCGATGAAACATACACTGGCGATCACTAGGATGAGGCCATACATTTTGCAATCGATTTTCACTCTTCATATCTGTTTGAAATTTTGTACCCGCAAACTTTTACTACCTGAGAAAAAGTACATATTTTCTCAACAGGAAATCATAAAATTAAAGGGTAAATAAGAAACGACCGTTGAAATTTCCCAAGATCAAACAATGAACTTCTTGAAAAGCGTATGAAAAGATGCGCCACTACGATGAGGCCACATGCAAAATCTTCGAAAGAAAGAAAAAATGAATAAAATGTTTAAATTTTATGGTTTTAAAACATTTATTTATTATGTTTTTCGATATGACCTCTATAAGATCGTTTGGAATAGAATCATACAGTTTTTTTTTTTTTAAAGTCCCAGGCATCACGAATAACTTCGATTAAAGTGCCCTTGTCTTCAAATTGTCTGCCGCCTTCATACACTTTACGAGATAACTATGCCCAAAAATTTTTAAGTCCCGTGAATAGGGCGGCCAAGGCAAAAGTTCCATGTCTTCGGATTGGATCCAACTTCTAACAACGCTGGAAGTGTGGATAAGGGCATTGTCTTGTTGGAATATCCAAGGTAGGGGTCCGAAAATGTTTTTCACTTTTGGAAATGACCGTTCGAGCAAACATTTTGTAGGTGTTTCTGTTCATTGTTGTGGACAAAAACTCCAACTGGATTGTGCCATAGTAGGTAATAGCTCCCCACACCATTACACCTGATGTACGACTGAGGTGTCTATCCAAAATAAGCTCCTCCTTTCTTAGATCATTGAAGTGTTATGTATTCGAATTGTTGTCCAATAAATCTGTTTCCCTATTTTTATAATACCCATGTATTTTTATATACTATAAATAGATTGTAAGCGTATGAATTCAGTCTCTTTTAACTTTGACCGGCACCAAATAAAGTGTTACTTAAAAGAACGGCATCGTTTTAATTTATTGCAACAGGAAGTAAAAATTGTAACCATCGGGGCTATCAAGGTTAAACTTTTTTTCATCCGAAAAGACAACGCGTTTCCATTCACTGCTCCAAGCGACATGGTCTGCAAAATTCATTCGATGCTCCTTGTGTTCTTGCCTCAAAACAGGTTTCTTTTTAATTTTTTTTTCTCTGTATAGTAGAACTTTTTCGTATTATCCTTCGGACCGATGCTATTGCTGGCTGATACTCCGCTGTTGGGCCTTATTTTAGTCGCTCGTAGAGTAGAATTAACCGCTTTTCTCGCAATGTTGTTGCTTCTGCCATGCGACCTTTTTGATTTTTCCCATAGTTATTATTTCTTTTAAGCCCACTTGCAATTTCTCGGCCTGAGAATCTAAACTCATTGAAAACATCTATTTTTCCTTTCTCTGTCACTGTCAAAGTCTTTCCGGAACCCATTTTTTTTTAAACTAAGTATTCCTAACAAAACTTTGAAAAAAATCGCTGATGTGAACTGCAACGAAATATTCGCAATGGCCTCATCCTAGTGGCGCATCTTTTTATATGCTTTTCAAGTAGTTCATTGTTTGATCCTGGGAAATTCCAACTGTCGTTTCTTATTTACCCTTTAATTTTATGACTTTCTGTTGAGAAAATATGTACTTGTTCACAGGTAGTAAAAGGTTGCGGGTACAAAATTTCAAACATGTATAAAGAGTGAAAATCGATTGCAAAATGTATGGCCTCATCTTAGTGATCGTCAGTGTATCTGAAAGCAGAATCACATTTTTTTTTTTCTTTTGTAATTTTACTTGGCATCGATGAGTGGCCGGATTCTCAATAGGTTAAACAACCTCTTTAAACCATTCGCCAATGGATTTTTGCGCACATTTCATACGATTTCTGGGTCGCGTTTTACCTATTGGATTCAACGACTTGCAAAATGCGGCCCACAGCTGTGGAACAACTTCGAAACCATGTTGAAGTTTCAAGCAATATTTTACATGTAAGCCTAGGTTTTAAGAGCGATATTTCAAGAAAATCAAAATATTTTGATTCCCAGTTGCGGTTTTACAACATGTGTCATGGGTATGTCAATGTCCTGCTATCTTACTATGAAAATCTACGAAAGGCAGCCAATATTTGTCAAAACTCCGTGTGGTTATTCTTGTTTTTAAAAATTTTTATACGGGTCTACCATCGTAACCGATCGGAACGGAATTTCCTCCGATTTCTCCTAATCGGACAAACCTCCAGAAATAAATTTTCTTGTGCGATAGATGACTGCAAAGTGTCAAAATAACAGCAACGCGTCTCAAATTCGCGCGATGCATTCCGATGCATGACATGATTATCTTTCCGATTATCTCCGACGTCAAAACAAATGTGACAAAAGTTTCGCAAGCATGGGTACTCTTCAAAATACCATCGCTGGGGGCTTATGTTCCATATATGAGTGTCATGATTGACTCCTTGGAAGTTAGCACTTACGGCTCTAATCCACATGTTGTAATCGCAAATCTATTACAAAAGAATAAAAATAAAAGAGTTGCTTTGTTTCATGATTTGCTTACAATTAACGCGTTATTTTCACAAATTGAATGCCAAATACATGCATCGGTACGCATATAATTTCATTTACGATTCGGATACCATGAAGCAAATAAATTCTTCGATCGGTTACGATGATAGGTACTATAGAATTTCACAGTATGCGAACAGGCTAATTATGTCATTTGCGTTACCGCTTTGATGTAACATTGGTCGCGTGCAAATTTTAACTCCGATACTATTGCATTAGATATAAGGGAAAGTTTTGTCCTTTTTTTTTTTTGCTTTTGATTTAAACATTATTCAAAAATGTAATTTCTTTCATGGAAGCTGGAGATCTTTTGGCAGTATGTATATCTAATTGGAAAATAGGTCCTTGCTTTTAGCGGGTATTCCAATATACAGTGGTGGACAGCTTAATAGCACACTTGCACTTCTATCATTAAAAAGACGGTTTTTTTTTCAGAATATAATGAAAACAAAGACTTTTAACTTATATTATTTATTAGCGTGCAAAAAGTTCATTTAATTCACGAAAAGATGAGATTATTTTCCTGAAAATAAAAAAGTTAAACACACATTTGTAAAACTATGCCTGGCCTCATAAATAGCACATTATATTGCATTGCATTAAAAGTATGAAATACACAACGTAGAAGTTAGTATTTGGTCGGAAACCCGTTATTCTTTAGTACAGACCTGCACACTTCTTGAAAGACTCTACATTAAAGCCTGACAACGTTGTTTAGGAATAGATGTCCTTGTGATATAAATCTGGTTTCACAACTCAGATGCATTTCGTGGTTTTATTGTTTCAATGTGATATTCGACATCGTTCCACAGGTTCTCGATCGGATTCAGGTCGGGAGACTGGACTGGCCATTTCAAGACGCTGACATTTTGATCGTTAAGATAACCCTTCACAAACCGAAAAGTATGCTTAGGATCGTTGTCATGCATAAAACGCCATATTAGTGGAATATTTTCTTCGGTAAAGGGAATCATATGTTCTTCAATAATGCGTTTATAGACGTGTTGATCCAATTGTAAAGGTCCCACGTCATGCCAAGAAAAAGCAGCCCACACCATCACACATCGTCCACCGTGTTTGACTGTTTTTAGTGTGTATCTCGGTTTGTGTTGTTGGTTAGGTGGACGCCATACATACCTCTTTCCATCCGATCCGAACCTGCAGAAGTTGGGTTCATCACTCCACAGTACATTTTTTCCAAAAATTCATCGATTTGTGAATGTGTTGTTTTGCAAACGACTTCCTTAGTTTTAAATTTTTGTCGGTTATGAGTGGCTTTCTTTATGCGATGCATCCTCTTAAGTTTTTTTTTTGCTGCAGACGCCTTCTTATAGTTCTATCCGACACAGAAATGGAATGATTTGCAAAAACGCTGTTCTTTATTGCTTTAGAGCTCAAAAATGGGTTGGCGGCACTAGCTCTTTAGATCAGACTGTCCTCTTTCATTGTAGTTTTCCTTGGCCTCGGATCTCTTGCAACATTTTTGGCATTCCCATAAAGCTCACATGACGTAAGGCATTATATAAATAACCTTTCGGGATCATTTTAACTGTTTGGCTATCTCTGTAATCGATGAAATGTTGTCTTTCATTGTGCAGATGATTTCACGTCTTTCTTCTGAGCAATGTGGTCCTCTCCCCATATCTACGTACATCTCCTGATAATAGCTGTTACTATAAACTAATGACAAACGTACCTACTTTCAAATGAATTTATTTTGAATAATCCAATCACAACAAAATATAACTTGAATCACCAAAGAAAAATGTGTGCTATTTATGTGGCCAGGAAAAAACACGTCCTTTCACGCTACAATCGATGATGTTAGTGATGAAATGCAATTTGACCTATGTTAACTGTATATTCCACTGCAATTTAAACATTCATTTCCATCAAGAAAGTTTTGTAGAGATCGAAATATATTTGAGAGGTTTCTCGTCTCAGTAAAACAAACATCTTCTTTGACGAATTATAAAAACACCAGCGCTCTCGCCAACGAAATCTGACTTACAACTGCAAAATCACACATGTTTAAGTTAAAATCCGATGGTGCAATATCAGGATAATATGGTGGATAGGGTAAAATTTCCCAACCCAACTCCATTTTTGACTGTGGTCTTGCTTTGTTGCGGTGAAGGACTACACCTTTGCGCTGCATTTCTGTGCTCAAAATATCAACTTGAGTACAATAACGACTAGCATTTACCATTTCATTTTCTTCAAACAGCTCATAGTGCACTAAAGCCTTGCGATCCTTCAAATAACACAGCATTGCCTTCGTCTGATGCACACCATCAGAGTTGAGTACAAGTTTTCTCCTCTGTAAACATAGGTTCGTCCTTACAAAATTTTTATAAAATATTCACTTTTCATCTGGTGGGTGGCAGTTTCTCGAGTGGCAGTGGACTGGCTTCCAAATAGGAAGGTTCGGTGTTCGAAGGAAGGCGAGGCTGCCCGAAAGACATACTCATTTTTTCAGTTAACGAAAATCAAGTAAGATGAGTAGTTGACTAGAAATCAACAACTTCCAATAAGAATTTAGTCTCCCATTAAATGTTGGATGGCCACCCATGAAGCGGGTCCTTTCTGTCCCATTTTCCAAAAACTTAAACATGCTGAGGCATTGTAAGTGTATAGGAATACCTCAACTTACATATGTCGCTAATTCGTTCCGAGAAAACGCGTCGTAAGTCGAAATCGACTTAGGTATTAGTAGAAGACGGCTTTAAAAATTGTGTGGGTTGAGCAGCTTCTAACTTAATTTTTTTTGTACAGATCCTTTTAGCATGATATATTTTCTGAAACCAAAAATGAGACCTTCTCGCTTCTCTCTCGATCTGGATCATTTTTCAATATATTCAAGCCCCTAATTGTTCCATGGGTTGAAGTATCGATGTAGTATTCGGAGGAAAAGAAAGTACTTTAACATTTTCATCAATCGTCAAGACAGTGAAGATGACCGGGAGCTTTGTCCAAGATTAGAAGAACCCTATCTGAGAGATTATTTTTAAAGCAGTATTCCTTAGCCGCTGGACAAAATTCCTTCTTAAACCAATCAGTAAACATTGATGAAGTTACCCCGGCTTTTTTATTTGTCCTCCAAATTACCGGAAGGCAATTTTTGTCTTTGTTTTTTAAAGCCCTTGGGTTAAGAGAATTGTATATTAACAGCGGCTTAAGTGTAAAGTCACCGAAAGCATTTCCACCTAACAAAAGAGTCAACCTATCTTTTGCTGTCTTATAACCAGGAACTGCGCTTACATCTCTGGAAACAGAAGTTCTTTTCGGTAATCGTTTCCAGTACAAACCACTTTCGTCCACATTAAAAACTTGCCTAGGACTATATTGACCTTCTTCAATTAATGGTTTTAGTTTACTTGGAAACAAAGTTGCTGCTTCAATGTCTGCACTTGCGGATTTCCCAGTTAACTTAATATTATGAAGTTCATACCTATTTTTAAATTTGTCAAACCATCCTCGACTAGCTTTTAAACTAAAATGTTCATCCTAGCATTCACAGGAATCTTTCTTCGGTTCAAGTCCTGTATCCATATAAATAAAAGCGTTTCCATTTTAATTAGAACGTTAGCTCTATTTTTAGTGATGATGGTATCCGATACAGTAGCTTCTGCTGAAGCGCTTTCTCGCAATTTACTAGCATTTACTTTATATTGCGCACAGTTGAGTGGGGAAGTTCTAGGGAACGTGCAATGTCGACGCCTTTTCGCCTTTATCCAAGTGGTCCAAAATCTCGATTTTAGTTTTGATTGGAATTACTTTCCGCTGCTTTTTGCGTAAATTACCCGAAACAGAGGAAGATGATCTTTTTCCATCCATGAAATTAAAGTTTCACTTCAACCTAAAGCAACTAAGCAATTAATACCTGCTTTTGTATCATATTAAAAAAAAAAAACAAATCAAAAGAAAATAGTTTGTTGTACAAACTATCGATAGAAAAATTACTTAGCAAACTAAAGAAAGAACACTTTTTTCGAATGCCAAATTTCAAATTTGCACGGCCTACGCCAGTAAATCGTAACTCGAAGCATAAATGACGTATGTCGAGGAAAGCTTACTAAATTTTGCCGACGTCGTAAGTCGAAGCGTCGTAACTCGAGGTGTGGTTGTATTCATACCCACTTAAGTGTTAAGTTCTTCTTAAAAAAAACAAAAAACCCTAATAACCAAGCGATCCAAAAAACTTTCCCTTTTCTGACGAGCAAGGTTTGAGTTGGATATGGAAATTTTTTTCACTTAAATCGTGTTGTACCGATACAAAAATTCTTGATACAAAACTACATAGGTCTTTGATGCGATCCAGCGTAGTTGTCTAATGTTAGAGTACATTATATCACGGTTACGGAAATTAATGTAGCATTTTTTCCGAATCATACGAGTGATCGACATTCATCTTTGCAAACGCTTTTGGCATGTTCGAACCCCTCCAAACACTCCACATAACTTTTTTTCTGCCTTATTGTTTTTCAGAAGTCGTATAGTAAACATTGTCTCATGTGTACTCATCTTGACGGTTCAAAAGCTAAATAATTATCGATTAACATATTCAAAACTTAACATAAGTCACCCACTGCGTGGTGGTCTACTTACTCAAACCGGTTTTATTAACGTCAGCATATGATAAAAAAAATTACACAACTTTCCTTGACACTTTATAATATTTTTTTAGTAATTTTCGGAGACGAATCCTTTGAGTAAATAAGTTTTTTTCTTTTGTCAAAAATCACTGTCAAAGTTCTTTACGATGCGTAGGCGAATAATGTTTCCTCTTTTATTTTTATGCCAATAAAGGAAAAAACGTTGATTTCAAATCACTCGTTTCATGTGTATGGGCCCCTTAACGTAGAGAGAAAGGGGTTCACAGAACGTGGAGAATTCCCTAGCGACGTTTACCGCAGTGCAAGTTTTGAATTATAAAGGTCTCGATTGAGAATATTTTTTCTTGAAGCGCAGAACGGAACAATTTCAAACGTCCTGATTAAAACTTTTGCGATGTATTCCCTGGCTAATATCAGCTCATACGTCTTTATGTATTTGATTTACTGATATTACATACGAGTATATGTACAAAGATGCTTGTTTCTTCAATGACTGTGTCTGGCTCTATCTCACGAATAGCTCGGACCATATTCACTTTAGAGGTTTGAATCGTTTCTGGATTTTCCACATAACATCGATCTTTAAGGGCACCCCACAAAAAACAGTCTAACAGGTTCAAGTCGCAACTCCGAGGCGGCAACCAATTGACATCGCCAAGGCCGGTGATAACACGATTACCGAGCTTAGCGTGGAAAAGGTCGATTGTTGGATGGGCTGTATGAGATCGCCCGCGACCATTCTGAAACCAACGACCGTCCAAGTCCATGTCTTCAATTTCAGCCCGCTACAACTCGGATATCTTGACTCTGTAGCGCTCAACCGTTGACAGAAATGGCGTTTTCAGCAGCATTTTCGAAATAAAATGAGCCAATGATGGCACCACTCCAAACTATGCACCAAACTAAAATCTCTGTGGATCCATTCTTCTTCTCGGCAATCACGTGCGGGTTTTCCGATCCCTAGATACGACAATTTTGTTTGTTAACATAGCCGCCGAGATGAAAATGCGCTTCATCAGAAAAAATGATTTTTCGGCCAAATTTGACATCCAATTGGAGCTGCGGTATGTCTCAAACTGAGAAGTAATAACGAAGCTGATGGTCGTTTATCTTCAATCGCTGAGTCAATTGGTGCGTTAAATGTTCAGTTGTTAAGATCGTACGTACTGCACGACGACGAGGACAGTGAGCCTTTTTCCACAAACTTGCGTACAGCAGGCGCGGTTGGTGATTAATTTCGGCCAAAATTTATTTTCAATAAACGCACTGTTTGGGCAACACAGCATCCACTTTTGAAATAAGTTTGCAATATTTCCCAACGTTGTTAAAGCGTAAAACGATTCATTTCGTTCTGCGAAGTTATGACTGACATTCAACATTTTGGCGGGAATGAGCACAGTCAATGTGAAAATAACATATGGTTCAAAAATAAACTTGAATTTGGACCACCCGTTATATGTATACGATTAACTGCAACAAAGCTATCGGCGTGTCATTATGAATTGGCTTGCGATTATTATGCTTTCATTGAACAATGATGAACCTTACTCTGCTTATGTGAACTTCCTAAACATTTTCAGCCGCTACAGAGCAAGTAATGTTTTTTTTTACGTTTGGAATTATGCAACTGATTATTTATTCATCAAATGACTGGGAAACGTATTGGTTGTCTCAAAATCAAGCAAGGCACAACCTACCTTTCAAATTGACCCTCAGCACTTTCTTTCCATTTTGTTTCATTATTCATTTTGTTTTTTGCTTTGTAGATATTTCTTATAGCTTTTTGTATTTACCTTTAACTTAACTTACTATCATTTAGTGTATATTTATTCTTTTCACAATTAATCCTTTCAAGACGGCTGGAGGCATTGCACCCTCCAGAATGCCAACCAAAGGTCATGCAAGCAAGAAAAAAAAAAGTTTGCGAATCAAAATATCCGGCCCATTTTTTCAAAAGAAGCCTTTTATTGTTTTTTTTTTTTTGTTCTTCTCAAAACATACAGGTACGGCAACACCGTCCAGAAAGGGTTAAAATAAGAAAACAGTAAAAAACAAAAAGGAAACCAAAAACAAAGAAAAAATAAAATAAAATAAAAAAAGAACAACACATATAATTAATTGACTTTAGTGGAATACTTGCCTTAATAGTCTATTTATATATAAATATATTAAATAAATAAAAATACATTTAAATCGTAGCAGAAAATAACTAATAATTAGCTCACCTAGCCAATATCCTCCCTCTCTTGAATAAATTCAATTAAATAATATACAAACTAAAAAAACTCCCCCCCCCCCCCCCCCCCAAAAAAAAAAACCAAAGAAACAAAAGGACAAAACAACTCTTCCTCCCCTCAAAAACTAAATAAAAAAAAAAAAAACACCTCTAAAATTAAACTCTTAAAAAACAAAAAAAAAAAAAACAAAATCCAATTGGTACAACACATTTTCTTGTATATTTTCTACTTAAATTGTTGTTTTTGTATTGTTCTCCTTAAGTTTCACTTAAAAAGTTTATTTCCTTTTTATAGAAATTTTTAAATGTACGCATTTGTTTATTTGCGTCATTATTAGCGACTGTTAGTGTACAAATTTTTTAAAAATGTAAAAACAAAAACCAACAAAAAAAAATTGAAAATAAAATTTTTAACAAAAAAAAATAAATAAAAAACAAGAAAAACCAAAAAGAAATACATTAATGTAGGTAGTGTTCTTTTTTAAAGTAATTTTTATTAGTCAAATTGATATAAGAAAAAAACAAAATAAGACAAAAGCATTAATTAAATAAAAGGAAATAAGTAAACAAAAAATAAAACAATATAAAGGAAGGAGAGGTCACCGTGGGTAACAGATTAAACCAAAAAAAAAAAAATAAATTACACATACCACTTGTATAACAACTTGTGTATTTTCTAATATCGAATTGGGTGTATCAAGGCATATACGAGTACATTTAAACATTTTTGAGCTAAATTTTAACTTAAAAAAAAAAAAAAAACAAACAAATATTAGAGTAGAATTTGTTCTTATTGTTTTTGTATTCTTACATCTGTTTTTTGTAAAAATACGAGTACTATTTATTACAATATAAAGAATTCAAAATTAAAATAAACGCGTCTGGTGCTATAAAAATTTTAAATCTATTTGTCGCTCTAATGACGCAAAAGCGAAGTAAGCTTAAACAAGCAAGACACTAACAATGATCTCCTTAAATAAAAATATAATAACAACTGAACGATTTTTATTCGTAAATTAAAAAAAAAAATTATCCGAAAATAAAAATTATTACAGGACTTAATTTCTTTATATAGTGCCCTGACATAAAACCCAGCGCTTAATATTAAAATTAAAACAAAAACAAAAACAAAATACCATAAAATTTAAATAAACGAGTTAAAACAACTTAGAGCTAGCACCTTTTTTATAAACAAAATAAATAAATAAAAACCTAAGTATAAACTCCCTGTCGTTAGCCTCTCCCGGTCTTGAGATACCTCTTCCTAAAAATCTCCTTTTAGTAGCAAAATATTTAATAGTAAAATATTTTAATATTTTATACGATACATATAATATTAAAATTATTAAAAAAAAAAAAAAAACGTTGATTCATTATTTATAATGATTCTGTTTTTTTCTTTTCTCTTCATTTCATTTAAAAAAGTTATAAATAATAAATAGATTATGTTAAACATAATACTTTTGTAGGATCTTTTTTCTGTTTTCGTTTAATTCGTTTTGTTAGAAAAAAATAAAAAATAAAAGAAAATATAAAAATTACGAAATAGTTTGTAGGTAATCAAAAAAAAAAAAAAAACAATATAAAATTCATATGAGGAATAGTATTCTTCAAATAGAAATTCTGTTAAATTTAACTTTTTAAAAAAGGAATGAATGAAAAAAAGTGAAAAGTAAATATAATATGTTTTTCCACTAAAACATACTTAAAAAAAAAAATTATATGAACAGAAAAAAAATATATTAAAATGCAAAAATTAAACTTTGTAACATTTACTTATACCAAAAAAAGCAAAACCAAAAAAAAAAATAAATAAAAAGAATTAAAAAAATATCTTAATCTTAAATAAATTTTTTTCTGAAATAACTTTACATAGACCAATTGTTTTATTCAAAATAAAGAAAGGGAAAATATTTAGTAACTTTGCTTGAGGTTGTTGAGCTCTTTATTGCTTGGCAAAACCTTTTTTTTCTCCTATTAACCCTTAAATGCGCAACTTAATTAAAAGTTGTGGAAAAAATATATTTCATAGCTAGGGCCCATTATATTCGAGATAAAATATTTTAAAAAATTATTTAAAAAAAAAACAGGTATGTTGTTTGTATACAACAATGCGCATTGAAGAGAATATAAAATAGGCACTTTTGAAATCACAAAAAGAAAAATGTTTTGGTTTTAACCCTTTTTATTTATAAAATTTTTTGGTACATTTGAATATTTTTTGTTATATTTTTTAAGAACATTGTGAAAGTTGTAAAAACGCTGTTTTGTTTTTGTGTCACATAAGAAAACATTACATTTTCCGCAAAATTTTTTGGTAAAACTTTTGCAATTTGGGTATTTGCATCTTTGCTGTTGGTCTAACCATACTGGCCAATGCGAGATCTGATCTAACCTAACATCTTTGGCAGGTGTTGCTTGAGCTGGTCCCCTTCGTTTCTTTTCGTTCAACTCACCATCTACACTGGAACTACTAGGTCGACCGCGTTTTGAGATAGGTAAACCCATCTTGCATAATGATTCAGCCAACTCCAACCTAAATTTGCTTTAAAGCTCTTGTTCCTGGATTGGTGTTTAAAACGTTTTTATATACTATCCAAGAATTTATTATGCTTAGGTCCAGTAAATGGTAAAACAAACGTATAGTCTATTTGCGGCTTTTCATCGATACATTATACCGACCGATAAAGCTGTCCATAAGGTCGACTCCACCCATATGAGCGTTGTATTGCCGTATTATCTTTGGACACGGAATAACCACTTTTTCTTTCCTTGCTTTGTCGTATCGCGTAATGGTGGTGGCTGGTTCCGTGCCCACATATGTAGATAATAGAGTTACTGGTTTGTTGTCCTTCCAGGTTACACTGCTCACATCTATACCATCAACATTTGTAGCATATTCTTCGTAAAAACCTCTGGGAACGTCTTTATTCATCAGTTGCTTTTTATCTGGTAGCTTGCAATTACGAAGACGATTTATTCTTACTGTTCCAAGTGAATAAATACCTTCTTTTGCTAAATATGTCAATAATGGTAGAGAAGTGTAAAAATTGTCAAAGTAAATGATATGATTTACGTTGCGTGGAACAATACGCGCTAGTCTTATAACCGTGTTCCCCAATTCCCCCAATTCCGGTTCTCCAGCTTTCCACCCCCAGTATATACTTCAAATTTGTGAGAATATCCTTGTTGGCTGCAAATGATGTAGAATTTGAAGCCCCGCTTATGTGGTTTGTTTGGCAAATATTGCTTCATATAATGGCTCATTTTTGTGGCACACATCTGCTCGTCTATAAACAGTTTTTGATAAATTGGAACTTTACTGAAACGATCGTTGAGGTCATCAATAAAAGGTCTAATTTTGTAGTCTATCGTATTGCGGATGTTCTCTAGGTAAGCTTTGATCATTGTCATTGAAGTGCATTATAGTTCAAAGTTTTTCAAATTTCTATGTTCGTGATAGGCAGACCACTATTATTTTCTACATCGTTAGATTAAAGAGGTGGATCACCATCGTCAGTTTCATCGGTTTCGTGTATATTCTGATTAGCCTGACGAGCAAAACTGAAATAATCTTCATCATCTATATCCGAGTCTGACTGATCGCAGCCATCGTCGGAGTCATTCAATTCCTCTAAATACTTCTCTATTTCTCTTTGTAACATTCGAGACATACTGAAACCAAACAAACCCAGATCATAAAATATGACTCCACCATGCATTACATATGTATATTTGTGTAACTGCGCAGTGTTGTATTAATACAACATACGCATTTTCGCAGAAAATTACTGCTAATGATAGTTTTTCGCAACAATTAAGTTAAAAATTAACAGAGTATGTATTGTGTTGTAACTATAATAATTTTAAAAGTTCTCACCTGAATAAATTATAAAAGAGATCGAGGAAAAAAAACGCAGTCACCACTAATCGAAAGCTTTTCACTAATTTGACATTTGGATCGCGAATAGAAAAAAAAAAGGATACAAGCAATATTGCCAGTAAAACGAAACTTTTAACCGAAGTCTAATAATTAATTTGCTTGGATTTTTGTTTAAAATACGAGGGCGGGTCAATATGTCCGTGACTTTTGGATTAAAACTGATTTTTTGATAAAAAAATTATTTTATTTTTCAACGTCGTCTCCCTTGAGCTCTATACACTTTGTCCAACGCTTCTCCAATTTTTTTATCCCTTCCAAAAAAAATGATTTGTCGAGGTCCTCAAAATGACGAGATGACTTCATCATTGGAGTCAAATCTTTTTCCACCAAGCCATTTCTTCAGGTTTGGGAACAAGAAGTAGTCGCTCGGAGCCAAATCTGGAGAATAGGGTGGATGAGGGAGCAATTCATAGCCCAATTCATGGATTTTTGCCATGGCAACTGCACATGTGTGCACCCTTGCATTGTCTTGGTGGAAAAGAACTTTTTTCTTGGCCAAATGAGGTCGTTTTTTTTCCAAATCGTCATTGAATCGGTCCAATAAGTTGGCATAATATTCCCCATTGATTGTTCTTCCCTTTTGAAGGTAGTCAATGTGGATTATCCCGCGTGCATCCCAAAAAACAGTCGCCATAACTTTATTGGCTGACAAACCCACCTTGGCCTTCTTTGGCGCCGATTCACCCTTGACTGTTGTTTGTTCTCTGGTGTGTTGTGATGGATCCATGTTTCGTCCACGGTTACAAAACGGCGCAAAAACTCCTCCATATTGCGATTAAACAACGCCAAACCTTCCTGTGAAGTTGTTACACGATTGCGTTTGTGGTCGACTGTGAGCAAACGCGGCACCCATCTTGCGGAAAGCTTTCTCATGCCCAAGTGATCATTCAAAATTGAAACCACTGAGCCATGCGAGATCCCTACGGCTTCCACAATCTATCGCACTTCAAATCTTCGGTCGGCCAACACCATATCGTGAATTTTTTCGATTGTTTCTGGTGTAGAGACCTGAACTGGGCGTCCAGGACGTTCGGCATCTTCAGTGCTTGTACGGCCACAACGAAATTCAGTAAACCACTTTTTTACCATTGAAATCGATGGTGCAGAGTCCCCATAGTATTTATCAAGCTTAGCCTTGGTCTCGGTAATGGTTTTTTTTCGCAAGAAATAATGCTTAATAAGCACACGAAATTCACTTTTTTCCATTTTCTCCTCAAATTAGTGAGTAGTCTGATAAAAATAGCTGTCAAACACAAACTAACTGACGCAGCAAGTTTAAATTTTGACAGGAGTCAACTGACAAATGCCTGTTGACAGGAGCAGTGTTGCTGTTTCAGTAAAGAGGTCAAAAATTCAAAAATGCACGGAATTATTGACCCGCCCTCGTATAATGAACATATTGCCTTTTATCGTCATTTTATTGGTATGTTGTTTACATACAACAGTGCGCATTTAAGGGTTAACGGTTGTGTTTGACAAAAACTTGAGGTTTGTTAAAGTATTTTTTTTTAACCAGCTCTTCAATATTATACTGAAAGTTTTTTTTTTTTTTTGTCAATTTGTTGAATCGAAATAGTTTTGAACTCTCAAGTGATTCTTCATTCAGCCAGTGGGATGGGTCATTAGTAAAACAAATTATTTCCTTTGTCCCTGCTATTACTTCCTTTGTTCATCACTATGTCCACCACCACACGTTAGCAAGCGCTCAAAGAGAAACCTACAAATACCCCCGCCTCAACTCCAGATAAATCTCCTGCAGTAAAAACAAGCAAATCAAATGCTTCTGATAAAAAAACATCTATATCCGACCAGCTCCGCGATCTTGAATCCAGTCTAATGAAAAAATTCAAATTGCTGCTTTCTGAACTTGAATCTAATTTTAATAAAAAAGTGTGCGATGCATTGCTACTCTTGAAAACAAAGTGCAACTTTTTGAAAGCAACTTATCCGACCTTCAAGATGAAAATCGAAAACTAAGAGAGAAACTAGCGGACATACGACGTAAGGAGCGACTGTGTGCACGGCATTCCACGGGCACCCAATGAAAACCTTACTGAGGTTGTAAAAAAAATTGCTGCAAAGCTGAAACACCACATTTCCCCGCACTTCGATGTATTTCGTCTGAGCACCAAATCCACCGATGGCCACGGACCGCTGGTTGTGAGACTCTCCTCGCATGCAGAGCAACCTTTCGTGCCAATAAAGGCCTGTCACTACAACAGCTGGACCACTTATCGCAACTGCAGCTGCCTGATGATCGTTCGTCTTCTGCCTCACGCGTGTATATCAACGAGAGCTAAACGCAAGAAAACAGCTCTTTCTTAAGACATGCGCTTCAGTTGCGCAGAGAAGGCTTACTATTCTTTTCTAGAACGCGCAATGGTCTTGTCTACGTGAAGAAGAGTAGTGATGACACTGAGACCAAAATTCTTTCCACGACAAAACTCTCTTAAGAACTTAACCTGTTTTTATGCCTCAACTTTACTCGCTCCTTTGATGAACACTATTTTGGTCTGGAGGATAATTTATAATTGATATTGGAATGGAAACGAATTTATATAATCACTGTAAACATGTAAACAAATTATAGTCTGCTATTCTATTCTACTTTCTACTTTTCTTCTTCTTTTTTCACTCCTTACTTAACATTTTTCCCTTTGCCTTTTTCCTTGTCTCATCTACGAGTATTTGTAGTTTTTGCTACTTTTTATGTTATGATAGGTTTTTTTTAAGAGCGAAAAAAAGATATTTCTTATGGAAACTGAGCACCGACCAAACCTCTTAGAAGCTGTGGAGCAATCTACGATCCATTGGTGTAGGAAAAAAGGCTGTTATCGATAGCGTCCCGAATGCAAACCTTAACGAGGCGTTTCTTTCAACTTCTCCAAATAGGCCGTGCTTTACTCCAGATAGCCAACTGTTTTTTTTAGTTCTGAATTTGACCTTGAAGTCGTCTCAGAAGTTGATGTAGTAAATACCATACGTTCTCTTAAGTCCAATGTTATAGGTGAAGATGGTGTACCCATTCGCTTTGTGAAGATGATATTACCGCATATCATAATCTCTCTTACACACATAATCAATTTTTGCATTACGTACTCTACCTTCCCTGATAGTTGGAAGTTGGCTAAAATCATTCCGCTTCCGAAAAAACCTCAGCCATCTGCATTTCTGACTTTCGCCCAATAAGTATTTTGCCTTGTTTGCCAAAGATCTCGCAAACAAAATTTCTCGCTCGCCAAATTTCAAACTGCCTAAACCAACACTGCTTGCTATCTCCTGCACAGTCTGGTTTTCCAGCATATCATAGCAGTTCGACAGTTATGATTAAAATTCTCGACGATATAAGAGTCAAATATGATGCAGGCGAAATAATGGTGTTTTGCTTTCTAGATTTTTCCAAGCCCTTTGACAGCGTGGATCACAAAGTACGATGTCACAAGCTCAGGCTATATTTTGGTTTTAGTGCAAGATCGGTGAGCCTGATAAGTAACTATTTAAAAAATCGCTTTCAAAGGGTTGTTATTGATGGAAAAAAGTCATAATTTAAAATCTTAACAGCAGGAGTAACGCAGTGATCAGTGTTAGGACCAATACTTTTCTGTGTTTTTATTAATGGCCTACCCAAAGTTTGCCTGAATGTAAACACTCATATCTACGCTGATGATACTCAGATATACTTGTCATGACTAATTGGGTTCATTGAGGATCTTTTTAGAAGAATAAATGAAGAAATGTCGGTAGTATACAACTGGTCACTATGCAATGGTGTAAATCTAAATCCTAACAAATCCCAGCTTATTCTTATTTCTAAGAAGCATTACGATACTGATCTGCTGCCGCCCGTAAGCTTGAATAATAAGTAATTTAAATTTGTGGATGCGGTCACAAATCTCGGTTTCAGATTAAATTGTTCTCTCTCTGCCGTTGACCATACAAACTATGTTATTGGACGAATCTATGCTGGGCTACGTAAACTTCGGTTGTCTTCTAGTTTCACTCCGGCTGACACTAAGCTAAGGTTAATAAAAACGCTATTTATGCTAATATTATTCATTATGTCACTGTTGTTTACTGCAAGCTCGACTCCCATTCTCAGCACAAATTGCTTGTGGCGTTTAATGATATGATTAGGTACGTGTATGGTCTCTGTCGGTATGAACACATTTCACACTGTCACTGTCTTGGTTGTTCGTTTCAGCAGTTCCAAAAAATTCGATGTTTATGCACAAGGTCATAAACAGCAGATCCCCCACGTATCTGTTTGATAAACTTCAATTTGCTCTGTCGTCCAGAACATTTAATATTATAACGCCCTCTTTCAACCAGTTGAACTCGTCGCATCTCTTCTTTTTGTACTCTTGAACCAACTTTCGACAACAACAAAGCAAACAATTGAAGCTATTAAATTCAAAAGTGCCGTATTGGTAGGCATTGAATAAGCAACACATAACAACTCTCTTCAAATCTTTTATCTTTTATCTATCTTCTGCACTATTATTTAAATCTTTTCACTATCCTTCTCTTCACAACCCTTCCTTTTCCAATATTTTTTATTTTTAAGTAACTATCACTAATGTTTATATTAAATTTAGTTTAATTGATAATTAATATTGTAATCTATCCGCTACTTTATGTACTATAAAAGACTAGGTCTTATTTGTACAATATTTTTTATATTAAATTGAATTGATTTGAAAAAAATTCACTTCAATTTGAAGCTTTTTTTTCTCCCCATTGCCAATGTCCAAGTCTTCTTTTGAGTTATTTTCCATAAAACTGTCTCAATTCACACAAATTTAAATTTTTACGAGTTTGATAGTTCTTTAAGAATTTAATTGATTTGACATTTTTAACAATTCCTCCCCAAAGAACCTCGTGTAGAAACAATTGGCATGATGGGAGATGAATTACTCTCTCAAAATCGTTCTCTTTTACAATATATTTGTAGTGGGAACAGGTTTTTATACAATTTTGAAGCCCTGGAACAGACCTACCTGTGTTGGACACGTCAGTTTGAATTATCTGATGAAGCGACACTACACTCTAAACAGCTTTCTATACGTTTAAAGAGAGCATTGCTAGCTTCTCCTTACAGCATGTCCAGTTATTTTTTCTCGGATTCTTGCTTTTAAACAAACTCGAGGCATCGCATCCGATTCTGAATTCGTTGTACTTATGATCTGACATATGTAGATGACTCCGACAATACTTTATAACCATTAATCTTGTTACCGTACCTTCATAACAAATATTAGCATAAGGCCAACATTGTCGACAGCCAAGTCAGGTGTATTTAGTCCAAATGATGATTACCTCTCACCCAGAAAATATTCTGAGTATTGATAAATCCCACCTAGGTACCTGTAATCACGTTATTATATGCTGCCTTTGATGGTGGCGGTGAAGTAAGCTAACGCAACGACGAACTTATTCCATTCTCCGTTTGTTTGGTAGCTCATGTCTGCAGCGCCTAAGACTTGGTTGCATAATTCTAGATGGTGGGGAGCGAATTCGGCCCAAAAAGCCAAGTTCTCAGTCTTTCCGATCGCCCGTCATATAGTTTCCTTGATGTATGTAGATAACACTATTCGCCTTCCCGGTTAGAATAATTTTGCAAATCTACTTATGACTGAAATTAAATTTTGCGGCTTTTTTAGCGAAGTATCGGCAAGTTACGGAATATTTGAGAATATTTGAGTTACGGAATTTTTTTGTATGATATATTTTGTAAAACACGACTATCCAGCTTACCATCACCTGTAATATTGGTAACATTGACAATCCGAATGCTCTTAGAGCCCTACGAACTAAATCTAACCGTTTACGTATGTAAATGCCTTTATATACAAATTAAATCATATTCATCGAAAAAGTAAACAATTTCCAATGGGCTGGATTGAGCCAGACGGTCTTATCTCACACACACATTAAGGATGTTGCATATTTTTGGTTCGGCATAAGTCTTAAAGTTCAGTCTAACTTTCGCCCAACCGAAATACGCCTCTGTACGTTCCTATTCATATAATTATGAACGAATTGCTTTGACGTCAATGAAATTTAGTAGATTTTCTTGGCATTGATGGAACGGTCTGCAAAGAGTAAAGTAAAGCTTTCATTGTCTAAAAATCATGGAAGAAGTAACGTTCTTCCTTACAGATACACGGTAGCATATTTAACAATTACGCGTTCAAATGCGCATTACTGAATACCTTTATATTTTCGTTTTACCGATTTTACACTTAAAATTTCCATATGTACTCAAATCAAAGCAAATACGGAGTAGCACAAGTTAATAAGCAAACTTTAGGTGTGACGTTTTGTGATGTTTGTCTCATTTACTGTTTTTGCACAACATGCGATCACCACAAATTTCAAATGTTTACATCAACAAAGCGAAATTCGGCGTCTTCAGTGCGACAGTGCTTGATTTTGCTATCTCGAGGTCTTCAGTGTTTCCCCCCCACATCTTTTTGCATTTGAACACAACTTCTTGGCTACATCTAATTCCCCTTATCACTAATTTAATGTTTTTTTTGTTTATTTTGATTATGACTAATAGTATAAAAATTCTCTTCACCATTAGTTATTCGTATGTATGTATACGTAATTTTTGTTTGAATATTCTTTTTCCCATTACACTCGGTGCTTTTTCATTTTAGATCTGGTAGTATAGAAAGCGCCTCTCCGACTAGCTCTATAGCACCTCCAATTACTACACTCTCTACCAGTGAATCAAACTCATTGGGAACTTGGAAACTAATCAAAGGAAAGGTCTCTCAAGCAATGGAAGATATCAAATCATCGAAAAACACAAACACATCAGTCGTCAAAGGTAAGAGCAATTGAGTTCATTCTGTGGGGGCTACTTAATTGATTTTTTTTTTTTTTTTTGTAGCGGACGACCCTGATTCCGACCAAGAAAATGCCACAATCAACAGTTCAATAAGTGATGATTTTTCATTGGAATTGGAATATAAAACAGCTCCAAAGTGCGATTCGGATTCAGATATTGAACAAGATATTCTACTGGAAGGCGATGTTGAACGTTCTCGCTTACGTCGCTCATTGGCTCATCTTAAGTCTAAAGTCAAATCCCGAGCCCAACCGTCTGCAATTCCCATGACAAAGACTACTTTATCAGTAAATAATAGTAATAGTGGAAGTGGTAGCAGTATTGGAAGTACTAAAAAAGACGCAAGTCCAATTCGTGGAGTGCCGCCTGCTGCCTCGAATACATCATCTCTCAGAAGCACATTCCTTAGGAAAAGAAAGAAACCGGTTGTGGAAGGGGCAGAGGCTGCAATAGCAGCAACTACATCATTACCTCCGCCAGTACCAAAAGAAAGGAAAGGTATCATTGCTGGCAAAAAAGAAGTTGAAATCGAATCCGGGGTTGAGATGTTAGAAGATATGGTTCCTGCAGTAAGTGAAGCTAATACCACAGTGCAAACATCCACAGAAACAGACACGACCAACTCTCATGCCAAAAGAACGTTGGAGCTTCCAATAGAAAGTATTGCCAAACCAAGCGAACAGAATATAAGTTCAACCGTTTCATCATCCGGTTCAGATAACCCACCTTCCGGAGAGAATTCATTGACAGTTTCAGACAAAGAACAAACTGAACACTTGCATCCGATTTTTGCAGTGGTCAAAACCCTCCCTTTTGTGTCAGTGATGTTTCTTCTCATCATTCTTTGCATTCCATCTATTCCCGACTTTGTTCGTGGAGTCTTTACATGCTTGTTGTCCATGTTGATTTTTAATACTTTTTGGCACTATGCACAGGAAACAATTTTATCTCGACTTGCCACTAATGGTCCTGAAAAGTCGAAATTCCAAATTCCAGACTTCAAAAACATACCAATTTGTGAGATACCCGCTGTAGAGGAGCATAAGACAGTTAAAACATACACTGGATGGATGAATGAGATTCATAGCTATGATCCAGGAAATTTCCATGTATCTATGACCAAGTCTGTCTACGTTAAGCTAGATGGTAAGTCTTTGCAATCTCCGTGGATCCAAATTAATATTTCTGTTTGAAGGTTCAATGTTGCGAATATCAAACACAACAGCCAGAATTCCAAAACGGCAAATGTGGAACGAACCAGTAATAGATAGAAAGACAATTACCTTTACCAGACATCGGAGTTATAACTTGCTTGGATGTCGCATTGAAATGTTACCACGGGGATTAGCCAGAAAAAGGTAAGTTCGGTTTTTTACAACACTTTTATGGCTCAACATTTGTTTGGTTTCAAAGATATTTCAGTCGAAAATATCCGATTCAGTTAATAATAAAGAACACTGATGGCCAAACAACAGAAGAGCCATTCATTTGTGTCCCATCCAAAGAAGAGAAATCTTTAAAGCGTCCGCCAAGCACTAAAAGCCTAGATGAGAGGCTTTTAGAAGGAAAATCGAATAAAGCATCAGAAGGAAAGGAAAACACTTTAGCACCGCGTGGAATACCCCATCAAAATTCAAGTGAATCTATGGATGATCGATCAGAGCGCAGCGGTTTGGTTGAACTAGAAAATGATCTTGATTTTGCGGCAACCGTTTTAAATGCTGATGTAAGACTTACACAATGCTTGTCGATGTATAGAATCTTATTTTATTTATTTCTGTTTTTTTTCGTGATTAGTTGCAAGGACTTCAAGGAAACATAGCAGACTTAGAGTTAACGGAGGTCACTGTGCCGTGCGGTGATGAGATAAGAATTCTTTTATTTGCACGAGGAGATCGTGAAAAGGAGGATTGGTAATGAAATACGAACACTTTGATGAGAGTCCATCTGATTTCAACTTTTATTATTACAGGTATCGACGATTTGTAGCTGCCAGTACAGGTGCTGTAAATGATCAAGATTTGCATTTACCAAATGTGGTAATGGTTTCAGACAGTGAGCTAAAAGCTGCAGCAAAGGCTGTTGCAATTTTACCAGAGAACGCGAAGGTAAAATTAGATGTAGGATGGTGTCAGGCATTTCAATTTTCAGTAGTTCTCTTGGTTTCTCTACTTATAATAAATGATTTTCTAGTCTTCTTTTAAATTAGTATTGAGTGACTTTTTAGAAGTTTGTTGAGCACATTATTCAAGTCTTTAATAGATTGCCCTGCTGTTCGTCTTGTTTTTAGTTTTGTTAAACTCCAACTTAACCTTTATTTAATTTTAGAACAAAGAAGAAACTACACCATCCAAAAGTATGACTACATCTTTGGTGGAAGATTTAAAGGCTACAGAGAACTCTACCATGTCAGAAAAATCAGACAAACCAGATGGAAGTAAATCGTCAAAGAAACGTAATTCAGCTAGCGGAAAAGAAGCAACACCTGATACGGATTTACCCGAAGCGAGAAAAATGTCTGATGGTTCGCCGATAGTAAGCGACGAAACCTATGAAGGATTGCTGATTAGTACATGTGCAGCCCGAAATCCTTTGGAGTACATCAAATTTATGTCTCGTTACCAGGTACATTTTCCCCCCGCCAATAGCCTTTCAAAATTATTGGTTTTTATTTTTGTTTGTCTTTTTTTAATTATTTTGATTTGCATATAATTTCTTGTAGAATGCTTGTAATCAAACCCGAATTCCAGTATTTAAAGCTCCAACGTTGACGAGTGCTAAAATGCCAGCGAGAGTATGTTTTATTTCTTTGTTTTATTTACGACTATATTTTTGTTTGTATTTTAGTTTTAAGGTTTTAGTCGTTTTAAAACAAGAAGGACTTTATTCTGCGTAAATGTTAATGTTAACAAGATATCCCAAAATATCGCAACGTAATACCAGTCAAGTATCATCGTCATTGCTGACGATGAAACTTAAATAAACAGTAAATTATGCTAAATATAGAGAAATGAATCTAGACGCTAACTTGTAATCGAACTTAAGAATTATAATTTCTGTAACAGGAACAAGTCAAGTACTTTTAGGAGATCAAATGTACCATGAATATCATAAGCTCTGATCAGGATTTCAAGAAATGACTCGACCAGGAAGCCTCTCACAAAAGAACAATGACCACTTTCTGTGTGTCACATAACACTCTGTTGTTTGAAAGCGCAACCGGCACACTAGCTTCATTTTCGAAGAAATAAATTTTACCCAGAAACCGCATCAAACAGTAACACGCAGTAGGCAGAGGAACTACCCGACAATCAATTTTAGATTTTCTAAGATCTGAATGCAGAAATTCTGTTTATTAACAAAGCCTTGAAGATGGAATTGTGCTTCATGCCCCAAAGTTTGTAAGCAAAACTCTGTGGGATATTGATGGTGATATGCCAAATTCTTGAGGTCGACGTGGAATCGACAAACTTTTGTTTTCGGCCACACTTCGAGCTAGAGAAGCAATATTCAAACTTGTTCTTGAACACCGGACACGATTTCGATTCTTCACATCACTAACTTGTCCCAGTAGCTATAATTTCTGAACCAATTAATCAATTGCTAATTGACGTAAAGGTAATTCACGTTGACCCAGAAAACGTTAAACTTTTTGAACTATTTCTGCGAAATTTTCATCGTCTTTGTAGTGTATTTCAATAATTTCAATGCGTTGTTGAATCGTGTATCATTTTATTTTTATTAATGCTGTAGTTTGTACTTCAAGGTGGCAAAACATGCAAACAAACAGACTATTTAACATAAAACCAAGGAAACGCCTGTTCCATTAAGTTATCTTCCACATTGTTTAAAAGCCATTCACAATATTCTAGTCATTTGCCAAACTGAACAATTGTTTACTAATAAGGCCCATACACTATGCAGACACGTCTGTACAGACGTGTGCTGCTCAAACATGCTTTATTCAGATACTACGCAAACAGTTTGTCAGACATCAGTTTTGAATCGTTATTGAGTGTGGGCAGACATAATAGAAATCGGCGCGGCGCAGTGACAGATGCAGCTTGTGCGGCTATTATTCTCGTATTGGCAATTAAAACGAAGAAAAACAAAAATGAAAGAAAGCATAAAATTTATTGCAAAGTATAAAAAAAGAAGTATCCTTGGGAATTGGAAAACACATTAACTACTGCCTATCAGCGCGTTTGTTGCTTCTTCGAATTTTCCCGCCGCGCGCCGGTCTGCCAAAATTCTCCACACACTACACAAACAGACAAAAAAAATTTCAAATATTTTGTGTTCAATCAGACCGTCGGCCGTTGCAAACGGACGACATGGATACACACTACACAGACAGTCAGAACAGACATGTGTACAACAACAAAATATATATGTCTGTAGCGACAGTTTGCATAGGTAGTCTATGGGCCCTATAAGCTCGTGAGCCAACAGATGATGTGGATATTGGCTGTCAATTACTGTTATTTACTGAATTCAATGTGGACGACCTTTTTGACAGATATCTTACAAACTTTGGCAATTTTAGTCATGGAGTCGTTTACCACGCAACAACGCATTTTTGTGTGAGTGCCCTAGTGAGTCCGGAATTCGTGCAATGGTGAAGCGTTTTGAAGAAGCTAGTTCGGTATCGGGTCAAACTCCATATCAGCATTCTCGTACAGCACGTACACGCGAAAACATCACCACTGTGAGGGAAAGTGTTCAAAACCAGCCAGGCATTTCAATTCATCTCCGAAGTCAACAATTAGGCCTCACTTTACGAACGTTAACGCAACATGCTGACCGGCTATTTTTTTCCAAAATTGAATGAACTGGGTCTGGAGGATCTCTGGTTTCAACGAGATGGTGTTACCGCCCACACAAGCCGTCAATCAATCAATTTATTGCATACGTGGTTTTGCCAGTGAGGAAGAACACCTCTTCAGATGAAGGGGAGATATACCATCACCAGCAGATTTATGTATGTTGAGGTCTTTTAAGTACTCCTGCTACTACACGAGTGCGAAAGTGGAAGTCCCATTGAAGATTCGACGCGCTCAAGTGTAGGCGGAGACAAAGCATAATCTGGAAGTGTAGAGCTGGCCGCAAAGTGTACAGCAAGCAAATTAGCCTTATCTAAAGAGCTGACAGCTGGAATGTCATTGTAAATAAGCGTTGGGATGGAGGATGATGTTTTTGACAAGCGACCTTTGGAACATTGCAGTATTTTTCGTCGTATTAAAATTTCACACGCTTAAGGAAGGCGTTGCAGTCATTCTTAGCTCGTTTAAACTTATTTCGGTTTTCCTCTGTCGAGTTGGTCTTGTAGGTCCGAAAAACATTTCTCTAATCCTGACAGCCTCTTTACAGCTCGAGTCGTACCATGCTTTTTCTTTTGGTTTGATGCTCTTCATCCGATGAGGGATAAAGCATCTCATTCCAAAGAGAGTAGTTTCTGTAATCATGTCAGCAGCGGTATCCATGTCGTTATCGAGTAAATATACGAGGGCGGGTCAATAATTCCGTGCATTTTTGAATTTCTGACCTCTTTACTGAAACAGCAACACTGCTCCTGTCAACAGGCATTTGTCAGTTGACTCCTGTCAAAATTTAAACTTGGTGCGTCAGTTAGTTTGTGTTTGACAGCTATTTTTATCAGACTACTCACTAATTTGAGGAGAAAATGGAAAAAAGTGAATTTCGTGTGCTTATTAAGCATTATTTCTTGCGAAAAAAAACCATTACCGAGACCAAGGCTAAGCTTGATAAATACTATGGGGACTCTGCACCATCGATTTCAATGGTAAAAGTGGTTTCGTTGTGGCCGTACAAGCACTGAAGATGCCGAACGTCCTGGACGCCCAGTTGAGGTCTCTACACCCGAAACAATCGAAAAAATTCACGATATGGTGTTGGCCGACCGAAGATTGAAAGTGCGAGAGATTGTGGAAGCCGTAGGGATCTCGCATGGCTCAGTGGTTTCAATTTTGAATGATCACTTGGGCATGAGAAAGCTTTCCGCAAGATGGGTGCCGCGTTTGCTCACAGTCGACCACAAACGCAATCGTGTAACAACTTCACAGGAAGGTTTGGCGTTGTTTAATCGCAATATGGAGGAGTTTTTGCGCCGTTTTGTAACCGTGGACGAAACATGGATCCATCACAACACACCAGAGAACAAACAACAGTCAAAACAGTGGGTTTCTAAGGGTGAATCGGCGCCAAAGGAGGCCAAGGTGGGTTTGTCAGCCAATAAAGTTATGGCGACTGTTTTTTGGGATGCACGCGGGATAATCCACATTGACTACCTTCAAAAGGGAAGAACAATCAATGGGGAATATTATGCCAACTTATTGGACCGATTCAATGACGATTTGAAAAAAAAACGACCTCATTTGGCCAAGAAAAAAGTTCTTTTCCACCAAGACAATGCAAGGGTGCACACATGTGCAGTTGCCATGGCAAAAATCCATGAATTGGGCTATGAATTATTCCCTCATCCACCCTATTCTCCAGATTTGGCTCCGAGCGACTACTTCTTGTTCCCAAACCTGAAGAAATGGATTGGTTAAAAAAGATTTGACTCCAATGATGAAGTCATCTCGTCATTTTGAGGACCTCGACAAATCATTTTTTTTGGAAGGGATAAAAAAATTGGAGAAGCGTTGGACAAAGTGTATAGAGCTCAAGGGAGACTACGTTGAAAAATAAAATTACTTTTTTATCAAAAAATCTGTTTTAATCCAAAAGTCACGGACTTATTGACCCGCCCTCGTAACGACCAGTTAAAGTTCCTAAAGAAGTTGTTAAGTCCGCTCCAATTGGCTTTCTCGTATTACAACACGGTTCTTTAGGAATGTTTTCTCTAACTGTGTGGTGGGTGTACGAGAAATTAGCTGATATGACACAATGGTCCGACGGGGGTAGAGGGGAGAGCACATCAACGCAGTACTTGTCAGGGTGAGAAGTTAAAAACAAGTCCAGGGTGTTGGCGGCATGACTATCAACGTCTGGTATTTGTGTGGGCTCATTTACAAGCTGGGTTAAATTATTTTGCGCAGCGACGATCTCAACACACCGTCCTTCGGATGTTGTCTGTCCAGAATGTCGAAGCCAACCAGAATTGTGTATATCGAAATCGCCCGTAATCATGATTTCAGTATGAGTATACAGGAATACAATTCTTTGTATGGCGGTTCATTAGATTCTTAACTTTTCCATGAAAGACCCTGGTAATGATATCATGCCGATCATGACTTATTACCCTGAAGCAAGTTGGTTGTTATTTCCGGCCATTTACTGTTGGACGTCATAGTACTAAAAAGATAAGGACAACCATAAGCTCTAATGTACATCATTGCATCTTAAGTCCTTTCGTACATATATCGAGGACTCCCGGTCATAGTGGAAGGTAAAATATACAGCTTACTAATGTTCGGCACGCAGGGAATGTACACGCATGGCACGCGTAGATGTACATAGCTTTCTGCTCTAAGTTTTTTCTTATTAAGTCGAATATAGGTAAGACGTTCCATTTCAATTTTCGCATACATGTCAACCCAATACTAGTTTGTCAATTGTCCGAAACGGTGGATTGCATTGAACGCATTCTTCCTTACCATCCGATAAGCATAAAAATTCATTCAAGATACGGCCTTCCTCGCGTTAGGACTTTTTGTCATAATTAATAATATCAAATTTCGTACAGTAGATTACAAGAAAATCTTTAGTTTGCCCGAGCTTCAGTTTACGTTAGGTGTATAACCTGAATTTCTAAATTAAATATACACCCTGAATGACTCGAACTGCCACCAACTTCAGACTGCAATAATTTCCAAACCGTTCATGACAGTGAGCTCAAATTTTGACACATGACAGACCAGGAAAACCACATTTGTGTCTCGAACCATAGCTCGTTACCGTGACACTGGCAGCGATGCAAAATGCCATAGAGGTGGTCATAAAAAAACAGCAACATCGGTAGAAATGGTTCGGAAAGTGAATGCTCGAATTCCGCGTCGAAGTGGAAGAAAAATGGCTCGTGAGCACAACATATCGTTGGAACGGATGCAACACATACTGAAAAATGAACTTGGGCTCAAGCCATTGAAGTTCCAAAAAGCACACGATCTTACACCGCAACAGAAAAAAATTAGAGTCGAAAGAGCGAAGGAGTTGCTACGCTTGCACGAAAATGGTGTGTCGCCGAATTTGGTTTTTTTCCGATGAGTCGCCATTTGTTATCGAGCAATATGTCAACAAACAAAATGACCGAGCTTACTTGCCAGAGAGGTCCTTCGAAAATTTACACCTTCGGACGGCCACCTGAAAGCAGGCAGCACCGATGGTGATGCTTTGGGCCGCCATAACCGCCGATGGTCGCTCTTCGCTCGTATTTTTGGACCGTGGCGTCAAAATTAATGCGATCATATACCGTGAAACTGTCTTAGAGGCAGTATTGAAGCCTTGGGCAAACAATCATTTCGGTCGGAGACCGTGGACATTTCAACAAGACTCGGCACCGTCTCACAAAGCTCGCGTCAACCAAGATTGGTTAAAAAACAATGTTCCACACTTCATTTCTTTGACACAATGGATTGCAAATTCTCCGGATGCAAATCCGTTGGATTTCTCTGTCTGGGGTATTTTGAAGGCGAAGGTTGGCACTAAAAAATACCAAAGTTTGGACCACCTCAAACAAGCACTTCGCCGGGAATGGGCCAAAATACCGCAGAGCCACTTGCGTGCAGCGTGCGATGATTCTTCGGCCGTCTCAAGGCCATTATTCGCGCCAAAGGTGGACTACTGATACAATTTGAAAATTAATGTATTTTCCAACATTTTTTGCTTTGGCAGAATAAAATTTATCAAAAAATAAAAAAATTATAGCATTTTAAAAAGTCGGAGTTCGAGTCATTCAGTATATTATTGATTCAAAATTTAAACTAATAGATCTAAAATCAAAATCTTATATACAGTTCTTCCATTAAACTTCAGCCTTCAGTTAATTGTACTGAGATCTGACATTCCAGGCCTTACTTTTTATATTTTTTTCCTTTTGTGCTTATACATTTTGCCCAGTCGTATTCCCATACAAATTGTTATCCTATTTTTTTTTAAGGATTTAATGTTTGCAGTACACTCAGCGTTTCTAATTTAAAAAATGTATTTTTCCCATACAAAGGCACGTCGAGAAAAGCGTCAAGAAGACGAACTTTGGAAAGGAATCGACCAATCTCTATTCCTTGGCCCAAGTGGCAGTGTTGTTTGGGCTAATGTACTCATCGGACGTATCCTTTTCAGTTGCTTAAACGATTCCCTTCTATTAGGTAAAATTCAAGATTTCCTGCAAAAGAAGTTAAGTTCCATTAAGGTAAGTTTATTTACATCAACTTTTTAAATATTTAAACATTTAAAAATATTTAAACATTTTTAAATAATTATTTAATAATTTTCCAGTTGCCTGGTTTTATGGAAGATGTTTCAATAACACAGATATTTTTGGGTGACACACCACCGTTAATACATCGGGTATCACAACCAGTTCTGGACGAACGTGGTACATGGGTTGATGCGGATCTTACCTATGAAGGACTTATGCATATGACAATAACGACAAAATTAAATTTATTGCGTTTAAAGCGGCAGCACACAAAAAGTAGTGCGCCTGAAACATCAGGTAGTGGTGTAAATCCTACGATTGGTAGATGCCCGCCGACAAATGCGGTTGATGCTGAAATTGTTGCAAGTACCACAGATCAGCTTATCGATGAAGTTTTGACCAATTGTGCGATATATGACAGTGATGCTGAGAGTAGTGGCGCTTCGAGCTCAGAGACTGGTAGTCCAACCGTTGGATCGTTGGAAACTAATTCCACAGAGTGAGTTTTTTTTGCATTTATTTATAAGATCTCTTATTAAATTTTTTCTTTATTTATACAGAACTCAATTTTTCAATTCATCGCAGGGCAATGCAAGACGTTTGTTTAAAATTGTAGATCGCATTGCTGCTTCCAATCTCTTCCAATATGCAACGGAGTTGTCTTATGTGCAAAAAGCTATGGAGAACATGAGCACCGACATAACATTGCGTGTGGATTTAAAGGGCTTAGTGTCAAGAGTGACTATCAATATACCACCGCCTCCCTCTGATAGAATTTGGCTGGCGTAAGTATTAGTTTACCATTGCTTTTGTATATTCAAGTAAACATACGGAGTGTTCAAATGGCAAACATATAGTGAACCTACTTTAGTAGTTGTCCTCCTGTTGGATTCTGGATTTTTTCCAAATGGATTTACTGTATAAAAGACCATATGAAATGAATTGGGTGATATTTTTTACGAAATTATGATCTTTCTCCGAACTGTTAGTGCAACTTGAAAGTATGAACTTTGAAAATTGTCAATGGCTGCACGACCAACCGAATTCAACAGCCAATTCCTTAATTATTAACCTGAGACTTTTATTTTCATTAGTTTTTATTTGTTGACTTCAAATAGCGATCCAATCAAACCATATCCCCTTCCAGATTTATGCGTCTATCTAATTGTAACGCTTGCATAAGATTTATTATCCTCATATATCAAATGGATGAGGTTGACGAAAAGAAAACTATTTGCTACGTTGCCATAGAATTGCAATGTTAAGCTATTGTCGCCCTCACCTCAGAGAGACAAACGAATGGACAATAGCTTTGACGGGCCTAATGGTTTTCTGCATTATTTTCACATTTCCTCAGATCGGAACAGTTTCCTCTGTTCATCTTACCAATATTGGCTTTGTCATGGTATGGGCTGCGATTTCCATGCACGCCCCAATCGATTTAAAAATTTTGAAGGAATAGTACAAGCTTTTTTAGTTTTAATAGCAGTCTACTTTTTTGTTGGTGGAGTGTGTCAATGGTTACGTTGCGAAGTATATCTTTGTTGTCTCCCTCCCCCTGATATTCATATCATGGGCTGCACTCTCAAACCCATCTTCCATTTAAAAAAAAAAAACTGGTCTTTTGTAGAACACCCTCTGGGGTTTTGATGACCTTGCGCTCCGGCTGTCTTATAGCTCTGGTCTTATAGACATGCCGTTTGATGCAATGCCACTAGAACTCCTCTTGCAGAAAAATGCGAAATCGACTTTCTCTGTGCCTAGAATCTGACCAATTTAGGATGTTTCGCTGGTGTCTTTCTGGAGGACGATAATGTTAGATTTCACTTCTCCTTAAGAAAGCACTGTCACTTTGTTCACTTCCTCTGAAGCTGTTCTTGTTGCTACCGCAGATTGTCACAATCGATATGACTTTCGTATGGTGGTGTTCGTTTCGTTTGCTGTTGATAGAAGAGACTCCATAGTTCAAGAATGCAAGACATCACTGAACGCAGTCGGAAGGCTAAACTCATTGAGTTTTGTCTGGGTCCCAGCTCATCGCCGATGAACTTGCCAGGCAAAGGAGAGTTTTTTCAAAACCCGAATCTACTTTGGGTCTGTCTGGCTGGCATGACTCCCCACCCAGGGAGCAGGCAGATTAAACGAACATTTCTAAGAAGTCAGTGGCCTTCCGACTGTCCCTCAGCAGAAAAAACTGCAGGTAGCTTACTGGCGTCGTGACGGGGCACTACACTTTTGCTAAGCACGTAAATGTTCTGGACATGAGTGATACTCGTACAACATTCTGCGGCGCGACGTGGAAGTGACGGCGATACCGCGGAACACTACCTCTGTGAATCTCCGACTTACGCTCGCATCAGGCTGCAGGTACTCGGTGTTGACGTGGTGGCTGCTGGTACTGTTGGCACTTTATCACTGAAGCGTTTACTCATCTTTCTTCGTAAGACTGAAGAATTCCATTAAAAGTAACTTACAAAGAGTACAATGGACTAGTTCTTTCTCTGATTGCTCTGTTCCGAAAGAGAGAAAAACCAATATACCTCCAATATCTTTGTTGTCACTGTGCTGATACCGAAGTTCTGCCCATCGTACTATGGTCTCATCTATTTGTTTGGAGTATCTGTTAGTTACTTCTTCTGCAAATTTCTACAGGAAGAGCGATTTCGAGGAGAGTGCTCTCGTCAATGTTCGAAAGCAGTGTGTTCAACGTACATTATTATAATTGTAGCAACACCTTTGAACAAACTTTTCCAATTTCGTTGGTAACGGTTGTTTCTGTACTGAGACTGCAGTGGTCACTATCATAGGCATTTTATAGTAGTTGACTCGTGCCCGTCACTTATATCCGTGTATGCAAATAGGAGTTGTGTCTGGGAAACGACGAATCCATCGCTTTGTAGACCAAACACTGTACTGACCTAGCAGTTGAGTTATAGGTTCCAACTAGTATTTAGGCCATTAGATCTCAAATCTTTGTGTATGGCATTTAAATTTTCGCCAATTATGAAACAATTCTCTTTCGCTTCCAACCCAAAAACTGTTATCCTTACCTTTCTCTAAGTCTATTATCTTTGATGGCACCGAAATTCTTTGTTGAATGAATCTTTTTATTCACGTTTTTTTTATATAATCAATTTACTTCATTTTTAGATTCCGTGGACCACCGAGACTTTGGATATCAGCAACTCCTACTGTAGGTGATCATACTTTCGATTGGAGCATTGTGACCAATGTCATTGAAAGTAAACTATGCGAAGAAGCATACAAATATCTGGTGTATCCAAATATGATTGATGTAATTGTACCATTCCTTGGACAGTCTACATATAAGGAATGAAATAGTTTTCCTTATTCTTAGTTCAAAAATTCAATACTTTTTGTTTTAAGTGTGTGATAATTGCTTAATTTAAAAATAATGATGAGGATATATTATAATGCGCTGATCTCTGTCACTGCTCTCTTAACAATTTCCCTCAGTAAATTTGTATATTCCACAGGTAGTACTTTACTCCATCTTCTCTATTAACCATGTTAAACTGTGATTATAAAAGGAAAATTTTGTCTTTCACTCTCTTCCTTCTATTCTAATTATCTAAATCTTTCCCATAGACGAATTTTAGAGCTAACATTTCCAAGACCACTTAATAGTTATTCTTAAAACTTTTAAAATTATACTTTACTTTGGTTGTGTTGTTATTTTTTTTTTATATAATTATTATTATTATTATTATTTTGCCAAATGTGATTTTTCCAGTTGTCGTAGTATGAGTACCGCTCCTTTCACACTATACGGCTTTGACCGTGCGGCAAAATCGTACGGTGAAAATCCGGGCGGGCAGAAAATTCAAACTACATATACGGTATATGCACGGCTTTTTTCGAACACAAGCTCAGTTTAGGTGGTCTGCTGTTTGGCTGCAATGAGGAGAGTTATTTCATTTTGGTTGTATGATCGTCGACGAAAGAGGCGACAACGCAGACGTAGGATATCTGTACGTGAAGTTTCAAAATTTTTACTTTAAAAAGTTTATTGCTTATTTATTGTTTGCCATGTAGTGTGGCATGGAGCGCCGTCTTCTTGAAATCAGAAGTCTTGCAGACCTTTTTCACGCATTTGCGGACACACGAAATGCGCCGGCATCCACGACCGGTTACCGTAAGTTGTAGCGTCAAAGTGCCACACGGCAGCCGTCTGGCATAAAATATTCCACTAAAAAAATATCACCGTACGATTTTTTGCCATATGCATAATGTGAAAGGAACGTATGAGTTAAAACAAAAATGAAAAAAAAAACTAGAGATCTAAGTACTGATGTAAGAAATGAAAAATTTTTATAAAACAAAAATATATAAGCACACGCGTATGTGTTTTTAAGTGTTCAGTATAAATCGTTTTACTTCCTAATGGAATTTTAATCGATTTTAGAATTTGCAATTTGTTACATTATATAAACGCAAATAGGTTTAATTGTGCCCTCTTTTTGAGTACACATCAGACTCGACATAAACAGTCTGAATAACTCAGTCGATATTCCACCGTATGTACACATGTAAAATGAGGGCATAATTCTTAGATAGTTGGCACTAGATTTTACACAGAGCCACATTTCTATAAAATATTATTTTCTTTGGTCTGTTGTTTTTTATAGAAAGTATAAAAGCTTGGACTTTCAATGTAAGGAAGGCCTTTACTATTTTGTTTAAGAAAAAGTCTCCTTATTTGAAGTACTATGGTACCTTCCGGATTTTATTAACTAGTTGGAAGGCCACATTTTTGAAAGAAAGTCGAGTCAGCTTTTAAAAATATGTATCATCTCCAGATGTGAATAAAACTTATGTACGTATGGAACCAGTGCTTATTTTTAAATTAATTATATTAAAATAAATGTAGTTCGAAGTCAGTCAGAACATTTCCACGTTATTATAACGACTTTTAGACTGGTATCTCTCAACCGCGATATCTTTTTTTTCTATCAATGATAGTTTTACTCGTATTTTACATAAATGTGTGCCCTGATAAACTAGACACTTGGTTTTATAGATCGAAATTGATAACTACAAGCACTATTGTGTTATAGAATTTATTAGTTTTTATAATTTTTTTTTTATGCACGAGGTACATATACACGAACTTTGTTAATTGTCTTTTATACACAAAATAGGTTTTTGATTTATGTATTTTGGAGAACAGGTTTTATTTATAAATATATTTGTATTCAAATAGAATAACTAGCTAGGGTAAGGATAAGATAAATTTTAAAAAGTAAATAAGCGTAAGAGAATGAACGAAGAAAACAATAAAAATATCGGCGTGGATATACACTATTCCTTATGTGTAACTGTGCTTTGAATGAGTATTTATGTATATTATATATTCTATAGAAACTATATGAATTGAATAATAAAGTATACCTATTTATTTACAATACATACTTATACGAGTAATTGTGTTTCATTTCAAGTAGGCTTCAAGCTGAAAGAGGATATTTGGAATCTTGGGCTTAGCCAGACAATTGACTATTGAAATCTGGTGATCATTCAATTTGCCGCATATTTTCAAATATGCCTCTGAAGTCTCTGAATCTATTTGAAACAGAATTAAGTTTAGGATAGAAAGGCATATTCAGCACCTGTGGCTACCTTTGCTGAATAGCTTCTTTATCAGGTAAATTGGCAATGTTCAAAGAAAGACCATGAAAGTTGGGTTTCATGTTGACACTTTCTTGAGACCCTTATGTATGACTGTCAACAGTGTGATTGCGATTATCAAAAGGCTTCATTGCCCGGATATAAATCGAACAAGTACAGACAAATGCCCAGTTTGTGTTATATCGCAAAAAGATCAAGTCAATTGGCCACAGATAAGTGGCGATTTTACTCTCACTTTCTTTTTTGCTACAATCAATCCTTGATCAATGTCAATAAACCAAAATAAATAAACTGATGGCGCCGTACTCTGGTGTGAATCAAGGCCTAGTCTCTCCAGCTACTGTGTTCATTACAAGAAAAAATGTTCACTAAGAGAGGAACTTAAGACCTCGAACGGAAGGAGAAGAAAATTAATTTTTTTTGAAGTTGTTTGTTCTTGGACGAGATTTAAACCCAGACTTTCTTGCGTAATAGTCCACAAACTTAACCACCTCAGAAAATCATCACATCACCAAGTTACATATACGCGATATCAAAGATATGCAGTCCCACCTTCATGGGTATGGATAATCGGAGAGTAAACAATTTTTGTGATCGTCTTTGATTTGGAGAATATTGACGCGATGGAGGACCAGTCTAAGTACATGTGAATAATTTTGAGACTAAAATCAAGAAGCAGTATCTCAGGTCCAGCATTGGTGGCCTATAGCAAAACCAGCAGTGCCGGTAAAAATCGTCTTGAGTACGTTTCAGAAAGAGGACGGAGACGTGCTGTACTTTTGCAACCTATATAAAAAACAATAAGCAATGCTTATTGTAGACAAGCAGGAATGTTTCCTACCGAGTAAACTGTTGCGCATGAAGAGGACTCGACCTACTTTACGAAAGGTGAAGATAGCAGAGTGGTAAAAAAAATAAGCATACCCTCTACAGTATAGGCGAAATTTGAAATATTGGATTTAAATAGCTCCATTTTGTTTATTGAAATTTTGGAGCCGGTTGGATGACTCAACTGTGAAGGAAAGTCTTCTTATTCCACTGTATGAAATCAACGGCGGTACGAGAAATTGCAACAACTACGCATCGGTTTTGATAAACTAGACGGCAGTTAATACGGCTTTGCGGCAGGCATCGAAATACAAACACTAGTCCTCTCCTGATACCTACTTAAGGTGGCGCTTCAGTTCGGGATGGACCTGGACCTCAACCAACAAACATCTCCAGGCAGCTCGATCTTTAGCCAGCTCCCTCCAGTTTCGCATGCTAAGTTGATTGAGGTGCCCTTCCACTTAAGTGTGCCACCTTAGTTGCGGTCTTCCAGCAAGAGTACTTAAAGATCCAAACATACACAAATCCGATGGTCCAGATGGTATATCTCTTCTTCTTCTGAAAAAATGTTCTTCCACGCTGGCAAAATCACTGCGTAAGCTTTTTCATCAATTCTACTCTTTAGGACTCTTTCCGAGCAGGCGGAAAACAGCATTTGTCCAACCCGTCCCTAAAAAAGGCGAATCTTCTTCTCCCTCCTTCTACATCCCTCTTCTTTCCAAGGTCATGGAAACACTGATAAACCGTCAGCTTATGAAATATCTCGAGACACGAAAACTTCTCAATGACCGGCAGTACGATTTTCGAAGCAACAGGTTTACTGGTGATTTGATGGCATGTCTCACCGAGAAGTAGAACCAAAGCTTACACCAATCTGGCGAAAGCAAGATAGTTGCACTTGATATTTCTAAGGCATTTGACAGAGTTTGGCGTTAAGCTCTTCTGTCGAAAATGCGTGCTTTTGGAATCGACGACTATCTTCTTCAATGGATTAGAAATTACCTTTCGGAACGTTCAAGTCAAGTTGTCTTGGATGGTTTCAAGTCTGATATTCACAAAATAAATGATGGTGTGCCCCAGGGCCTGCTACTTCTAATCCAATCTATTCCTTTGCTAAGGACGGTACTCTTTGCTCTTCATATCCATTTCCGGATTCACGTCCCTGCTCTGTGGCTGTAGAACGGGAACGGCAGCGTATGTTAAGCTCATTAAATTCCGATATTAACAGCATAACTAATTGGGGAACCACTAACAGAGTATAATTTAATGCTTCCAAAACACAATGCTTCTTGCTGTCCTTAAAGCGAAAGTTAAACATCCAACCATGTAGCATCGTCGAAACCAAAAATCTTTCCATTCTCGGTATGTGTGTCACTGACAACTTACGTTGGAGTGATCACATATTTGATGTCGTTAAAAATGCTGCGAAATGTCTAGGTTTCCTTAAGCGATGTAAGAAATAATTCACCCCTCTGATCAGGCCTTAAGATATAAGGCGTTCATCCTGCGGAAATTGGAGTACAATGCCCTCATCTGATCAGATGCGCCTAAAACATCTCTGCACCTGCTAGATAGGATTCAAAACCATACGATAAAACTCATAGGTGATGCTAATATCACTCAAACAATGGACACATTCGTACACCGACGTATTGTCGCATGTCTTATCCTGTTTTATAGCTATTTCCACCACCAGTCCTCCATAGAAATCGCCAGTAGCATTCCGCCCCTTCAAACCTTTAACCGTAACACCCGTCTCGCAATGAATGCTCTTCAGTACACCGTTAAGCCCACTCTCGGTCGTTCTCTAAAAAATCGTTATTTGTTCCAAAACCATACAACTGGAATACCCTGCATTTAAAACCAACCTTCATCGCCTGCGCTGTGTGCAACCATTTTATGGGTCCTCAAATCCCTTGAGCGCGAACAAATTATAAAAGCCGGCACTCGCCGTCAAATAGAGGTTTCATTTTCGTGGTCAAGTTAAACCCAGCACATCAGAGGCGGCATTTCTGATGGCTTTGTGGGGATGTTGCCACTAGCTTTCAATGCTTGATGTTGGCAGCATAAAACTTCTTAAGAGATTAAGGGAGACTCGATCGGAAAAGGATTTGGCGGTCTCTTGCGATTGTAGTCTTCCGTCGTCGAACTTCCGCACAGTATTAGCTTACCTTTGCGATTTTCGGGATATCCGCAACCGTATCTTGGCAACAACAAGGTAATGGCCCGGTCGACAACCCTCGGTACAACCCCTCGGAACGTTCGGACAACTGGAAGAGTGCCTTCACCTTGTGAATATCGAGATGTGGGAAGCGCGTGCTAGCTACGAGGATGTTTCGCCACGCTGCAAAGTCGATTAGCTTGAATCGTGGAAGTTGTACCTTCCGACAGTACTAGCAAAGATGCCCTTTCCCTCCCGGGTACTACTCCCCTCATACTAAAGCCCCCATCAGCAAAGCAATTATGTATACTCGCTTAGTGTTTCAACGGCACAATAAAGCGTTTGCGACTATTGAAGCAGAAGCGGCAAAGATAAGTTCAGCGGTCAATAAAGAAAAAACAAAGTATATGCTCACAACAAAAAGGCACACTTCATCGACGGCTAGGACAAAACGTCACGATAGGCAACTACAACATTGAGGTAGTAAGGGACTTTATCTAACACGACTCCGACAACGACACCAGCCAGAAAATCATGCGAAGTATCATTTTCTAGTCTCTGTTTCTTTAGGCTTAGACGGTACTTGAGTAGTAAAGCCCTCTTTCAAGCAACCAAAAAAAAAACTATATACAAGGCACTGGCCATCCCAGCCTGAAAACTCTCTCCGACGCTTCGAAATAAAAGTTCTTCAGGTGTCCGTCCCATTCGCATCAATGGCGAATGAAGAGGGCCTTCCAATAGCTAACTTTACGGGTTGAACAGCGCCCCTGTTCAGAATGTTTTCAACTCCAACTCAGAAGACAACGCAGTAGATTATCTTAAGTGACGCACACAAGTGGAAGGGGACCTCAGTCAACTATGTGTGTGCAACTGGAGGCAGCTGGAAAAAGGTCGCGCTAGCTAGAAAGGCGTGATAGAGTAGGCACTCCTCTCTTATTTAAGTCTAGTCCCGGAGCCCAAGATTCCATTTTTGTGGGCTACAGAAAATAAGATGACCTAAAGAGGAGGTTGTTAATCAACTCATGATAGTTAAATGTTGAAATTGAAATGGCTTGTTATTTACGTCTAGGAAAGACAAAAACTCTTGAATACTACTGACACTGTACTATTCTTGAGTAAGTGTATTGTATTGCACGTTCCCTATTCTTGTTATTATATCAGGGACTACAATTGCTGCAACTTTTGTTTTCCCATATTCTGTATAATTGTTGCGTTTCAATTTAAAAGATAAGCATTATAAATTGTACAAAAATATTTATTACGAATTTTCAGTCTTAGGAAGCTGCCGCAGATACTTTTTTTCTATTTTTTTTTTTAATACAAAATGTGTAATATATATAAATTGCTTAAAAAAGTTGAGTGAGACTCAGTTTGACTTAATTAACTAATGCAACTTTAAATGATTGTAGATATATGTACATTTGAATGTAAGTTAAACTACATAAATCTACTCAATTCCATTAACCTTTCCAGGGTGGTTTTCCGTTGACAGAACGTAACTGAGATTTATTCTTATTACCGCTGGTGGACGGTTTCAGTTTTGAAGCAGTTAATAACTCTGTCAAGTTATCAATATCTTGGGGAGATTTACTTAAAAGCTGTAAACCAATTAAAAGCATTATCAGCTTTGTATATAAATGTTATACAAGTTTGCATTACTAACCAAATCAACGTACGCCTGTAATTTATCTGCATGGGGGATGTCTTCTTTTTCTCGATTATGTCGGCTGGTTTTTGGAGTTTCAAACTGTTCATTTTCAGCCATACTTTGGACGTTTTCCGTTAATGCTGGTTTAGATTCAACTGCATTCGTATTGGGACTTGTAAGAATCTCGAGTGCTTTTTGCCATTGTGCTTCCATCACGCTATGAAGTTTTTCTGCAATGTCGGCTCTTAAAAAAAAAGGATTTAACTTTTCGCCAGTTTATTGAATTTATTGAATAGAATAATACCTCTTTGTCTTATAAAAACTGAGTTTGACTTCCAGCCCATCAATTTTCTTTGATGCATTTGCCAATTGAATTCGATACAATTCAATTTCTTCATTGTATTTTTCTTGTAATAAATCCAATTCTTGTTCATTCTTTTCATTGATAAGTTGCATTTGTTTAATTGCACGTTCAGCAATTACATGCTCGCGATCTCGTGCTTCTTGCTTTAGGGTATCTTCAACTTTATCCAATTGCTCTTGAAATTCTTTAAGTTTTTGTGCAACTACAGTTTCTAATTGCTGCTGATAGTGAAGTTTTAGGCCCTGACGCTGACTTTCGAGTTTCTTTTGCAATGTAATCTAAATAATATTATTTAGTGATTTAGAATAAAAATAAATATAGCTGATAAGTTTTTACCTCTTTTTCAGTAAGGAAAGATAGCTTTTCACTTAGTGATTTCTTCTCATCTTCGAGATAATCTGCCCGGTTCCTCTGTTTCTGCATTAATTCTTGAGCTTGTTCTTTATGGTACTTAAGTGTGTCAAGTTGCTTTTCGAGATCTTCACAACGTGTAGCTGCCTATAACGTTTTTAAATGAGATAATTAAAGTGATCAATTGAATTATTTGCCTTACCTTATCTCCATGGTATTCCGCTTTAGCTAGACGATCTTTCACTTTCCCCAGTTCAATGTTAGCCAGATCTTCAGATTTTTTGCTAGCCTGCAATTTCATTTCTAAGTCTTCGATCTGTTGTTTGTATAAACTGTTGCACTCGGTAGTTTTTCTAAAATGCACAACACCATTCATTATAATGATTCGTGATTTGAATGTGAAGCAGGATGTCTGAGATACAATTAAATGCATTTAATTTACAATAAAGATGTGTGATGATAACTTCTCATGTCTTTATATATTTGGAATATGAAAAGAATCGAATTAAATTAAATTCGACAAGAATATGGCAGAGGCAAGTAAGCGGTTGGAGGAGATGCAAATTAAAAAAATTGTCGAACTTGGCTCAAGTGTACACTACCAGTGTCTTCCAAACCGGAGAGTTCGGCGCTCGATCCCTCGTCGCATTTTATTTTATTTTTTCCACAAGTAAAACAATGTGTGATGAGTAGTTGCTTTGAATACAACAAGTCTAATTACACGCAGACACGTCATGTCGAGCCGCGTGATGCACTTTCAATGCGTAAGGTGTGCGAAGGACCATCGGCACGACCACGGCGAATACGGTACACTTCGTGAGTGTTTGTCTCAAGTTCCAAGCTGTACCTGGAGCAGATGGCTCAGCTATAACGTTAAATTGAACGAAGTGGCACAATTTTCAAGTAGCTCAAAGACCAACCAAACTAAGACTACCAAAAAAGGCACAAAAGTTATAATACAGCAAGAAGAAACTGACCCAGCTCCGCACAAGAAAGTGTCGTTGGGATATTCATTAGAAGAGGCATGCGATTCAAAAGAGTCTACAGCCGTGAGGTCCTGGAACCATGCATCGTATACTTAGAAATATTTCACATCGGCGGAGTTTTAAACACACAAAGATTGGGGTAATCAGACACCAAATATTAGAGGAAATCTGTTTTTCAATAGGTGCGGTCAAATTCAAATTCAAATAAGACCAAAAGTCTTATAAATAATTAAACACTAATACTATATTAGTTAACATAACAAGGTCAGCAAAATGTTTTGTAGCGACTCGGTCTAAAAGAGACAGATATTCTCGATCCTATCTCGATCTCCTCCTGTTCGACACACGGAATCAACTAAAGGGAACATACTATAAATTGTGTGCGGTCTCAGTACCCAAATGATCGTTCCCAACGAAATTGCGCAATTGGAGGAGCGTATTCAAAAGCGTTCCTACAATTATAATAGGGTGCGGTGGACACAATTCTCCAGAACGTTGAAAAGAGTGCTCTCCTCGAATTCGCTCTACCCACCACTCAATAGGAATCTGTCAAACGGGAAACTTTGCAGGTACCTTAAAACAGTGGATGAGAACATAAAACCAACGGGGGATAGGGCGATATCCTGGAATCAACGCACTGGCAACAGATTAAAAAGAAGATACAAAGCTTATATATGTTTGTATTGAAACAATAAAAGTTGATCTGTAAATATCAACAACCAGAATATCCTCACAGCCAGTATAGATCCAGAAGCTGTCGATGATGAACATTTTTTTGTGAACTCAGATCCACAAAAGAAGGTAGAGACCATTGGAACGATTTACAAGGAAACGCAGAAGGCGGATGCACAATTTCTACATTCGAAATAATATTTTATGTTAGAACTGGAGATTAGAGAACTGAGTTCAAAAATATGGCAAATAATGCCATCGGCGGCAGGCTCTATGCGATCTGCTGTTTAATGGATAATGACCATTGTCCATGGGAAGACAGCGTTGCCGCATCGTATTCCCAAAAGAAATAAAGTTACATCAAATCAAGTGAATCTCCCGATCTTGTGAGCTCATTTCACAATACCATAGACGTCGATAATATTAAACGATATTGCGATGACTGGAAGTCAGAAACGATTCCTTTAAGGACGCCTTCATCGGAGGCCGCTGCGGATACCAGAGAGAATTTGCAAAAGCTTTCGATCGTGGGACAACACGCACAGCTACCTGCTTATCGAGATGTAGTCATATACCTTGAGACCTAGGTAGACCAATATCTATATTTTAGCAAACATATAAATGTTGTCTGGCCAGGAACTTTTGCTCTTACAAAGGGACTGTTTTATAGCAGCTAACTCGATGCGAGGTTCAAGGTTATCAACTACATACAATTCTATTTGGATGTCCCGCGTAGTTTAACATGAGAGCAAGTTTATTGGAAATGATTCGGGTGTTTGAGAGACTTTTCTTGCCTTGTACAGAGCACCAGAGTCGGATTTTATACAAATGAGGCCTTGCACAACAGAGTGAACCTAGAACAGTGAATGAATAGTTTCGTCACTAAATTATGTCGAAGACACATTAAAAGAGCAATGGACCTCGACGGGCAACCTGGTTCACAATTAATCGGTTGTTCACTACAGTCTGCGGTATAAAAGCTTATATTTAATCCATCAGATATTGTCCATCATGGTCTAACGGTCTCGAAGAGACATAATGCCTCTTTTGTAAGTCACCAGGCTTATAGGTAAATAAGTTTTCCAGGTACGTTTTGATTTTATCTTCGGAATTAAATTGCTTTCCGTCCAAATTGTTTTGGAGTGGAACAGATGGTGGTCAGAAGGTGCAAGGTCTGGAGGGTACATTGGGTGCTGCATAACTTTACAGCCAAATGAATTCAGCTTTTGTTCTGTCACTAAAGCTGTGTGTGATCTGGCGTTGTCATGATGGCGAACCAACGCCCTTCCTGTTCGCCAACTCTGGCCGTTTTTCTACCACTGCCTGCTTCAAAGTATCGAGCTGAGGGCAATATTTAATGGCATTGTCTGATCGCGTGGAAGTAACTCGAAGTAAAGGACACCTCGCCAGTTCCACCAAATGCTCAACATGACCTTTTTGGGATACAAATCTTGTTTACCGACCGATTGCGGTGTTTCACCATGACTCTTACGCCAAATGTTGTTCTAAACCACCCATTTTTTGCCTCCCGTAACCACTCTTTTCAGCAAAGCCTCAAGCGAGTATCATCTCAACAAAGACTCACATACCAGTATGCGATCCATAGTTTCTTTCACTGAGTTCGAGAGGAACACAAACATCCACCTTTTCGACATTCCAAGTCTTTTCAGTCTCTGCAAAACAGCTGTATGGGCGATGTTAAGCCGCTGAGCGGTTTCCCGTGTCGTCAAATGCCTGTCAACGCTAACCTGCAGCCAAGATTTGAACGCCCTCCTGGGTGGACGTCCAGAGCGAACAGCATCAGCAAGGTCTGTATTTCCTGAACGAAAGCGTGTTAACCAACGTTGACAAGTGTCAGCACTTATAGCCGCTTTGACATCTTTTTTTTTTGAAAAAAAAAAGCAAAATATGCCGTAAATGAACTTTCTTATCCTCCATTTAAAAAAAAAAATGTTGAACACTTAAAACACGTCCGATCAAAGCAAATTTTCGTAACAATGTATTGGAATAAACGACGGTAACACAGAGATTTTCTAAAATGATAAACACCACTTCCAAGAAAAAAAACCGCAGAACTTCTTTTCCTCAGAAGCGCCGTTTGTACAACAGAAACATCGAACACAGCAGTGCGGAACGTCTGCGGTTCAATAATTGCGATAAGCCATCGCAATTTATAAGGACTATGAGTTGAGAAGAGACCTGCTCTACAAATTCGAGGAATGTACACATTTACTCGTCGTGCCCAAAGCTATGCAGATGGGATTGATACGAGGCATCCATCAGCAAGGGCACATCTATGTTGGACTGGATTTTTAAGCAGGGCCACCACATCCCGAAGGTGGTAAGCAACATCCCATCAAATTACTCGTAAACCCACTAACACGGTGTCTAAAACTTAAAGTGACAATTGGATTTAGTAAGCCAATTAATAAGCCCACATTAGAAAAATAAGTAGAAAACCACTAACTTGATTTACAGGTAACAAATAAATGTTACTTAGCGGATATTTCAAATTACTTACCGCGAAAAGTTTTGGAGTTCGTTCTCGAGTTTTTCATTTTTGTCTTGAAACTTAGCAGCCAAACCTAGTGCCTGAGCCAACTCCTTTTGAATTATTTCATATTTTGCTCCTATATCTCGTTGTTCATTTTCCAACTTGTAAACAGCATCTTTCAGTCTTTTGATCTCCTGTTGTAAACTGAAAAACAGAAAGAATAATCAAATATATAGACGTGCTGCGGTATTTTCTGTCTCACCTGCTATTTTCCGCCTGGGCATTGCCCAAGGCATTATCTTTTGCTTTATCGACTTCCAATGCTACCGAAATCCTTTGCTGATATTCCAACAATTTACTCTGTAACGATCGAATAGTTTTCTCCAAATGCAACCGACGATAGCGTTCTTCTTTAAGCGTTAAGTCACCCGGTGCATTCTTGCTCCACATTTCACTCAAACTTATTAAATTTCCTTCTGGCGGTGGACAAGTTCTTAACCCTTCATCGTAAACCTTGTCAATTGTCGTTCGATTAAAAACATGTGGCAAGGAAGTCGGTTGATCCTCAGCTCTACGCTCCATTAAGTCATAATTTCCATTCCAAACTGAGTTGTGCTTCCTATCTTCCAGAAAATGATCGATTTCTTTTAAAACTCCCTGGCATTCCTCATTACTTTTTGCGTTGGCTATTGACTGTGTTTTTGGTGTCGAATGGGTTAATGTATGCGAACGGGGAAGAGCACTTCTAAATAGTTTATCCGGTCCATTGCGAACTGTACAACTGGATATTGTTGACAAATCAGATGGCGGCGAGAAATTCGTTTCAATATTTGTTAGACGTGCATTAATATTGTCCAATTCGACTTGCTGGCTTGGCGGAAGGAATTGATAATTTGAGACAGTTGCTGGTTGTGGTTCTGGTTCCCACTTGGATGCTGACATATTCGAAAACTCTTCGGCACAACACTCATTCAGATATTTATCGGACAGTGTTCTGGATAGGAAAAAGTCTGGCGGAATCAAGAGTAGAATATCTGTATCATCAGAGTCGCTCATTTAGGAGAGAAATGCATAAATTCAATTAGAAATCGCCTTTTCCATTTTTACTCAGCCCCGATTACTTCAAAATGTCAACAAAAGTATTTTGGCGTTTCTGCAGAGTTGTTATGGAGGGAGCAGAAAACACAGGTGCTTACAAACTGTTTGTGGGTATACTTTTGTGTAATATGGTAATAGATGAGATTCGTAGTTGGTTGTGAGAATATATTATAATAATCAATAAGCAAATGTGTTGCAGGCTTTAATAAATTCTGATAAATGCTTTTCTACCAAAGGAACGAAGAAAGATCTCGTCATTGGCAAACGAACGCTAGTTAGCAAGAATATACCTATTTTCCCAGTGTTTGGTGATCTTAAAACGGCAATCGACTAATGATTGAAACCGGATGAGGAAGCAATGAAAGAAGCACCAGTTTGGATGGATCTACGAGGGCGGGTCAATAATTCCGTGCATTTTTGAATTTCTGACCTCTTTACTGAAACAGCAACACTGCTCCTGTCAACAGGCATCTGTCAGTTGACTCCTGTCAAAATTTAAACTTGCTGCGTCAGTTAGTTTGTGTTTGACAGCTATTTTTATCAGACTACTCACTAATTTGAGGAGAAAATGGAAAAAAGTGAATTTCGTGTGCTTATTAAGCATTATTTCTTGCGAAAAAAAAACCATTACCGAGACCAAGGCTAAGCTTGATAAATACTATGGGGACCCTGCACCATCGATTTCAATGGTAAAAAAGTGGTTTACTGAATTTCGTTGTGGCCGTACAAGCACTGAAGATGCCGAACCTCCTGGACGCCCAGTTGAGGTCTCTACACCCGAAACAATCGAAAAAATTCACGATATGGTGTTGGCCGACTGAAGATTGAAAGTGCGAGATTGTGGAAGCCGTAGGGATCTCGCATGGCTCAGTGGTTTCAATTTTGAATGATCACTTGGGCATGAGAAAGCTTTCCGCAAGATGGGTGCCGCATTTGCTCACAGTCGACCACAAACGCAATCGTGTAACAACTTCACAGGAAGGTTTGGCGTTGTTTAATCGCAATATGGAGGAGTTTTTGCGCCGTTTTGTAACCGTGGACGAAACATGGATCCATCACAACACACCAGAGAACAAACAACAGTCAAAACAGTGGGTTTCTAAGGGTGAATCGGCGCCAAAGAAGGCCAAGGTGGGTTTGTCAGCCAATAAAGTTATGGCGACTGTTTTTTGGGATGCACGCGGGATAATCCACATTGACTACCTTCAAAAGGGAAGAACAATCAATGGGGAATATTATGCCAACTTATTGGACCGATTCAATGACGATTTGAAAAAAAAACGACCTCATTTGGCCAAGAAAAAAGTTCTTTTCCACCAAGCCAATGCAAGGGTGCACACATGTGCAGTTGCCATGGCAAAAATCCATGAATTGGGCTATGAATTGCTCCCTCATCCACCCTATTCTCCAGATTTGGCTCCGAGCGACTACTTCTTGTTCCCAAACCTGAAGAAATGGCTTGGTGGAAAAAGATTTGACTCCAATGATGAAGTCATCTCGTCATTTTGAGGACCTCGACAAATCATTTTTTTTGGAAGGGATAAAAAAATTGGAGAAGCGTTGGACAAAGTGTATAGAGCTCAACTGACACTACGTTGAAAAATAAAATTATTTTTTTATCAAAAAATCTGTTTTAATCCAAAAGTCACGGACTTATTGACCCGCCCTCGTATGAGTATATTACTAAAAGCAAGCTTCCTGATAAAGAGTACTTGTAGTATTATCCAATGGTTTTTGATATTTCATATCCTATTAGAATTTAGGAAACCTATTTCACATATTACCCGACCTGTGCGCAGGACTCCCTATATTAACGAAATTGTAGTTAGTAGTGCCATTCACTGCCCTAAAGAGTTTCCTATTCCTTGAATAACTTGGATAATTCTGGCCCGATTTCAAAAGTTCGTCATGATAATAGATTCCGACTTGTGTATGTTTTTTTTTTAGTTTAAAATGTCATCGGCTACTTTTGCTCAAAATCTAATGGCCGCGATTCTGTATAAAGACGCATCATCTGACAAAAATTCAAATCCATAGCACTATTCGTGTGCCAAGAAAATTGACACATATACACACACACATCCGTTTTGTTAAAAACTGTCTAGAAACACTATAGACACCTTAAAACGTAAAGATATCACAAAATTTGCATTTTCGATTTTCGAAGTGAATGCAAGAACTTTCCTATCATGAAGTTAATAAAGTTTCATTTTAAACATGTGCGTGACAAACTGTTTCTATCTGCAATTCGCCATATAAGACCAATATCCGTCTATAAAGGAATAACATTTTCATGAAATGCAGATACGGAAGGAGAGCAGTGGACTGTTAAAGGTAATAATTGCATCCTGATACGTATGCGGGCTACTATTGTAACAGGGCTTTTTGATTCCGAAGTCTAATTTATCCAAAGCCATCCGGCAACTTTGTTTATTTTAAGTTCAGACATTGCTATCTTTACTTAATGGTAAGCGGTAATCTTACCGAGCGGAGCTTAATTGGTCTCCACCCTTTAACTTTCTAAAGAAAGTTCCTCAGAGCCGACTATGACTTTGTTTTGTTTTTTGCCCATCTCGTCAGGTTTGATAAGAAGTTAATGGATACGGAATCCGCAAAGGTTCTGGAGGTTCGTTGCGATTGTAACCCTTCAACATTAGATCTCCTCTCAGTAGACATACATCGACTGCAGCTGTCTTGCGTCGATCGAAATATGATCAATTTGCGTAATGTGGATTTAAAATTGAATGCTGAATTATTTTTTTCCAATTTGTGAAATCAATAATCTGTAAAGCTTCTTGGTCCTGTTAGATTGTGATTAGGAAACACGTTTCAACCTTATGGTTATTGGTTTGCAATTACAACGCTTTACGGAAATTTCTGTTGAAATTCCAAGGCTTGAAAACTTCGATGGCAAACCTTCTGTATTACGAAACAGCATAGGTGTCGTTGCCGCAACCAGAAATTTTAATTATTTTGAAACATGTATTACTTATTCAAGTAATAAGGGCGGTATCATATGTTGACGCCCTCTGACTATCAGACAAGTGACGGAAAAAGATTTATTTCTGAAGCGTAAGCAACCTGTTCAATAAGAGGGTGTTAAAACTTCAGGTACCTTGAAAGCTAGATAAAAAATATGGAAAATGGTTCATAAAGAAAATCTTCATGCTTTACTCGGGAGAGCCACTGAGAGAGAGTTTCTTGTTCTTTGAGCCACTTTGAAGAGTGAAATATCACCTTTGTACACGTGTACATAAATAAGGACGTCAAAGAAAGAAAAACATGAAGCGACTTCGTCGGATAGAGACTGACGGGAGTTGCAAGGTAAGGCAGTGGCAGCATTATTACTAGAATAAAATTAAGGGAAAACATAACCACCGAAAACCAAATAACAATGGGAAAAAGGATCGTTTACTTCCTGATATATTTTTTTATTTCAAAAGTTATTATCACCTTACGAACGCATATCTGCAATTATCGTGTTAATACTTACATATGTATGGGAATCAAACAGCCAACAATATAAACAAATCAACATTAACTATCATTGGAATGTCGGCAAGCCCTTTTTAAAAATTGATGCTGCAGGTTCGTTATGCCGGATCGACATGACACGTGCTCACTTTCAATACCATCGAAATATGAACGAAGCTGAGTGGAATGTAAGGCGTGGGAGAAGGATTGGAGAATTGTGGTCAAGACTTAGGACATCATACCGTGATATGTCTGGGAGGTATTTTTATGGTTACACATGAGAACCAACTTCTAAGGCATACGCTGCTGTGCTGAAGCATTTAGTCGGCAATAGGACTGTATGTAATTCCAATGAGCGGCTCATGTTATTTGTTTATAGTCGATCACAAATAGTGACAATAACATTCCCGCAAAACTCATAAAACAGCCCAGCGGAATGGTTGCTTCTGAGTTTAAATGCACACATATACAAATGCTTTCGTCAGAGTGGAATAAATTAATGATTATTAGGGGATTGTCCCAAAAAGCGAATTCGAAAAAAGTGTTGTTGTCTATGTTCTGGAGAATTGTGTTCAACGCCCCATATTACATATCATACCTTTGAATAGATTCATCTAATTCCGCAATTTCGTTGAAAATGGTTATTTCAGTACTTATGTCACATTAGTCACTGTCATACACAAATGTGCGCTTATTGGCACGCACCTTCAGTTGTACCCGTGTGCCGACCACCAAGAGATCGAGATAGGAGCCGTGTCTAGGAAACGACAGAATATCCATCGCTTTTAGACTGAGTCCGTTCAAAAACTGTACTGACCTCATTAATTAAGTAATAGGTTCCTTATAATGTTTGATGTATTATTTCTCCAATCTTTGTGCGTTAGAAATTCTGCCGATTATGAAATAATTCTCCTTCGGACCCAACCATAGGAATCGAAGAAGTTTCAAGAGCTCCGAGATAAAGTAGATTGAGTAGCCTTTGAGTGCATAGACTGAAACCATGAATAACCGGATTCTACTACGGAAGGGTATACACAATGTATGTTTAAACGGTTGTATGCTCTTGAATCGCATGCTTTTCCTAATGAAGATGTCAACACCATTTTCTTGTATTGTAGTTGAATCGGCTTCTTCTTGTGTGACATTTTATGTTTTGTGCCTGATTTAACATAGTTTTTCAGATCTTTGACCAACTCGAACATTGTGGCCCTTTGTTCAATCCCCATCATTGAATTAAAATTCACCGCATGCTCTTACTAATTACGACTGAAGGTTCGTATGGCCAGGTGATAATGCGTACATATGCTCTACGCGCGTAACTGACGTTGTGACTGAGATATCTACCCCAGAATAGAGAGCAATATAGTCAGTATGTCAGGTACTGGGAAGCAACCTTCGCCTAGTTTACCGTACTTCCGCTACCTTCAGCATTTTGGGTGTAGATAATTTGCTGAGTGATGCATGGTGATTTACTAATAACAAGGTAAACTGTAAAATGTTTTCCCCGATCTACATTTCTCGTGATACAGCCTGGTAGCCAAGGCATTCTCCTTGGACCATCTAATTGTCCATGTTGATGTTGAGATTTTGCTGAACTAAAAAACAAATTTTTTTATTTTATTATAAAATATAACAATTTTAATCTATACTGTATATACAACAATACGGGTAGTTTGTACCTTAGTGTTACTGAAATTAGGAAAAAATTTGTTCAATTAAATCATGACTATCAAGTTCTGCATTCGCTTCGTTTTGACTTTCATTAACCTGTGCATTAACAATTTTATTAGCAGCACCCGTTATAGATTTCGTCGGCTTCATCGTTGACTCTTCGTCCTTGTTGAACTTTTTCCGTTTAGGTAAAGTAACTACTGGTTGCGTGAGCACCTGTGTTGCTTGCAAAAAGTCATCATCATTTTTGTTGGAAGACTCAAGCATTTCCGATGATCTTCTTTTACTTCGTCCAACTTCACAAACACCAATTTCATCGAGTTTATTGTCTTTTTCCACGAGTAAATCTTGCAACTCCGCAATTTTTTCTTTCTTCGAATTTAATAATACAGCAAACTTTCGTAGCAATCTTTTCTCCAAGTGATTCTTCTCATCTAAACATTTTTCAAGTGTGCTTACCATAGATTGGTACTTTATAGTTAGGTCTCTGGACTCCTCTTGAACAGCTTTCAGTTTACAACGGAGGGATGCTATTAAGTCAGCTGATGCAAGACCAATATTGTTCTGTAAGTCAGTAGTTGGCCTTAAATTTACTTCGATATATTGGATTTGAAATTCATCGTCCTTAGTCAAAGTGAATTTATTGTCTGATATCGAGTATAGAAAATTTCCAACACCTCCATTATGCGTAAGTGCTTCCTTACACTCATCAAAGAATTTTTCATAAGAAATTTCCAATTCTTCGGCAGATTGTTTTAGCTCGTTAACTGAAATTGTTCCTTTCCATTCCTCGGATTCGTGGCTATCGAGGATTTGTAAACTGATCTCATCTGACTGCCATAAAGACTTTATAATGTAATGACGCGTTGAACCAGATTGCGGAACTCTATTAATGTATGTTGCAGATAATTCCTGGACGTCCATTTCAAGAATAAATATTTATAAATGTAAACAATTTAACTTGTTTTCCTTTAACAAAAATTATGAAATTCCTCAGCACCTCATTAGATTGACGAAAACCCAAACAAACCTACTTGACAGCCGTGTAATGTCAAGTTCCACAATACATTCCACTGAGTTTGTTTCAGGGTTGCTGTGTGACATAGAATTGTGAATCAATGATTTGTTTTTCTAATTTTAGCAACAACTGATTTTTCCGCAACCCACCTATTAAAAAGAGTTTAAAATGTCGTAAGTTGCTCACAAATAATCCTTATTTGGTAGTTCTCTTGTATAGTCAATTTAAAAAAATGTAACCCATATATAGAAGTTCACACATCATATTGTTAAGCGAGTAAAAATCACATGCTTGGCGTCAAAAAAATGATGCACAGCCCAATCCACTAAAAAAAGGTGAAAAATTGTTCTTCAGGCTATAAGTTTTTAGTAGTGACTTAACAGCGTTGTAATTTATAAAAAATACCATGCCAATTGTAAGATAGTGCCGGTTTATTAAGGAATTATGATGTCACCCAGCTACCGACTAATGTTACGTTGTTGCGCTAGACCTTTATTTAATTCCTCCGTATAACGACTATGTGGCCGGCGCTTATGAACAAAACTGTGGGTATGATGGGAAAGCTATCTTTTAGATCTAGCAAAAATTATAGGTCCTTCTGTTTCGGAATAAAAGCATGATCAGGTCGTTCTTAATCTGAAAATTCTCCAACAGTAGAATATCTAAAGTATCATTAAGGCTTAAAGAAATTGACTTAAACCAGCCACAGCATACAAACATTTGAATTCTTCCAAAATAGAGCGTTATTCTGGAATTTAAGAGTTCTCTCCTAACTATTACTTTGCAGATGTTTCAGCGTCAGTAACGGCTATGGTTGGCCTGTGGTTTGTACAGTAAGGCAGGTTTGGCAATTTAGTTTCTAGATCAGATGGTGATCCCAAAATAATTTCTGCGCAGGATGTCAATTCGACTAGAACCCTGGTACTTTTGAATGAAAACGTTGTCCTTAATGGTATTGTTTGACCTGAATCTGCTGCGTAGGCAGCGGCTTGGACAATCTTGGTTTCTCTAGGACGTTCCCGTCCTAGATATAGGCTTGTAAATAATAGATCAAGAACAGCAATAACTTATAAAAGAACTAATGTTCGGTTAAACTTTGATGGCAATGGACCCCTTTTGAGGTTTTCACCGAACAATTCGATCTTAAAATTCAGGCAGCTAGGTGACTGGTGCCATGATTTGTTACGAAAGAACTACAGCAAGTAATCGAGGATATTACCCGCTAGAAAGTAATATCGGAGGTCCTCGCGTAAGACCATAAGTACAGGAGGAATCCGGGAAAAACTGGCTGAACGATCACGCCTTAGGGATAGACCTGACAAATTCATTAAAACTTTGTGTAAGCTTAGAATGATACAAAATGTAGAGGAAGGTATAATAACGAACAGCACGCTCACTAAAAGTGTTGGATTGTCATTCCCTATTAGGAAAAACTTCTGCTGGTCGCCTGTTCATGGCGTAATCCAAATCAGCAGCGACTAACTAAAACAAAAAATTTAGACTTTGAAGAAGTCCGGAAAGCTTTGTAAAAGCAGCAAACAATAAAAGTTCTCAGAATGGACAAATCAGCCAGGCTAGAAACAGTATGAGAATCTGATAACACTTACACTAAGCCGAAACCCCCATAAAACTGATCTTGCCCTCTTTTCCAGGAAATACAAAATGGGGCCTTTAACCCCGCATAACCCACTAACTATACATGGTGAACGGCCCTAGACAATGCAGTTAACTGCGGTAAACTAAGCAGAGTCCAAAGAACAGCATGTCTATGAATAAGCCCAGCCTTACGGTCTCCATTCTGTTTTACGTGACATACCTCGATATCTTTAGCAGGCAAGTACAATAGTTGTGACTGCAGCTATTCGCCTTAAAGCGACAAATAATTCATTTGGCCACGCTAACATTCTTATTACATTAGAAATCCTCACAGAGAACATCGGTTACACAATACTTGAACTTTGGTTTGACAAAAACTTGCATGTAAGCTTCCCTTCCAGATCCTTCTAGCAGGAAGATGCTGTCATGGAGGACAAGTCAATCCATTTCTGCACAGATGGAACTAAAACCGATAGAGGAGTTGTTGGCGGTGTTTTCTCAGATAAGCTAAATCTAAGCCTCTCTTTCCGTCTTACAAATCACTGCAGCGTGTTCCAGGCTGAAATTTTTGGCGATGAAAGAAGCTCTGTCCTAGCTGAAGAAAAACGTGATATCTGCAAAGGATATCCGCATCTTTTCGGATAGTCAGGCCGCTATCAAGTCCCTGGACTCAGTCTCATTAAATTCTAAAACCGCCCTTGAATGCCGAGATGGCAGAGCAGTTCAACCTTCACCATTGCTGGGTACCGGGCCACAGAGACATTCCAGGGAACTGTAGGGCCGATGAACTCGGCAAAATTGGAACCACTCTAGGTATTCAACCGGAAAAGGGTAGCATAGGTATACCAATCGCTACCTACAAATTAATAATAAAGCCAATAAAAGAACAGGCGTTATGTGAAATGTTGGACCAACATGTCTAGCGACTAAACAGATCTGGCCAAAGCTAGATCTGCACCGTTCTAAGAGTCTGATCCTTCTAAATAGGAAATATCTCAGCGCCATCATACGTGTCGTCACTGTATACTGCCTCATAGGCAAGCACACAAAAAGGCTTAGCACTTTTACAAACGATTTCTGTTGAAGCTGCATGGACTAGGAGGAAGAGGAGACAATCCTCCACCTACTATGTACATGTCCAGCTGAAAACTTCACTTAAAAGCTTTCTTCGACAATGATCTAAACCATTTAAAAAATATAGACGTAAACAGTCTCCTATGCTTCATCGTAAGCCCAAATTGGTTCCATGAGTAAGAGGACCATAGATCCACGTGGCATCACAATGCACCAATAGGCCTAAGTGGGTTGGTGTTTCTAACAGCCACTCTTGCCTACCTACCTACCTACCTACACTAAGCCGAAAGCTAAAACTCTTTTGCCCGACGCTAACTTTCTTCATAAACAGATTGGAACCGGTCCACAACCAGCTTCTATTAACGGAACAGTATGTGAGCACATAACAAAGTATATGTATGGTACGAATATATGTATGTACTCGTATATGTATACATACACTGGCGATCATTAGGTGAGGCCATACATTTTGCAATCGATTTTCACTCTTTATACCTATTTGAAATTTTGTACCCGCAAACTTTTACTACCTGTGAACAAGTACATATTTTCTCAACAGGAAGTTATAAAATTAAAGGTTAAATAAGAAAGGACCGTTGGGATTTCCCAAGATCAAACAATGAACTACTTGAAAAGCGTATAAAAAGATGTGCCACTAGGATGAGGCCATTGCGAATATTTCGTTGCAGGAGTTCACATCAGCAGTATTTTTCAAAGTTTTGTTAAGAATATTTAAAAAAGCGTTGAAAAGAACTGTTTTTATTTAGTTTCAAAAAAAAGGGTTCCGGAAAGACTTTGACAGTGACAGAAAGAGGAAAAGTAGATGCTTTCAATGAGTTAGGACTTTCAGGCCGAGAAATTGCGAGACTTAAAAGAAGTAAGACTGTTGTAAACAGTTATCTTGCGGATCCACAAAACTATGGGAAACATCAAAAAAGACGCACGGCAGAAGCAGCAACATTGCGAGAAAAGCGGTTAATTCCACGGCGTGCCTCGAATTCTACTCTACTTCTGCATGATATAAGAAAGGAGGAGCTTATTTTGGCAAGACACCACAGCCGTACATCAGGTGTAATTTTGTGTTGAGCTATTACCAACTATGGCACAATCCAGTTGGAGTTTTTGTCCAAAACAGTGAACGGAAACAACTACAAATGTTTGCTGGAGCAGTCATTTCCAAAAACATTTTCGGACCCTTGCCTTGGATATTCCAACAAGGCAATGCCCCCATCTACACTTCCAGGGTTGTTAGAAGTTGGATTCAATCAGAAGACGTGGAACTCTTCCCATGGCCGCCCTATTCACCGGAATTAAACATAATCGAAAATGTTTGGGCATGGTTATCTCATAGAGTGTATGAAGGCGGCAGACAATTTGAAGACATGGACACTTCAATCAAAGCTATTCGTGATGCCTGAGCCCAAATTTCTCTTGATCATTTAAAAAAAAAAACTGTATGATTCATTCCAAACCGTCTTATAGAGGTCATATCGAAAAATGGCGGCATATTGATTATTAATGTAGAAATCATAATAAATATATGTTTTAACACCGTAAAATGTAAACATTTTATTCATTTTTCCTTTCTTCCGAAGATTTTGCATGTGGCCTCATCCTAGTGGCGCATCTTTTTATGCGCTTTTCAAGGTCATTGTTTGATCCTGGGAAATTCCAACGGTCGTTTCTTATTTACCCTTTAATTTTATGACTTCCTGTTGAGAAAATATGTACTTTTTCTCAGGTAGTAAAAGTTTGCGGGTATAAAATTTCAAACAGGTATAAAGAGTGAAAATCGCTTGCAAAATGTATGGCCTCATTCAAGTGATCACCAGTGTATGTATGTAGATCAGGTGATGGAAGAGAATTTTCCAGCCTGGCAATGGCCTTAATATTGAAACCCTTTGCGAATAGTGACAATAGTCGTTGATTTCTTTGGCATGTGTAAATAAAAGAGTCAATTTATTAGATAATTTAAAATAATAATAGTCTTTTTGTTTTTTTATTTATCAAGCCTTTACACATAGTTATATGTAAAACAAATATTTTATATTATAATTATTATTCTTAGTTTGTTTAAATAAATTTTAACTTTTATCTCTGTTTACCAACATCAGTTGAATATGTACACAAATTGGTTCAAAAACAAAACAATGGTTTTGAAAGCAAAACATCCGATTATTTTCTTTTTCTTTTAATTTTATCTTAAATATCTCTTTACCTATAGATAACAAAAACCAAAAAAAAAATTATAACAATAATAATATTAAAAAAAAAAATGCTAGCATAACAATGCATAGGTATTGTACGAGTTAAATGAGTAACAAATCAATATGAGCAATATACGTATGTATAAAAGATGTATAAATAGATTATATTATAAACAAAAAAAAGCGGTCCTTGTAAAAGAAAATTTAAATTTAAATTAAATCAGAAAACAATTAATGACTCCTTGATAAACTGATTTGGTAATGGGTAGGTCTATATAAATTTTTTAAGAATATATTTAAGGTTAGACACAATAGATTTCTTTGCTTAGCATCAAAAATATTTGTTAAATATAAACTGTTTCGGTTACGATTACGGTTAGGTAATGAACGAGGAGCACCTCAAAGAGCAAGAAGATTCTCTTCGTCCTTTTTCGAGGATTTCTTTTTACGACTATTATTGGAGGAATCATCACTTCCGGGTGATGCTACAGATGGTAGACTTTCTGCTGCAGCTGCTCTCTCGGCAAGGAATTTATCAAACTCGGTACTGGTAAGAGTTTCTTCGGGTCCTTCATTCTCTTTCTACATTTGAAGAAAATTATATTAAATTATGAACGATATGGAAGCAGACATTTAGTTTGTAAGCAAGCAAATAAATTGAAATGAATAGTATGTACTCGTATGTATATAAATCAAAAAATAAAAGCAAACTCTTTCGAACTCAGATTCATTTCTTAATGTAAAAATTTGGATGAATATTTGCAAAAGTTGATGAGTGATTAGATGATAGTAGCTATGTGATTAGTAACTTAAAGTATATTTTACAAAATGTGTGGTAAAAAGCTACATGAACAAACATTTACATGATATGAGATTCTATCATACAAATTAAGCTAAGTTAAGTTAGTGGTTTAGCGAATTTTATATCCTTTAATAACCCATTTATGATGCGATAAAGGAATACCAGAAAAACCTTAGTTGATAGTCACGTAAGCTGGAATTGTGAATTTCCAAAGTAAAGCCCTTATCTTTATATTCTGCTCTGTCTAATTAAATAATTGTACACATACGAGTATGTATTATGAATGAAGACTCTCATAGCATGGTGATAAGTGATAAAATTTCTTCACAAACGAATCAGATAGGTTTCTGTTCATTTCCGAATGAGCACATGTAAATAATTTGTCGAATTCATTGCATTTCTTGATGGTTTCTACAACATTGGAACCTTCTTTCTGATGCTTCTAATTTTCTTCTTTAATTCGGTCTACACTACAGTACAATGCCCACATCTGGTCCGGTGCTCCTAAAACATCTCTGCACCTGCTAGATAGGATTCAAAACCGTGCGATAAAACTCATAGGTGATATTAATATCAGTCAATCAATTGAAACACTCGAACACCGACGTAATGTCTCCTGTCTCACTTTGTTTAATTGCTATTTCCACCCCCAGTGCTCCATTGAAATCACCAGTAGCATTCCGCCCATTCGCTATGAATGCTGATCAGTATACCCTATAACAGCGGCATTTATCAGAAGCTCAGTAATACCATTTGCGATCTTTTTAACCCTAAAACCAAAATGTATGTCGCGAACCGAATCCCAAATCGTACACATACGATGGTACAACCGTAAAGACCTGAAAATGTTTATATACGATTTGGTATTGGGACAACTTTTCCCGTTTTTAACTTGGCTTGTATTATAGCATAATTATCATGAATAGACTTATGCTAGGAGAACACCTACGTATCATTGAATATTTATTTTTAAAATCGGTCTTCAATTCGTGAAGATTACGTGATTTTTTTTTTGTCCTCCTATTCATCCAACTGAGCTCGCTATTTATCGTGTTGTAAATAAATTTTGTATCACATACACTCTACACGACGCAAAGCCAACAAAGCGTCAACGTAATGTGCGTACAGAAGAAACTGCACCCACTGTGAGTGAGTGAAACCCAATTAATATCATTATTGTTTAAAAAAGATTATGTGATCCTTAAAAAAAACACCCTATGTAATAAAAGTTCATACTCGACTTTACCTTAGGTGAATTGGAGATTTTATTGCTAATATGTATAGATAGTCAGATGGTTCGAAATACCGTCGGGAATTGAAAAAAAAAGAAGGAACAAATTTCGAGGCATTCTTAATTGCTTAGTTAGTTGTTAAAGGCAGTGTGTTTGATGGTTTCGTAAGTTTACTTGCCATTAAGTAAAAGATACCTGAAACTATTCAACAAGACTGGCTACTTAACACCTTAAAAGGTTGCCTTATAGGGTTCGGCACAAATTTTTTGTTTGGTCTCTAACCCTCTCACTACATTTACTGCTACTGTCGATTCATTAACAATAAAGAGACAATCTCGAAACAAAAACATTTCAAACGATAAAATATTGTTATGTATAAAGCTCCCAAAATAATACGATAATTTCGTAGTTATAGAGCCATGAGAATTATAGAGCTACAAAGCCTTAAAGGCAAGTGGGATACCTTATTAAAATAAACAAAAAATAATCCGAATCTCACCACCATCCCTGTTCTAGTTCAAAAGCCACAAAGTATGAACATTTACAATTTACTAAATAAACTGTGCAAAGTCAGCCCAAGCAAAATCTCTAATACTTTAAGGAAATTGCTTGCAGATTTTCAACAGTACAATAAATATAAAGCTTTATTTTTAAAATGACAATTTAGAATCCGGCTACACATCAAGGATTTAGATTATTTGATAATAATTTTCCATTTACTGCGGAAAAAAACTAAACTACTCAAAACAAAATAGGGCCCACTTTTGAAAAAATGAGCGATTATATATATTTTTTTTCGTGAATATATTTGAACTAAGGATTAAGAAACTGAGTGCACATAAACAATAGTCAAACATTTTTTTTTATTCAAATTACTCATAAAAACAATTTAAAGAAAAATTTATGAAAAAATAAAACTTTACATACCATATTACTGTTTTTCTGTTATGATTTCTTTAAATGTTTTACTTAGTAGCGAGTGGGGCCTCCTCTGCTCCGTATGCACTGTCTTAGCCTATCCGGAACGCTCTCAATGAGATGTACAACATTTTGTTTGGGTATGCGCTCCCAACAGACTTTTATGAGCTCTTGTTTACCTTTGACATGGATGTAGTTTTCTTTGCTCTCATAAATGCTCGATGGGGTTGAGGTCTGGGCTCATTGCTGGCAATGGCAAAACTGGAATATTGGCATCAGAAAGAGCTCTTTGCGTAATACGGCCCGTATGCGGACGAGCATTGTCTTGCATAAGAATAAAATCAGCGCACACTCTGTGAAAATGAAATCACAACAGGTCGTATTATCATGTCAATGTAACTGGCGGCGGTTACGGCACCCTCATCCAGAATTATTATGAGCTCCGTTTTGACTAACAAGCTTATTCCAGCCCATACTTGGGCCCCCAAAACGGTCAGTTCCGTGAACGCATGGGTCGGTAAAACATTCACCTTGTCTTCTCCACATGCGTACTCATTTAACGTCACTAAAAAACTTGACCTTACATTCGTCTGTAAAGGGTACAGGCCCCCAGTTGTCCATAGTCCAATCCAGATGCTCATGGGCGTAGCTTAAGCGCGCTGTCTGATGTGCTTCGGTCGAATGGCGCGCACTCTGGTCCGTTGACCATCTTCGTGGAGTCGATTACGTACGGTTTGACCACTTACTTGAGTACCAGTAGATTGCCGCAGTTGATTTTGTAGCGTCCGGTCAGTTACGGTACGCCCTCGACGTGCAATTATTCTTACGTACCGGTTTTCTTGCGCCGTTTTGACTCTGATTCTTCCTGATCCAGGTCTCCTTACTACACTCCCGGATTCTTGGAAGCGTTCCCAGAGGTTTCGGATAGCTCGCCGCGATACACCGATACGAATTGCGACAGACCTTTGAGACTCTTCCTCCTGAAGCAAACTTACCGCTCTTATTGCGTTTTCCATATGATGCCGAGAACCGGGCATGGTAATCACAATTAATAACGTTGTCGAAGAAAACAATAACAGAAAGTAACACTTAGCGACAACGCTTAGAATTAGACTGAGAAAACAAGTACAGGAAATTTTGCATTACTTGTTTTTTAGAGCAATGTGCTTTCTCTGCCTACTTAGTTGGAGGCAACGGTAAAATTGTTGCTCAAAGTATTGATAAATACTCATAGACATGCAAGCTATACTATACAGTCAAGTACTTTGCTTCAATAATATTTACCAATAGAGCAATCTTTAAACAAAAATCAAAATAAATCTTTGGTGGGTCCTATTTTGTTTTGAGTAATTTATTTATCTTCTACAGTTTGGGCTTTGTTTGGCGCAAACGCAATTCTCTGCTAAGCTAACAAAAAAAAAAGAGCCTACAATGATCCTTCCGGCAACGTCTAAAGGATTTTGACATTTTTGGATTACATTTTTCTTCTTACCGGCAAAAAAAGAACATATGTAATAAAAACTTGTAGCTCTCAATAACAACAATAAAGACTCTAATGAATAAATATCATTAAAAAGACCATTGTCGTTTTGGGGAGCTAAACCTTCATATTCTCTATACATACATATGTACATATAGAACACATTTTAAAACGTGAATAATACTACCTAACTGCGCACCAATGTTACACCTGAAGGAGAACTCACCGGATACCGTGGAAAACAAACCACATCAAATCTGAATTAGATTTATAACAATTTATAAATATGTCGAGAAGATCGCAAGATCGATTAACGAGGCCAAGAGCAATAACTTTATTCTTTTTGTCGGGACAAAGCATTTTGATAATGAACTGCAGCGATTTCTGCCTTAAGGCTGTGAAATTTTCTATTGTATTCCATTGACTTCTTGCAAGCCAGATTCTATTACGATACGGGAAAATCTTTTAGCGAAGAGTATACTATAGAGCAACAGACTGATAACAATGAAGATCTATGCTTGCAATATGTTTCTTATGAAATACGTAAATACGTAGGTGGTGACTACATGATAAAAAAAAACAGATGTATAGGTGTTTTTTTTTTTACATAATAGTATACGCTAGCTCAAGAGATTAGTAATACCATTTTAACGCGTGTCCCATTAAAACCGCCTATTCCAAAAGGACCAACATGTCCCATCAATCACGATGCGGGAATTTATAGGATGTTGTGTTCCATACATAACATTCATATCTACACTCTTTATTAAAATAAAAATATCAGGACTTTTCAAATTAACGCGTTTTGTTCAAATTTCAAAATATGCGGTCTTAATGTGACACGCTATAGTACACGGGGCACAGTGCGTGCATGGGTAAACACGAAGAAGATAGAAAAGATGAGTACCGCTGCAGAATGGTTTTCTATATTTCTGAATTATTATCACAGCGACTTCAGAACAATTTTACGACTGCTCTGAACACATTGTCTGTCGTCTCGCACTGTAAATGGTCGACCACGTTCCAATAATCGTGGCAAGTATATTTGACAGGTTTTTCGCCTCAGTAAATAAACATCTTCTTTGACGAATTATAAACTTCTAACTTCGTTATGAATGTGTAAGCCAGTATTAGTTACCAAATAAATTGCCGTTAGTGTTACGCCTTTATGACAACCTGTCGACAAAAAAATCTACACACCTAATCCTATTCATCAGATATTGCATGTACTCAATCATTGCTTTCGGACGCAACTGAAACACGAATATGGAATCCAAGAGAGGTATGGGGTGTGGGATCCGACATTTTTTTTTGTTAACACCTGCGACCATCACTATTTACATAACAAAACCCATGAATTGTGTCGTCACAAATCCGGGCTTGTTTTCGGATTGCATCACGTAATACGGCGTTGAACTTATAGACATTACTCCTTATTGTTCGCTTGACCTTGAAGAAACTCATGGCGCACTATGCTGTCAAAATCGAAGAGCACAATGAACATAACATTCACACTTCACCGTACTTGTCGAACTTGTTTAGATCTTAGCGATCCAGAACGCATTCACTGGGACGATGAAGCTCTAGTTTCAACGTCATATTCTTAAATACGTTTCATTAGTTTTGCATCTTTGTTGCCTTCGTTTAGTGACCCCCAATCTGTTCAACAATTTAAAAATCGAACGTCATACCAAAACTGATGTAACCTTTTTGCAAGCTGACAATTGACTAAACATCAACATACGGCTACCAATGAACAGATATTCTTCAGGAGAAAAAAACCATTATCTTAAAATGTGCCTCGAAATAGTGTATGCATCAACTAGTTGCAATGTCAAATCGAAAATGGAAGAATACATCATATCCTTGGTCGCATATGGCTTAAAATTTCTTTACAGCGTCCAAAAGACATCCAGCGCAGTTAAGATGCGTACGTCTCGAGTCATATTAATACAGATCGTAACGTATTCTCTTGGCAGCATTTAGCCATTGCCTTATTCTCTACTCTAATACGTTCGAGTATGTCCACAAAACTTTAGATGTTCGTCTCAGAACACAAACTTATTAGTGCACCGTATTTCAAAAAACAAGTTGGGCAAAACCAGCGACTAAGACGACTTCGAGGATAGTCTGCATGCCACTAATTTTTTAGTTATTATCGGAAAGCGAAGTACAGAATCAGAAGATTATTTCTAGGAAAATATAAACAATTAACTAACTTTAGCTATAGCTTTTTTAAGAGTAATATTTGATTTTTATGAGTCCTACACAAAAATAAGAAAAATAAGAACATAAACACTTTCAGATACACCCAGCGAAATTTAATAAAAGGCAGATGAACTTTTGCCCAGAAAATGTGTTCGTAGTGTAAACAAACATTTATGTCCAATTTTTTTCTTCAACGTATGTTTTGAAAGTACCGTTACTCCCGCTCAGAGAATTTCAACATCTGTTGTTTTGTCGCTAATGATCGTGCGAAATTCAATTAAAAGCAGTAGTGCTTATGCTGGAAAGCTGTGAGTTGGAAACGAAATCAGGGTTTTTTTTGGTGATTACAATTGGACATTTTTTTTTACATTTAGAACTTTTGGCTTCCGATGATTGTTGGCCGTAAGTCAAAATGGGAAAAGGAAAAACGCTCTCGAATGAAGAAATCGCCCAAAAACCATGCGTACAGAGATACCGGTATTTCCAACCGCCAAATTTCCATTAGATTAAATCGATCGACTTCCGCAATCGATAATGTTATTAAATTAGGAAGTAATTACAACGAGGATCGGAGAAATAAAAACACAATCAAAAAAAATCACCAAGGCAGAAATCGGCCATTATCCGAGTTGGGTTGCAAAAAAATGCTACTGCTTCTAAAATTATTTCAGATTTAAAATTGCCGATATCTAAACAGCGTGTACAACAAATTTTAGCTGGCAGCAATCGACTGGCTTGGAAAAAAATTAAGTCAAAATCAGCTCTTACATAAGCATATAAAGTTGCCCGACTACACTTTCCCAAACAACACATGACATGGTTTTTTTTTTATAATTTACGCGCGCCTAAGGGGGTTATGATACCCTTTTACTGTTGCCAGGGCGCGGGCGGAAAGAGAGAAGGAGGAGAAAGGAAAGCATTGTTGTGATGTAGTGGTGGTTTGAAACTCAGGTGTGTTTGGTTTCAATATTGGCTCTCCAGGGGTGCGAATCCGAATAGGACGGAGAGATTTTTCTTCTCTTGGAATGTGAGGTTGTGAATTTTAACGGTTTTTGTGCTTGAAAACCCTATAACAGCCAAAAACTACATGTCAGTGTTATGCCTTCACACGCAGATTTTTCTGACTAAGTTCCAATTACACAAATAAAAACTTGCTGTGGCTAGGATTCGAACCTTGACCTTCCGAGTGAGAAGCGATTGCTAGTACCACTACACCACGGCCACCCCCAACATCTTCTATACATTGGAGAAGCATGATCTTTTCGGACGAAAAAAACTTTAACCTTGATGGGCCAGACGGTTCTAATTATTATTGGCATGATCTAAAAAGTCCTGGAAGCTTCTCCACTAAGTGAAAGGAGGTGGATCTTTGATGGTCTGGGCTGCTTTTAGCTATCATTGCAGGACTCCAATATGCAAAATTTCTGGCCGAATGAAATCCGAAAATTATATTACTCTGTTGGAAGATGTTTTGGTAGACTTTTTGGACCATCAACCGGATTCAAATACAATTTTCCAGCAAGATAATGCTGCCATTCATGCATCGCTGGCCAGTCGTGAGTGGTTTTCAGACAAAGAAATTCAACCCGGACTTAAACCCGATAGAAAACATGTGGGGAAACCTGTCTCGTCGTGTTTATGCTGGCGAGAGCCAATTTGCTGTGATGGAGGATTTACGCATGGCGGTTACAATGGAATGGGCTCTAATTCCAGCTCAGGAGTTCAAAGACGTGGGAAATTCGATGCCAAGTCGGATTTTCGAATTTATAACCAAGTCTGGCGGTTGGACTCACTATTAATTTAGACTTTTACGTTATTTGTTATACTGAAAATTCTTCTGCTTTTACTTTACCTTAACTGCCTTTAATCGAATTTCGCAGTATAAATTGAGTTTTTTTTTATTTTATTTAATTAAGTAAAGATATAGTGTTGGCCAAAACTAAAACAACTTTTACATAAGCACAAGATTCTGCGGTAAAACTGATTAAATTTCAATATATTTTATTAAGTTGTTCTTTACAAAACAAGTAAATATATTCGAAAACAAAATAAAAGACACAAAAATAATTGTTCATAAGCAGAAAAAAAGGAAAAATAAAAATACTGCAACTATGTCGAATTTCAGCTGGCCAAAACAAAAGCAACTACGTAGTAAATTTTCACATTTAATAATAATCATCGCGACGAAACCTTTGTTGGATTGGATATTATAGAGCTTGGGATGTCTTTTTCAAGCCTGGAGTTAAACATAAAGCTCGCCCCTATTCCTGCTGTTCTCCCGAACTATTCGCCGATTTATAATCCCCCGCAGATCTTCTATCGGGTTGAGATCGGAGCTACTGGGCTGGCCATTCCATAACAGTGATTTTCCGATCCCCAAACCACCCTTCAACTATTTTTGAAGCATGCTTCGGATCATTATCCTGCTGAAATAACCATTTCAGTGGCAATTCTTCCTCAGCGTGTGGCAGTATATTGTTTTCAAGTATCCTTTTGTAAATAAGTCGATCCATAATTCCATCTGTTTTATGTTTCCGATCAATTTCATGTCCAGAGAAATATCTTCAAGCCATAATGTTATCTTCTCCATCCCCTTTAAGTACCGAGGATCCAATTCTTCATTGATTGCCCGGCGTAAGCCATCTGACCGCTTGAATTCGTCGGAAAATAGTACCGTTTTCCACTTCGATACTGTGTGGAAACACATAATATGGTCATTTGCAAATTTCAGTCTTGCTCTTTTGTTTTCGGCTGAAATAAATGGTTTCTTTGCGATCCTGAATGATGAACGACACCATCCGACGAAGTGTCTTGGCGCTAACATTTGTACTAAGCTCGTTTTGTAATTCCCTTGATGACATAAAGAGATTACTCTTTATCGTCCTAATGATCATTTTGACCTCCCGGTATGAGGTAACTCTTGGCCTACCACATCGGCTTATCACCGATTTTGGGATTGAATTGAGTTTGGATAATTCAGATTGTGAAATATCACTTTTACAGTGTTTGACAAAAGCGTGTGGCTCGTAAAAATTAACCCATTAGTCACAGACGATACAAATTTTTGGTTTCCGTTAGAATTATTCCTCCTCTAATCCGCAGTCAAATTTTACTTTAGTTGCATCTTGTGTTTGAAAGTTACGTCACCAAAATTATCCGTTACAGCTGCAGCAAAGTATCTTAGAAAATCAGAGAGTGTTGTGAGGAAGTGGGAGAAACGATTTAACGAACATGGAAACGTTGATGATTTGCCAGAAACAGAAACCACTTCAAAAGCCGTTAAAAACAAAGTGCTTAAAACTTTTAAAACAAGACAAATGTCATTAGAAAAAGGTCACGAGGTTTCCATCTTCAGTATTCGCAAAATTGTCAGAGAAAACGATTTTAATTTCAAAGCAGTTGCGGCCAAGCCTCTGTTAACCGAAAAAGATATGAGTCGGCTCGCCGTTACAAAGATATGGACTGGACCAAAATTATTTTCACTGACGAAGCTTCATTTGTTTTCAACAATCCCTTGAGACGTGTGTGGACTGCTCACACTAAAATTGTCTTCTAAATAACAGTGAAACATACGGCAAAGTGCATGTTTATGGCTGTTTCTGTGCTCAATGCTCAAAGAATGATCCAACTGTGCAACTGTGCAAGAAAGAATTGCTGGGATCCGCTGAAATCTTATTCGGTCGTGGATAGGCCCCTACAAGAGGACAACGCTCGTAGTCGTATCTGTCAGGGCTTCAAAGAGAGAAATAACGTCAATGTTTTGGATTGGCCATCTCAGTCTCCAGATGCCAATCCGATTGAAAACGTCTAGAGACTTATGAAGCAAAGGATTAAAGGAAAAAATGTAAGGAATATAAAACAGCTTAAACTTCTAAGTTGTCGACAAAGGTGCGAGGCGACAATTGGGAATGGAGCAGACTGGACAACATATTAAGTACATTGCGCAGTAAGGGAATAATTAAAAGCTTTAAAATAAATAATTTTGTTTCCCTAAGTCAAGCGGTTGTTTTCTTTTAAACCACACGCTTTTGTCAAACACACTGTATATTCGCTAATAATTTTGTTCTTTAATCTCATTGCAGTATCTATTTCTGGCCACTTTAGATAAAATTTAGCAGCAGACTAATACAGGCGAATGAATCAATTATATTTTTTTTTTTAATATTGACAATTCAGATATGAGTAATTTGGTCAAAGTAACAGTTTTTTTTTAGAACGGAGAACTTTAAGGAAAAATGACGTAGGAAATTGAATTGCTTTTGTTTTGGCCAGCTGAAAAGTAAAGTGAATTCAATTGGATGTCTGTAGTTTTTTTTTAATGCCATAAAATTGCTGCTCATTGATTTTATAAATTAATCAAGAATACTCCAAGCTATTGGCAACATTTATTTTTAACTTTGGACTAAATTTATATAAAATGTTTCGCAAAACACGGACTTGCGATTTTAGTTGCTTTAGTTTTGGCCAACACTGTATGTTGATTTGTTTTAGTAAATTTTTTTCTTTGCTTAAATAAATCATTTGTTTGAATTCAATAAGTTTGTAAATAGTATTATGGTATACTTAAATCAAATTTGTTTTTAATATTTCAAAGGAAAATAAGTTGCCTTTAATTGAATTTCGCTGAGTGTATCTCTGGTTAAATTGAGTAAATTGATAGAAATGTTGTGTGCAACTGATAATACGAGAATAGACATATCTTTAAGAAAAAACAAAACTGAAAGCCACACTGTGAAACAACTTAAATCCCGTTCATCGTGCAAGTTTTCTGATTTCAGTACAATAAATAAGTGGTTGGTAGTTGGGTAGTATACCACAAAGTATTCGACTTTTCACTTCACTTAGCATAAATGGGTTATTACTGTCTACAATTACTATTATTATCACAAATTATATAACATATAATTTACACCAAATACACCTTACTTACAGAGTTGCTTAACCACGCCTCCATTTCATCGAATTCACTCTCTTGCGATGGTAGCTTCGCGAAAAGTAAAACCATAACAGAACGTAAAAAATTATTTCAAAACAAAAAAATTAAATTATGAAAAAGAAAATTTATCAATTTTGTACACCAAAGCAAATTTACAGTAGCAGACAAAACTAAAAAAAAAAACGAAAGCCAGCCCTTGAATAATATTTTTTTTCCTTCTTCTTTTTTCAAAAACAAAAATAATTTAAAAATCCCTGGATGTCTGCTTACTTTACTTACCCCCTCCATGGGTGGTTTTTTGAACGGTGAGCTGAGGCTACCCGCTGTGGCATCTACCGATGGAATGTCTTTCAAAATGCCGGTTTTGCTAGCAATACAAATGGAGATTCAGTCTAATTGTTTTTGATCAGCTTTTATGTGTAATTTCAACTCACCTATTAGTTTCTGAATTCTGCTTTCGAGACTGTGCCAGCATATCGAATTCATCCGCTGGCGGAGGTGCTGCTGGTGTTTTAACGGCTACTGGTGCTGCAACATCGGTAATCTTTGGTAATTGTGAAGATGTAGTTCCTAAATCTATAAAGAAGGAAAATATATCTCGAAAATTAAAAGCAAACAAATGGTCTTCTTTCTATTACCAAACTTTGAAAACTGAGAGGCTAACAAGTCAGTTCCGCTAGCTGTGTCACTTAGATCAATTAATGCGTCTTTTGCTGGATCTTTAGCTGCAAAAAATCATCTAACATGAAGTGAGGGTAATAAATTAATAATAAAAGTTAATTTACCTGCATTTGGGTTGGGTACCCCAATAGCTGCTCCCAAAATAGCTGATGGTGATGCTGTTCCAGCAGCTGCCGGAGCACGATTTTTCTCATATCTTTGATGGCGCAAAAACAAATTGTTTAGTTCATCATTCAATCGTAAAAGTTCGGCGGTGATTTCATCATTACTTATTCTTCCAATCAATTCAACAATTCTGCCCTGCATTTCTCTGAAAAAAAAAATCGCCTTTAATTTCTTTTTGCATTTAAGTTGAAGTATGTAACAACGTATTCAGCAGTTGATAATGAAATTTATGCAAACAATTTGTTGAAGTCTAATTAACAAATTGGTATTGATAAGACGTTATCTTAATAAGAAGGCACCAATAGCACAGTTTAATTTTTCATTGAGTGTAGATGAATGCTGAACAAGTAGAGGCGATCAAATAATTTTAAAATTGAGGAATAAGCTGAGAATAATTCAAGTGTACACTTCAAGCGAATCGTTTAAATAAACAAATAAAGACTGTCGGTCGTAGAGGCCCGGATAATGTTCAGAAAAGGGGGCAACTAGACATAAAATTGTAATATTGAAACGCTAACTTCTAACTTCGTTGAAACATATATTATATTTAAGAAAAATTTTGTGCGGAGGAGTTCAAGAAAAAAGTTATATACGAATACAACGGGAATTTTGCCTCTCATTGGCAGAAAGTTTGATAACGATAGTGACCTTTATATTTCCCAGTAAAGTAAAAATATATTCAAAAACCCTTCAAAACTTCTGCATATTTAATAATCAGAACAGGCCAGTAGTCTATGTCCAGAAAATATTTTTTTTTGCCAAATTCTGATGACTATCGCAGGCTGAAAAATACCTAAAAAACCTTTGCTAACCAAAAATAGCAATCGAAGAATCTTTGAATTTATATGACTCGCTAATATCAATATTCGCCAGTACATATGTATGAATGATACCATATTTGAGAAATACCGCTTTAGCAACTCCTCTCCACAAGGAATATTCAAACTACTATGTACTGTTCAAATTGATTATCACCTTACCACGGGTGGGGGAATAATAATCAATAAAGCGAAAAAAATATGCGTGAACCAAAGAAAACACAAACATATGGAAAAGACAGTCAGTCAATTTGGAAAACTCGCACTCGCTCTTTTTGTAATACATATACACAATAATACGGAATGGAAGATCTGTGGCAAAAGCAATAATACCTGGGAGATGCCATTGAATCACTCCTGCGAAACTTAAAAAAGGCTCCAAGAATACGGAAGACAGCTGAGTATCTGGCCAAGCAACGGCAATCAGTGAAAGAGCATTGGGATAAATTCGTAATCAATGATACGATTATTGGTGAGCTCTTCAAGGCTGGCAAACACCCATACCTTGAAAACAACTACTTTGAAAGGATCAATACAGCGTACGAAACGACGCTAAAACTGATCGAAGAAGCACACGAAGCCCTCATTGACAAGTCGATTGAAACCGCTTCGGCAAATGATGCTGATTGTGGAGAAATGGAAAATGTTAACTCAAGGCAAGATGCTATAGCAACCCCTCAACAGCAGATGTACAAGCGGCAGAAAAATAAAATTGCCATTCATACGCTTATACTAGATGGAGTGAAAAGTGACCTCCTTGACCGCCAGAATGCGCTGTTACTGCAAAAAAGGTTATGGTGCCCTGAAGTCCGTTCATATTTAGGCAGACATGCCAAATTTCAGTGCGATACTGTCTTTAGTTTGGTTTTGACAGCCGATTGTTGTTGACGTCTTTGGCGTCATGTTGAGTATGGACAAAAACGATTTTCGTTCTTTCATAAAACATTATTTTTTGAGAGGCAAAACAGCGAAGGAAACAAAAGAAAAGTTGGATAAATAATATGGGGCTAATGCTCTGTCAGATTACACCGTCAAATATTGGTTTCGAGAGTTTCGTGGTGGCCGCAACTCCACTACCGATCAAGTCCGCAGCGGCAATGCCAAAAAAATACATGAAATGGTGTTGGCTGACCGGAAAATTAAGGTGCGCCAGCTACCAGATACCACAAAGATCAGTACTGAGCGCACACGCGATATTTTGGGCAATATTCTGCATATGAAAAAGTTATCCTGCCGCTGGGTGCCGCGAATGCTCACTCCTGACCAAAAACACGAACGCGAGAGCACTTCGAAAGAGTGTTTGGACTTGCTGATGCGGAATCGGGCGGACTTTTGACGTCGATTGGTAACTGGATTTGGATCCCTCGGACTATTATCTCTTCAAAAACTTCAAAAGATGGCTCATCAATAAAAAATTCAGCTCACGCGAGGAAATCATCGACGTTACGGTGGAGTATTTTGCAGACCTTCCGGAAAATTACTTTTCGGACGGGATCAAGAAGTCGGAAAATCGCTAGAATAAGTGTATCAAACTAAAAGAGGACTATATTGAATAATATAAAAAAACATTTAAAAAAAAAAATTTTATTCTCAAGGAGGTCACTTTTCACTCCATCTAGTCTAAACCCAGTCTATTTACCAGATCCATTCGACTATACAACCGGTATAGTTCTTTGTTCGACTTGCTTTTCCACGCTCTGTCAATAGATTTCAAACGCTCTGCAACCCGCTCACTTCTAGGGATTATGTCATCGGCAGATTCGAGAGTTTGTACAGAATTTTGAAATTTTACACATAATACGCACAAAGGTTTTGTACGCAATATTTAACAGGCTTATACCGCTGTTGTTGCGAGTTTAGGGAATCTTCCATCTTCAGAACAAGGCCGCCCTAAGAGTAAGCCTTCCTCCTACTAAATATTATGGATAAGCCGTCTCACCAGACCATTTTCCTCAGATTTGGAAAGGTTAGCACCATACCCAACGGCTCCAAGGATTTGTTAGATTTCAGTTTGTATATTTTCCTGCCCTTAATTTATTTTGGACTATTGTTATCCCTGTCTCCCTCCAGGTTGAATGGTGCGTTGAATTTTAGAACGTCATTCCAACAGTACAATTTTTCAATGGCCTTGGATTCAGTTTTGTCGAGCTCTCCCTATTTCGGAAAATTTTGTGTTCGGCTATTTTCCTCTGATACTGATGCGCACAGTAGCTCTCTCAAATGTTCTGATTGCACGCAGCCAAGATACGCCTTCTATCTGCCTGGAAATGACCATCAACACTCATCGCCGAACCATGTTCTCTTGTTTGTGGTGGGCTTGTGAAAACACATCACGTAGTGTTCGACGCTTACAGTTATGCAACATTTTAAACAAAGACCTGGCGATGTCTTGCGATTGTAGCAGTTTATATTATATTCGTTGATATCTGGATTCCTACCTTAACCGCTTCTAGGCAGCGATCCGGACGTCTAGAATACTGATTGCGTATTTTCATATTTTCGCAATATGATCAATTTTGCCATGTGGCCTTTGGATCTTGAGATGCGGGAAATGCATACTTGGTACAATGCTGGCAAAAAGTCAACTCCTATATTATAATAGTTCTTAGGGCTAAAGGTAATTGCCCAAAAAAAAGCTTTTATATTATGTGACTACTATAACGTTAAAGAAGGACTTGATTCTTCAAATTGTATTGTAAAAATGTTCCGGTAGATAACATTGAAACAATTGGGGGCTCCTTCCAAAAACGAACTTTAAAAGAGAATAATTGTCGCAGTGCATTTGTGTACATACATTTCAAAGACTAAAGAAGGAATCATAAGTAGCGCCTCGTTTTAAAGAGCAAATTGCTGTTATTACTACTTAAAAAAGTTTGCGCAATCGAATAATTGTATTTACTTATTTCGAACTAAAAAAAGGAACTTACTTGCAAGTTTGTATTAAATCGTTCAGTAGTTTATAATCTTCTGGATCCTCCTCACCAGGCTTCAACTCGGTTAGCATTTCTCCCATTATCGACATACTGAAACTGACAACTTCCAATTCTGATTGAAGCTTTGTTGTCTGCTCAGGTGTTAGTACAGTTGGTCCACTTAACTAAGAACAGAACAGAAACTTTAGCCAAACCACTTTTTATAAATAATTAAACTTAATTACACCCGGGGTTGGAACGCCTACATGCTGTGGAGATGTTGGCTGATGTTGATGTGACACCGGTGGTGGTTCAGGGACACTCTAAAGTAATAGAAAGTCAATAAAAATAGCATATTCCAACATTTAATTAGTAAAAATAATTACCCTTTGTGGCGTATAAATCGGTGCCATGCCATCTAAATCGGTAACTGGAAATTCGATTCCTTTATTCTTCAACTCATGATACACCAAACTGACTCCATTCAATTCTGGTTGATTTTTGAAAGCATCTGCCCAGATTTGAATTAAACTTAAAACTTTTTCCTGCACTATGGCTGGTGGATCGTTCTTTGGCCCAATCAATTTAACTAACTCTTGAATGAATTCTTTGTTGGCAACCAAAACATGAAATGCTTTGCCACAGTTCTTAACGCATGTTTCCAAAACGGTTAGAGTGAACATGATCACTTGATTGTTTTTGCCAGCATTTTGTGTTAAACGCCGTCGAATGGCTTTCATGGCATCGCGTGCTGTATCGGAAGACTCATTAATCATATCACATATTTCCATGTTCAGGGCCCAGTTTTCTGAAGCTAATGACGCATCGGTAGCTTGTTCTAATAAAAGTGAGTGAAAACAAAAATTACAGAATATATCTTGTGTAGACAAATATGCAAATATGTTTGAAAATGAATGCTCTTATTTGGTTAGTGATAAACAGAGCAGATTCAGGAAAGTAAATAAAACTATAAGAAAAATAGTAGCTTCATTAGTGTCGAGGGCTCATAAACGACAACGTCACATTCCTAACTCAGTGATTTAATCTGGATATTCTTACTGATCGAAACGAACAGTTGATTTCCTCCTGAGAAGCTCCTGTCGAACTTCTGTGAAGCATCTTTTAATTTTTTGTAAAGAATATTCACATTTATGACTGGAACATAAAGAAGGGATAGATGTTGATATTTTGGCTTGAAGTTTTTAAATCCAACTGAAAAATGTATGCGCTATTTGCAAGACAAAGTGGTACCAATCTCAATCAACTTTGTACTCGAAATTAAAAGCAGCTAGCAATAACCAATCAAACCATACAACTAAATGCATACAATATCGACGATATTACACCCTGAATGACTCGAACTGCAACCAACTTCAGACTGCTATAATTTCCAAACCGTTCATAACAGTGGGCTCAAATTTTAACACGACAGATAATTTTATTATTTAAAAGCCTCTTAAACGATTTGCGTCTCAGTTGTGTTTAAAAAAATTTTATCCGCGATGGAATTCGATAGTGTGATTGCTTTATATTTGGCTGGAAAACCACAAGTAGCTATCGTTAGAGCCCTCCAGCACCTTAACGTGAACAAATCATTTGTGTCTCGAACCATAGCTCGTTACCGTGATACTGGCAGCGTTGCAAAACGCCATTGAGGTGGTTATAAAAAAACAGCAAAAATGGTTCGGAAAGTGAGGGCTCGAATTGAGCGAAATCCGCGTTGAAGTGGAAGAAAAATGGCTCGTGAGCTCAACATATCGTTGGAACGGATGCAACATATACTGAAAAATGAGATTGGGCTCAAGCCATTGAAGTTCCAAAAAGCACACGATCTTACACCGCAACAGAAAAAAGTAAGAGTCGAAAGAGCGAAGGAGTTGCTACGCTTGCACGAAAGTGGAGAGTTGCCGAATTTGATTTTTTCCGATGAGTCGTTATTTGTTATCGAGCAATATCTCAACAAACAAAATGACCGAGCTTACTTGCCAGAGAGGTCCTTCGATGGTCGCTCTTCGCTCGTATTTTTGGATCGTGGCGTCAAAATTAATGCGATCATATACCATGTAACTGTCTTAGAGGCAGTATTGAAGCCTTGGCCAAACAATCATTTCGGTCGGAGACCGTGGACATTTCAACAAGACTCGGTACAGTCTCACAAAGCGCGCGTCAACCAAGATTGGTTAAAAAACAATGTTCCACACTTAATTTCTTCGACGCAATGGATTGCAAATTCTCAGGATGCAAATCCGTTGGATAACCTCAAACAAGCACTTCGCCGGGAATGGGCCAAAATACCGCAGAGCCACTTGCGTGCAGCGTGCGATGATTCTTCGGCCGTCTCAAGGCCATTATTCGCGCCAAAGGTGGACATATTGAAAACTACGGATACAATTTGAAAATTAATGTATTTTCCAACATTTTTTGCTTTGGCACAACAAAATTTATCAAAAAATAAAAAAAATTATAGCATTTTAAAAAGTTGGAGTTCGAGTCATTCACCCTGTATACTCCCAGTATAAAACAGATTGGCTCATCTATCAAAAAGCTGAAAAACAACAAGGCCGCCGGCTGATATTTTGGTAGGGTGCGTGCGCCAAACCATATACCAGATATTGGTTCATGACAGAACTATCAGCTCTACATGCCCCATCTTCAAAAAAGACGATACTAAAGGGTGGCCAGATAAAAACAATAGAAAAGAAAATTTAAATAAAACAACAACGGTGTGAGATATAAAATTGATTCTTGGTTTATTTTGAAGCTATGTTCATGCCATTATGCGCATCATTCAAATGGCCGCCTCGGCTTAGCTTGCAGTGCTTCAAGGGTCGGTTTAATTTTTTATGACTCGGTCCAATATGTGCGGCATTATTCCTGCAATAGCGTGTTGAATGTTGGCCTCCAGCTCGTCCAAAGTGGTTGGTTTGTTAGCGTAGACTAAGGACTTCACGTAGCCACAGAGAAAATAATCGAGTGATGTGAAGTCGCATGATCGCCGCGGCCAATTGATGAACGCTCGCCGTGACATGACACATTCGCAATGTTCTCCTTCACAACTTCGAGCGTTACGTCGCTTGTATGGCATGTTGCGCCGTCTTTTTGGAACCAAAGCTCGGATATATCGATGTTGTCGAGCTCTGACCAGAGAAAGTCGGTTAACATCGCTTTATATCTGAGACCATTGACGGAAAAGGTGTCTCCTTCCTCATTTCGAAAGAAGTAAGGTTCGATGATGCCGCCATGCCATAAGCCGCACCAAACAATCAATCCAATAATAACAATTTTGCTGGTTGACATACCCGCTGAGCTAAAAATGTCTCGTCCAAGAAGATGATTTTTTCTCCAAAATCCGAATTTTCCGCCAACATTTCCAGCGCCCAATTAGCGAACCCACGGCATTGTCCAAGGTCGTCAGACTTCAATTCTTGCGTCAGCACAATTTTATACGGATATGGGTCCAAATCCAATCTGGCGATGCCCAATTCAGCTGGTCGGTGCCGAATAGACATTTCTGGGACTTCTTCGATACTGGCCGCTACGGCAGCTATGTTTTCTTCATTTCACACCTGGTTCGTGGCTTAATATCTAAAAAAGTGTACTCATGCTCAAACTTTTCCGCGGTGAGTTGCCTGCACACTGAAGCCATGATGACGACCGACCACACGACGAAATTCACGTTGCGTATTTACAATTCAGCACGTTCGGCAGGCGTAAAACGATGCATGAATATTTTAACAGCTGCTGAAACCTAACAATTGGAAAAACTATCATTGCCATCTGGTCACCCTATATGTCTCGTAAAAACTGCACTATCCAACGTATTGTGTGAACGCCTCAAGCACTTCTGCAGCATACTAATCGACACGTAGCAGTGCGGCTTCTGGCCCGGCAGTTCGATAATCGAAAAAATTTTGCCACTGAGGCAAATCCTAGAAAAGATCAACAAATTTCAAGGTGAGGCTTTCCATCTCTCTAACTCTATAAGGCGATAGACGAAACTGCAAACCTTACTGACGCATGACGCTGGAAAACAAGGGATGCAATGTGCTATTTGGAAATAGTTTCTCCAAACTTGTATACCCGATTTCGGCAAGGGTATGCAGTGTCATATGATTTCTTATACAATATCCATCTTCAAAAAATTGGTCTACGCAGATGACGTTGGCATCATCAGCCGCTTCCAGAGCGCCATCAAAAATGGTTTACGGATTGGATTGAAGAACAGACCAAATGAGTTGACCTTGAAGTAAATGAGGATGAAACCAAATACATTCCGTGAACAAATAAAGAAGCAACTGTCTACCGCCTAGGACAAAACGTCACTGTTGATAAAATTAACTTCGAAGTGGTTAAGGGGCTTACCTACTTTGGAGTAAACATCAACTCCACGAACGACATCCTAGTGGAGTACGGCGACGTCTTACCATATGAAACTGCTCCTATTTCGGTTTAGCGAAACAAATAGACGAAATGCATGCTCTACAATAGATTTTTCCTGCCAGTACTGCTATAGGCAACCGAGTGCTGGACGATAAGCGGAAAATCAGAGCAGATATTGAACATTTTCGAGAGCAAAATATTTCATCGAATATTTCATCGAATATTTCGCTCCATATGCCAAAAAAAGCAAAGCTGTATCAAGATGTGGATGTAGTCCAGAACGACAAAACACATCGACCCTGGCTCGACCACATCGAGCAAAGGGGCAATAATGCTCCAGCAAAGAGGATCATCAAGTCACATCTTCTTCTTCGAGACGAGAAGGAAGACCGAACCTCTGATTTTAGGGTCAAACTATCGTGTTTGCCAAAGCGCTGAGTGTGGACAATTGGAAACGGTGTGGCCAGGATCGGAGAGAATAGAAGACTGTCATTTCACAGGCAAAAGCTCTTCATGTGTAGGTTTTCGTGATAAGATAAGATGAATTTTTGTGTTAGGGGCGTCACCATGGCTTTTTTAATTGCTGTTTAATAGAACAGGTTATTTATTCTCTCTTCTGAACTGCTTGGTGTTGCGCTTAATTTTTTCCTTAAGAGCCCGGATGTGTTCAAACTGATGATCGTTTTTATAAACCTCTCGTGCCATTATACTCCATAGATTTTCTATGGGGTTAAGATCAAGACTGCATGTCGGCCAACGCATAACTGGGATGTTTCGCTGTCTCTACCATTCTTGGGAGTATTTAAAAGGGTGAACAGCTGCATTGTCCTGTTGAAAAGTAAAAGCATGGTCATCAAGTTGTCTTCTAAAAACGGAATAAGCGCTGTGTCCAACATTTCACAATATGTTTCCGTGTTCATTTTAGTTGGAACAAAACAAAATTGCGCTTTTCCGAAGGAAGAACAAGCTCCCCGAATCATTTCACTGTCTCCATGGTAGTTCCTGCTCATTCTTGGTGGATTGTTGTAACGTAAGTCATGCCAGTAACAACTGAAACCATCTGGCCCATCAAGGTTAAACTTCTTTTCGTCAGACAATGTAACTGTATTCCAAGTCATATACTCTCTGCCAAATGCTAATCGAGCTGTTTTATGATGGATTTTCAGAAGTGACTCTTAAACTGTTTTTTGTTATTGGCAAATCGAGAGGAGCAACAATTTGGCTAACAGTCATCTGGTTTTTAGTAGCTTCGATGATAATTCGATTCCGTTCTCTTCGAGTTATTTTACTCCAGCCTTTTCGACCAAAATTCTTTCCATACGAATCGCTTTTTTTAAGGAAATTTCTGATGAGCCCTTCAGAACGGGCGATTGCCCTATTGGAAATGCCGCGCTCTTTTACGACCGTTATCTTAATCTTATATTTTCCTTTTCCCATTATGGATTTAAATATTTATTTTTCTGAAAATCAGTTCTAAGATATTATTTTTTTATATAAAAAAATGTGATCTTTAATCTTTTTCAACTTTCACTTAAATTTTTCCGCAGGAGTCAATCAATTTCACTGGAATACTAAATGCGTATAAATGAATTTCGTGCTTTAAACAGCTGTAATTATTATTCTGTAATTATTTGATGCAGTGTTGGGTGCGTATAAACTAATTTCGCCCACTGTAATATGTGCATTTGAATGATACTAACTATGCCGTGCAGTCAATTGGATTCCAGCTAATATTCCAATAGGTTAACATGCAATGTTTTGCCTCCTGATCTCTCTAGAACATTAATTCTTATTTCATCACTTCGGATATTTATCACGACTTGGATATTAATGCCGGAAAAATTGTTATGCCAAATGTTGGCATAGATGCAATCTCATCTGGGACCTGCATCTGTCGCTCCACCAAGCAATTCTTATCAATGAAAAAAGAAACAAGCTGCTCGAAGTCGCGAAAAAATATCAATTTATCCGATTGCAGAAAGAACATTTCAAGTTCTCTTTCGAATGGTAAGCATTTACCAATCAGCCCGAAAGCTATCAACTAAAGTACGGGCAATCGCTTTGGATCTAAAAATATTTAATGCAGGGCTTTCAAAATAACTGTTAATTAACCAGAAGGTTTTGAGTCAAAAGGTGCCACTCCACCAGACTGCTGGAGAAACAAGTTTTAATGAAATGTGGTTTCCTAAATACATATGTATGTAGATCACTATGAACAACGTTAAGCCTGACAGTAGTAACAATTCATAAGTTTAAACCATGAATCATGTTACTAAGCACAAGCCCCACACAAAGTGATAAGACTCATACGAAGAGATAGGGAATGTCGTAGATTAGTTAAAGTCAACAAATAAATAACTAATCTACTTCTCTCCAAGCTCAAGATCTCAGTGTAGGATAGGTATTCGCTATGAAACAATTAAGCAAAACAAACATATACATACATACGTATACACTTGTATAGAGCTAAAAACAGAATGTAGCTGTTTTAACAATTAAAAAAAAAAATCGAAGGGCTTCAACAGTCATTCATTCCAATTCTTCATTTGAATACACTTCCCACATGTAGTGCAACGGGTATGAGTTTAAGAAACCACTTTCGTTTAGGTACGGTCAACATATGTGTATGTATATTTTGCCCGTATTTAATACATATTCTAGAAACCTCAAACGAGATGAAATTCAATCTCCAAGGTGTTGATATCGACAACAATTCACAATGTTACGTAAACAATTTATCCGATTACTTGCGCTTGTGAAACTGTTGACAAACCATTCAATTGCCACATCAATCATTGGATATGCCCCAATAAAAATTGTTTTTAATTTTTAATTTTTAATTTGAAAGATCGATTCTGTTGGTAGCTAGACAAGCGGGAGAACGCGGCACAAACGAAGACACATCATCTGGCTGAGTTTCCATTCGGAGAAAAGCGACCGTCCGACCTGTGTGCGCTCTTCTATTTGCTTTTTGCTGACTAATTAGCATGACTAAGGGTCATTTTATTATCAACCTCATAGCTCATCTAATTCTAACGATAAAAACAAACACAGAATGCAAATGGAAAGGTGACGATCGACTGAATATTGGATGAAATGTTTTATTATTGTATTTTAGTATTGAGAAAAAAAACAAAAAAGTCTGATTAATGTGAAATCCTAATCAACCTTTCATATGAGTTACAAGATAAGACATTCAGTAGCAAATTGTGTTGGCATATTCTGCAGCGAAATTATATCAAAAATATAGATTTCATCACTACAGCACGACATATACAAATACGTACGTGGTCGCCTTATGGCCAGAAAAAAAAACTTCGTCGTTAGCAGACCGAGGAAATCAATTGCACGAAACATATTAAAAAAAAAAAAAAAAAAAAAAAAACAAAGAAAAGTGCAATGTTCTACAGTAAACTCATTTCGTTAGTAATAAAACAAAAAGAAAACAGAAACACCTGAACAACGCAATGTCACAAACAACCATAATGCTGAGGAATTTGGGTAAAAAATTATGAGTTAATTCAATTACCAATTCTTTGTCCAACGGGGGTGGAAAAAGGGTTTCCGCCCAAACCACCCACATTGAAGAAGGATGCCATGTTCTGGGGTTAATTTAACTACGAATTCCTTTAACGCTTTCCTTTATTTTTTACTTTTCACTGTGTCTTTTAAAACGAGCAACAATTTTCTAAACGAGAAAACAATTTTTTTGTATTTTCTTGTTTTGAGGGGAAGAACGCAACGACGATACAGCTAAAACGACACAAATGTCAAGTGACTTTTTTCGTCTTGGGACCGCAGGCAGACGTCAAAATTTTGTTGTAGAAAGAGTGAAATATTTTTTCGTTTGTTTGTGGAACGTAAGTTTCAGTGTAGCCAATATGGAGATACTAACGGTTACACTGAAAGAAAAAATTTTAAACAAAATAGGTGGAAGTGATAGGATAGAAGAAGAAGAACTTCACATACCTCGCAAAAACAAGAATCTATTATGCAAAAAGCAAGCAACAGTATTGAATATTGTAATGTGTGAAACCTGCAAGATATCACTATGCATGAGTTGTATACAACGTTCGTACTAAGTACCATTGGTTTGAATCTCATGAATGGTTTTCCTACAATAGACACTTAGTAAATGCGTACTTAATAAGGTGGCCCTAAAAAAGTGAGGGATTTTCAATTTCGCACAGTCTGCCTTCAGTTAACAAAATCAAGGTCTCTGCTATCTGGATATCTTGATATTGAAAACAAAGGCTTGGTATTCTTCATAAGGGTAACTTGTTATGCATTTATTATACAACTTATAAAATATTGTCGCAATTCGTAAAAATGTTTAAAATGTCGTAAAAAGTTACTAAATTATAACTACCTCCATAACATCGAATGAGTCTACCCGAAGTCTGTATGCGTGTACGGGCTCTCACGTCTGGATATACATTAATGCATACTACCGCAACACGGATGAAAGGAGAATAGTACGAGAAAACGGCATCGTGGAAGCGAACGTATATGAATATGTAATACTACCTTACCGCAGACTTTTCTGCATATTCGTGTCATGACACCACGATTTCCAGGCCACAAGATGCTTTTGGAAAATAGATTATGGAACTGGAACGTTACAATGCGTTGGCGCAATGAGAGGTACAATTTTCGAGCTGGAAAACGAATTACAGCAGCGCAAAATCGATATATTAAGCGTCCAAGAAACCAAGTGGCGAATGTGGTAAGCCACTTGAATTTTCAAAGGACACCGTACAAAATACAATATTACGGAGCGTAAAAAATTATGAACGAAGTTGTCATCATATCAACATCTGTACTCCTAGATAAAAATATTGTAGCAAGCGTATCAAAAATTTAACAGCTGAAGTTTTAGATAAAATCGTAAGTTTACCAAAAATTCGCCGATGAACTTGCCGGACAAGGTTCAGCTAAGAGTTTTTCAGGACTCGAAGCTACGTTGGGTCTGCCTGCGCCCTCGGTTAGGACTTCCATTGACAGTCTCATATGAGAACAACTGCTTCGCAACGTCTCTTGGAAGTCAGCAGCAGTTCTCCTGTCCTTCAGCAAGAAAGACTGTAGGTTGATTACTGACGTCGCAACAGGACACTACATCTTGCGATGCTGGTTGTGAAAGTGATGACGACACCGCGGAGCATTATTTCTGTAAATGTCCGGGTTACGCTCACATCAGGCTGCAGGTACTCGGCGCTGACGTGGCTTATGCTGGTACTGTAGGCACCTTATCACTGAAGCGCTTACTCATCTTTCTTCCTAAGACTGAAAGATTTCACTAAAAGGAACTTTACAAATAGTACAATGGGCTAGTTCTTTGTCTGAGTGCTCTGTTCCGATAGAAAAAAAAGTATTTGGGTATATCCATGATGATCTTTTAAAGGAGGAGATATGCTATTTGTTGAGCAAGCGCAACAGCTAGCAAAAGATTCAAAGCAAGCGGTAGCTAGAGGAGTAGATGCGAAAATAGTAGATGCGATGTAGCAGGACTTAGTGAATGTAGGTACTCTCACAACAACTTTAAGGCACAGGCAAATGATTCAATATTTCCACCAAGATTGCAGAACATTAAAAAAAAAAGTGCATCGATCACATATATTGAAGATGAGGGGAGACGCTTGCTAACGGGAAGCAATTAAAAGAGTATTTTATCCAGTTACTTAAGGAAGAATTCCTGCGAAGTAATACCGATGCCAAAAAAGCACGCCTAGTATTTTGCTCAGCGTTCACTGCCTTAGAAAATATGAGGAGATTTGAGCCTATCTGTTTTACCAAATTGAAGACGCAATGGTTTTCAAATTATCTCTCGGTGAAAAATGATGAGCCTGGACTTTGAATTTGTTGTCCTTCTCCAGGATTTGTTCCAACGTCGTTTGCTGGACCGAAAACCAAATGGTACTTTTTGATTAATGTATTCCCGTAAGGTCTGAGATATTCGCACATAACGATATATAGCATCTACATATGACATTCACAAGGAATATCTCTCGATAGTTTTTGCAAGACAGAGGATCGCCTTTTTTAGACAATCCTAAGTCAACGAGCACCATTTAATCCATTCAAAATTCCAAACACCTTATAGTCCTTGCACGTTCTGGGTTGCGATTTAATAAGAAGGAGGTCTATTTTTGAAACTAGTGTTCTATTCATAATTCGTTTCGTTTAGACATTGTAATAAACTGCGACCTCATAGTCCTTGCACGTTCTGGGTTGCGATTTAATAAGAAGGAGGTCTATTTTTGAAACTAGTGTTCTATTTATAATTCGTTTCGTTTAGACATTGTAATAAACTGCGGCTGCACGGCCTCGTAGATCCTAGTTCTGAAAATTTTCCTCGGTATCAGTACTTCACCGAATGCTAATGTTATTTAATATAATGCTTATCCAACAGAATTTCTTTTGCAGCTCTTAGCAAGCTCTGAAAAGGATATTTGCATAAATATATTATCTAAGTTTCAATAATATCGAAGAAGATCTTATAAAGTATGAACTGTCCTTACCATGGATGTCACCGTTGTTTCTATCGAAGAAATTCTCTCTCTTTTTCCTAAACACTCAGAACCAATCATCTGTTTTGTGAATACAGGCAAAAATATACCCCGATTTACTTAGGCTGGACGCTGAATTACGCACCCAAATTCAACATTTGCTCTTCGTTAGTAAACTATTAAACAGTTATCTAGGGCGCTACTCACCACCTACAAAATTATCTACTGAAAATATTTTCTATCCCGATTGTACTCTTAGAGTTCGGCCGGTTCAATCTTTCTACAACACCTTGGCCTGCTTAATATTTTCTCCATAAAACTTCTTAAGAAGTTGAATGTAGTTATTGATATTAACGGTTTTTCTTAAAAGTTGGACCGTTGGATAAAACAATAGGCAGAGGATTGTACATTTCGTGTCGGGCAGATTTTGAACTCTAATGTTTACAAGACAGAAGAATATATAACTACTTCAGTGGATAATTACAATTTAATAAAATCAAAATCATTCTAGTACATTTATTCCCCGCTGACGTTTGTTATTTCGTTGGACACAGTTGTCTATCCTGAATTTTGTCTTGGCAAGTCGGGGGAACTGTCGAAAAATTTCGTATCTTGTGCGGAATCCAGATTATTGTAAAATTTAATTAACATTCTCAAAAGCAATGGCGTGTAATGCTAGCAAAACTCCTTTCCTGCGTGTTGTCGCTGTAAGTAATCAATTAATTCTCACAAAAAGTTAACTGTTTTCAACTGATAATTAAATATAACCTGACAAACCCAACGCATTGTTACGTAAAACTCAATTTTTCACTGTCATATTTTCAATTACATCAAGCATATTTGATGGATTAAAATTACATTTTCACATTTAAATAGAAACGTGGGTTTGCCGCACAAGCAAGTCCTCGACCATTGGGCAAAGCTGCCGATGTCGAATCCACTGTTTTGCCAAACAAAACTATCGTCGCTACTGCCAATAGCTCTCTACCAGTGACCAGGGTCTCTGTCGTATTCCGGTAAGGTTTTTTTAATCAATATTCAGAAAGTATATATAATATTTGTTTAAATTTAACTAAAAGTGCTGGTTCACGCAATGAGAGTTACGAGAACATGGGTGCCAATCACATTATTAGGATTGCGGCTGGACTCACCACTAAGAACAGGAGTGCCTTCAACATTACCAGAAACTTGCAGCAAATCGGTGGTAGTCTCACTGCATCTTCTGACAGGGAGCTGTTGACATACACCATTGAGACAACCAGTGATCAACAGGAATTGGGATTGAAGCTCTTACAGGATATTGTTCAGCCAGCATTTAAACCATGGGAAATTAGTGACGCTTCACAACGTGTAAGAAATCAAATCGCTGCCATACCACCACAGGTTTGTCTTGTCACTTATGTAAGTTGAATTACGAGTGCTGGAAAACAAATTTATTCGCAGGTTCGTGCAATTGAGCTTCTTCACAAGGCCGCTTACCGCACAGGACTCGGTAACTCTGTGTACATCCCAAAATACCACATTGGCAAGTTGTCTAGCGAATCTTTGTTGCACTATGTTGCAAGCAATTGCACCACTGGGCGTTGCGCTGTCGTCGGAGTTGGTATTGATCAGAATATCCTGTCTGGGTTCGCCCAAAGTTTAGAATTAGAATCTGGTACCGGCAAGGATAATCGTTCTAACTACAAGGGTGGTGAAATCCGTAAGGATAGAAGTGGAGCTGTCGCTCATGTAGCTGTTGCTGGTGAAGCTTCCTTCGCCAATCCACAAGAAGCTCTCGCTTATGCTGTTTTGGAAAAGGCTCTAGGCCCAGAGCCTCCTACTAAGTATGGAAACAGCAACGGCAGCTTGGCCAAGGCTGCAACATCTGCCGCTGGCAATGCTCCAATTGCTATCAGGGCCCTCAATGCCACATATTCTGATGGCGGTTTGTTTGGTTTCATTGTTACTGCTGACGGTTCCGTCGCTGGAAAGGTAAGAGTGCATTTTCACACATCTTAATCCTTTTCCAATTTAAATGGGGTCCCACAGGTCGTTGAGGCTGGAGCTAAGCTTTTGAAAGCTGGTTCCGTGTCTTCTGATGATGTGAACCGTGGCAAGGCTCTTCTTAAGTCCGCCGTTTTGGAAGCCTACGGTACAGACAGTGGTTTAATTTCGACCTTAGCTATCCAAGCTGGTCTCCAGGGATCAGTGCAGAGCGCTGAAAATGTTCTTGCTGCTATCGATTCACTCAGCCAATCTGATGTCCAAGCTGTAAGTTGTAACTGTGTTCCATTTTTTTAAAATGTCGTTACAAATGTTTTTTGTGCTTTTTAGGCTGCCAGGAAAGTCGCTTCATCAAAACTTTCTATTGGTGCCGTTGGAAATTTATCAAACGTGCCCTATGCATCCGATTTGTAAAGCATAAAAGAAGCTCCTGTAATTAATTCCCCACAGTAATTTAATTTTTATTTTAATCCGATGTAACAAGAGGAAATAGCTAAGCAATGCAAAGTCTGCTTAGTTCTACACAAACAATAAACAAATTAAACAATTGAACGTTAAGTAATTTTTGTTTGTTTTTTTTTTTGCAAAATTTAAGTTTGCAGATGTGAGAAGAGGAGAAACCTTTTAACCTAGTCAAAGGTAAAGGAGTATGTTAAAGCCTCTCGGCATCGTATGTGGAACGGCGCCTAAAGAATTTTGTCATCAAAACTTTCTCAGTACGGCAGAGTACAGAAGGCTCCTGAATTTGAGATCGATACAGACCACCTCTTTCTCGGTTTAATGGTTGCCCATGAGAATATTTACAGAGATGAGCTACAAAGAGAAATTTTTAATCTTAGTATCCCAGAAAAACTCGTTCAATTGTGCAGGATGACGACAGAGAATGTACGTTGCTTCATCACAATTTCTTAATAAATAAAACGTGCAATACTCACGTGTCAAACTAGTTTGTAATTGTAGAAGCGGCAGAGATGGCTCTAACTATCATCGAGAGCAAAACGAACTGCATCGTGTCTACAGCACATTCAACTCAGACTTTTCAAACAAGAGTCAGTTCAGATTAATATAACTTAAAAGTTGTTAGGGGCTTCGCTTACGGTCCTAGGCCTCGCTGATAAAACTGAATCGAAGTTTCTTTGGAATAAGAAGGCAAATGAGTAGCAAACAACTAAAGTAACTTTCATGTATAAGATCTTAGTAGCCCCAGTCCTGTCCTATAACGCAAAATAATGGATATTGTCAAGAATAAATAGAGCGACCTTAGGTTTTTTGAAGAGTAATCGGTCTAGTTCCACCCAGAAGTAATACGTCAGAGTGATGGTTTAGTAAATGTCTATGCACAGTAGGTTCCTACTTTGAAGAGTGACTACATTTCACACTTGGGAGCAGATCAATTATGAAGAATAAATCACAAAGAGCATTCAGAGTCAACGGAGTAAATGATGAAGGGAATTCACATCTCAAAAGGGAAAATGTTAATATTTTTATGGACAGCCATTACACGACAAAGGTCAGTTAAATTTGAATACGATGCCAGACTGTCTGATATAGTTACATATTGAAAGATCAACTTTGTTTAAGTTTATTTCAGTAAAACTAGTGCCAAAGTAAGGACAATGGAAAATCTATAGTCGCCAATGTCGGGTTGGTGATACAGCTCGGTCCTAAGCTCGTTGCATAGTTGGTCAGGGTATTTTCATACGTGTGCGTGCAACTACTGCATCGTCCTTGCAAAAGATGCGATGATCCCTATTCCGAAACAAAAATTTGTTGTGTAAATCAATAATACTAAACAGCTACAGCTGTCGTTGCATCACTCACTAAAAACTCATTAATATAAATGGGAGCGTATATTTTACGAAACAATCGATGATATGTATGTATATTTGCTTTTGGTAGATATGCTCCCCGTATTCCCATATATCCGTATATCTCTTGCAAAATAAGGATTGTTGCTCTAATTACTTACTTAAGTGGAGCTACAGTTCGGGGTGAACCTGGGTCTCAACTAAGAAGCCTCTCCAGTTAGTCCGCTCTTGTGCTAACTGCCTCCAGTTGCGCCCTCCAAGTCGATTGAGGTCCCCTTGTACTGGTGCGCGCCACCTAAGATGAGGTCTTCCTCTACTGCATTGTCCCTCCGGGTTATATTCGAAGTCTCTGCGGGCCAGAGCAGTGGTGTCCATTCGCTCTATATGCCCTAGCCATCTCAGGTGATTGATACGTGGTTTTCTGACTAGGCCGATGTCGCTGTACAGCTCGTATAGTTCTTCGTTGAATCTTCTGCTCTGTAGCCCATCAGCGCAAACGGGACCGAGTATATTTTGAACGATTTTTCTGTCGAAACCGCAGAAGATATCTTCATCCACTTTCAATAGGGTCTATTCTTCTGCGCCATAAAGTAGTACTGGGGTGATCAAGGTCTTATATAGATTATAGAGTATCTTTAGTTTTTCGTTATAGGTCCTTAGTACTAAATACTCCTATTGGCAAGAGTGATTCATAGCTGATCCAAAATAGACAAAGTCCTTTACTGCCTCGTAATTATAGCTGTTAATTATGACGTTCTGCCCTTCTTGGTGCCAGCATTTGCTTTGTTTTTCACCGCTAAATCCATTTTGGCAGCCTCCGCTTCAATACTAGCGAACGCACTGGCGCCACGCGCTGAGCTCTCCCAATTATGTCGATATCATCGGCATACGCTAGTAGTTGCATAGACTTTTGAAAAATTGTGACTTCAGTGTTCACTTGTGAGTTCCGCAAAATTATTTTAAGTATGATGTGAAAGAAGTCGCATGACAGCGAGTCACCTTGTCTAAAACCTTTTTTGCCGCGGTCTCGGTTAAGTCGTTACCGAGCTGCCCTGATTAGGGCAGCCAAAAACAAGGAAGTGGTAAGACTTGATGGTTTGATTGAAAAGAATTAACTTTTAAAGCAGCACCAATTATATCTGTCTATCTATATCTAATAGGAAAGGTCTGTAAAGAGCTCTAAACGGCGCTGACAATTCTGTTTGAGCACTGATGGTGTATGTCAATGTTACATTGGTTTCTCCTTAATAGTTTTATTTTTCGGGTTATGATCTTGTTCAGGATGAAATTGGAGGTTTTGAGTGGTTTCAGATAGATGTGAAAATCGTACTCCGGCATTGGACTCATAAATGTTGAGGTGAAATTAAGTTTTTTTTTTGCTCGAGGGGTCCTTGATATTTTGTAGAACTATGACTGCATGATTCTTCATGTTGTCCAGAGACTGGACTTCATTGTCATTATAATGTCTGCTTATCCCTTTGCGAAATTTTTTTTCTTGTTTTGAAGAAAGTTTTAATTTTTGCATCTTTTTTGCTCATTGTAGCCATTTTTTGCAACACAGGTTTCTACGAAAATTTTATCGAGAAACCGTATAAGTGGTGGAGGTCTGCGAAGAGCCTGTATGTCTGCCGTACCATTTCTGATAACCTCCTGGAACGTTTAATCTTGCATAGAACTTGTTGAGAGATTTTGGAATATGCGGTCAGCGAAGTGAGCATTTTCTGGTTGTAAATCCGTTTTAGATGCTCGCATATTCGACTCGGCTGCATTCTATTGTGTTCGTGCCTCAAACTAATTATTATACGTTGGTATTGGGAAATATACTTTAATGTGGATTTTCATAACAAGTCTATTTAGTTTCCAAAGCTCAAATCTTCTTGCGTGAGTTTGCTGCATATGACGCATTCACATTTAAATAAACGTTGTTGCTCGTTTAAGCAAGCTTTTATCGTCCTCTTCTTTTTACTTGGCTTATCTTACCGTCTGGTTTATAGCCGTCTAAGGACTCTCTTAGTTGCTCTATTGTAAGCCTTTAAAACGGCTCTATTTGGTATTTAGTCAACAACCTAAGTCTAACGTAATCTCTTTTAAATTACGTGCTGATTTGTGGAAAAAATTCGGAGCTTGTTGTGCCCAACGTTACGTCAACTCGTAAGAGTTTTATTCTTTGAAATTTATTCCACGGACATGCCGCTTATTATGATGACCGTAAGAAGTAAAGTCCGAACTTGACATTATTAGCCCTACCAAGCCAAGAGGAGGAACTGTGGTAAATGTTGATGTTGATGTTAAGTTCGCAAAAGACAGGCAAATGGATTTTTGATGAATATTAGTTCCATAAAATAGGTTTATTATTCGATTTTGAACCCTCTGGTGAAAAATGCGGCCGGAAAACTTATATGGGGGTTACGACACCCCTACCAAACATATTTGTTTTGCACAGAATAGAAAAGGTTGATAGTGACTTCACCGAGAACTTTAATATCAAACAGGATTAAGACAATGTTAAGCGCTGTCTAGTGATCTTTAAACATTACTCGAGAATTGTGCAAACTTATAAGCCAATACACGAGCCACAATATATTAGATGCAATGTTTGCATCTGCACCCTGAGAAAATGGGGTAAGCGCAATGAATTACCCTTGATGTGTGTTCGGTCATAAGATGGATAAAACTTGACTTAGTCGCTTTAAACTCAAGATTTTTCGAGTAATTTGTGGTCCCGTTTAGGTTAACGGGATTTGGTGGAAGATTTACCAGATAATTCTACCTGGACACCAAAAGCAAATGGGCTCGTGCCAAGTTTCACCTCAGGTAGCGCGCATAAGTAGAAGGGTTCCTCAGCCAAATGCATTTGGAGAAAATTAGCCAAAGACCCCGAAAAAGTGCGGGATTGATTGGTGCTAAAGCATAGATATGACTAAGGGTCCCTTTGGCTGAAAAAGAAAATTTGGAAGAAAAAGAATTTCGTATTATTTGTGGGCCTCGATGATTCACGTGTTCAAGCATAACTTGACTTCAGTGGATCAAGTGATGCCGAAGTTGGTGTACCACAATGATCCTTTCTAGCTATGCTGACTAAACTAGGAAAAGAGAAAATAGAATGGATCGGTCGGTTTACGTCATAAAAAAAAAACAACTAAAGGATGAAAGTAAGCTCTCGAACTGTGACCATTAGAATGAATATGAGATTTCCCTCGGACGCTTCCTCCATAATGTGAGCGTGGCTCGCCTTAGATGTTTTTCTCTAAATTGGTGTATGCGTCTTGATAAAATAAATTGAAAAGTCCATTTGTTTTATATAAAATTAGAGTTTGTATATGTAAATAACTTTGATCTTTGGAACATAACAAGATAAGGACAGATATGCTAAAATAAGTAATACGACGTTAGATAAGTGCAACTACAACGATGGCAATAAAAAGAGCAAGTATCACGAGCCAGTAGCCTTGAAATGAAAGAAACGAAATTAATAAAAACAAATCCGATAAAATGATGAAACAAATAAATTACACCAGGTACTATCTTGCCGGCTGACCGTTCCTATATTTGAAGTCTGAGCATGCACCCTATTATCCACATTGTCCATCGATTCACCCAATGTATCCAAAATATCTATCACAAAGTAAAAATATCAAATTATTTGTTCTCAATAAGAAACACTTTTCTAACCATTTTGATCATCTACTTCCTGGCCCAGTCTTGAGGCTAACTCCTTCTGCCTAGAAATGCTTTTAGACAACGCATCAAGACCGCGGTTCTGCTCCTCCATAATTTGAATTTGTGTTTGTTTCAACTGTTCGACACCATTGTTGGGACTAACAATCGGAACATCATCATCTTGCCAAACGGAACGTGAGGAAGTCGGAACCAAGTCTGCGCGTGTGCTTGTGGTGAATTTACTCTTCGACTGTTGCAGTTTTGATTGCAATATCTCTACTAATCGCTGACGTCTTTCTGTTTCCTCAAAAGTACTGATAAAAGGAAAAAGGGTGAAAACAACCAACTGGATATGTAAAGGCGGCTTACATAGAACGGCTTCTGGCAGAGGCATCTAAATTTTGTTTTAACAATCGTAACTCCTTCTCAAACTGATCAAGATACATTTGTATTCGTCTGGTGAGGTCAGAGTAACCCTGTGGGCGAGTCTGCTCCCTTTTTGTGATCTCTGCTAGGATTGTATGACTCAGTTTTTCGCATGATTCGTATTCAGTTAACCTGATTAGAACACAGTTAATTATAATGGCAATGAAGTAAGTTTTCGAGAGTTTTAACAAACCAAGAATCAATGTCAACCAAAGACATGTTGATCAATAATTAAATAAACAAATTTCCTAATTTCGCACAAAGCTATGAAGAAAAATGACAATTGACTATTATCGTTTTTCTGTTGTCACAGATTATACCAGAAGGGTGACGTTTGTGATTTTTGTTTGTTTATAAACTAGTGCTGCCATTCTAATCAATAGAGTTGCTGAGGGACATTAAAGTTTTGGTTTTCAAGATGCTTTACGCTAGTTGGGTAAGGGTTGTAAACTTTTGAAAAGTGTATCACAATGACTGGCATGATTAATAAATGAGGGTGGAATTGACCGTGAGTACAACATTACACACCCACTTAAACCAGAGAAGTCTTATTATGATACGAGCCATGGATCTATTTCCAATTGTAATACGCAGGGACCTAATCAGCCGGATTTTTTTATGAATCAAAAGATGCCTTGAAGAAAAGCACCAACCAGTGTTTTTTGAAGAAGGCTAACGGCAGCGGTACTTCGGCGTTTATAGGATGGCTTCTGTTATTCCAAAACTCAGTTAATGTGTATTGGTTTATTAGACGCTTCCCGCTGATTCATAGATAATATATGTAGTTCATTTGTAACTACGTTATATAGTTACATTTCGAGAATTGACAGTGGTTGCTAGTATTGCCTTGTATGAAAGTGCCATTTAGACACCCCGATATCTTGAGAGTTTTGCAATCAGAAGTTCTGGTTAACGTTAAGATCGCAGAGCTCCGTTTGAGAACATCGGAAAAGGATATCGTTGTCTACATAAACTGCACCTAAGCATCAGTTATCAAAAGATTACTATTAATTTTAAAGTTACAGCTGCAGCGCAATATCTTAGGTATTATGCACAGTTATCGGTTGGTGCCGTGACAATATGGCGAACCGGGGAATGAATTGTCCGACAAGCTAGAATCGGTGGAGGATTATTATATTTTGTAGGCTACAATCGGACTTTGTTGTGGAATTATTAGATGAATAAATATACATAGATGGGTATATGGCCTTCAAGGTTCTATTGCCGGAGTTTAACTCACGAAAATTTTAAGAATTTCCCAAACTTAGTAGATAGAATATAAGAAGCGCAATAAAAGAATGATATCTGTGCTCTGAGGACATAACTCACCTTCTGCATTAGTGTTAGAAAATGGCAAATTAAGTTCTTTTGTAGATATTTCTACAACGGCATTGAAGAAATAGTATGTAAAAGCCTGGATATAATTAGGATATTCTGCAAGGAAATATATCAACTTAGAAAAAATTTTTATAATGCCAGTGCCTTAACTATTAGTGAAAATGACAAAATTACTTATAAGTATTGCACTACCCGTCTGAAAAATTGTACAGTGGAGAGACATATTGAATTATTAGGTTTAGCTTATCAGAAAACAACACCGGAACCCACCACACATTCGATCTATTAGCTGTCTGTGTACAAATTAATTGAATTTCTATCCGAGTTACAGTGAAATCTAAGATTTCGCGACATTTAGTTCATATTTTACGAGGAATTGAGCCTACATCGATGAAAGCGAGTTCAATAGTTATAGTATACTACTCGGACTTACGAACAAGAGACGTACCGGCAGCTACTCTTATCCCCTTTTCATGCATATAGAGCATTAGACGAAACATTTGTTTACCTCTTGCACTCTAACAAATTATATTAGCTTTCCATTTTCTAATTTTGTTTTTTGAATCTTAATAACAGCCTAACAGTCTGCACTTCCAATAGTGGTATTTTACTTTTCGGTCTCCCTCAACGTCTTCTCTTCAATTCGGAGATTACTGATTTACCATAAGCCACTTGAATGATATAAATGGATGGATGGATAATAGCTGATTATCTGCATTGTGTTTTTTTCAAATCAGCCAAGCCTTATTTTAGACATCTATTGCGCCTGTATCTTCCGTACTGAAGTGCGAAAAATTAAATCTCTGCGGGAAAGTGCTGGGCGACCAAAGAAATTGTTTGTGATATCACACGTCAATTAAATTTGTGTCGCAAGAGATGGCGTCGCTTATGAAGAATACACTTAAGTAGTTAGAAAAAGGGATAATCAGACGTTTATAATCTTTTCTACTAAGAGAAGAAGAAAAAATGCCTAAGAGTTTTAATTTTTTCTTTAGGATTCGGTACAACCTGCAGCCGGGAAGGTCGTCAAACCCAGGCAGTCTAATGGCTTACCTTCGTTTATGTTCTGAAAAGCCTGAAGCTTGTCTAGCAAGTGATCTTTATTCCCACATTTTCATTATCAATTAAGGCTTCTGGCTGCGTTCCGAGAAGCCTTCTATCCTCGAAGTAGCTTGGAAACCCTCCATCAGTTCTTTACCATAGGGTTCATTGCCATCAGAATCACGTGTGTCTTCGGTAGGAAGATAGACGCAAGTTTACACACCGAAAAATAAAGTCAAAGGCCATAAAAATCCAGAGGATTGTCTGACATTACCATAAAGCCGACAATACCTTTGAGGTCTATGATGCGACATGTTTAGTGCAAAGAAATTTGATATCCTTCATGACACCCAAATACTTATTTTTATAAGTTTCGTTGTTGAAGGCACCTTCAATATCGAAAGAAATACCCAATGCGCTTTTTGTCGAGTTCACATTCAATTCTACTACTAGATTTTGGTTTTCTTTGGTACGCAAAGAGCTAATTCTCAACAATTCTATTCAGCAGACAGTAAGTCAGACCGAAGGCTATCAGAAGGTGTTAGCTACTAGGTATTTATCTTTGCCCATTTTTCGTATAAAAGGTGCTCTCACTGTTTAGCAAGGGTTCGGTTTTGACCAGTCACAGGCCAGCAGTGAAGCTCATTTCCAGAATTAACAGGAGCTAACACAACTGGATATATGCCATCGATATCAGGCGAGTAGATGACATATATGGACGCAACGGCATATTTAATGGCCATCCGTCTCAGTTTAGTTCTGGTTGAGTTTCAAAAGTTAGGTTAAATGAGATACGAGGGCGGGTCAATAATTCCGTGCATTTTTGAATTACTGACCTCTTTACTGAAACAGCAACACTGCTCCTGTCAACAGGCATTTGTCAGTTGACTCCTGTCAAAATTTAAACTTGCTGCGTCAGTTAGTTTGTGTTTGACAGCTATTTTTATCAGACTACTCACTAATTTGAGGAGAAAATGGAAAAAAGTGAATTTCGTGTGCTTATTAAGCATTATTTCTTGCGAAAAAAACCATTACCGAGACCAACGCTAAGCTTGATAAATACTATGGGGACCCTGCACCATCGATTTCAATGGTAAAAAAGTGGTTTACTGAATTTCGTTGTGGCCGTACAAGCACTGAAGATGCCGAACCTCCTGGACGCCCATTTGAGGTCTCTACACCCGAAACAATCGAAAAAATTCACGATATGGTGTTGGCCGACCGAAGGTTGAAAGTGCGAGAGATTGTGGAAGCCGTAGGGATCTCGCATGGCTCAGTGGTTTCAATTTTGAATGATCACTTGGGCATGAGAAAGCTTTCCGCAAAATGGGTGCCGCATTTCCTCACAGTCGACCACAAACGCAATCGTGTAACAACTTCACAGGAGGGTTTGGCGTTGTTTAATCGCAATATGGAGGAGTTTTTGCCCCGTTTTGTAACCGTGGACGAAACATGGATCCATCACAACACACCAGAGAACAAACAACAGTCAAAACAGTGGGTTTCTAAGGGTGAATCGGCGCCAAAGAAGGCCAAGGTGGGTTTGTCAGCCAATAAAGTTATGGCGACTGTTTTTTGAGATGCACGCGGGAAAAAAGGGAAGAACAATCAATGGGGAATATTATGCAAACTTATTGGACCGATTCAATGACGATTTGAAAAAAAAACGACCTCATTTGGCCAAGAAAAAAGTTCTTTTCCACCAAGACAATGCAAGGGTGCACACATGTACAGTTGCCATGGCAAAAATCCATGAATTGGGCTATGAATTGCTCCCTCATCCACCCTATTCTCCAGATTTGGCTCCGAGCGACTACTTCTTGTTCCCAAACCTGAAGAAATGGCTTGGTGGAAAAAGATTTGACTCCAATGATGAAGTCATCTCGTCATTTTGAGGACCTCGACAAATCATTTTTTTTGGAAGGGATAAAAAAATTGGAGAAGCGTTGGACAAAGTGTATAGAGCTCAAGGGAGACTACGTTGAAAAATAAAATTATTTTTTTATCAAAAAATCTGTTTTAATCCAAAAGTCACCGACTTATTGACCCGCCCTCGTATCGCAGAATTACACTGGGTATACGATCTAATATATGTGTGTAGCGCAATCTGTCGAAATTACTCAAAGAATAAAAAGAGTACTCAGTTCAATAGATTCAGAAAAAAAATTATGTGAATCCCTACCTCAATAATATTAAATTTTGAGTCTCGTTCGGCAGAAGTACTTCAATTTTAATAATCTGTACGTAAAATGAATTGTTTAATTCATTGCTTATGAACACATCCACATTCCGGTACTGGAATCACCTGTCACCTTAATTAAACTTGGCATCACTGAGTCCACTTGATATGTGTACGACGAAAGTATGAAATGGTGAAAAGTTAAAAAAGTTTTTTTTGACATTCCCGTGAAAAAGGTTCGTGTTTATTTCTCCTTCACGTATTTTTACAAAATTCATCACAAATTTCATCAATTTAACATTCGAAAACATGCTAACGCAGCATGCTAAATGCACCCATGTTTTGTGTTTTTAGTTTTAAAGTGTAAACCTTTCGTGTATTGCAAAATTTCGCAAAACAAAGAAGCTCCCCCCTTCAGAGAAACCAGATACTAGAAACCACGTCTCATTGCAGACAAAATTCACAAAAAAAGAAAAATCTAATTAAATTGTTCATTCCCACCCAAGGTGTGTAGAAATATTAAAAAAAAATCAAAAATAAATATAAAATTTTGTTTTCACGTACGCGCATATGGAAACGTAATTGAAAAAGAAAATACTGCAATAAAACCATCTGTGTCCGTGTACTTAGTTCCCGTAGTCATCGTCATTGCCATGTTCCTCTAAGCGGAGTAAGAAAAAAAGGAAAAGAAAACCAAAACCCCCCGACTTCGACGATTGTTTAACTCGACTCGAATCGACTCCTGTGTGTCTTTTGAACTCTGTTTACCTTGAGTAAGGAAGGATGATGCTTCCCAAGTGGCAAGCGTACCATGCAATCGTTGCTGTCGTATGCGAGTATCTGTTTTATTTTTATATTTTATTCGTATTGCAAATCAAAACCACACAAACTGGTTATTTGAAGTTTTTTTTCGTTGGTTTTTGAAATAAAATGATCACTCAGCGAAAAGGCAAAAAGGTTATTGTGTGTTGTGATTGTGAGAATCGAGCTGAGAAACCCACGTCTACTCAATGGGAGCTGGTGCTTGTGCTGGTGCTAGTGATGATGATTTTGCTGTTGGTGTTGCTGGTCATGGTGATTTAGCTGGTGTTTTGCTCCAGCCAAACACACAGTAGTATGTAGTGTCTCACAGGCAAGTGGTATCACTATCAATAGCCTTGTGTGGAATGAGCCACCGCGCGATGACGAAATCTACACAAATTTTCGTGTTATGTATACTCTCGTGGTTGCCAATACAGGTAGTAAAAATGTATGTTTTTTTTCGTTTGTTGTTTTAGGCACTTCCATTGCTGCTGCTGCATCGTTTTGGTTAATATTCTGCAAAATACTATTCCCGTTGTCAAGTTCGCAAATAGAGGAAGCCAACGAGGGTTATTATTATTTTTCCAGTTACGCTATCTACCAATTTAACGATTTGTACGTAGAACGATGTGAATCATTTAGGGGACCTTTTTTTTGTTGGTTTTGTTTGTCCCAACAGGTCAGTCGCAAAGCAGTTTGAGTTATAATGTATGTATTGCAAAGTAGGTAAGTCCAACTGCCTCCCTGGCCCCCTGATCAGCTGCTTGTACCAATGGGACAGACAGTTATTTTGCAATTTACATATCAGATGCGACTTTCCAACGAGCAAATTGGTTGAATAATCAAAGAGAGCAACCTTTCACTGTTTCGTCTTCGGTGTCGGTGTCGGTATAGGAATCGGTATCAGCATCGGCATCGGTAGTCTCCTTTGATCAATTTCATACAACAAATTGATATAACCTTGAGTTGGAATAGCTCCAGTATACGAGTATATATATATTATAGGAGAGAACAATAACATCGTTGATTTCACTTAGGCACATACTTGAGTTTTCTTTCGATTCAACATCAATCTGATCAATATGGCTCAGTAGGTGCTCATACAAGTACGCTTGTTAGTTTCGGTGGAGTGCCTACTCTTGCGTGATGGAAGGAGTACTTACTCCCACTCCCATACATACTTTTCTTCGGAGAGCAGATTCATTTTTCTCCACTTTTCTCTGTGCTGTTTTTCTTTTGTAAGCAGTCTCTTGTATGTACGCCAACGAAGAACAAAACGACCATGACCCGAGTGTACGAGTATTTGGGTGTTGTTCTAATTTCATTATTAAATGGAGCATACAAAAAAGATGTTCTTCTTCAGCGCTGCGTTGTAGTGATACGAAAGACTTCACTTTCAAGAATGAAAACTGCGTCAATGCCCCTAAAAAAGAAAATCCAATCACTCTCTGTCTTAGTTGATGTAATAGAAAGTGCAGATATTACTTTTTAAAATATTACAAATAGTCGGCAATTGTCCTCGGGTTGTTGTTAGAAATTTTAATTAAAACATACGACGGTAGATACCTTTAGGCACGAGACGCATGGCAGATAACGTTGTCCGTCATGAAGTAGATTCCATTTAAAAAAAAAATTAAATGGAATGCTGCTGTCAGCATTGATCAACAAATATAAAGTTTCAATGCTTGAGCCAAATAAATACGCAAAAGTGTAACAGAGTGCTCTGGTGTGTTTGTGCTGACACACCTGTTTACGTGTATGTAAGAAAAGTTGTTTATCTTTTTTTTTTAATCATACAACACGACACTTGTGTAAGGGAAACGTTGTGTTTTTCTTTTAAAGTAGTTTTCCTTTAACATCCATCATCAGTTTCAATTATATTAGAGGAAATCAGGTAGCAACTCGTCTATCCAAAGTGTATCGGACGTTTTAGTGTGGCGCAGAGAAAAGTGAAACACATTTTAGGCCATGCAATGTGATGTCACTAGCGAAAGTGGGTATAGGTTTTTCCACCTATTGTATGTATCTCTGTAACTATTTACCGCATGCTTTATTTTTAGCAGATGATGTGCTGGACAGGACAAAACATACATACATATGTGGAACTAGAGTTTTCTGGCTTCACCGAGTCTAGATTACAAGCACAGCACCTTAAAAGTCTTTCTGAAAGACTAAATTTTGAGAAGCATATTTTCTTATCGTGTTTTTTACTACATTGTTTTCTCGTCGTCTGCATACTGAATGCCGAAGCTTTAGTAAATAATTTGTGTGCTTAACAATAGTACTCTGTTCGTAGATTGGTTCTTTGCTCAGTGTTTGTTTGTATTGTTTTTTTCTTTGTGACAAACCAGTCGCCAGCTCTTTGTTGTTAAAAGTACATACATACATCTTCATTTGCACATATATATGTATACTCCCAAACATTAGTTGCGATAATTGGACAATTAACTAAAATAAAAAAACTTGCTAAGATTTTTATCTGCTTCCTAAGCTTTAGTCTAAATTTGATCGTTCTCATTTATGAAAATGAGTGTATCGTGTCAAGAGAAGCTTTATCTGGATAATTATTGTATTTTAGTTTTAATCAATTGACTTTAATGTACGCGTTTATTTAATTACTCAGCGCCGTAGATTGATTGATCGGTAATTAATTATTTTGTTACTAAAAGATAATTTACCCAGTCTTTTAGATCTCTTAGTTGTTTCATGTCCATCGCTTGTCCATGTGTGATTAACTACCATTCGATGTTTCAGATCATCTACTTTTTTGTACTTATGACATCAATTTGTCGAAAACCGCCGTCCCAGACACTTTTACATTTGAAGATTTCAATTCCATTCAAATTGCAACTCTTTCTGCTCCCTGGGTGCAATGTCGAGTAGCTGCTGATCCAAGTGAAAAAGTAAGACTGTTTCAATCTTAGTGCAATTGTATGATGCATGTGTACCAACTAAAACAGTTAAAATTTAGAACAAAGCTTGTCCTTGGTTCACGTCGGAGGTAGTTAGTTCTATAAAAAACAGAAACAAATTATACAGCAAATGGAAGCGTAGACCATCCGATGTCAATTGGTCAGCATACAAAGCAGCGCGTAATTACTCAACCACCATCCTTCTTATATCAAAGAGAAACTTTTATGCCTCCAAATTAAATACTTCCCTCCCTACGAAAAAACTTTGGAGTAACTTACGAAAAATTGGTATTTCCAGTGTAAGCAGAGTGTGCTCTTGATCCCGATGCTCTAAATAACACTAAATAACTGACAACTGTCAGTTGTTCTGATTATAATGGGAGAGTAGACATTGTAAGTTCTGTAGCAATATTTAAGGGCCTTGTAGTAGCCACAGAAGTCGAAATCACTCAATACATAGCAGCTGTAAAGTCAAATTCCTTTGGTGAAGATGGCCTTCCAATACGATTCATCAAACTTATTTTACTTAAATTTTCTCTCATCTCACCCATGTCATCAACTGGTGCATAACAACATCAACTTTTCCTCAGATCTGGAAAACTGCAAGAGTCTTGCCAATAGCAAAGAAACGTAATCCATCTTCTCCTGCTGATTTTAGACCAGTTAGCATTCTAGTCAAAGACATTTGAGAAGATTGTGGTTAAGCAAATAGTAAAGCACTTACCACTCAACAACGTACTGTATGCTAAACAATTTGGTTTCAGGGCTAACCATAGTTGTTCCACAGCTTTGGTTAATTTACTGGAAGAAATAAAATCCTGTGTTGGAAGTTCAGGAATAACTTTGGTTTCAGCGAAAGGGCAGTTAAATTGATGTGCAGTTTTCTTTCCGGCCGATCGCAAAGGGTTGTTTCCAACGCATGTTCAGCTTAAGCAGGGAGTGCCTCAAGGCTCAATATTAGGACCGATACTTTTCTGCATGTTCATAAACGACCTTCCATCAGTTTGTAAATATGCCTCGGTACACCTACATATATGCAGACGATGTCCAACTACACTTAGCGAAACCCTTCAGTAACTTAAATGAACTAGTTTTCCTCATCAATGAGGAGTTGGAGCATATTTACACTTGGTCAGTAGCTAATGGGTTACTACTAAATCCATCAAAATCTAAAGTAATTCCCATCTCAAAAAATAAATTTAACTTGACTGTTTTACCTGATATTATCATGAATAACAATAAAATTAAAGCTGTTGAGTCAGTTACTAGTCTTGGGTACACAGTAAACTGTACTTTGTCTGGGTATAATCACACTAACGTGGTCATTGGTCGTATCTACGGATGTCTTCGCAAATTGTTGATCACGGCTTATTTCACACCACGAGAAACACGACGGAAGCTGACCTTAGTCTTACCCCTCATAACATATACCGAGGCGGTCTACAGCAGCCTTAACTCATTATTCCTGTGTAAACTGCAAGTTGCCTTCAACGACGGAGTGTGTTATATTTAAGGCATCTGTAGATACAACCATATTTCTGTGTTCGCTTGTAATTTGATTGGTTGCACTTTGCAAGAATACATCAACGCAAGGAACTGTATATTTTTGCATAAAATTATAAATACTATAAGTCCATCTCATTTGTATAACAGGCTTATACAGGCTTATAATTACCATAACTCTTCGCGTTTATTTGGAACTCTTTACCTTCCCAAGTCAGATATATTTTAAATCCTTCCAATTTTAAAAGTGCAATCCTTCAACATTTTTCCAACCTATCACGACATATCTGAATTTTCACTATATCTTCACTCATCTTTCACTTTTTAGATTAAGGTACTTAATGTATACAAATTAGTTTTAAGACATTTGTCTGAACAGTTTCCGACCGAACAATGATACAAAATATTTTTTTTCAAATTTTTTTTATATTTCTACATAGTCTCCTTATAACTATACACACTTCTCCCAGCGATGTTCCCATCTCTCTAACCCGTCCAAATAGTACTTGGCATTTTTCTCTGCAAAATAATTGTTCACGAAGGTGATTACGTCCTCATTTGACGAAAATCTTTGTCCTCCGAGCGCAGTTTTTAGATGAGGGAAGAAAAAGAAGTCGCTTGGGACTAGATCTGGTGAATAAGGCGGATGGTCAAGCAGTTCAAACCGTAATTCATGGATTTTCGCCATGGCAACCGCTGAGGTGTGAGACGGCGCGTTGTCTTGGTGAAACAGGATTTTCTTTTTCTGCAAATGTGGCCGTTTTTCTGCAATTTCTGCCTTCAGCTTGGCAAGTAATGATGGGTAGTATCCTCCTGTAATCGTTTTTTCTTTTTGAAGATAATCGATTAGGATAACTCCTTTACTATCCCAAAAACTTTCCCAGCCGAAAAAAAAGTTGTTGTTTTTTTTGGAGCCGACTCGCCCTTGCAGTCCACTGTTTTGACAGAATTTTTGTTTCGGGCGTATAATGGTGTATCCAAGTTTCATCTACAGTAATTAAATCGGCGCCAAAACTCGGATTTATTGCGCCTAAACTGCGCCAACAGAGCGTTGAAAATGTTCATTCGAACACGTTTTTGGTCTAACGTAAGCAAACGCGGCACCCAGGGCGCGGGCAGCTTCCTCATTCCTAAATCTTGATTTTATATGTAATAAACAGGTTCTTTGGACATTTTCGGAACCTCTACTATTTCTCTCACTTTAATTCGGCGGTCGTCTAACACCATTTGGTGAACTTTAGCAATGTTATCGTCAGTGGTTGCAGTTTTTGGATGTCCCGAACGTTCATCATCTCCCAAGCTCTTACAGCCACGTTTAAATTCAGGTGCCCAAAATTTCACTCTGGTAAATGATGGTGCAGAGTCCCCATACACAGAGTCCAACTCATTTTTGATTTGCGTAGGTTTATTGCCTTTCAAAAACAAAAATTTAATAACAGCTCGATACTCAATTTTTTCCATTTTCACAAAAAACTCTCATATCGCATTCCCTAGCTTTTATTGACGAGTGCCGCCATCTTTGCGGTCGGAAATGAAATGAAATGAAATGAAGATTGCCTTCAAACCACAACCTTCTACTGAACTTAAAAACAACTGTTAATAAATAAAACTGTTTTCTAATTCGTCTATATTTCTCGTTATTCATTGCTTTGATCAGTGTATATTTGAGAAGTAACCATTTTTCTATGAACGTCCACGTCTATAAATACAAGCAAGCTATTTTCACTTAGGTTGATGCCTGCGAAGACCTCTCGGATCTGAAAATGCCTAAATGTGAACCAGTACTATTATTATATTCTTGTCGCTATGTTGCCATTTACGTGCGTAGAGGTTTAGCTTACATTGTACGCCAACAACCTGTTTTTAACTTCTCAGTTTGGCAAGTACGTAGTCGAGGAATTAACTAATATGACACGGTGGTCACATTGTTAAAGAAAATATTCCTAAGGGAACCGTATGGTAATATGATACAGCCAAGGGGAGCGCAATTCACATCTTCTTTATGAATTGCAAGTGGTCGTAATGATCCCTAACAATATTCTCTTTTAAATGAGATCTATTCTCCCCCTCGAATGAAGCGTATCAAGCCAAGGCTGGTACGACTCGTACTATAAGGACGCTGTTAGGATCTTTAAAGCCCAATACGACAGAGGTAACCTGCAAATTTTTAAATGAGTCTAACGAGACTTGTGAATTTTCAATACGACTTAAAGCTGGGCGTAAAAAATACCGTAATTGCAGTAAAAGTTTTTTTTTCGTTCTTTGAAAACGTTAGAGAAATCTAGCTGTCGGATTTTTGGACAAGGCGAAACTGCTTGTTACGTACTGCGAACTCAAAGCTTCCAGATTGTTTTATGTCTTCATCGGTTCCATCTGCGATAAAAGCTCTTCCGCAATCGTGTAGTAGCGAGGGCACTTATAAATCATAGTATGCACAATTCCGCTGGTGCTTATTCTGAAAAAATGTTCTTTCCCACTGCGTAAGCTTTTTCACCGATCGTTCAAGTAGATGGAAAAAGCATATGTCCCCTGCGCCCTTAAGTGAATCTTCTTCCTCCTTACTTACTTACTCGTATGTCCCTTTTTTTTACCATCTTAAGCAGCTGTCTGTAGTGGATAATGAACATATTAGAGGATAATGGCTTCAACGAGACTATGCCGCCAATGTTGTCATTCTATGATGGTTTCGGATAAATTTCTACCAACACTAAGCAAAGCTCCTAATTATGCGTTACCACTTAGAAATAATTTGGGCGGTTTGGGCATTATCACCCAAAACATCACTACGAGAAGAGCAATTTCTATATCGATATCGACCCAACAAGGATGGGGAAAGGAAGCTGTATTAACTCTTTCGATTTTAGTACGCTTTCTTTGAGGAATCTTAGATTCCAAATAATGTTGGGAGGAAAACATGTGCAAACTGTCACCTCCCACCGCCTTAAAAAGTTTGGAAGGTAGGGGCAAACCCCCCCCCAAGCAAATCCAATGTGAAATCGAACAACCGAAAGCAGCACTTTGCAAATTAAAAAAAAAAAAAAACAAAAACATTTATATACCTTAAAATAAGATTGGCCAAATTTTACGTCTGATCGGTAGTAGTAGAAGCATTCGAAATGTTGGTGTATAGAAGAATGTCGCGAATCTCTTGGGTTGACAGGATCACATACCATGAAGTCTTAGGACGAGTAGGAATGAAAAAAAAAATAATTATTTTAGCAAAGAAAAAAAAAGTTAGAGTACTTAGGCCAAATTGTGAGGAATAGTAAATATGAACTTCTCCAATTAATTTTACAAGGAAAGATTGAAGGAAGTGAAAGTGTTAGAAGACAGAGATCGACATTGTTGTCAAACCTCAGAGAATGCCTCAATTTTTCAACAATAAACATATTAATTATAAGAAGAAGGAGGTAGATCATGCGGTCCTGCAGCATTGTGGACAGGAAATCTTGGCTTTCATTCCCAATCCATCGGTTGAATGGTTCGTTTTGCTTGTAGGATTGGTTAAATTTATGAACGCATCATTCAATTCATCTAACATCTTTCTGCAGACTGCTCTTTTTTGAAGTTTTATATCGCTGAAATCGAGAACTTGGTTATACTTTTGCATTTGAAAAACCAATAGGTTTTTACTTTGTTCTCTTCTTTGAATTTCAAATGGAATTTAAATTTCAATTGCTTTCCGGCCGAGGTTTTCCGAAAATTTTCTTATACACACAAAACAATACTCATTTTTACTTTTGGTCTGGGGATTTTCCACTTTTTCATACTCTTAACATTTTATAAGATTTTCAAACATCGTAATCTGTATGTCAAAATCGGGTGCACTGTAAAGCAAATAAAGCAAATCTATGTTCAAGTGCCATTTTTTGAAATTAAAGCGAAAGAGAGTCGCTCCAGTTTTTATTATCAATGTCTTTCTTTAACTTCTAATTCTCCGGTAATTCCGGCTGTTCATTATATTTTCCCTTTAACGTGGTGAACATATCACGTATCATACTTACATCTTTGTCTTATTCGTTAGTGGTTTTCCGAAAATCTTTAGATTGCCAAAAATGTTGAGCTGGTCTTTCACGGCGCCTTCATATTTCTCCGTCATTATTCGTAAGGATTGAATATATGTGTCGATTACAGATCCCCATTAATGATCGTGAAGTCTGCTATTTGTTCGTACATTTTCGTTGTATCCGACTTAGTGTCTCCTTCGCCGTTGTACAATGGAGAAAGAAACTTATCTTTTCACTGGTTAGACTTCATCATCATATTATTTAATAAAATGTTGTCGGCTAACATGGCTGACATTCAGTTATATCATACTTCGGATAATATGTGGTCCGGTCTCACTGCCTGTTTTCGATTTGCGCTCTTTGTCGCTTCGTCCAATTCGTTTTCGGTAAAATTGGGTGCTTAATCTTCTTCTAGACCGTCGGTAGATGTAACAGTATATTTAATGCTTTGAAAGCTTTTTTTTAAACTTTCGCAAATTTCGTTTCATACGTAAATACAACCCTGTTACATGTTCTTTATATTTCGAGGACTGAATCTCTTTTGAGTGTTTCATTTGTTGAACTTGTTTGTATTTCGAAATTGCATACGATTCAAAATGTGTCCCTTTCATTTGGGTATGTTGGTTGTTGAAACAAAAGCCTTTTATCGCTAATTGTGTTGTGAAATACAAAATCAGAAATTTGCAGAACTTTCACATTCGTGGTGAAAATAGGTCTCCATTTCTTGTATGTTAAGTTTTTCTGTGTGGTGCGGCTGACGTATTCTCACAAAATAATGGCCCAAAGCTGACCTTTTTCCTCATTCAAGCTGTGCCAGTTTATCTCTTTTAATATTGCTTTCTTGGTTGCTTTTATTCTGACGCAGTTAAATCGTTAATGGTTTACCAGAGAAATTTCGCAATAGGTGTTATTGCATTTCAGTTTTACTTTTGGTGTTCAAAAGATGGAAGAGTAGATTAACAACGACAGTACTATTTTTCTAACAGTGACCACCAAGCAAAGATCTTGTCTACTTCAACTTCAGATACAGCTGAAAGAGGCCACTAAGAAAGGAACTTTTATTACTTTTATTACTATGTAGTTTAATGACACTTATTTTTGGGATCTAGGACAAAATGTTGCCTATTTATTATTGATCCAGAATGTCATCCTTTCTTTATTTATTTTGAGGAACATGATGGCTGTTGTTATTTTTTGTATTCTTCGAGTAATTCTAATTCATTGCTTTTGAGGAAGATATCTGACGCCGAACTTTGGACAGCTGTGATCGAAAAAGGATTCTTGAGTCTTTTGCGATCCAGTCTCCGAAAGCTTTTCGAGATGTTGTTTGATGCCAGCATCAAGACAAGTGCGACATCAGATATTTTGAAAAAAGGAGGCACCAGAAAACAGATCGAGAACTGGTTATGAATTCTATGAGCAAAGGAGACGGAAGTATAGGTTTCCTAAAAAGAAAAACGAAGAATCAGAGAGAGGCTTCTACAGAAATGATGTCCAGAAATTTGAGGCGGAGTCAGGGTTAAAAACTGAAGACTCATATATACAGACTGGTTAGTGCCGAAGTCGACCAGAATGGATCACTCAAGGTAGACGCTAACTAATAACAACTTCGTCAAGACATCTAAACTAAAGCTCAATATGGCTGGAGAAGTAGACAAACTACCTGGCGATTTATTTAAAGCACTGAAGATCATACACGTATTTATCTGTAAAATAAAGACGATGAAAGTATCCCCGGTGAATGGCATCTTGAAATCGTTTAGCTCATCCTTAAGAAATCATACCCTCTAAATTTTTTTTTTTTATAATTTACGCGCGCCTAAGGGGTTATGAATACCCTTACACTGTTGCCTTGGCGCGGGCGGAAAGGTAGAAGGAGGAGAAAGGAAAGTTTGTGATGTAGTGGTTTGAAACTCAGGTGTGTTTGGTTTCGATATTGACTCTCCAGGGGTGGGAGTCCGAATAGGACGGAGAGATTTTCTTCACTCGGAATGGTGAGGTTGTGAATTTTAACGGTTGTTTTTGTGTTTGAAAACCCTACAACAGTCAAATCTACATGTCAGTGTTATGCCTTCACACGCAGATTTTTCTGACTGAGTTCCAATCACACAAATGAAAACTTGTTGTGGCTAGGATTCGAACCTTGACCTTCCGAGTGAGAAGCGATAGCTAGTACCACTACACCACGGCCACCCCCCAATTGCATCCACTATACAGGAATGAGTCGCCTTAACATCGAGTACAAGATTTTATCTACCGTGCTATGGTAACGGTTGAAACAACTTGATTGGTCCTTTCCAGGGTCTTAGGCTTGGTCACCATGGGCAGTGTATTTTTACCTTATGGCATATTTTGGACGCAAACTCGTCCCTGTAGCATGACAATGTAGGACTCACAACATCAAAGGCTTGGATATTATGCCATAAAAGAAATCTATTATTTTGAAATGGGCTCCGCTGTAAATTCAAACGACACATTAGAGATAAAGCGAAGAATCACACTTGCCAATCGTTGTTTCATTGGACTTAGAAGGCAATGAAGAAATGAACCTTTTAGACGAACAACGTCGAAAGCACTGTTAAAGACCCTTCCTTATTTTCCTACTATACGGCGCGAAAACGTGGATTTCATCTTTCTCTAAAGCGGAAAAGCGTGGTCTTGGTAGTTTCAGAAAAAAATTTCTTGAATAAATTTGTAGAAGGAGATAACGAAATGCGTGTGCTATACAGCGATAGAATTCAACGGTAAAAAAAAACTCGCCTTAGGTAGCGCGCGCAAATGCGCAAGACCTCGCTAAATGGAAAAACTCTCTCTCTGGTTAATGCGCAGATTCAGTCCGGAATGTAGAACCACGACTTCCTTCTTACATAAAAGAGTAGACCTTTTTTTATGCCGCGATTAGATTTGTAATGTTATTGTTAGGTCATTGTGGGATAACCCAATTTGTTCCAATTTGGGACAGTTGAAAGGTGGTTTCGTGTGATCTCTATTGAAGTTTCGCCTCCCTCAGTTTTTGAGGGCTGGTAAAGAACCTTCAATAATATGATTTTAAGAATTTTAAAATCTTTCTTTTCATTGTCGTATAATTTCGTTTATAATCGGTACATATTACCGCAGAGATAAGACTTCTTCTTCGGGAATGCTTCGCTTTCTCATTCTCTTTGAACGGTGTACGGAGTAACGAGCGAACAGAGAAACCTAAAACCTGCTAAAGTTGTGATAGACTTTCGTAGACAAGATCCCGAATAAATTCTTTTCAACTTCGTACAGTATTTCCATCAGTGTTTCGCAGACAGCAGTTGTGAATTAGAAGCCATTGAAGCCACGACCGATTATAATTGGCAATGCATTTATATGCGAGTATAGATACGAGTAGAAGCGAAAATGATATGAAATGTTGGCAAATACTTGAGTTAAAGGTGAGCAAAGTAAAATAAACCAGCAATTAGGGCACGGTTTTTGTGCGCTAATTACACATTTGTTTGACTTCTTCATATTTAATATTCATCCCTTGATATGAAGAGTAGCTTAGCGTTGTTTTTCTTTGAACAAAGTTCATGATGGCGAGTATGTTTGACCTTCGTTTAAACGAGTAAAAAGAGAGATATAATACTGCATCGATTCTAGTTCGAAATACATAATATTGATTATGTTATGATGACTATTATTTTATTTCTTGTGTCTATATACTGATATATTTACGAATACAGATGAATGGTTAAAGAACAATAAAAGATAACAACTTATGGGTGAGAGGTTTTACAATGAATTATAGAAAATTTTGAAACTGATACTACATCATATCTGTGTTGATTTGGGATTTGATTAAGGAATCGTGTTTTTTTTGCTTTTTTCAGTGACATGGGTTCTGAGTATCTGAGTCAAACGAATTCTTATCTTAAAAATTAAATACAGAACTTTATCGATTTTGGCGGATTATTTTTAAAAGCTTAGGTAGATTCTAACTTATGTTTATTTAAAAGTTGAGATTGAGAGTTGAGAGGGTCCTAATCATTATTAACATTAACATTCCTTTAAAATATAGTAAAGATTAAGCGCCCGACTAGCCAATTTTGTTAAGAGCAATAAATAACATGAGTTTACCGCACAATGAACCTCACATAGTAACCCAAATACATATTTATACGGATGGTTAAAATACCATGTTTAGTAGACCTAGTCGTAATTACATGATAATCGACGAGAAAATGGTATTCAATTTTTTAGATGTGCAAACAACGAGGTTGAGGAAGGATGTCAATGGATTTGTGCAGTTTTACTTGCGTGATAAAGAGTGCGTAATGAAGTTAATTATTGAATAATGAGTAAGTGCAACAATGCACTGAAGAAAATGCTTGAAAAGAGGAAGTGAAGTAAATGAAGATAATTTATGCATAAATAGAGGGTCGGTCTGATACTACAATAGATATTTTTATATTCCCTCATTTGAAAAAGACAAACACTCTGTGCAATTGTCCACTTTTGCTGTTGCGAGGCAACTGAATTTCATACGAGACTTGAATGAGTTACATAATGAGATTTGATTTATTGATATTGATCCTTTGTTTCGATATTGTCAAAGCAGTTTCGAACGTGTCGTTTATCTATGTCATTTATTATTTAATCACTCCTTATACTCTGTTCATCTTGTAGGCAGTAGCTTCACTCCGTACAATCGATGAGAGTAGTAGAGACAGAGTAGCTAGGTTCCTATACTTTTACCGCTTTATGCGTGATATGTACCCGTATAATAGTCATTGATAATATTCTCATAACTATTAACGTTTTTAGTCGACCACGAATTGAGGTTTTTCATATATGTAAATGTTTACAGTGTATTGCCAAAAGTCGTCAAATTTTGAGCTCGAATATTATCGTGTCCAACAGATAGGTTTTAGATGTTAAGATCCACATAACTTGTAGGTTGAATGAGTCCGCATGTTATCCACTGAAAAATTAAAGATTTAAGTTGGAAAATTAATTAGGACCGCAATTGCCAACTTTTCTACTTTATTGTGATATTCTTTTTATAACCAGCGTAATGGCCCTTTTCATGTCTTATACAGATAACCAGATAACGCTAATCAATTTAACAGTCAAACACGATTATTTTTAACGAAATTAAGTATTTTCACGCCAACAAAACAACCGCAAATTATCCGGAATCATTGGAAATCGTTTGATTGAAAGTGGACTTCAATCGCTGAATCGCAAATCGCAAAGGAGAAGCCATTTGTGATATTAAAGCAGGGTAAAACGCCTTTTCGTTTTGCCGGTCTCCTGCGACTTGGTGAACAAATCAATGGAAACTCATAGTGTGACGATATACAAATAAACCGCATCAATCTTAACAGTAAAAATGTATATAACGATGCTTTGGATTCCAGGCATGTTTTGATTTTAGCCAAGTATGGCGGGGGATCTTGAATGTCTGAGGGTCTTTCTTTGGTTTGGAGTTAACCCATTGAATCAATGGGATTTTCACGAAGGAAATGTATGTTGATATTCTCAAGCAAGGTGTGTTACTGTGGGCTGAGCAAAACATGTGTGGATAATGATCCTACGCAACCAGCCCAGCAAAACTCGCAGAAATATGGTGCGAGCAAAATTGCATGAGGATTTTAAAAGTGACTCTCATTCAGTCCAGACTTTAACCCCATAGAAAATCAGATATTAAGGATGCTGATAACCTTCAAATTAAAAGCGATTTAGATGATCATTAAGTTAAAGTCGAGACTGCTTGAAAGGCAATCCTGTGCAAAGATGTACGAACCTTATAACCAACATGCAGCGCCATTGTAATGATGGGATTTTACAAAAGCATTTCCTAGAAAATACTAAGCGTATAGTCTAACATGCCAAAGCAATTTTTATGTTTTCTTTTTTCTCAAAAGAGAGAACTTTCAACATTGATCTCCGGAATCTTATTTACTTGGGATACCTTAAAATAAATTTATTATTTTAATATTATTTTAAGAATATATTTTGCCAAATTTATTTGTTTAAATTCATCGTAGAAAATGGAAGGTAAAGTCGGTCTTAATAATATTTTCATGGCTGTATTTCTTAGCTTAGAATTAACTCCATACAACTACTACTAGTTACTGCAGTCTACATATTTTTGCTGACGAAAAATGAGTTTATTTATCCTGGTAATAAAAATATTCTGGATTTTTAGAGATGAATAACTTTTCAACCACCTTTATTGTTGGAAGTCTTCACCTGCTTGGTTTGTCCGTTAGGGAAAAGTCCGAGAGCATGGTGCTCGGAGGAGTGAGTATTAGATCAGTTGGTTTATATTTCCCTTTGGCTGTTGTGCAGCGTGTAGTCGAGCATTATAGTGGAGAAGGATTGGATTTTGCTTATTGAACCGTCTTGAACTTGGACGTTACATTTCTTTCTCATCTCCACTACTAAATTTTCGAAACGGCCATTAGCTGTATCTGAATCAAATACGCAAAATTACGCGGCCAGGAAACTTCGTGCGTATTAACTCGATAGTTTCGAGACATGTAGAACCATTCTATTGCTATGACACCTTCGGTCCATAAACCGCACTAAACAGTTACTCGTTCTGTGTGCATTGGCGTCTCCTGAATCACTCGTTTATTTAGCTTATAAGCATAGCCGCTAATGCGGGAATGGGCCTCATTTGAAAACACTATTTTACTATCAGCCTGCATGTTTTCCAGGACACAATCTGAAAACGTATGGCGTTGTTGCTGGTCGGCCTCAGCTCTTGAGTTAATTTGACTTGTATGCATGAAGAGCCAAATCTTTCATCGAAATTCGATGAAGTGGAGAGGTCAACCTCCTGAGAACGCTGACGGTTGGTGTTTGGGTCGTTTTCGACACTTTCATTTACTGAGGCGATATTTTCCATTGGACGTCCGGCGCAAACACGTTTCAGCGTCTTCACAGCTTGTAGTGAACCCTTTTTTTTGTCACAATTTTTCGCATCGTTGCGATTCAATGTGAATTCTCGTAATGAAATTCGACGATTTGTATTTTTTTGCGCTGTGTAGTATTTCATGGTAAATTTCTCAAATTTATATATGACATCTGTCACCATATGCCAACCCTGTGTGCATTAGCTTTAAAATAATAGAAATTTCAAATCCTACGCCTCTTGTTGAAACACTCGTTACATATCTTAGCCAGCTTCGTATTTGGAGTCAAATTGTTATTTGGTTTAACTGCACATTCTTTATTTGTATCTTCTCCACAATTTTTCTACAATAATTGTATAAGTGACCCTTTTGTTAGTACCCAAGTTCCTACAAGATAGAAAATGGGACCAAGTTTCCTGATCTCCTCGGCCACAAATGTGTCTACTATTATTATTATACGTATTATATATACTCTGCTGTTACATTCGCCCTTCTCAACCAACACGTTGTTTACCCCTGCGACGATATCATTGTCGATTTTAATACCCCACAGTCGGATAATGAATCTTATCTCGTTGCCCCAAAAGCTGTTTCAGATAAGCAAAACCTCTTTATTGTCTGCCTTTCCAATTCAGGTCTTTTTCAAATAAATGGTATTTCTAACAACATGAGTAGACAACTAGACCTCATCTTTACATCTGATGCCCGTGAATGTGAACTTCCTCTCTCCAAATTAAACCGTCTGCATCCTCCCCTGCTTGTTATTTTCTCATATGACAATAAAAATTCTATTACTTCTTCAGAAAAACAAATTACACTGAACTCAACAATTTTCTCAATAGTGTTGACTATAGTTGTATACTCGATAAAAACACCTCTGCTAATTCCGTCGTGGAAATCTTCTACTAAAAGATCTTCCACTGTATTACGCAAGCGGTCTCTTATCAACGAAAGACATCATCTCCTCCTTGATATAACAAAGAACTACGTGCACTTCGCAACAAGAGAAATAAGTTATGGCACGTATACATGCAATCTGGTTCTGAATTTGACTATCGAAATTACTTACAAACTCACCACCACTTCTCCCAACTCTGTGATATTGTAATATTCGCTATAGCAGATATCTCAGCCGAATGCAATCTACCCTCATTTCTAACCCCAAACAATTCTCTCGCTTTATTAATATAAAAAGAATCCGATAGCTATCCGTCTTGTCTCAAATTCGTCTTATTCTATGACCATCGCCAATTTTGCTAATTTCTTTAGTGGATCCTTTTCAACTCAGATTAAGTTATCCTTTGATACTCTCATTTATGATGCAATATTCTTTCATTGCAGATATATCGTTCCACCAAACCAACTTGGATTTTTTAAAGGGAGATGAACCATTACTAACCTTATTGACCTTATTGAGCTTGTTTCTAATACACTGTGTGCCCTAGAGCAAGGGATAGAAGTGGATTTGATTACTACTGACTTTAGCAAGGCCGTTAATAAAATCGCACATAAGTTAATTCTTTTCAAACTCAATGCATTTGGTTTTCAATATTTGGATGATTTCTTGGTCCAAATCCTACTTGGAAGAACGCCGTTACGTAGTCCATTGTCGTTCTCGTTTGTCTGAACCGATTAAATCCACTTCGGGTCTTCCATAAGGCAGCCACCTCGGTCCATTAATTTTCATTTTGGCTATAAATGATGTAAATATTATAAAGAACTCACACATATCTGTATATTATGTCGATGATATGAAAATCTATAGACAAATTTCCCATTTTTCTGGTTCTCAAGCTCTACAAGACGACCTCAATAGAAATGCATATACTGAAATCCCATAAAGAAATGCCAAGCCATCTCATAATCCAGAAAGCATTTTGCCCTTCCTGACCGAATTTACTATATATCAACCCATGCTGTGACTTCGGTCACTTCAATGCAGGACTTCGGCGTTACCTCTGATACTGAACGCAATTTCCGCACCCACATTGATTCCAAAATTAGCAGAGCTAACTCCGCGCTTGGCTTTGTTAAGCGATGGTCTAAAGAGTTATCTGACCCTCAAGTCACAAAATACCTGTACATCACCTTTGCCGGCCACTTCTCGAACATGCTATTATGTACCTGGCTATGGTCCCCTTACTATGAAAATCATATTATACGTATCGAAGCTTTCCAACGCAGATTCTTACGACTCGCTCTGTGCAGGCTCCCTGTGGCCTGGCCACTACATCCCCTTTCGCCTTATCTCTAGAAAAACGTCGCGAATACGCCTACATTCCTTTTATATACTAGCACTTAACCGGTATCAGCGACTACCCCTCACTGCTGGATCAGACGTTTTTTTAATACCAACCCATGCAATTTAAGGTTTCTTCGTCCTCTGCTCTTTCTTTTTCCGAACTGCATATGGTTTTAACGAATCATTGTCTCGTAGCTAATAGAGCTCCTCATGTTTCCGATTTCCATTGCAGCAGAAGTACCCTCAAAAACGTCCTCAATTATCACCTCTCCAGGCTCTCTCCAAATATAATTTTTTAACCTGAATCCAGGAAGGTTCTGCTGCTCAATTGCCTTCTTACACCGAAGAGGGTCTGATTCAAAAAGCCATTTTTCGTTTGATTTCGTCGAAAATGACGTTGTTACTGAATCTTTCATTCTTCCTCACAGCTATATTGTACTCGGCGACACCGACATGTTTCTTCCAACGTTCCTACAAGATTCAGCTCAGGGTTTGGATCTTATTTCCTTATCTTCCGGTGGCAATTTTTCAAATGTATAATATTGCAACAGCTGTATATTTCACTTTCCTTCGCCAATTGCATTTCGCATTTTCTCTTCTTTCTTTGAAGCTAGTGCTCTTTCATTTACTTTTACTCATTGACCCACGGGGATGTGCATTCGGAATGGGACTTAATTGGACTAAGAAAAACTCAGTCAATAAACTCTTTCATGGACTTTCTCTCTTCGATGCTGACTCGATAGCGTCCACAATATTGGTATCCATTTTTGGGCTATAACAAGGTAATTATCCGATTTGATGTGTGAATATTTACTACTCGTATGTATATTGGAACAGTAACTCGCGTTGATCGTGATGTGATCAATCTGGTTGTCAGAAGATCTCCAATTGTCTTTGTGTACTCGTGTATTGAGGTGAGAAAATAGTGTGCTGTCTACGATACCTCCTTTTAATTAAGTTTTAATGTCATAAAAGATTTCCACACTAAAGATTGCCCCTTTTAAGCATTTTTTCTTTCGACAGCTGACATTATTCAAAGAACTTCAACATAACTCTTATATCGGGTATAAGTAAATTGAGAGGTAACATTATAAAGGGTGTCTAGTGGAAAATTTTCTAGTTTAATATTAAGTCAAAAAAAATACAGAGTTATTTACACAAAATATAGTTTGACAATGCGGATTTTATGTTTTAAAAACAATACCGTTTAAATGCCGTTCATTCCTCTCAACACACTCTTGCAATAGGACTCTTAAATTTGTAAACCCGCGAAAGCAAAGCGTTGGTAAAATGACAGCAACTTCATGACGGATATACCCTTGATTTAAGGTATCCCAATAAAACAAAGTCGCACAGCGTAAGGTCCGGTGACCTCCATACTTGCTGATTAATTTATTGGGAAAAATTACCCCAGCTTATCCATTGAAATTCTAGTTGTGAGTGTGTAGTGGCCCCGTCTTGCTGAACTTGTGTTCTGTTGTTGAACCCAGGAAAGAACTGGAGTTGCGGTACCAAAAACTCGTCCATACATATCAGTAGTAACGTTACGAATTACCGCACATTAAAATTGCTCAACACTGACTCATTGCGTCGAATGATATCCCTCTCACTTACCTCTCACCCTGTTAGTTTACGAGCAATTACAGTTTAAACTTGAAGATTTTCCACTGGAAACGCATTATAACCAACTTGATTGCAAATTCAAAGACATGTCAGGGGGTAATTAATAAAACGTATATTTTCAACTCGTAGCTCTTGTATGAAATATCATCGTCATAATTTTGGAGTTTGTGTAGATTTATTTTTCTCTTCTCGTATATGACCGTCGCGTTGTACAACTCTTTCATCAGTTGGTAGTATCTCTAGTTTTGTAAAATAACTTCTAGGCGAGGACCAGCAGAATCTGAGCGCCTGCCCTAAATACTCATTTTCCAGAGAAAACAAGTCACTTCCCATGCTCGTTCTTTTTATTTGTATTCAATTTATTTTGGATTGGGAATTGAATGAAACCCACCGCTTCAATCGGCATTTCTGATGACATTTGGGGGATCTTGCTACTGATCTTTTGCAGCAGATGCTGATTTGATAGCACCACCGATATAGAGAAACATAAGCGGTAAAAGCTTTTAGATTTATTCGGATTAAAAATTTATGAAATATAATTCGTCGTTTTTTAAAGCCATTATCATATTGTAGTCAGTCTTGCTAATTGTAATTCTTTTTTCCCGAGAAAGTTAGATATTCTTCCCAAAGATGTATTTTAGTAAGGGCTTTTACGATTCAGTTGTATAAAAAAAAAATTGGTTACATTTAATCCACCGCAAAATAACCCCTATCCGAGCTTGTTTTTGGTTCATTCTATTGTTGTTGTGGTGATGCTTCAACTTTTATTTTTGGCCTCTGACACAATTCATCGATATTAATGACTTATTCAAGTGATCAGATCAACAAAAACAATAATTTTGCGTCATCTTATGGTAAATTGCAGCTGTGATTTTGTTTAATAATTGTGCGAGCAATTTCTAGGTCAAGTTGTTAAATCGATTTTTTGATTTAACAGTAAAAATAACATAATAGAATTTCTGGCATTCGGTAGCCTGGCTTGCAATCATTTATGACTACCCAGGAACTTTAAGTGTGCAAACGAACCTAAACGACGACTTGAAGCACTTTCCATGATTTTTGAACATACATACGAGTATGTATGCCCATCAACGCACTAGTTCTCTATTAAATTACGAGAAGAAATCATGGACATGTCATGAAACTTATAACTCGGCACAAACATAAACAACTCTTCCGACGTTGTGAACTCACCTTTGATTTTTGTTTTTTGTACTTTTTTTTTTTAGAATGAGCACTACCGAAATTGACTTGAATGGGACAACAACAACACCTAAACCGAACTACATAGTCCAAGTGACACCAGCATCACAGATGGCATCAGCGATGGATCCATTGAGCCATGTAGGCGATGGTATATTTTTACAAACTAAAACAGCACAGGGATTGGCGGGCGTATTTGTTTGGGCGGCCCTTTTTATCACATGTCAACAGGTAGGAGTACATTTTTTTATTTTGTCTACAACTTTACAATTGCTTTTTTGTTTTGTTTATTTTAAGATCTATCAACATCTGCGATGGTACACAAATCCACAGGAACAACGATGGATAGTTAGAATACTTTTCATTGTACCTATTTATGCAACTTATTCGTGGATAAGTTTACTATTCTTCAACTCAGATAATGTTTACGTTTACTTTTTCACAGTAAGAGATTGTTACGAAGGCAAGTCAAGAGAGTGCAACAATTTTTCATTATTCAATACATCATAACTAACCGTTTTGCATTTTAGCTTTTGTAATTTACAATTTCTTATCGTTGTGCTATGAGTATCTTGGTGGTGAGGGTAATATTATGTCTGAGATTCGGGGTAAACCGATTAAGACCTCTTGCCTATATGGTACCTGCTGTCTAAAAGGGAAAACCTACACAATTGGATTTTTGCGCTTCTGCAAACAAGCAACTTTACAATTTTGTCTTGTAAAGCCACTGGTGGCGTTTATAATAATTTTCCTACAAGCATTTGGACATTACCACGATGGTGATTGGAGGTGAGTTACAAATATTGTTACACTTAAAGGAGGCATATAAAATAATTTAATTTCAGTGCCGATGGTGGTTACATTTATATTACGGTCATATACAATATCTCCGTGTCGCTTGCCTTGTATGGACTTTATTTGTTTTACTTTGCGACAAGAGATCTATTGACACCCTTTGAGCCCGTCTTGAAGTTTTGCACAATCAAATCGGTGATTTTCTTGTCATTCTGGCAAGGTAAGTTTTTAGTTTAATTGGTATAGATGACCGAATAAGCAATTGTATTTTCAGGAGTTGGATTGGCTATTCTTGAAAAGGCCAATGTAATTTCGCCAATTGTTGATAGTACTGGAGCCACAACATCAACTGGTACAGTGTCTGCTGGCTATCAGAACTTTTTCATTTGTATCGAAATGTTGTTTGCTGCTATTGCGTTGCGTTACGCTTTCCCATACCAGGTAAGATACAGAATAGAAGAATAGTTTATTCTAAATAGAGATAAGATAAGTAAAGTGCTATGGTAAATAGTTGTGCAATCAATAGACACAGACACTTTTGTTGTAGAAGTCTTCTCTTCGTTGATGACAATAATAAGTTCCAAATGTCACTTCGAAAGCGAAAACTAAGGTTTTCCATTTTACACATGACTATGTTCTGAGTCAGCAAATATGTTGCGCGAAAATGCAAGCCCCTATCAATTAGATAAGGAATATTAACAATTTTTTTTATGAATTTGCAATGACTCAGTCAGGTTTTAGTGTTTTAACTATCATAAGTTACTCTACATATACAGCTATCGTTTCGGGATTTATTGGAAGCACATACATAAGTGAATGCTGACAGATTGGATAAACGAATATGTAGAGTTAATTGATTTTTTTTTCGAGCGATAATTGAAATAATAAATACGAGTAAGTTATCTTTATGAGTTTGTGATGGAGTTGGTATCGTAGTCTTCAGACCAGTTTGATTTGTTGATAATTTTATTTATAAATTCAATTTTATACATTGCATTTCAGCGGCAAGCTTTTGCGTCGCTAAAATTACATACTTACAATTACTTATTTGCCCACGAATTGCCAAGATCGATGTTTTGTTTTTTATATGCCTGATATGGGGAATGAGTTTCGTAACGAATCCTAAATTGACTTAGCATATTACACGTGTTGCGTAAGTTTTTGTGTTTCCAAACATTTCAATCCATTCAATCAACTTAAACACGAAGCATTTAAAATAAATATAAAACATCATTTGGTCATGTATTATTTATTCTTTGGTGAAGGGATTTTGGTAAAAATACCGCAAATTATCTGTCCCACAAGTTTCAAAAATATTATTTTCAGAGCTTTAGACCAAGTTAAAATAACTCACATACTTATATACTCTTTGGTTCGATTGAGGATTCTGCTTTGATATCTAATATTTGTTCTCAATTTATACTAAGATGTTTTCTTAGAAAACCGAAGAGCATTATTCATATTCCGTAATTGCAAACACAAAGACAGTGCAAGACCCAAAACAGCTCGGAAAAGAATTGAGATTTCGACTGACTGATTTCGCTGGAACTAAGGAATCGGAATTATCGGAATTGCAAGCCACTACCCTCTAAAATGTTTCTCACTTTCCACTCTGCGGTTAAGGATCAATTTTTTACCATGTGTAACTTCGTGTTTGGAGCGAAAGCCAAGCCCTTCAAGCATGAATTAAATACAGTGGATGGGCGTAACTTATAAGTGCGTCTTGAGTTAGAGTATTTTGCAGTAAAAAAGGGGCAAAAAATGCGGTAGCTAGAGCACATACGATAGCAATAGAGTCTGCATCGAGAATTAGAAGAGATATCCTCACAATCTATATGAAATGTAACGCTCAAGTACAATCAAACGAGCATATACATACATGCATATTTTTAAGAATGCGGCACAAAGAAAAAAAAATTGGGATGAGATTCAATCGCCAAAATATATTATAGCGACTCTGTAGGAGGTAGGGATAATTATGCAAGAACATCACACGGACTCGAGAGATCTGCATATCATCTTCATCGACTTTTAGAAAGCTTTCGATAGAGCTCCCGGATATTTTATATGGAGGTACATATACTCGTATAAGAATGGTACAATAAAGTTGAAGTAAAAGCTATATGCACAGCGGGAATAACCTGGGGGGGAATTCGAATGTAAAGTACATTGCTTTTCGCGCCCTGTAAATTTTTTTATTAAAGCATCATACACTAACGAATCTTGAACGATTCTCTTCTTGTTGCTATAACAGCGCTACTCGTATTATAAGCAAAAACGTGACAGCTGACTCTAGATAATTGTATAAAGGTTCTAGGAGATAATGGCTTACGAAATCCCACTTCTGGCATCCATTTAGAAGGAATTACCTTACCAAAGTGAGAAAGATTTATATGTTAAAGTTCTGTCCTTAACCGCCAAGAAAATTCAGATGATGACGTCCTTCATATTGGGTTGTACTACATGAAATGCCCGATTTTCGCTGTGGGAAATAAGAAGTTCTCGAGTGAACCTTTGTGTCAGAACGTTAAATTTTCTTTTTTCTTAAAAAATAAATTGGTACGTGTGCTTGACGTGTGAGAATTTTAGGGTTCGTTACAAGTACCGTTATTTTTTTCTAGGAATTTACCATGCTGTCGGCAGTTCAAATTCGAACACTCTTCCTTTACGAATTTAAAGGAAAGCAATGAAAAACATTAATGACGCATTTGAGAATGTAGCGGTAAATGAACGGCACTATCCGACGTTGGTTTGGAAAGTTCCGTTCGGGAGATTTCAGACTCGAAAATGAAGCACGTGGGAAGCCGGAAACGTTAGTTGACGATGTTTTAAGAGCAACGGTGGATGCGGATCCAGTGAAATCGGTGCGGGAGCTTGCACAAAGCATGGAAGTATCCCCAATGACAATAAGGTGACACCTTTCTCTCATAGGAAAGGTAAAGAAGCTCGATAAGTGGGTATCCCATGAACCGAATCCCAAAAACTACGGAGCCTCGAAATCTGAGCATCGCTTACATTAAGACACGAAACTGAGCCGTGATGGTAGACCTGTAATGAAAAGTGGATACTGTACATATTACCAAGCCCGATCTTTACTCAAAAAATCTTATGGTGACAATTTGGTGGACATCGAAGGGACAAATCCTCTTTTCAGTTTTTCAACCAGGAACGCTATCAAATATTGTGAGGAAATCGACATATTGCATGCCAAATTGGCTGAAAAGCAACCTGCGTTGGTCAATAGGCACGGTCCGATCCTTTTGCATGACAATGCTAGACCCCGTACCTTAGAAGCAACGGTGCAAAAACTGTTGCAGTTAGGATTTGAGATTCTTCCGCATCCACCGTACTCTCATGATATTTCCGCAATGGATTACCATCTTCTCCGCAATCTGGATTCATTTTGCCGGCAGGCAGGTCTTCCGGAACCGAACAGAGGTCATAAAAGCCTTTGAAGATTTGACTGCCTCAAAAAGTCAGCATTTCTACAAAAAAGGAATATCCGCAAAAACAATAGCCTTACTAACGAGGTAATTTAAATAAAAATAGGCAAATATAGCCAACCTCATGTGTGGTGCAGTAGCCATGTAGATACGTTGAAGAGATATGTAGCATGTAGGAGCAAAAAACATTTCTGCGTTGACTGTAACTGCGCGTCCCCTTCCGTCTTCAAAAAATGTACATACCTATTCTGATATTGTTGTCCAAACCGTAGCCGCAGGGTTTGTTGCACTCCAATAACGGCAGTTCTGCTTATTAACGTGTCCGTTTAGGTGAAAATGTGCCTCATTCGAAAACAAAATGATTTTTGCTGAATTTCGTAAAGGTGCAGTTTCAAATCTTTGCGCAAAATGCGGTGTAATGATGGTAGATTTAAAGCTCTTGTTCGCTTGCGAACAACGAGTTTCTTCGAATTTCCGAACCCATTTCCTGATAAGGGGAATACTTGGCGCATCATTTATATTATGCCAGCCGCGATGAGTTCAGAATTTTTTACGCGCAACAGTGGCCGAATCCTTATTTATGCAAAACTCGTCTCATAATTTGGTTTTTTTTTTTACGAAAATGAAAGATGATTTTCTTATAGTGAATAAATATTTTCTAGAATTATAAATTATCCATTCTGGTCTTATAGCTTTTGCCATCTTTCTGGCAGCAGCATGATTGCACGCTCATAAAATTGTTGTTCTTTGCTGGCAAAAAACTGATCCAGGTGATTTTTGACCTCCTCATTTGAAGTAAAGGTTTTATCGTCTAAAAAGTTTTTTAGAGACCGGAACAAATAATAATCAGAAGGTGTCAGGTCTGGAGAATATGGTGGGTGTGGCAATATATCTGAACCCAGCTGTAAAAGCTTTTGACGAATTACAAAACTTGTATGAGGTCGCACATTATCTTGGTGGAACACTATAGTACACCTTTTCTATTGATCAACTCTGGCCTTTTCTATTTAAGTGAATTATTCAATTCCGGAAATATGGTGGGTGTGGCAGTATATCTGAACCGAGCTGTAAAAGCTTTTGGCGAGTTACCAAACTTGTATGAGGTCTCACATTATCTACACTACACTACACCTTTTCTATTGATCAACTCTGGCCATTTCTATTTAAGTGAATTATTCAATTTGTGCAGCTGATGATAGTACACTTCAGAATTGATCGTTGTGTTGTCCGCTAGAAACTAAAAAAAAAACGATTCCTTTAAAATTCCACTAAGCATATATCATCACCTTTTTTATTTGTAAATATCGGGTTTCGCACAGCTTTGAACCGGTTCATCTTTTTTACTCCATGATCTCTTGCATTGAACATTGTTGTAGACGACCCATTTCTCGTCCCCAGTGATGATGCGCTTCAAAAATGGATCATTTTCTTGACTTTTGAGAAGCAATTTACAGACATCTTTCCATAAGAACATGAACCCATATGTCGAGTTTTGAGATTAAACGATCTCATGAGGCCTTAATCGTCGGTTTGCATCAATTAATGCAATAAAATAATTAATCAATTAATTCAATAAAAACGAAATTACTTTCCAACCAAATACAACGCGCGATCCGCTACTGAGAATCGTTCCAGAGCGGCTGAATTCTTAAAAGCCGGCCAACCGATGGGTATGCCCCTGGCCCCAATCTAATATAATCATTCTTTTGGAACACAATAATATCGGCTTTCTTCAAGAAAGAACACTTTACAATTTCAAGAGTAAACTCGCTTGTCCGTGGACTTTGAGTCACGTTTTATAATGATAATCCAAAGTTCGGACATTGTTTGATACCATCGTTTTCAATTTGATTAGCTAGCGTGTTTTATAGTCGTTAACTACTCGCTGTGTAAGGCTCCAATGCGGAAAGTATCCTGTTAAGCATGAGTTAGCGTTATCGCCCTTTTTTGAAAACTTATAACGGTCATATACACAGCAATTTTTTGCGTGAACGTTTAGGCTTATCCGATGACTGCTTTATTAATTATACTTAAAGTACCAAAGTCGTTCAGCACACAAATTAATTGGTAATTACGAAAATTATTTCTTTATTTAAACATGCAATTTTTACTTTTTATTTTCAGGTGTACTCTCGCACTTGTATCGGCGATGGACACGGAAGGTCTGTGACAATGCAATCAATTTCAAGCAGCTTAAAAGTATGTTGTCCATGTGTTGTATATCTAAAGAGTGTCTTAAATAATTTTGATTTCGGTTTTCAGGAAACAATGAACCCCAAGGATATTATGACGGATGCAATTCACAATTTCCATCCCCAATACCAACAATACACTCAATACAGTTCAGGTAAAACTTTTTACTACATATCTTCCATTGCTTCTTGCATGCTTTCTTGCACGTTGATCTTCCTCTATGCTCTATGTTAGTAGTAGTCTTTGCTCAAATTGTTGCTACTTAAAGCCAACCATCAACTAATAACATCATTAACAAATCTCTAGCACTTAAGCACATATAAAAAAAAAATGAACAACTGCTAATCACGTCGCGTGTTTTAGCCAACACAATATAATCCATCTTAAGTTGTTTGTCTCAATCAGTAGAATAATTTGTAAAACCTATGTTTTCCTGGTGGTGGTGATGATGATGTTGAAAACCTAGCTTAACACGCCAAACTAAGAACAAAAATAAAAATTAGAAAACAAAAAACAAGCAAACTCAAAAACAAATGTGCTTTTGTTTTTGCGCCAAATGAATATTAATTCTTTGATTTTTCAAAAATTTTGTATTTTTGCAGAAGTAACATCGTCTCAGCGCTATGAAAAACTCTAAACTGCAAACGCAAATACACACAAAAACAAATGCAAACGAAAAGCTAAACAAAATGAAAAAAAAAATAAAAAAATAAATAAACAACAATAATTCGAGCAAGGAAGCTAAACTAACTTGAATTGAATTGAATGAAACTTTCTCTGTGTATTTTGGTTTTTATTGAACGAAAAATATATTTAATTTTGTCGTAGCTTTTTTTAAACAACTTTTTTTTTTGAATGACGTATTTATTTTTATAAAAAAAAGAAGAAAAGAGTAAGAAAACATAACTCAGCATTTATTTGTTTCCTAAAAGAAGAATAAAAAGAAAGACGAATTATGTATGAATGTCCTGGCAAATGATGTTTTTGCATTGCTAAAAGCTAGAGCATTTAGTTTTTATTATTGATTGAATATTATTGTCCTTGTAAAAACAAAAACAAAAACAAATCAAAGTCTTGCTAAACAATTCGTTTCTTTACTATTACTTTATTTTATTTTTTTATGTAATTTCTATTCGTTTTGCACCTTGTACCTTTTTTTTTAAATAATTTAACCAATAAAACAATGCTAGAAACCTTTTTTATACAAGAAAAAGAAACAAAACAAACCCTCATAGACACAATTATTTAGCTCAAATAAATATATAAATCGGTTTTGTTCTTAATTTATCAACGAAGTACTTAGGCAAAATGTTATAATTGCTAAACAAAAGAGAGAAAAAAAAAAACAATTCGCACTGAATGAAAGAAAATTTACCAAAAACCAAAACAAACAAAAAGAAATTTTTTGAAAGAAACTTTTTATTATTTTTGATTTATCCTCTTTTATAAGATTTATGTTATGTATTTTTGTATTGTGCTTTTTTTCTGATGTAATTGTGTCTTAGTTTGCAAAAAGCCTTATTTTAGCAAAGAAAACAAAAAAGTATTTCGTTTATTGTTTTTAGTTTATGTGATAAATCTATAAGTTGATGATGTAGTTATCATATTCGAAAGAAACAATATCAAATGAAGCAGCATGCTTTGTTTGAATAGTTGTGGTATAATAAAGAGTTAAAGTAAGTGTGAATCTATGATTTTTTTTATTGGTTAGCGTCTAAAATGCATTGTACATAAATGTACATATATTGTTGCTAAGAGTGAACAAGTGCATCATGCTTTGCTTATTAAAAGTGTTTTTCCTCAGTTTAAGATTGCTTTATAAATTTTGCTTTATTTAACCAGATCAAACATACAAGTTTTAGTGAATAGAAAAGGTGGAATCATATTTTATTTGAATGATTTTTTTTTACCGATTGTTAAAAGTACCTCCTTTGGAGGGAACTATGGGTTGAATCCATCTTAAGCTTACTTTTAACCACATTTTATCAATTCGCTGATGGTAGTCCATTCTTGTATAATATGCTTTAGCGCTGGTCGTCGCATTTTAAATAGTGCTTCTTTTACCTTTACCTTGAGCAATCAGTTAGGGTCTGGTTTGGGGATTAAAAATCTTATTTTCTTTGACAGCGTTACAGGATTAGATCCTCAACCAATTATCATATCCATTTTGCTCAACACCTAGAAAACTGTCTGCAGTTTCGCTCGCCAAGTTACTTCTGCTGCATGACCCTTGTATTCAAATATGTACTTTTAGGAAAAAAGTATCGGTGTAAATGCGCTCTAAATTCTTAGCACAGTTCTAGTTACATTTGTTACCAATTTTTTTTCTAAAGTTGAAATTTATGTTTAACATTGGGTGTTTTCATAAACGTCGAAAATCTGCGCTAATACAATCGTCTTTCTTCTTTGTTGCATTAATAAACACACTCATTCTGCAGAACGTGTGCAGGCTTGCTTAAGTTAAATTTTAAGTTGTAACTGAATGTTCATAAAGGTCAGACAAAAATCAGAAATTTTGGAGTTTCCAAACCACGTCTTTGCAGCCCATTTTCGGATGTCGAGGTCCACAATTAATGTAAGGAGAAGTATGGATTAACTTTTTTAATTTCATTGAGTACCGTCCTCCACAATGAATTTTTTTTCTTTTTCCAAGAACTGAATTCTTTTTCCGCCAGAATTCTTTTATCAATTAGTAGCTTAGTTTTGGCCACATTCCACCCCGCAGCTTTTTCCCTTAAAAAAAAAGATAAATTTAATTGTAAACAAAAAATTTATTGAAAAATTGCTAATAAAACTTATATTTTTCGCACTTGAAATTTTTTTCTTTAACTCCCGCGCTTTCTGCAGTCAAAAAAATATAAATGCACAATCTGCCAGACGCCGATGACGATTATGACGTTTACGAACATAACTTCTGCAATTCATCTGGGTTTGTTCGATCAAAAATCTGACTTTATGAACACGTCTAACACAGGTCTTCACATTGGCGAGGGGATGAAAGTCCTCACCATGGTGTTGAAAGACTTTTTGACAAGCGGAAGACTTGAATCAGAGCATTTTTAATTTTTAAGTTTGAGCAGTTGGCCTGAAACATACCTTTATTCCTCTTTTTTACTCTTCCTTGTTCATCAACGATCAAAGCCAAAATGAAAAAATATATCAGAAATTTAATGATATGGAAAAAAACGACGTGCTTCACCCGAGAATCCACTTTAGAAATGGATTTTCGGTGCAAATATCCCTTCTTCCCACTTCAATTAAAAGCGTTCCCTCTCTTTCGGACAATCTTCTTGCCCCCGCCAATGTAAGCAGGCACTTAGTTAGGCAGACGTTTATGAAAACACCCATACTCTATTATCCACTTACACAAATGGGTCCATATTTGTACCACACGAAGAGCTTTTATTTCAAAACATATTTGCATCCAATTAGATAGACAAACCAATTATTTTGCTGTCAATTTTTTGTGTTACTGATGTGAAGTTGCGATTTTTTTTTTCAATTTCTTCGAGAGTGAAATTAAAAACTCTGTAGTTTCAACGAAAAAATCGTGTGGAATCCACACAGTAAAAAAGTACTGTGCACTGTTACAAACACTAGTGCCTCGAAGATATGCAATAGAAAAAATTCAAGAAAGTAAAAACTCACTTTAAATTTAAAAGATCTTTTCAGTTGATTCCATTCGCTTGCCAGTGCTATGTATTCGGATGATTTGGAGGAGCCAATTACATGTTTTTTTTATACAAGCACTTTTGCCAGACTCAGACAATTTGCTTCTCTCCAAGCGGTGGTTTGTTGCTAATTTTTCCCAGATCTAAACTTCGATGGTTGACCTTGGGTTATGTGAGCTATGAAAATTTGCCACTGACTTTTGTACTTGGTGACGTTACTTTTACCGCTGACGAAAAATCTTGATGAATGTGATTCCATTAATTTTGAATTCTACCTGTGCTTTCTGACATTAAAAGGTATACGCAGTTGGTACGTAACTTTTTAAAGACGAAAACGTTGAGAGTCGTATTTAAGACCTTTCAAAATATTAGGATCATAAGCAAAACTTTAGGGCCAAACTACTGGCGAAAAAGAAATATCATCAAACAAAACATATGGAATTGGAAACAAACAGGCTTTATCACTTATAATACCATTAATACTGTCAAAGTTGTCACCATCTCTTATTCACACATTGTTGATTGTCTTTTTTAATCATCATCATCATGCGTTGCAAAAGTAATCGGTAACTTTTTGCTGAATTCTTGCGCCAGGGATTTTTCAGCAGTGCACTTATGTATAAGTTATTGTCAGTAGTACACAAAACAAATCTCAAATACTTCTCTTTAAAACGAGATGGATTGCCAGCTTAAAAAAATGTGCTTTTATATTACTTCTTCTTTTTGCTTATTGATTTTGTTGTGATTTTTTTGAAATTGTGTACGACATCTCAAACCATAGACCTAAGATCTTTTAGAGCATCGTCAATATGACTCTTAAGATCAGAACTCCAACTAATGATCCTACCAAATGTATTCCCGTCACAGTAAGTGCTTATGAATGCAAAGTTTCGCCATGAATTCATAATTCATGAACGTGGTCTTCAATCTTTTCTTACATGGGATGAATCTTAGCTAGTCTGTAGTAATATAGCACTTGGTTTTTAGACCATCTCCAATACATCCAAGAGTATCAGACACGAGGATGTCAAATGCAAACCCCATGCGTTACTGAGTCTCGAACACTGCACAATGATTTGAAAATGTTTTTTTTTTTTCGAATATGAAATTTCGTAAAGCTCAACGTCAACAAATGTTGAGTCATAACTTTCTCTGGCCAGATTTGCTAAGAAGAATGTAATATATATCATCAACAATGAACCTTTATCCACAGTAACTTGATTAGCGCTCACACATTGACAATACTACAATAAGAGCTACTCGTAACTTATGTCACCAAATTACTATGGATGTCTTATACCAAACCACTGCTTAAAAGCACTACCTAGGTTTGGTCTTCCCACAAACAAATTCACACTCTGAGAGCAGAAGCTCTTCATCGAAAATTGTATGGAATATTTGAAAAATAGAAGAAAAATGGGAACATCTAAAAAGAATGTCAATTACAGTTGGCCCGCGGCCAACTTCAAATCAGAGGATCTTCTTCTATGTATCATATTTTTTACGGTCTATTGCAATTGTACGCATTCGTCATTGAACTTCCTCATTATTTTTAGTCGTTAGCCAAAGAGCTAAATTGAAATCAATGGATCTTCTTCTATGTATCATATTTTGTACGGTCTATTGCAACCGTAGGCATTCGTCATTGAACTTCCTCACTATTTTTGGTCGTTGTTGTACTCGTATTTTCTGGCATAACTGTAGTCCAAATTTATATTTTCAGCTCGTAGATTTCGGATATTCGAAATACTATATATTTGATACATATCTTACATTTACTGTTAGATGATCTTGAAATAGCAATGTCCGCTTGGCAATGTCAATGTCTTGAGACGTTTCGTAAAATTTCGTTACGCGCAGGGTTGAAAAGTCCTTCGTACTCTGCATTCCAAATTCGATGCCAAAGATGTCCCCTACTTCGTTTAAAACCATTGTAACTCTCGAATTTTGTCGAAGTAGTTGAAGTAATACTTTGCAACGACATCCATCATTAGTTGTTCGTTTACATGCCAGATCTTAAGAATCCTTTCCTAAGTCTGCTTCTTCAAACAAATGTACAACCTTTGACACCGTAAGTATCAAAGTTTTAATCCATCCCCTTGCACATCCTAAATAACAGTGAGATTCGCTTTATAGCGGTTGATGGGATATTTTAGATGTTCGGCTATACTCGTACGTGACTTGTTGAGACTTCTTGTTTTATTTGCCAGTGTCATCAAAAATCAATCACATCCGGGACAATTTCATCATAAGATACGTGTACTTCTTTTTTTTATGTTTTTGCGAAACCCTTGAAAGATTAAAATATCGCGGGCTTTTGTCTGACTTTGTTAACGACGCCTAACCCATTTTGTGACAAATGCCCAGAATTTTTCAGAACTTCCAAGGCTTTAGCTTTCTATATACATAAATGGTTCATATTTTCAAGTCTCCTCTTTCAAATTCAGTTCCTGGAATTGGAGGAAAAATTGTTTAAAAAAATTAATTATAACTATTTTGTCCACATTTTGAGAGACATTATGAATTTCGATAAAAAGAGCCACCAGGAAAATTCGACCATTTGGACCACTTGCGGTGGTTACTCATAATTTTTTCTGTTTTCCAAATTTAGTACTCGTATCTTTGAGAAAAATGGCGGTCTTACGGGGATGGGTTAATAAGTCTCTGAAAATTGAAATAAGGAACACTTTTTTCGCAAAAACCCTGAGGCATTTGTTTCGTCGATGACCTCTTCATTCGACCCAAATCTCTTACCGCCGAGTCATTTCTTCATATTTGGAAACAGGAAATACTCGTAGTCCCAGGGGGCTATATGCTGGATGTGATAGTAATTTGTAACTTAATTCTTGTAATTATGCCATTGCGACAGGGGCCCTGTGCGCCGGTGCGTTGTCCTGGTTGAAGAGTACTATTTCCCCGCAAAATGCGGTCGTTTTTGCTTCAAATCGGCGTCGAATCGATTCAACAGAAGAAGAAAGCGCACATCCTAAAAAGCAGTCCTCATGACCTTGCTGACCAACAGACGCACCTTGGCTTTCTTCGGTTTAGATTCACCAGGAGAAGTCCACTGTCTCGACTGTTCCTTGGTCTCTGGTGTGTTAAGATGAATCTATGTTTCGTCCACGGTTACGGAATGGTGCAAAAACTCATGCGGATTGTGATTGAACATCGCTAAACAATCCTTTAAAGATGTTAAACGATTGCATTTGTTGCCAATTAGCAAAAGCCGCACCCATGTGGCGCATAGATTTTTCATATCCAAATATTTTTGCAAAACTGAAATCACTGATCCATGTGATAAGCCTGTAGTCTTTTCAAGTTCACGCACCTTCACTCGCTGATCGTAGAAAATCATACCTGTGGTGGTATGCTGTGCTGTGGTGACCTCAATAGGGCGATCAGAACATTCGGCTTTATTTGTGCTGCTACGACCGCACCGAAATTGCATAAACCAGTGGTGGATGGTGAGGAGTCCACATAATACTTTTCAAGCTTTGCGTGATGGTTTTTTTTTGTGCAAAAAATAGTGGTTAATTTACTTTTTTCCATTTTCTCGTAGGCGTCTGTTTCAAATGGTTGTCATAACGAAACTATGTGACTGATCTTAACAAGCAAAATGTTGGATTTGAGGTGGCAAAACAGATATTTAATTTTCAGGGACTAGTTGCCCCACCGTTTTTCTTTTTTCGAAAAGACAGATAAAATTGGGTGGGTTTCTTGCTTAATAGCCCACAAGAAAATTCAACGCCATTAAATTCTTACCACCTGCAGGTGCAAATAGACGAAATTTTGACGAAGCTGGGATGTAAACTTTAAGCCTACTCATGTCTCCAAATCGGTTTTTAGTTTTGTTTTTTTATTTTTTTTAAGTCTATGAACATGGCATTGCTAGTTATGCTACATTCTTCACATTCTGATAAATTTTATGAAACTTCACAAATAATCAGCAAGGTAGTAAATAAGTGCATCGAAGAGTTGCCATCGTCGCAACAGAGGTATAGCAATTAGATGAAACTCATTCCACTTGAATGTATTTCTTTATTTATTTACTAAACGCTACGTGAATGCATGGAAAAGAAGTGTGAGCCGGAAGGCAAAACTCTTTCATTTCCCATATTAAACTCTTTTTGATTTCGCTTCAATATATAATTTAAATTATTCATACAAAACATTATCTACATCTAGTCGCGCTAATTTGTTTATTAATTGCCCCATCTGCATATTATGGGTCGGTTGCCTTCCTGCCATCAAGTGGCACCTATTCATAATTTTCAATTTACTTAGTCGTAACAATAATTAAGTGTACTACTTCAAGTACACATTAGCACGTGTATCTACGCCCGACCTCGTATTCCGAATGGATTGAGTACATTTGTTTTAAACGAATGACTTGCTTTGAATCATAATTAATTGAATGCGATTGTATTCAGTTGTAGGTACAGCGTTAAGTGTGGCGCAGCTTAGTAGAAATAAATTGAAGAAGCTATTCGAGGTACGACAATCATTTGGAAGCGGTTTACATTATAAAACAAGGAATGGTTTTTTTTTTGGCTTTAATAGAGATGCATTTAGATTCAGTGGATATTTTTGTTTTGGTTAATTGATTCAGATTTAGTTTTTTCAGTATATGGCTACATATTCGTTTTCGAATATACCCTGGCAAATTTCGCTACATTGAGGAACTCAAACAACTTTCATTTTTTAATTCACACCCGTATAATTTATTTCATCTTATTTTATTGGGAAGAAAATTAATTTTTGTTAAGTTTTTTTTAATGGTTTTTAAAAAAAAATCTAATTCAAATGGCTTCAACATTTTTCATAATTGCCTGGTTAGTTCCAGCGGGAACTACATCAGTTACTATTCGAACCAATTGCTTTAAAACATTTAAATTCGTTATATACTTCCTGTCTGCAATAATCCCACAAGAAAAAAAGTCAGGTGCAGTCAAGTCAGCTGCAGAAATCAGTTTGTTGTAAAGTTTTCACGGAAACACTGTCATAATGGGGTGGCTATATGAAAACGCAGCTTCGAGTCCCGAGAGGCCGTTCTCTGAACCTTGCTTAGTAAGTTACTTGGGATACAAACAAATAAATAAAATTCAATGAATTCGATGTGGTGAGAAGGTTCACTCTTTAAGCTCAGAATTGCCGTCCTTACAGATGCATACATTAAAATTCGCCCCTTTACCGATTCTTAGCAATATAGTATATCTCCTCTAATAAGACAAACGTAAGTTTTCCTAACGAAGATTGAAATGTAACGATGCCGTCCTCCAAACAAAAAGACACCTGGATTTAGGAAACCTCTCCATGAAGACCCGACTAAATTCACTAAGCACAGGGCAAGTCGATTTCGTACTTTCGCATCAACAGGAGTTCTGGTTTCAGTGCTTAAGATCAAAGTCAAAAGACAGTCGGCGCGCGAGATCATCAAAACTCCAGTTCGTGTTGGTGCAGCCCATTGCATGAATATTGAGGGGAAGGAGACTGCGTCTAGGGCAGTGCCAGACGTACAGCATAGTATATAGTAGGTCTTATTATAGCCGTGTAGATCCAAACGAACTCTTTTGATGGCAAAGTCAATGTTTTGCCACAAACTCCCTTGCGCTCCCAGAGAACCAACGCCTTAGGGATTTCCAACGCGACCTGTTCCAAAGACGTTTTTATGTCATACTCTTATACTTAACATATACTAAGAGAAGAAACTAATTTGCGGAGAATGAATAAAACACCATTTTTGCCTGCGCTTTAGAGCAGACAGTCGCTAGGCATGATCCACTATTGTGAACGTTTAGCAGTGAGAAGACCAACATAGCAGTCTGCATCCGCAATCAAGGTGCTATTAATTAGAGCAGACAGTCGCTAGGCATGATCCACTATTGTGAACGTTAAGCAGTGAGAAGACCAACATATAGCATAGCAGTGGAGAAAGGACGCTGTACTGCGGCCATCTCATATTGCCCGCAGTCTGCATCCGCAATCAAGGTGCTATTCACCAGAATTGCTGTTATCCATAGAACTAGTGACTTGTTTACGCGGTGTTGTATGACCGAATTATACATGTCCTAAAAAGTTGCGCTGTCGAAAGCACTCGGAGCGAAAATATGTGTGAAATGATTTCTTGACGAATGAAGCCGCTTAAGCTGATTTACTTATGTAAGTAGAATTTTTTACCGGAAAAAAAAAGTAAAACTCTATTTGGTAACCAAATCAAAGGTCATATGAAACATTGCATCAGTTTATTCATTCTACTATAAATGCGAAGAAGAGAATAAGAAAATATCGTTCTAATTAATAATTTTTACCATTGAGCATGTGGCTTGCTCACTGTTAATATACGCTTACACTTTTAAAACATTTTGAATAAACATTTAATGTAAATAAAGCATGCCTCCTGAATTATTTTGCAGCATGGACAATTTTATTATGCTTCCTGAATTTATAAAAAAAAATAGGAAATAATATTGCACATACGCCACCAGTCACACAAATGTAGACCGCTCACTTTTGTCAATTTTCCACATGTTGCAAATTTTCTTTTAGGGGGCAAAAACTCAAGAGGAATACGTGTTTCCTCCTACGATCCAGACGATCCGAATGCACAACCACAAGCCACCGGAGCTGGATGTGTCGCATCCAAAACACTTGGGAATCAAAGGAAATTCATGCCCGGTGGACAACGGGTAGCTACAATAAGTCAAAACTACAATGAAAAGACCATGCTGCTTAGCAGCGACGATGAGTATCAGTAAATTTGTTTTTTTTTTTTAAAATTTTATTTTACACAATAAATTGTTCATTTTAATAAGCTTACCAATGCAACAAAATGCAAACGGAACAAAGTGTTTTTTAACTTAATTTTAAAATTAAAATAAAAATAGGTACTCTTAATTTATTAGAGAGTTTTGTTCTTTTTCTATAATTAATGCTATTAGTTTTTAGTTTTAAGTATTGTAGTTAAACTTTTTATATATCAAAGCGAATATGTTTTATATAAAAACATAAACACAAAAGAATGATAATTCAATTTAGCAAAAATATAAATCACACTTATACATTCGGAATTATTTAGATTTTTATGAATTATTATTTTATTTTGAATTTACACACGCATATTTTGTATATGTATAGGCTTTTATGCAGTATCTGCTACCAAGAGTATAAATGTTGATCCTTCCGTATATACATAGATAGCCCACATATTTATATGTATACAACTGCAAAAACAAAAGAGAAAATAAAACAAACAAACAACAAAAAATATATGAAAATCAAAATTGTTTGTCTTTCTTTTATAAGAAAAATTTTAAATTAAATGAAGAGAAAAAAATATTTTTTATTATCGTTTTCATGAACGACAACAAATTCTTATTGAAAATAAAATAAAATATATTCGTACATCAATGTAATCAAGAGAGAATCTGTTTGTCCATTTTTTAAAAGCTTTGCTGTAGCTTTAGATTTTTATAGTTCTTGCCACAAGTTTGTTTTTTGTGTTATATTTATTTCTTCCTTGTTAATTGTTAGCTTAAATTTTATTTGTTTATATAATAGTTTAATTAGCATTTTTTGTAATTTAATTGCCGTCGATAGTTTAAGACTTTGTTTTTGTAAAAAAAAAATGCAGTCGTGGATAGAACGGTAAGGATGCAACAAAAAAGAAAAAATTCTATTGAAATATTGTAATTTTTGCCTCCTTTTTTAAAATACTTATGTTCAAAATATTTGGCCTATTTAACAGAGATAAATACACCCCAATTTAATATGCTTTTTCTCATATTTCGTAAGCGTATGATATTGTTTATCTTGTGCTTCCTTACTATAAGGAATGCAAAATGAGTTAAGAAATTCTATCTCTGATACACAAAAACGAAATAGAAGAACAGTATTTTGGTCTTGTTTTACGATATAAATGCGTATAAATAAAACATAACAATCTTGTATAGTCGCCGTTTTTATTTATAAGCTTATATAAGTATGCGACTTTACATTGACGAAATTGCACCCCTTCTCCGTCGATGCGCTCACATTCTTTAAAAACCCATCGTTTATAACTCATTAATTCGTGGTCAATCCATCCCATTAATGGATACGCTCAGTTAAACGAGTTTTTTATAAAATTTCTCGTATAATCTGGTGCATTATCCTACTAGAAGATCAGGCTATGGTTACGAAAATATTGATTAAATAATAAAAGGCGCTTTTGGAGGACGACCGCGTACTCCTTACAAACTATTCGTGTCCACGGAAAGTCCAAAGAAAGTTTTCCAATGGCATTAAATTCTTCACCAGATTAATGAATCGCCGTCGAAATTTCTCCTTCCGTAAATCATGCCATTTAAATCGCCTGGTCGATCTTATTAATCCTTCGCGGTCGAGGACATTTTCAAGTGAACCTCTGGATTGGTCGAATTTATTTGTCTATAAAGTGATGAAGTGATTTGAAAAATATTTTAATGAAATTATTTTTTGCCGCTTGTATGGCGACATTCAACTGCCAAAGGTTCAAATTATTAGCGTGACAATACGTTGCTCTTTATAGTGTTAAATGGTGCTCAAGTTTCTTTTCGCTCTGTTACTTCTGTAACAACTTTGTGAGTTCCCAAAGACTTTGCCGTTCTATATTGCGAACGATGTACTGCGATCTCCCAAACTTTGATTTCCCTTAACTTAACGAAAATGAATTAAATATATCTGTACAACACCAAATTTCACAGTGCGCTTATCTTTGCAAAACAGGCCCAAAATATTAATTAATTGTGAACCAGGCTCTTCTGTAATTGATTGAAGTCAAAACGTGCATTATTGGCATAGACATGATTGTTCACGAAGTCCCACATAAACAGAATCAATTGGCATTAAACCGCATGATCCTGAAACGTAAGACGATACGGACATTAAACCTACGTTGAGAAATTGAATGACTTATATTTGTCTTTAATAAGGCCAGCGCTTTGTTGAAATTAGAAAGTTATACTTACGTGACCATATATTTCTAAGCTCAATTACTAACAAAAAGAACAACATTACAATGCTATCACATTTCAATTATTCCATCGCACTCCGCAGCAGTATTGATGGGTTTCGTGTTGAAAAAATTACTTTTATTAATTAAGCGCAACTAATTTAGCTTTAACATACTCGTATATAGTGGAAAAAAAAGTAAGGCTAAAGAAATTTAAATTATATTTGACGAAAATTGACTTTTATTCTATCTTTTGTCTGGTCCTCATATTTTTTTTGCGGCTGAAAAAAATCTGGAACCAGGGTCCCCGGCGATAACAAAGCATATTCCACGATATTTGCAATAATGTAAAATGGAATATCTTTCCGATGAATTGATTTGAAAAATTCCTAAGCCATGGCAAATCTGCAGACAATTTTTCTCTTGTCTATGACCAAATACGAGTATAATTGATTCTTATGCTGAAGTCCACTTTGGAACTTCTGGCAGCAGACCATACTTATTCAGAAGATTCAACGCATTCAAGTTGATCGATATTCATAGCAATCCTTTGTGAAATCTGTTTGTCTGCCTCAGATTCTTCGAGATAATCTATTTTCGACTCGGCTTCTGATCACAAAGACTAAATTCATTAGTTCGCTCAAATACTGATAGAGTGCGATTGCTGATACATTATTTCCTTGGCTGCGTTAAATAATTTCTTTGAAAATTATTGTCTGATTTAGTTACATAATATAAGGCCATAATGTATGAAGCAAGATGCAACCCATAAATCAATTTTAAGGTCTGACAACTTGAATGCCGTGACCTATATTTATTTATCAAACATGCGACACCTTCAAGTCATATCTTTATGACGATTCCCTAAGGAAAGGGCTCCGATCTTCCGTTGACCTATACAATTCCGGAAAATACAAATTTAATTACGGAGAAATAGGCGGATCAAAAATAAATTAAAAAAAATTTGTCGTCCTGGAAAAACTAGGAGAGCCAGACCGGAGAGTTTTAATACACGATTATCTTTTTCACTCCAAAAGAAATATATCTTCGAGTAAATCTTGAGGAATACTCCACTTTATACCAACTGTTTTTTAGAACTATTTTTGTGACCTCAGTTAATTTAGGTAGGGTAGGTAAGAGTGGCTGTAGGAAACACCAACCCACTTAGGCATATTTGCACATTGTAATGCCACGTGGATCTATGATGCTCTTACTGATGGAACCAGTTTGAGCTTACGATGAAGCGTAGGAGACTGTTTACATCTATATTTTTTAGATCGCTTAGGTTGTTGTGGAAGAAAGCTCTTAAGTGATACTAATATCAGTCAATCAATTGACACCCTCAAACACGGACGTAATGTCTCACTTTGTTTTATCGCTATTTCCACCATCAGTGCTCCACTGAAATCGCCAGTAGCATTCTGCCCATTCAAACTTTCAACCGTAACACCCGTCTCGCTGTGAATGCTCATCAGTATACCCTCGAGCCCATTTTCGGACGTACTCTAAAATATCGTGATTCTTTCCTAAGCCTTACAACTCGCTTATGGAATGCCCTGCCGATCTCTGTGTTTCCTGGTCGTTATAACTTACAAACATTTAAAAACAATGTACACCCGTACCTGTGTTTTCTTCCTCCCTGAATTTCCTTCGCCCGCGCTGTGTACAAAGATTTTAATGGTACAAAAAGCCCTTGAACGCGCGCTGATTATAAAAAAAAAAAAAACAAAAAAAAGTGAACTTTTCTTCTCTGGGAAAGAGCTGGACATGTACAGAGAAGGTGGAGGACTGTCTCCTCTTCCTCCTCGTCCATGCAGCTTCTACAGAAATCATTTATAAAGGCGCCAAGCCGTTTTGTGTGCTTGCCTATGAGGCAGTGTTCAGTGATGACACCTATGATGGCGCTGAGATGTTTCCTATTTAAAAGGATCAGACTAAGAGTCTAGTTTTGGCCAGATCTGTTTAGTCGCTAGACATGTTGGTCCAACATTCCACATAAGGCCTGTTCTTTTATTGGCTTTATTATTAATTTGGAGGTAGCGATTGGTATACCTATGCTACCCTTTTCCGGTTGAATAGCTAGGGTGGTTCGAATTTTGCCGAGTTCATCGGCCCTACAGTTCCCTGGAATGTCTCTGTGGCCCGGCACCCAGCAAAGGTGAAGGTTGAACTGCTCTGCCATTTCCATAATAGTTGATCGGCATTCAAGGGCGGTTCTCGAATTTAGTGAGACTGACTCTATGGACTTGATAGCTGCCTGAGTATCCGAAAAGATGCGGATATCCTTTGCAGATATCACGTTTTTCTTCAGCCAGGACAGAGCTTCTTTAATCGCCAAAGTTTCCGCCTGGATTTGGAAGACGGAAAGAGAGACTTAGATTTAGCTTATCTGAAAAAACACCGCCACCAACCGCGTTATCGGTCTTAGATCTGTCTGTGTAGAAATGGATTGACTTGTCCTCCATGACAGCATCTTCCTCCCAGAAGGATCTAGAGGGGAAGCTTACATGGAAGTCTTTGTCAAATCAAAGTTCAGGTGTGGTGTAATCGATGTTCTCTGTGAAGGTTCCTAATGTAAATATTAATAATGTCAGCGTGGTCAAATGAGTTATTTATCCACTGTGTAGTCACTTTAAGGCGAACAGCTGCAGTCGCAGCTACTTGCCTGCTGAAAATATCGAGGGTGCGGTCTAATGCCGCAGAGGGAGTAGACCGTAAGGCTCCGCTTATGCATAGACATGCTGTTCTTTGCAGTTGACTGCGTTGTCTAAGGCCGTCCACCAGACGACAACCCTGTAAGTGATTATCGGTCTTATGACCGAGATGTGCACCCAGTCGGTTATGCGGAGTTGAATGTTGGGTTTCTAGTTTAGTTTCCTGTCAAAAATGGGACCCAAATAGTTTACTGTTTATTGTAGTACCGTTTATTGAGGAAGGGTCTGTAATTGGAATTTTGTACTCGTATTTCCCGGAAAAGAGGACAATATCAATTTTACGGGGGCTTACTCCCAACCCACAGGGATCTGCCCAACGGGTTAACCTGTTGAGATTTAGTTGAAGGAGTTCTTCAATGGCATTAAGATGCTTACCTGAGACGGCTAAAGCAACGTCATCCGCATAGGCAATCACCTGCTACCAGGGGAGAGAGGACACCGCTTTGCGGCGTACCTCTGCTGACACATCTTTTATCAGAAGCCTCACCAAGTTTGGAGTTGATTATCCTGCTGTTTAGCATAAAACTGATCAACTCCCCAAGTGAGTCGTCTACCTGCAAAGTTGACAGCGCAGTCGTGATTGCGGATGTGTTGACGTTGTTAAAGGCACCCTCTATGTCCAGAAAAGCAACCATTGTGTACTCTCTATATGTGGCTTGTCAGTGAATGCAGAGCCGTTTCCATCGGCTTTCCTTTACAGTAGGCATGTTGAGACGTTGACAGAAGTCTTGGATCAAGCTCGTATATGGATATCAATCACTCGTTCTAGAGTTTTCAGAAGGAAGGATGATAGACTTATAGGTTTGAGGTCCTTTGGGACAACATGAGAACGGGCTTTGGGAATTTAGTTAATTTATATCACTGAACATTTAACCTACGTCGGATATTCGAATATACATATGAACATAACGCTAGCAATACATTCATTTGAACAATTTGAATCTTGTCGGATTCCTTTTTTTCTCTAATTTTTCTTAGATTCGAAATATGTAGTAGATGTCCCAAGTGATTCTTGCTTTTACAAAGTATCTATAATGCATATATTCGTTCATAACTGGGATACAAGTTGTTTGAGCCAATGCTCCTGAAATGTTGTACATATTTCAACTTACGAGTACTATGATATTTCGAATTTTGCAACTATTATGTATTTATTAAGTTGGTCGTTGACCTTCAAATGTTTAGTGCAGATATCATTGCCATGTTCGTTTTGGATTCTTAGCTGGCAAGCTCTTCACACCCGACTCCCATAGCCAATTACTTGATCGGATTGGATGATTATTCCTCGAATACGTTGTACTTAAGTATAGTTTAAACATATAACATTTAAACTTTTAAAAATTAGTAAAACTTTTATTTTAGTTTCTTTTTCGAAGCCACGCTGACCACAAATGACTTATCTCATGTTTTTCTAAACTGAAAGCGTTACCTTGGTATACTGGGCTTTGAGTTTCGAGTAACAGGCTATTAGTTCTAGAAGGAGGTTTTGCCTATTTTTTAAGGTAGGGAAGGTTTGCGACGTATCAGCACTTTGAATGTGGTAGCATAAGTTAAACTTTTTAGCTTAGCTACAATATTTCAAAACACCTTGGTATTATTGCCAGCCCGTAGAAGGGCCCCAGAGTCTACATCTGCTATATATTATTGAGAAGGAAATGTTTCTCAAATCACCAAAAGAAAAGTAACGCAAAGTACTAGTTTTTGAGATCAATTTTGTGATCATGAAAGTCTGAATTTATTAATTGTTGCACCCTTAATTTATATTGCGACTGCTAATACAACCATAAATTAAGATACAAAAAAAAAGCATATGCACTCTGCAAAAACGACTACAAAAAAAGCTGAAATCAATTTTGAACAAAATTTCCTAAAACAAAAGAAATATATTTAAAAATTAAATCAAAATGAATTTCTAAAACTTAAAAAAAAAATATTTTGTAAATTTATTAAGAAAATAAAAAAATAAGAATAAATAAATATTTTAATAAGTAATGAGCTTTTGAATAAAGTTTTTTTTTTTTTAGTTTTATTGAATCCTAGTATAATATTTTAAGTTTGCCTTTCTTTATCGTTTTCAATTAGAAACAATTTTTTCTTTAATTAAAACAATTGTGAAACAAATCAGAACTGTAAATTAAAACAACGGAAAAATGTCTTTAGTATAAAAAAAAAAAATAATAAAAGAATGAAATTATTATACACACACATATGATTTAAAAGATGAAAAGAAGATAAAAAAGAAAATGAAAGAATGCCTATTTATAAAAAAGAATATTCCCCCATGGTGCATAAACTGGGCACTTTTAACAAAATTACAAACAAAAACAAAAAATAAATAAATAAATAACAAAAACAAAAAACAAATAACAATAAAATAATTACTATTATAATGTGGAAGTGCAAGGAGAATTATGGAAAGTATAATAAATATAAATATAATACACAAACGGCATTTTATTTCAAGTCAGGCAAGTGATTATTTGGTGAGTATATCTATGATCCGCAGGTTGTGTCCAACCTCGTCGATGCGACTACATGTTAATATATTCGAAGTCGACCTGTCCAACAGTTCCTTGCCAAATTATTGCAAACATTTCCCGACATCTAGATAGAAGGCGAGATAATCCGGATGTCGAAAAATGAGTTCTAGTTATTTCGACCAACGATATGATTCTGAGAAGTGAAAAAACTCAGACTTCAGAGAAGAAATTCTTCATACGGCCAGATTTCTCTAGCTAAAAACAGATTTAAGCAAAACAAAGCCAGCGTACAAACCAACTCATTTAGTCTACTTCTGAAAAATAAGCGGAATAATGTCCAAGTTATAATGCCAAATGCTAGGAATACGTATGGACTATGGAGTTGTTGTTTGTCTTGTGTCCTTTAAAGTGGTCAAATGAGATGACAACACTTGGAGGAAAAATTTTCAACAATCAATTAAACTTATCCCACAGGTACTATAAATGTCAGCCATATACCGATCGTAACATGTGATTTCAATGGAGGATAGACATTGACAAAACCCTCCTCAGAAATGATAGGAAAGCAAAGCCTCAGAAGTCGAAAAACAAGCGATATTCGATTTGCGGAAACCTTCTAGTCAATCGATTCTTTTATTCAAACATGAGTCTCACTTTAACTCATTCGAGAGCTAGCCACATCGACAATTTTTTTATCAGCTTGTAAAAAATACATCCTACGCATATGATTCCATTCCAATATATAATGCTAACCAGTCCACTAACCCCCATAAAGTTATAAGAACTATAACTGATACAATGCCGATGGAATGCAGAATTTCGTTTTTTTCCATTTGGAACGGAGCACTCAGATACCAGTTCATTGCATTTCTTATATGTTTTCTTTATTGGAATTTCTCAGTCTTTCGAAGAAGGACGAGTGATCGCTCCGGTGATAAAATTGTTATGGTACCAGCATTCGCCAGCGGTACCATTCAGCTCCTAGTACGCGAAGCCTAACGCAACCCAAACCCGGACTTTCACAGAGGAAGTAATACGCGGTGTTGTGACCTCTTTCACACCAAGCGTCACAAGAGGTGGTTTTACTTATATGCCGTATTAAGACGACAGTAAACAGAGTACAGTCCTTCCTACTGGAAGGCAGCACACATGTGGCAACATTTTTGGTGACGTTGGGTTGGGTAGTCCTACGCTCTACTCTTTCCGCGGCACTGGATATTCTGTTTCACATGGCACCCCTCGAAATCTTCAGCAGGCAAGTAGCTGCGACGGCAGCTATTCGCCTTAAAGCGACTACAGAGTGGACTAGGAACCCTCCCAGAGAACATCGATTATACTATACCCAAACATTAGTTTGACAAAGACTATCATGTAAGCATCCCATATAGATCCATCTGGGAGGAAGATGCTTTCACGGGTGACAAGTCAATCCACTTCTATACAGATGGATCTAAGACTGATAGCAGGGTTGGTGGCGGTGTTTTCTCAGATAAGCTAATCTAAGCTTCTGTCTTCCAAATCACTTTAGCGCATTCCAGGCGGAAATTTTGGCGATTAAAAAAGCTCTGTCCTGGCTGAAGAAAAATGTGATATCTGCCGAGGATATCCGTATCTTTTCAGATACTTAGGCGGCTATCAAGTCCCTGGACTCAGTCTCATTCTAAAACCGCCCTTGAATGCCGAGATGGCAGAGCAGTTCAACCTTCACCATTGCTGGGTGCCGGGCCACAGAGACATTCCAGGGAACTGTAGGGCCGATGAACTCGCCAAAGTTGGAACCACTCTAACTATTCTACTGGAAAAGGGTAGCATCGGTATACCAATCGCTACGTGCAAATGAATATTAAAGCTGGGTGCTAACAAAAGAACAAACCTTGGATGGACTGTTGGATCAACATGTCTAGTGACCAAAGCTGGATCTGAATTGCCTTAAAAGTTTGATCTTTCTATTGGGTTGTACCACATGAAATGCAAGATTTTCGCTCAGTCGGAAATTAGAAGTTCTCGAGTGAAAATCTGTGCCAGAACGTTAAATTTCCTTTTTTTATAAAATGAAGAGGTACGTGTGCTAGTTAAAAAGAAAAGTGGTGAAATCCCCATTTGCATTGATTACCGTTTATTGAACAATAAAACAATTCGTGATAATTTTCCGTTGCCATTAATCGAAAATTGCATATCATTTATGTCTAGTAAACGATGGTTTACACTAATTGATCTAAAGGATGGGTTTCACCAATGCTTAATGCATGAAGATTCAGTTCATTTAACTTCGTTTGTCACACCTCACGGACAATTCGAGCATTTGAGGATGCCATTTGGATTGAAGAATGCCCCTGCCACTTTTTAGCGATTCGCTCATAATATTTTCCGGGACCTGATTGACGATCATACGAGTATATATTGACGACATTTTGATTGATAATTTTGAATCTCATATACAGTATTGTTCGAAACCTAAGCAACTTTTTCTTCCAAATTATTCGAAGTCGAATATTTATGTATTCATTATTATTTTTACAACTCAGATAATTTTGATTTATTACAGTTAGTACTTAGATAAGTTTAGAAAAAACAGAAATAAAAAATCAATTCATTCAAAGAAAAAAAATAAATAAATGCAAATTCCTCTCAAAATGCAGCTGTTCGAAACCTAAGCAACTTCTACGTAAACACAACTGTTCAGCGAAAAACGGTACCTTACGGTAATTTTTTTGCGACTTTTTTGCAATTTTGCATGCAACGCCTTTTGTTTAAAATAGTTGAGAGCATTTGTTGTGTAAAGAGGTTCGAGTTCACACCCGTTTTTTCGATTGATATATTAATTAATTATGGTGCGTACATAGTATGAACAAACGATTAAAAATAAAATAATTAGGTGTTATAAAAATGGAGAATCACAAATATTAATAGCTAAAAAGTCCAATATCAACAAATCTATTATTTCACGGCTTTTTAAGAAATATGGAACAATTGGAACAACCGAGAAAGTGAATTTCGGTGGACGTCCTTGCAAAACAACACGTCGGATTGATAGAAAAATTCTCCGTTTGATCACAAAGAACCCTTTTATGTCATCGAGAGACATTGCGAATGAATTGCAACTCAACGTTAGTTCCAGCACTGTTAGAAAACGTGCACTGGAAAACGGCTTAAAAAGTTATTCGCCATCTAATAAGCCCTTATTAACAAAAAAACATTTAAAAAAAAGGTATACCTAAAATAACTTTAGTTTCTTGTTTCGAATGTTAAAATTTTATAACACTTTCAGATTAGATTTTGCAAAAGCGCATATAAATTGATCCGTAGCCAAGTGGAAGACGATTCTTTTTAGTGATGAATCAAAGTTCAACCTGTTCAACTCTGATGGCATCTGTCACGTTCGGAGAAGAAAGGGTCAAAAGCTGAATCCCCGGTATTGCAAAGGCACAGTTAAGCATGGAGGGGGGAGTGTAATGGTGTGGACTTGCTTCTCTGCGTATGGAGTTGGACCTTTTTGCCAAATAAACACTATAATGGATCGATTTGTCTACCGTGACAAATGCTACCATACGCCAAATGGAATATGCCACTTCGATGGGTGTTTCAGCGTGACAATGACTCGAAGCATTCATCGAAGCTGGTCAAAGAATGGCTGTCGACCAATGGGATTGGGCTGGCCAATCCAGGACTTGAATCCTATTGAAAATCTGTTTAGCATCTTAAAGCGCAGAGTTGGGAATCAACGCTTCAAAAATAAGGATGAGCTCATGACCTGTTTGAAAACCGAATGGAAATCGATACCAACGTCCACAATACAAAACCTAATTGAGTCTATGCCCCGTAGATGTGCGGAGGTAATCACAAATAAAGGTTATCACACTAAATATTAAAAGTTGCTTAGGTTTCGAACAGCTGCATTTTGAGAGGACTTTGCATTTATTTATTTTTTTTTCATTGAATGAATTGATTTTTTATTTTTGTTTTTTCTAAATCTATTTAAGTACTTACTTTAATAAACAAAAATTATCTGAGTTCAAAAAATAATAATGAATACATAAATATTCGACTTTGAATAATTTAGAAGAAAAAGTTGCTTAAGTTTCGAACAATACTGTATGTTAGAAATACTTAAAGAAGTCTAATGTAGAATTTATAAAAGGTGCTTGGAAATAAAGTTACAAAAATGTAAATTTGGTTATGACGTGGTTGAATATCTGGGGTATTTAGTCAATTCAGCTAGTATTCGACCAAGTGATGCACACATGGTATACAGTGTTGTGCAAAACATAAAGGATTTTTATCGAAAATTTTTTTTGTGAATTTTAGGGAACAGTAAGAACCTAAGTAAAATCTGTTGTCAATTTAAGAAAACTTTTCGTATAAGTGTGCAAATAAAAGGAAAAAAAAAGGTTTTGCGATAATATGTTTTATTACACAAAAAAAATAAAACTTAACTGAACTCGGTAACGGCCTGTGCAAAACATACCGGATTTTCATTATACTTAACATTTTGTCCAGTAACTGGTGTTTTTTAAGACCTCCTTGCATATATTAGGCATGGACGCCACTAGGTTCTGAAAAATGTTCTTCCATTCATTGTTTAGTGACGTCATAAGTGTGTTTTTGGTTGTGTGCATCTTTGACCCTACCCGTCTTTTTAAAATGGCTCACAAGTTCTCGATAAGGTTTAAATCGGGCGATTGAGAGGGCCATTCCAACACATCAACATTTTTCTGCGCAAACCACTCCTTAGCCAACTTTTATGTATGTTTTGGGTCATTATCATGTTAAGCCCAGCGCAGTTTCATCTCCTCCTCAGCGTATGGTAGCATTACGGGTTCCAGTATATCCCTATATTGAAAACGATCCATAATACCACTAATCTCATGTATTGGTCCACATTCCGCATCAGAAAAACATCCCTACACCATAATTGAGCCTCATTCATGCTTCACGGATGGACTACAATGGCGTGGCTGAAGACGTGTCTCCTTGTTAAGTTTATAACTCCCTTCAAATGACAGTCAAAACCACTATCAGCAAGTTAAAGAGACAGAAAATACGGTACTTTTGAAAATCCGGTGTTTTGCACAGGCATGGCATTGAGCTACAGTTTTTGGCAAAACTCTAAAAATAATGATAGTGATGCCTTGTTTTTTTTTTCTATTTGTAAACTTATTCAATGGGTTTTCTTAAATTACCAAAAAAGTGTACCTACTGTATTCCTGTTTCCTAGAATTCTTCAATGAAACATTTTCAGGAAAAATCCCGTATGCTTTGCACAACACAGTATGTGCTATTTAACGCAATCCGCTTCCAAAGAATCAAGAGGAACTACAATCGTGTATTGGTTTATTTTCATACATACTATTTTCGTAGATTCGTACCTTCATTCTCAAAAAAGCAAAACCTTTATTATTGCTGTTACGAAAGGATAGTTCATTCAATTTCTCTGAAGCATGTGTTAACGCGTTTTATGAATTACAAGATCGATTAATTACGGTCCCGGTGTTGGCAATTTACAGTCCTAATCGTGAAACACAGTTGCATTGCGATGCCAGTAGTCATGGTTTTGGATCCGTATTAATGCAACGACAGGATGATGGTAAATTGCACGCAACTGCATATTTTTCTAAAACCACCTCACCCGCAGAATCTAAATATCATAGTTTCGAATTAGAGGCCCTGTCTATAATTTATTCTCTTCGCCGTTTTAGAGTGTATTTGGAAGGAATTCCTTTTAAAATCGTTACAGATTGTAATTCGCTTAAGATGACTTTGAGCAAAAAGTAGGCAAATCCGAGAATTGCACGCTGGGCTCTAGAGTTGGAAAATTATAATTACTCTATATAACATCGTAGTGGTAGAGCTATGGGACATTCTGACGCATTGTGTACACATTATCCAGACCAATATTCTAGTCAATTCGTTGCTACCATTGATTACGACCAATTAGAATTCCAGATTCAAGTCGCACAAAATGGGGATGAGAAAATTAAAGAATTGAGAGACAAGTTAGAAAAAGGAGTCGTGGAGGGTTTCGAATTATACGATGGTTTGGTTTTTCGGAAAACTAATTCAGATACCTTACTGTTGGTTGTCCCGGTTGAAATGGAAAATAATGTGATTCGTGTGATTCACGAAAAAATAGGCCATTAGAAAGTAGATAAAAGCTGTGACAAAATTCGGAAAAATTATTCGTTTACAAACATGAGAGATGAGGTTAATTATTTTATACAAAATTGTATCAATTGTATCATCTATTCCGTACTACCTCGGTCAAACGAACACAATTTGTATAGCATACCTGAAAAACCAGTTCCTTTTGATACACTTCATATTGATCATTTTGGCCCTCTCCCGTCTATTAATTCAAAACGAAAACACATACGAGGGCGGGTCAATAAGTCCGTGACTTTTGGATTAAAACAGATTTTTTGATAAAAAAATAATTTTATTTTTCAACGTAGTCTCAGTTGAGCTCTATACACTTTGTCCAACGCTTCTCCAATTTTTTTATCCCTTCCAAAAAAAATGATTTGTCGAGGTCCTCAAAATGACGAGATGACTTCATCATTGGAGTCAAATCTTTTTCCACCAAGCCATTTCTTCAGGTTTGGGAACAAGAAGTAGTCGCTCGGAGCCAAATCTGGAGAATAGGGTGGATGAGGGAGCAATTCATAGCCCAATTCATGGATTTTTGCCATGGCAACTGCACATGTGTGCACCCTTGCATTGTCTTGGTGGAAAAGAACTTTTTTCTTGGACAAATGAGGTCGTTTTTTTTTCAAATCGTCATTGAATCGGTCCAATAAGTTGGCATAATATTCCCCATTGATTGTTCTTCCCTTTTGAAGGTAGTCAATGTGGATTATCCCGCGTGCATCCCAAAAAACAGTCGCCATAACTTTATTGGCTGACAAACCCACCTTGGCCTTCTTTGGCGCCGATTCACCCTTAGAAACCCACTGTTTTGACTGTTGTTTGTTCTCTGGTGTGTTGTGATGGATCCATGTTTCGTCCACTGTTACAAAACGGCGCAAAAACTCCTCCATATTGCGATTAAACAACGCCAAACCTTCCTGTGAAGTTGTTACACGATTGCGTTTGTGGTCGACTGTGAGCAAACGCGGCACCCATCTTGCGGAAAGCTTTCTCATGCCCAAGTGATCATTCAAAATTGAAACCACTGAGCCATGCGAGATCCCTACGGCTTCCACAATCTCTCGCACTTTCAATCTTCGGTCGGCCAACACCATATCGTGAATTTTTTCGATTGTTTCGGGTGTAGAGACCTCAACTGGGCGTCCAGGAGGTTCGGCATCTTCAGTGCTTGTACGGCCACAACGAAATTCAGTAAACCACTTTTTTACCATTGAAATCGATGGTGCAGAGTCCCCATAGTATTTATCAAGCTTAGTCTTGGTCTCGGTAATGGTTTTTTTTCGCAAGAAATAATGCTTAATAAGCACACGAAATTCACTTTTTTCCATTTTCTCCTCAAATTAGTGAGTAGTCTGATAAAAATAGCTGTCAAACACAAACTAACTGACGCAGCAAGTTTAAATTTTGACAGGAGTCAACTGACAAATGCCTGTTGACAGGAGCAGTATTGCTGTTTCAGTAAAGAGGTCAGAAATTCAAAAATGCACGGAATTATTGACCCGCCCTCGTACTAGTTGTTATCGATGCATTCACTAAATATGTTCGACTTTATTCACTAAATTCAACCAGTACTAAAGAAGTTTGTTGTGCGCTGGAAAAATATTTCAGTTACTATAGTCGTCCTCATCGTATTATCTCTGATAGAGGTACATGCTTTACGTCTCTTGAGTTTAGTAAATTTCTATTAAAACATAACATTGACCATGTCGTGACTTGATTGACTTAAGATCAAGAGCACTCTCTGGCATCAATAAATCGCAAGAATACCGTCAACAGTATTTTCTACCGGCTAGGAGATTTGGTGGCCATTAGGTATACAGACACTACAGTGGGAACTAAAAAAAAATTTATACAAAAATATCGTGGACCTTATGTTGTTCACAAAGTATTACCAAAGTATGTAGTGCACGATGTTGATAATAGTCAATTGACTCAATTATCGTATAATAGTATCATAGAGGCTGCAAGAATTCGTAAATGAATAGAACCGGATGAGGTGCCGTCTGCCGGGGCTACTCTCTGAGTCACTCGAACCGAAGAATTGTACATTTAGATTCAATAGTAACATATGTAGTGTATAAATTGTAATGTACTATGCTTATTTTGATTGAGGTCAATCAAAGATTGTTCGATTGGCCGAATTGTAATAGATTTCTTGTCTGGCAATGCCACCAATTTCAGTAATATGGAAATGTACCGTTCTTTTCATAAGAAAAACGAAATGAAAAGAAGAAAAGAAATAACCGGCATTCTTTTGGTAAGCGTTATAGTAAACGAACGTATAAATTGTAAAAAGAAGTGTAAACTAAAATCAGAGAAATTATAAATAAACGGAAGAAGAATATTAAATAAAATATAGTGCCTTAACACTAACATAAATAGAATGGCCGAAAACTTTTACTATATTTTTGCGGAAACATAACTATTATTTTTAATAGAAATATCGAAAACTATTTTTTACCCTTTCTATCCACTGTTTTCTGAAATATGGTATATCCGAATATCTTTTACTCTAAACTATACACCTTTCGCCTCATTATTAAGAATTTCAAACGCTGATTCCATATCCCTCGGTTTTAACAGAGGGAGAACCAAAAATTTGCGGTAAAGGCCCTTTGCTTCCTTCTTTTTGTTTATTTGAGCAAAGAATCCTGGCAGCTTAAATGATTTTTTTTGTAATTGCTTGACAAAAATGAAATCAGCACTTTGTATATTTGACAGACGGAAATATGTATTTTTTGCAAAGCATTTCTCAAGCTTTTTCCAAAATCGGTGACAAAGGAGCTTGGGGACAATTTGAACAAATTGGCTTCTATGTACTGAAATGCATGCAGGTATATTTTTTCCCATTTGTTGCTCAACCCAACAACTTTCATTAATGCATATAAGTTTAAATGTAATATAAAGTATTACATGATCGTCGTGAGCAAAATGTATTATACAGAGTTGCTTATATCCGCAAGATGGGAAGACGCTAAAAGTACCGTCCAGAAGATAGTTTTTCTGGCAACCTTCCGGTAACTTCTGTATTTCGCCAAAAATTGTCGGAGACATAAAAGTGGAGTAAATCACGGTTCTATAACAGTACTGATGTAGAATGGCTAACTACTTTTGTACCGAGTCATCCCAAAACTCTGCATCAAACTCTGGTTTTCAAAAATTCCACATAATTCTGAAGCAGATGTGCGATTTTTAGGGAACGAACTATTTCGGATGTTTATGAGTTGACGCCGTACTTTGCCAAACTGAACAGAAGCACTGGTTGTTTCACCTCTTCCACAAACTTGGCCGAAATCTTCGCGAATACCAATTCTTTTAAGCGAAACATTTTTTATTTTAATTAATAAAGCTAATTTCCCGTGAGTCTTCTTGTGTCGAATCGTTGTGTGGGGCACTGACCTTCGGAATTCTCACTAAATTTTTGCTATTAAATTCTACAACTGCACTAGCATTCGCATTCGCATACGTGCATTCACATAACACGTATATTGTTTACACGTATACTCTAGATTTACATTTAATTTTATATTTATATATTTGTTCTGTTTTGGGTATGCATAAAAGTTCGCTTCCCTTCCTAAAACCTTCGCAGATTTCATATATACAAACTGATTCACCAAAACTAGCCATTTTAACGATGTGTATCACTCAAAGTTTATCAGCTAATGATAGGACTGCACATCGAGCTACAACCAACAAACATTGATTACGGTAAGGTTCACTAGTTTTTCTAACAAGTACAGTTGGCTTTTCAAATTCTTTTGTCTTCACTCTGAATTCCGCTTTATTTCACAAGCAATGGTCGGCGTTATTTCACTTTATGAAAGCGAAATAACGCCAAAATTTGCCAAAAAACTTAACACGTGTTCAGGCATTTTAATAGTAGTTATACCCTCTTGAGTGTCGTTCCGAAAAAATTAAAAAAAAATTTTGGCCAGTGACAGGCTCCTTTCTTAGAAAATGTGTTACCAAGGTTTTCTATCAAATTGAGCCTGGCTGGCCGTGGCTCAAGTGGTAGTGGACTGGCTTAAAAATCGAAAGGTCCGGTGTTCGAATCCCAGCTTAGCCCGAAAGGACATATCCATTTTTCAGTTAACGAAAATCAAGTAAGACGAGTAGTTGACTAGAAATCAACATCAAGCCAAATTCCATTAAGAATTTAGTCTCCCCATTAAATGTTGGATGCCACCCATGGAGCGAAATAACTACTGAGCCCAAAATCTTTCTTTCTCTCTCTATCCCATTTTCCAAAAAACTTAACACATGCTGAGGCATTATAAGCACAGTTATAAGTGTATTCATACCCACTTGAGTGTTAAGTTCGTTAAGTTCTTTAAAAAAAAAAAAAAGGGTTTAAACTTTTCATCTAGGTGGAGAGAAATACATCATTTCTTTGCACAACAACCTATTAGCGCAGAAGAGACCGAAGGTTTACCACAGTTAAATACTGCAATACTGCTACTTCGACTTGGCAAACGAAAAGATTCAAAATTCCTACTTCGGCTAAAAAAAATGCATTCTATAGGTATGCATTGCCATTTGCTAGACAAACGATAAGCAGGAATACACTGCGCTATTTTTAAAATGTCGCAGCGAAGAATTCTTAATCTGAAACTCAAGTTTCAGAATATGACGAACCACCACAAGGAACTATCACCATAGCGACTGTTGCTAAAACTAAGAATAAGTGAAGAGCTTAAACAATTTTCTTTTGTATTTTTGTTTATTTATTTCATTTCCTCATGTACCTTACACAGAAATCGGATGGGCATCTGCGACATCAGCTGGATTCTTCTTGATGGCGATCTTTAACAAACCACTTGGACAGTCTTCTGATCCACCCAGAAGCACCACAAAAAGCCCATTATGCGCTACACTTTTCCAGAGCTTCGAGATCCACTTATCCACCTTCGAAATAGTTTTTTCCACTTTGTCCATCTGAAATTTACTAGCATCCACAGACAGATTTGCGATTGTCAATGCGTGATCCAAGGCAATCTCGCGTGCCTTTTTAACCGCTTCTTTATTACTATCCTCTTCATAGATTGAAATTTTTCTGAGCTTATCCCCCAATGCTGCCTTGCTGCAGATATCTTTCACATCTGACTGCATCGAGCCACTTTTGACAATAGCAGTGCATTTATCCCTCGCGGATACCTGGCCGAAAAGATTGTTTTTGATGGATTCACTGCCGGTTAACCGAATAACTTCATACGTTCGTTTCTTTTGACTGAGAACCTCATCGCCAAAGTCTAGATCGTTCTTCAATTTAAGGTGCACTAGGCGAATACTGGCTAAACTGTCTTCGACGGAATCATGACCACCGGCTTGTTCTTGAATTTCCTCACCAAGGAATGTTTTCGCGAGAATTTGCAGCTTTGATTTTCGCTTTCGCTGGCCAGTTATATTGAAGATGACACTCGTATCGATAACGTAAGGATGCATCATTTTCATAGCATTCAAATCAGAGTTGAGAGATTGACCGACGAGAATAGCATCAGGAGGGAGTAGCTTACGGACATCTTTCTGAACCTCACTCAAGCTTTTGGTGACCGTCTTCATGAGCTCAGGAGTTATGCCCGAATATTGTGTGAGGTAGTCAACAATTTTGTTTCTGGGCATAACAAGCGTCTCATAAACGGTTTCGTACTCTTCGTTTACAATAGAAATACGAGTGAGTTCGTTTTGTCCAGTGGTAGTCCTGCACATTTCACAATCAACACCAAACATGGGACTCATCGCAGTTACTGGTGCATATTTGTCATTTGTGAAAACGTAGTCGCCGAAACGATCAGTGAGTTCGCCACGCAGAGGCATTGGGTATCCTTCGTCCACCATCTGCAGTGCGGACAATAGCAACTTTGTTCTAGGGAATTTATCTGATTTCGGCAGTTTTCCAGCTATCTCATTTGTTGGAGTCTCTTTTACAGAAAAGATGGATTTTACCAAGAAACTTGGGTCCTTTGTCATTTCGATAGCAGTCTCTAAACATCCGTACTTTGTGATAAGTTCTACTGCTTGCGCATTGGTCAGGGGAGCTGTGACCAAATCTTGTATTATGCTTCCCTCCTTGGGTGCAGGCAGCATTACTTCAAGTTTCATCTCGAAAATCTTGTTTGTCTCTGCAAACTGGTTTTCATTTGAGAGAAAGTGATAGAGTGACACACCTTCTAGCACCAGCACAACTGTGTGAGACAGACGCATTGGCTTCTCAAGATAACACCATCGTTCTGGCTTGCATGGTGAGTTGTCTCCAATCAGTGCGTACATCAGCAAGTGCTGAACGTCTGTTAGAAATATCGACGTCCGTTTGCTCTGCTGAACTTCGAGGGTAGCGTTGACACCAGCTGGTCTCAGATGAAACTTTGGAATATTTTCTAATTCCCGTTTGCGTTTTTTTAGCTCTTTCTTCAGCTGGGCATATTGTTCCTCAGTTAGATGTACTTTCATGTCCGCATATTCATCTGGCATACTAGAGGCATCGCTCTCAGCATCATGAGACTCTTTATCCGAGTTGAGTCTGAGTTTTTTGGTGGCTGGTTCTTCTTCAGATTGTGGGGCAGGCATTTTGGTCTTTTTTACCTAAAAAAGAATGATGTTTTAGGAAAAGCCTTTAGTTGAACTTGGTTGGATTACCTTTTTGGTTTCATCCGGGCTATCGCTTTCGGATTGAGAAGTAGCAGTTGCAGTAGAATTGCGATCCTTATCGTTTAGTTTTACAACGTTTGCAAGAGCAGCAAGTTTTTTCTTCTTTCTCTCTAAACGCTCAGATTTTTTTGATGTCATTGTTTGCATAACAATCTACGTGACGGGTAAGCGTGATTTGAAAGCCAAAAACGAAATTTTAAGGACAAAATTGAAGACAATAATTTTACGAAGGAGATTTATTTACTTCTGTGCACATGTGGACTGCTTGTAGCATGCTGGAGCTGTCAATTTTGACATTTTTATTTGTGTTCCTGTGGTGCTCTTTGAAGGTAGCTTTAAACAGTGTAAGGCGAATTCACGATTCTAGTACAATTGAGAGTGGAGTAACAGAACTGCTTTTGAATTTAAATTTAAAAACTTTAGTTTGAGTAGTATTGTATTACTAGTTTTTTCGTCTGACTTTTGAAGTCAAATAGTTGCTTTGACCAGACAGCAAGTGGATAGTTGATATTAATGTCAATATTTAGGGCTAAGTGGCGCATATCCAGTAGAAGAACCAACATTTACGGGGCATATTCTTAGCGATGAAGTAAGTGGAACCGGGATCGACAAGGAAGATAACTCCTAGGCATTTATTTTTCATTCGGCATATATCACGTAGATTACTTTGATTCACTAGCTGCAGCAGAGCGAGAGCGTTATACAGTTTGATGTTGGACAATAATGATACTGATGATATTTTTTTATAACCGGGCTTTATAACACATGATCTCAACGCTAACATTCTTCAAGACAACGTTGAAGGAGCTAAAAAAATTTCCCAAAAATAAACGGAGGCAAGAATTAAATCATAAACTATCGAATTAAATAAGCCATTCCACGACTGTTAGCCAGCATCTTACCAATTTTTGCAATGAAATGATCTAGGTAGCACTTATTTTGTGTTGAGTTCTTATTATATTGCGTGCAAGAGTGCATGGTGATAAAATAATCACTATAACACAATAATTTTGCTCTACGAAACAGTTGTTCCAAGAATTGTCCTTACTGCTTGAGCACGAAGTCGAGCATGTTCCTCCTTTCAGTGAGTTTATGTGTCCAAAAGTAAGAACGTTGAATGTCATATTCTTCGATTTACTTTTTGTGGTTTACCCTAGAACGATCTTTTTATCCTTATCAAGACAGCCCAAACGTATTAACTTAACTACCCTTGAAGAACGCACGGATGTAGCAGGTATTCGTTCGTCGTCGACTGTTTATATTTTTACAAGACTTTTTTTTTTGTCAACACCAATGCCTATAATTTACAGTACCTTCTTTTTCTTCTATCTTTCGACTTACTGCAGTTTTTATGGTGCCAACAAACCAACCAACTCAAACCTCACTCTTATCAATTCTGAACACAGCACTCCCCTCTTTAAACTCGATCACCATTCCCATTAATCTTAGTTCTTTAAGTCATAGGTTATTGCAAAAATGCATAGACCAGCTGCTAGCAACTCTGAAGAAAATTTTCACTACTACATGGCACTGGCATACATACCAAACCTCTACCGAATAGTAAGAGAAACCGTTATACCGAAAACCGGAAAAGATGACACCCGACAAGAGTCTGACTTCCCCCATTTTAGAGGATGGAGAGAATGGTTAGTTGTATGTTGGTCGACTGAGTACTTAAAACTCCAATGGTTGTAACGCCTACGGTCAGACATATACACTTCTGTCTATTCTTCTGTGGGATCATGATCATCAAGCCAGAGACGATAATGACGATTGGTGCACTAAAAACTAGAAATGGGTTTTCAGTTCATCCAGTTAAAACTGAGGTTTTTTTTCTTTACGAAAAGACGGGAGCTAACTGGTCTCATCTCATCATCCAACGAAGCTAAGTATTTGGCTTACAAACGCCTTTGGACTAAACAAGTAGCATCGGTTAGTTAGTCGGTTTCCTAGAAGTAGCCTTTGGCGAAATATTGTGCTCGTAGGCAGTACATCTGGCTCTGCTCTAGGCGCGCTGATAAATCTCCATTTCCTTGGTATTCATATAGTGTGCAGCACTCTTAAAGCCATCTTCTGTTTAAAAGGAAGTGGTCCTTATTACAACACGCACTAGAGTTTTGATGAAATTGTGGGCCGACTGTTTTTTGTGGACGCTGCATCAGGCGAATGGCACTAAAACTTCTGTTGCTATTAAAATACAAAATTAGTGGCCAGAATCTGAATCGACGAGCTTGCAATGCATGGCTCAGAGGAGAGGTTTTCCGGACTCGAACCTTCGTTATGACTGACTGCATCTTTGGTTATTGGTTTCATCTGAACATAATTGCAAGTAACAATGCTGTCCAGGATACCGGAAGACAAAATAAATGCTTCCCAACATTTCACGTTTTTAAGAGTAGAGCTCTTGCATCCTGCTATGCTTCCTGTGAGATTGATGAAGATATTGCTCCGCAACGTGAGTGCATCAGGCAGCTTGTATTCGGCGCTAATGTTTAACTCCCAGACTTTATCAACAAATTGTTGTGTTAGTTAAAGTTTTGGACTTTTTCTTTGGATATTCCTCAATTGATTTTCGGTTTCTTTAGTACTTGGACTTGGACTTGATCAATCGACAACCGAGTCAATAAATAATTTCCCCTGAAAAGGTTAAACAATATCTGAACAATAAATCGTACGAGTAAGTTATATGAGTTCGATGTAGAAAATAGTTTTACTACACTCAATGAACACTTTTTCGCCATCGCACAACCACATCACAAACTTCAGAAAATATGTCATTACTGTCAATCAAACGATATGTTTACCGTTACATTAGCAAAATAACAGTACGTAACTTCAAAGTTGAAAAAAAAAGCGCTTAATGCAATTACCGCGTGATAAAACATCGGGAGAACTATTGGCCGCCGAAAATTCTTATTCTCGTTCCGGAGGACCATTACAAATTTTATTTTGCCAATTTGACATTTTCCAAGAATTATTTCAAATTCAGAAACAATGCTTCAGGCAGCCCTGCCGCTCTCTAAATATCTGAAAAGGAAAGGTGTTCGCATATATGACTTTGCTTTTAGTCTGCATTCCAAGGTAACGGTAACGATCCTGCTAACATGTTTCCTCCTTGTATCAGCTCGTCAATACTTTGGTCAACCGATCGAATGTATTAGCCCGGAGAAGCAATTGGATTTCATTAATTTATTTTGTTGGACAATGGGAACGTATATTGTGACCGATCCAGGAGGTTACACTAAACGTAATTCTATAGCCGTTGGCGTTGGCATCCAATACCAAGGTTCAGAAAGGCTGTATCTGCGATATTACCAATGGGTGGTGGTAATTCTGTTTCTGCAGGCAGTTGTATTCTTTTTACCAGCATTTATCTGGAAATCATGGGAAGGTGGACTAATGGTGGATCTCTGTAATGGACTTGGTGAGCTAAGAAGCTTTGAAATGGGAAAAATTTGTCTAATTATGAAGTGTTGCTTATTTTTTTTTTGCAGAAAGAAGTTCGGTTATTTCGGACAAGGACTATAAAGAACGTCGATCGAGGATTTTAAAATTCTTCACTTCCGACTACTGTCGCATACACAGTAAATACGCCAGGAATTATATTTTTTGTGAACTCTTGAATTTTCTTATATGCGTAAGTACAGCTCTAAAATCTATTGTTGTTTGTGTAAGAGTATTATGTAGTTGCCTTTATTGTTTGTCATTTTTTTTTGATTTATTTTCAACGTTGTGTGCTGTGCTTTGGCTCTTCAGCTTTCACTAAAAGATCTGTATTTTAACGCGACTTTGTCAACATTACCTTTCTGGGTACGTTCCCTATCCCAACGCTTTTTAACCGATCCAATTTCGAATTCTAGCGATCGAGGGCGGAAAATCTTTCACAAGCAATAGCCCTTCATGAGCTATTGTTTGCTAAGATCGTGCTTCGATGGTGTATAATTTTTGGTTTTAGGTGTGTTGACCTCGAACGGAATCTCAAGAGCTGGCTTATGAGGGTCTTTTTCGCTCGCAGTTATTTATAACAAAGTGATTCCCGGATAATTTCTTCCCGTTAAAACACTACTTTTTCTGTTTAGATGTGAACCGCTTAGTTGCGTTTAAAAAGTTAATTTCGTACAATATTTTCTAATGCCAATTGTACGACAGAACACTTCTTTTTAATTGAGAGCTGGATGGAAGATAAAGGAAGGTAGATTGATCAGTGAATCTATTTTTCCGAGTCTGGTGAAAGCAACCTGTGTTCATGGTAGAGTTGAGATGTAATATTCCCTTCTCAATTGAAAACAACTTCATGTCACAACATCTGACAGGATATTTTTAAGGCCTTCCCTTATCTGAGTCAGATTAGAGAGCTTCATCCTTCCTATGCCCTCATATCCTTAGTTTCGGAAGGTTAGACTGACAGCCCATATTTTCTTTAGAGCACTAAGTCGACATTAGAGTCTTTGTTCATCTTGTTTATCCCTGCAATAAAGCATTGGCTGGAGGCAGTACGTTTACTCAAAGTTCGTCTACGACTGTACTTTGACAAACTACCATGATCTCCACAATATTTGGATTCTGTATCATTCAGACTCTTGCTATTGCCTGTCTTTTCTCGGAGTCCGGAACGTCAAAGCGAAAAAAGCAGCTCTTTTGCTAGTCAACTGACTTTGCTTCTTCTTACATTCCGCCGTTTCTTGCCAACTGCAAGCTTGATGGTTTCACGCAGACTTTGTGCGCGGTCGTAGTTGTTTTTGCTTGTAGGTTTAACCTTTTAAGCTGATTTCTAGTTTCGATTGCCAGTTTATTTCAAAAATCTTCAGATAAAAAGAGATAGAACGAAAAATGGTTTAGATACACCTAACAGAGACTGATCAGCTTCACATGCTGCACGCTGATTATCCCCCTGATGGCTGGCCCAATCTATCAAACGAGTTCTAGAAATACTGCAGGAATAATCAGAATTGAAGGGTCTACTAATCGGTAGTTCAGCCTCTAAATCGGTGTTTGTTTTTTAAGTGTGTTGGTTAGAGAATCGAAATCCATTATCGCTGCCGCACCATCTCTATTTTAACACGCTGACTAATCCTGAAAAACCTAGCTGGCCTCAGCTCCAAATACATTGAAGTAGCCCATGAGGTATCTGCTATCAACACTCGCGCTTATACTTTTTTGTACCACATGAAATGGTCGATTTTATAGTAAAAATTTAAATATTTATTCAATCAAAATAGGATCCGTTGTCATCTATGACATTCTTCCAACGTGGTACAAGGTCAAATATTCCTTTTTTGTAGAAGTGCTGACTTTTTGAGGGAATGAAATCTTCAAAGGCTTTTATAACTTCTGCTCGGTTCCGGAACACCATCTGCCGGCAAAGTGAATCCAGATTGCGGAAAAGATTACACGTTGGGAAAATATCAGGAGAGTACGATGGATGAGGAAGAATTTCAAATCCTAACTGCAACAGTGTTTGCACTTGTGGGGTATGGGGTATAGCATTGTCATGCAAAAGGATCGGACCATACCTATTGACCAACGCAGGTTGCTTTTCAGCCAATTTTGCATTCAATATGTCGATTTCCGCACAATATTTGATAGCGTTTATCGTTTCTCCTGGTTGAAGAAACGAAAAGTGGATTGGTCCTTTCAGTGTCCACCAAATTGTCACCATACCCTTTTTTGGGTTGGAGATCGTTCTTGGGGGTGTGTTTTGGTTTTTCATCTGCATCCAACCACTGCCCTGATCTTTTACGATTATCATACAGTATCCACTTTTCATCATAGGTGACTATCCGGTGCAAAAATGGTTCAGTTTGGTTTCTTAATGTAAGTGATGTGCAGATTTCCAGGCGCAGTAGTTTTTGGGATTCGTACAGTTCACGGGGTACCCACTTATTGGGTTTCTTTACCTTTCCTATGAGAGGTGTCAACTTTTTGTCATTGGGGATACTCCCATGCCTTGTGCTATCTCCTGCACCGATTTCATTGGGTCCGCATCCAATGTTGCTCTTAAAACATCATCGTCAATTAACGCTTCCGGCTTCCCACGAGGTTCATTTTCAAGGCTGAAATCTCCCGAACGAAACTTTGCGAACCAACGTCGTATAGTGCCTTCGTTTACCGCAACATCTTCAAATGCGTCATTAATGTTTTTCATGGCCAATGACGTATTATGTCCCATTTTAAATTTATAAAGGAAGAGAGTTCGAAGTTGAACTGCTAGAACTAGAAAAAAAAAATAACGGTACTTGTAACGAGCCATAAAATTCTCACACGTCAAGCACTCGTACCACTTTATTTTATAAAAAAAGAAAATGTAACGTTCTGGCAGAGATGTTCACTCGGGAGCTTCCTATTTCCGACTGAGCGAAAATCGGACATTTCATGTGGTGCAATCCAATAGCTTTGGCAGATCACGTCTCGTTGGACGAGACTAGCACCCAGCGGCTACCACGGGGAGGTAAAATAAGCACAATTGATGTGTAGTCATAGTACACGCCTCTCAGTGCATACAGTAATCGTACACACTCAACCGATTTATCAGTTGGAGAATGTAAATCTTTCTTTTATTATCCAGTTTTTCTATGATCATATCCGCGTTATGAATTGCTTGTTCTGAATAATATTAATCGTATAAGTATAAGTTGGCCGCTAGTTAACCCTTGCGTTCAAATGACGCTTTCAACCGCAGCTATGTTATGCCACTTACATTGTGTTTCAAGGACTCGCAGGTATTCATTGATTTCCGCTTTCGGCAGCTTCTTCAATAGCAGCCATTGGAGGCTACACAAGCCTTCTAATTTTTTATGTTTTTAGTGCTTCACAGATACGAGTACATAGTGCATACTTCGATTTATACCGACAACTGCAGGTACTTCCTTTTGCGAATTGTATCGCTCCTTTTATACTTTATATATCACAAAAAAAAGTGTAATTTTTCCGACTTGTAGTAAAGCTATTATTGCTTTTTCTGTCTTTATTATCTTTACTAAAACACATAACGCGTATACTTAGATCTAAAGCCTTCGAAATTGATAATAATATGTCGTCGCATTATCATAGTCCGTACTCTCTAAATCGAATCATACGTCAACTTACCTGTCAGAAAGTCGCATGAACTGACATGAAGACGAACTACATATATTTCGTTTTCGACTGTCTAAAACTCTTCCGTGAATTTTTACTCTATGCGAAAGTGACTTTAAAAATTGCCAGTTTCTAGTTTCTTGTGTGGCACTGGAACGAGAAAATTCTTCTTGATAAGACATCCGATCGATAGACATGATTCTATTGAACAGAAACCCATTTGAGTTCCGATTCATCTGCTGTTGCTGATAATGCGCAATAGCAAAGGGAATATTATCGGATACAAATTTTTCAGTAAGCTACGCTTTAAAATACTTCTTCTACTTATTGGCAATTTCGTTGTTTCTGTACCTGTTGTCTTACATTTCTGGTCTATTGGCATAAACCATGTTTACAGCCGTGACTTTTAGTGGTATCGTCATTTAGATCGTAGAATTATTTTTGTTTTGTTTTAATCCGGCATTTACATGTGTGGATACTTCATTGATTTGCTTAACGCTGAACGGGACAATTTTTTTCATATACACTAATTCCTTAATACATAAGGCTGTTGAGTGCTGTTCGAGTTACCATCTATTATCTATGTACTTATGTGTATAAAATCTTTTTAGAATAATGTTGGAAATGCAGCCTGATATGATATGTTACATCGTCCTCTCGCTTACCTTTTGAGAATTTGGAAGCATTCTCATTTACCTATGACGTATTTATATGATTCCTATAAAATAGATAAAATATATTTACTAACTGCAACTACAACTTTAAAATGTTTTCATATTTTCGTCCTTAGATTCTTAATCTCACCCTGATGAATGTATTCTTCAATGGATTTTGGTCGAATTATTCACAAGCAATCACAAAAATACCAGCCTACAATTGGGATCAGTGGAATGAGATGAGTTCTAGAGTGTTCCCAAAACTCGCCAAATGTGAATTCTTCAAATACGGTGCATCTGGATCTGAAAGCCGTTACGACGCCCTCTGTGTCCTTCCACTTAATATTTTAAATGAAAAAATATTTGCATTCCTCTATATATGGTTTCTATTTCTAATGATCGCTTCAGCAGCTCATTTAACCTTTCGGGTAATTATAGCATGTAGTTCGGCTGCTCGAACTATAATGACCCAGTATGGAGTGGGACGCCATCAAAGGGTTCAGGTGCGTCAACTGATGGAATACCTAACTTACTCTGAGTGGTTTTTATTAATGCGCGTCTCAGCGAACATAAATCCGGTTATGTTTGCGGACTTGTTAAGAGATTTATTCGAATACCAAAGACCTAAAGGACGCGAAATAAGTGTTTGAAGTAAGATAAAATTGCCGTGCGATTTCAATGAATCCAAGGTCAATTTAGGAATTACGAGTATAGGACTGACAACTTTTTCATTACATTCAAACAGGAGGAATTTTTTTTTTCTTTAAATTATGTATTTACATGTAAATATTATTGATTGGAATAAAACTTTTGGTTAACAATTCAAACAAAGGTATTTTACCACATTATATGTATTACCAATAATTATGTATTTATTTATTTTAGATGTTTTTTTTTACTTGACTTGGGCCTAAACCTTCTACGATTGACAAGATATACGTATATGACACATGCATACATACATAGTTAGATGGCACAGCAGATGTGATAATTTGGGTACCGACGCATAAATCTTTAGAGTTAGAGCGATCTTTGGCCAACTGCCTCCAGTTGCGTACTTCGAGGATTAAGGTCAGCTTTCCTTTGCCGCACACAAAACGGAAGTCTTTCGTTTCAGCTGGTTGGCAGGAATCAAAATCTCTTCGTGCCGGAGCATTGATTTCCATTCGTTCTGTATGTCCTAGTCATATCATGCAACGCATGTGCCTTTTCCTCACAAACATGGTGTCGCTGTACACCTCGTAGAGGTCGCTGTTTGTTCGTCTAAAAATTAAAATTCGCTCAAATAATCTTGCATTCAAGACAATCAGGTACGAATGCATCCCCACCCAAATCCATGGTCCATGCTCCATCCGCCATAGGGATGATTGGGGTCTTATATAGATTGTCTGTAGTGTTTCATCACATAGGCTAGTATCCATAAAAGGTGTACTGTGCTTTATTCGAAGTAAAGATACGTAAAATACTGCTATTGTAGCAGAGGCTAAAATAAATATTTACTTAATTTGGTATGCATATTAAACATTACTTCACATGAAGTACTTGTAGTGGATACTGGGTTTATTCACGTAAATACTGCCTGTTTATCAAAAAGCGGTTTCTACTCGATAATACTTGTATTCATTACCAGTAGATGAGAATTGCAGGATCGGCTTCAAAGCCTTTTCCTGATTTCTCATTCATAAAACAAACAAAGGAAATAGTTCTCGATTTTATTGAGCGCTGCTAGTAGGAGGCTATAAATATAACTTCCGATGTGCTAGGATAGACAACAGACGTTAACAACCACACCATGTTTTGGTGGTGAATACCGGCAAGCACTTCCAACTAGCAGGAGGAATATCGTGTGGCGCTGCATGTGAGGACGAAAGCTGAAACAGGAGAAAAGCCGAAAACAAACTTTTCTACATAAAAATGTAAACTCGAGAAGCGCGAGTTAGAAGGTGATCAAAACTTGCTACTGTAACATCAGAGCAGATGCGCAGCCGATGCTTAAAATTCGAAAAAGACACTCTTGCACACTGTCGAACTCCGAAAACGATGAACGTAACACTGCAGGGCATGCGCACTATTAGACCAAGACGAATACTGCGCAAACTACCGCCAACCCAATCAAAAGGAATTAACGATAGCGATATCTTTATTTAAGCGGATCACTCATCCACCGAGCTTTTTAAGGCTGAGGGAAATAATCCGTTGTGCACGTTCGTCTGTAAAATTTGGTTCGAAGAGTGCATTCGCGATAAATGAAATCTTAGCATAGTTCTCAACTGCGTCAACTACAGTGTAAATCTACTCGTAAATTTATTTAATATTTCATACAAAGTCCTTGCTGCCGTTGTATTATGAGAACGTTTAAAATGGCGCAGGTGGCGTAAAAGTTGTCACTCGATGCTCTTTCGCTGTACATTTTTTTCTGTATAAAAAATTTTGGTTCCGCCTTTGGATTATGTTTATTCGATGTTTTAAATTGTTTTCCATTAAGTCAAGAAAATGGTAACGGCTAAGTGGCCATCCGGGCTCGATTTGTGGCATTTTCCATTACTTTTGCCAGAACTTCAGGCGATAGGTAATCGTATACTTGACGAATATACTCCTTGGGAGTTTCAACAGTCTGAGGCTTGTTGACATAGACTCGCGACTTCAAAAAACCCCACAAAAAGAAGTCTGGAAGTGTTAAATCAGGCGATCTTGCAGGCCAGTGCAAATTGTTAAAACGACAGATTAGGCGACCCGGAAATGCAGCCCTCAGAATTTCGGTTGTGGATCGTGCAGTATACGCCGTTGCTCCATCCTGTTGGAACCACATGTTCTTCAGTGCCAATTCATCCAATCGAGGAAGGGTAAAGTCGTTGACCATGGCTCCGTAGTACTCGCCATCCACGGTAGTCGTTTGGCCCATGGCGTTTTCGAAAAAATAAGGCCCGACGATGCCTCCAGCGTAAACAACACACCTTGCAGTAACTTTGAGCGCTTGTAATGGCTTTTCGTGGGTTATACGCAGATTTTCGATGCCCCAGAAGCGATAATTTTGCTTATTCACATATCCACAGAGATGGAAATGGGTCTCGTTGCTCATGATGATTTTCGATGAAAAACTGTTTCCCTCGTGGTCGAAATTCAGGATGGCTTAAGCGTAGGTTACACGCTCTTGGCGGTTAACAGCTAACAGCTGATACACTGTCTGCACTTTGTAAGGGAACATCTCTCAGTCTTTCACTAATATTCTCTGTAAAGACCGTCGATTGATCCCCAATTGCGTGTCACGTCGTCTGGTTGATACTCCGGGGTCGTCTGCGACATCTTCACCCACAGCTGCGATATTCTCAGCAGAACGGCTGCTCCGGGGCCGGCCAGACCTGGCAGCACCTTGTATTGTCCCATACTCTTCTAGGCGAGCGGCTAAAACGTCGCTGTAGCGTTTGCCCAGTTGGTGTCGAATTATTCCGCAAAAAAGTCGTAACAACTATTCCGCGTTCTTTAGGAATATAGCGATTCATGTCCTGTTAACGTTTAAATTATAGAATCTTCCGATAGGGTGATGACTTTTGCGCCACCTAGTAGAATCATATCAGTGTGGCTTTAGACCGCAAATTATTCACTTTGCAGTTTATGTTGAAGGAGACCCATAAATAACAAATCGACATTATCTCCATATCTGTGCTGTATGGGAACGAAGAAACATGCTCTTTGCTTTGAATGAAAGATTCTGCGCAAGGAAAACGAATTTAGGTAAAACGTATGGACGCTAATACTTCAGAATGACGATTTCGTCATTCGAGTCCATACGGTGGGGCAACGCAGCTAAAAACATTTTTTGAAATGAGTTGGTGTATGCCCTCTACCAAGTCATGTTAGGTTGCTTAAGATAACTCGGGAGGCCCGCTTTCCATTCCAGCAGCCTTGTTATACTTACTGAAGCTTAAAAGATACTACGTATATTGTTAAGTGCACTTCATTTTGTTCGGGTGTATGAAGGTCTTGGCATTTTATCGGGTTGCCTGCTAACGAAATATGGGTGGTTCGCGCCCTTTACACTTTGCAGAAGTTTCTTTCTATATCCACAGTACAGACTATGGCTCTGCTAGTAAATTTCGTTGCTCATCTTGCAAGTCTCCGTGTATGCGTATTCTTCTAATCCATTGGCAAAACTTCAAAGCGTGGGCCCTGGAGAAGCACTTTTCCATTGCCTACGCTCTTTCCGTTACAGTCCTTTTATGCACCGCCGCTGCGTAGGTGGCGTGAGTTGTTTTGTTACATGTGCTTAATGCGATCAAATGACCCATTTTTGACGGTTATTTGGCATTGATACCACTGACATTCAGTACTTGATGCAGGTTGTAAAAAGTTTAACGAGAGGTAGGCAATCGGCAAAAATAATGACGGTTTCAATGAATTTTCCGTTTTTGTAATCTCTTAGAGCCACTTTGGTTGCAACTAAGCAGTTGTCCGAGTCAAATTTTGCCGTTCGTAAAGTTTAGACATGCTACATACTAAGGAGTGCCTTGTGTCGAGCGTGAATTTGGTTGACGGTTGTATAATCAGTGACCGCCATGCTACTTTGTGAATATTGAGGCTATTCTAAATTATATTTCGAAAAACAAATAACTTAAGTCTATCTGAGTAAAGACCAATGATCAGCTTCTTTGTGTATTGAAAAAAAACACTTCCAACCACGCCCTTCGTAGTGCTGCACACTCTGTTTCAACAAAAAACCCTCGGAACTTTTAGTATGGAACTACAATAACATTTTACCATAAAAGGGTAGCTTTGATATATTGACCGCTACATGCAACATGAGTTTACACGTTGCCGTTAAAATAGCAAATCCTAACCTATGGGCTATATATTGTATTTCGGTGTGCCTCGTCGGCATCCACTTTGTCTTTTACGATTTTCCTGGGCAACTTGTCAAGAACAGCACATCCGATATTCTCCCATTGTTCCAACTCAATGAGCCGAACATCTCGTAGAAAGAGCTACAGGAGTCATCGGAAACGAAGGATCTAGCATGGAGTTGTTTTTAGTATCTTGGGTGGGGCTTTCAAAATATCCAGCCGCGGCCAAGAACATCACGGATGTTTTATCGCTATTGCGAGTACTACCGGCAGTATAATCATGTAGCGCCACCCTCAAACTGTTTAACTATTTAACGTCGAGCTTGGATGTCTTTGGCGTTAGACGTCTCAATTGAGTTCTTTTCAAAAATTATGATACATATTTAACTCATAGGCCTTCCTGTCTGCAGTGAAAAAAAGAAAGGGACCACTGACTTCCCATCAAGATTTGGGAATTAAATCTAAATTCAGGGATCCAGCTTAAGCCTTATAATTTCGCAGATGTCTATAACATCGCTGATCGAATGCTATCCGTTGCTGGTGCCTTAAAAGGAAATAAAAGTTATGGTCTTCATCTTCGTCAATGGGGGCATATTAGAATAATGTTTACAAATTTAGAATTTATGTGCATTGGAGCAATAGCGATCACTTATCGGCTTCGAGAACATAACTTTTGATCTGAACCGATTTTCCTCGCTGCTTAACATGACACGTTGATGCGTACATCAAGTCGGCTGAACTGCCTTTCCAATAGAGCGTGTGTTCCACAACTCCTGCCGCGTTGTCCATCTGGAATCAATTCGAAGACACTTTAGTTCAAAGCGCTTAAGATGTCCTAGCCATCAGAGTCGGTGAATTCTAGTGCTCCTAACCAAGGTAGTATTCGTTGTTATAACTTCTCTTCCAAATTCTTTTTCTGGCAACATGACGGGACCAACAAATATTAAAATAATCTTTTTCTTGAAGCAACAAGGGCATTTTCGCCCGCTTTAAATAAGGTAATTGCTTCCGCACCATACAGTAGGACTGTGATTATAAAGATCTTATACAGTTGTTTTTTTTTTTTTTTTGGGACATGAGAGTTGAACATATGTTTAAAGAGCGATTGGAAAGAGCGATTCTTCGTTTGATTTTACGGCTGCGTCGTTGTTTGAATTTCCAGCGGAACCCAGGTAGGAAAAGTCTTTCTCCACCTCAAATTTATAGTGTGCTACTGTGGAGTGTCGTCCGCGTTGTTGATGTTGGGTGTCCTTTCTTGCAAACAGCATACATATATTTGTTTAACCCTCATTTGTCACTAATCCCATCTTCGCCGATTCTAATAGCCGCAAACACCCCAGTGACAATTCGCTTTCCTCACCTAATATGTCAATATCGTCAGCGTATGCTACCAGTTGGACAGATAGAGTACCCAATACTTGGGTATTGCACCATGAATTTTCAACAATTTCTTCAAGTGTGAGTGGACAAAGTTGTTGCCTATTTTCATCCATGTTGAATGAATGGTGGTCGTCTTCGCCGTAATTCTTTCAAATGTTCAGCTTCCATTTTGACTCATTATACTGTGTATGCTTCCGTTCAATATTTGTTTCAGCATATTTCACATCATTCTGCAGAAGCACAACTCTATGGCATCGACAGAGCGCTTCTCTTTTTATTTGTTGAAAAGGCGCCTTTGCTTATGTAAGCAGAGTTCATTCTTCTATGCAGCACCGCCTCGTTTCGTAATAGTGATCGACTGAAACCTAGCCCATCAGATTTGGCGTCTCTCATGTCTTGTTGACAGTGTCGCCAGTTAATTTCTGAAAACTTTGGAGTCCTCAAAAGTTTTTTAGAGAATCGATCAGAAAAGGTTCTAGCAGTCTCTTGCCATTGTAGTTCGACGTCAAATGACTTTATGGTCTGTTATTTTTTTGGTTATTTGGGGCCCGGTATATCCATTTTATGGTCGAAATAATCATCCATCTGAGTAAGTTTTTCGGAACACGATGAATCGTTCCGCACCATGTACACTCTAGTGGATAATACCCATCCCCAAAGATGACAAACAGCGCGAACCGAAGAAGTTATTGCCGTTGTGAAGCGCAGTGTTGAGGAGAATCCGAATGAGTCGATTCGCCATTGTGCACATCAATTGGAGCTATGCCCATCCACTTTGTGGAAGATTTTACCCAAAGATCTTGGCTTGAAAGCTTATAAGATCCAGTTTGTGCAAGAGTTGAAACCGCGTGTCCATTATACGCGTAGTAGGTTCGGTGAATGAGCCGACAACATGATTCAACTTGATCCTCATTTTCAACGCAAAATTTTGTTCTCCGATGAGGCCCATTTTTGATTAAATTAAATTAAACAATCAAAATTGCCGAATTTGGAGTGGAGAAAACCCAGAAGCCTTTGCCGAGACATCCTTACAACCATTAGAACTCACTGTTTGGTGTGCTCTATGGGGTGGTGGAATCATCGGCCCATATTTCTTTAAGGACGATGCAGGCCAGAATGTTACCGTCAATGGAGAGCGCTATAGAAACATGATTTCTGGCTTCTTCGTTCCTCAGTTGAATGACATTGACCTGACATAGCTTTGGTTTCAACAAGATTGCACAACATGCCGATCAATTTATTATTTGTTCAGTTGGTGAAAGGCAGCGTTTTCTCGTTTCAAGTGTAGACTCCAAAAGAAAAAAAAAAACTCTCTTTCGCCAAATCAGAAGAAAAAATTGAAAATTTTAAATTTCAATTCAACTTAGCGGATCCACTAACAAACAACGCTAAACCAATACCACAATGTCAAATTTGAAGTGCTTTGATGTTGAGGAGAAGGAGTCCATCTATGAACGTGTCTTTGTGGTATCCGGTCCCGTCGTAACAGCAGAATACGTGTCTGGATCAGCTATGTACGAGTTGGTGCGTGTCGGCTACTTCGAGCTGGTGGGTGAAATCATTCGTCTCGAAGGTGACATGACTACCATTCAGGTATACGAAGAAACATCTGGCGTCACTGTCGGAGATCTAGTGTTGCGTACTGGCAAGCCAATTTCAGTTGAATTAGGTCCCGGTATTATGGGCAGCATTTTCGACGGTATCCAACATGCATTGAAAGACATCAAAGAGCTGACCAACTCCATTTATATCCAAAGGGTGTTAATGTACCCGCTCTATCCCGTACGATTGCATGGGAATTCAATCCACTCAACGTAAAAGTTGGATCACACATTACCGGAGGTAGATGAAAGCACTCTCGTTAAGCACAAGATGTTCGTTGGACCTCGCGCAAAGGGTACAGTTCGTTATATTGCACCAGCTGGTAACTACCATGTCGAGGATGTTGTCTTGGAAACCGAATTCGATGGAGAGATCAGCAAACACAGTATGTAGCAAGTATGGCCAGTACGTCAACCACGTCCAGTTATTGAGAAGTTGCCAGCTAATCATCCACTTCTGACCGGTCAGCGTGTATTGGATTCGCTATGCGCTTGTGTCCAAGGTGGTACCACTGCCATTCCCGGAGCTTTCGGTTGTGGTAAGACTGTCATATCACAAGCCTTGTCCAAGTACTCCAATTCGGATGTCGGTTACACAGAACGTGGTAGCGAAATGTCTGAAGTACTTCGTGATTTAACCGAGTAGTCAATTGAAATCGATGGTGTCACCGAATCGGTCATGAAACGTACCGCTCTTGTTGCCAACACATCCAACATGCCTGTCGCTCCTCGTGAAGCTTCCACCTATACTGGTATCACTTTGTCTGAATTACTTCCGTGATATGGGTACAACGTATCCATGATGGCTGATTCTACCTCTCGTTGGGCTGAGGCTCTTCGTGAAAGTTCAGGTCGTCTCACTGAAATGTCTGCCGATTCTTGTTACCCAGCCTACTTGAGTGCCCGTTAGGCCTCCTTCTACGAACGTGCCGGTAGTGTCAAGTGTTTGGGTAACCCAGAACGTGAGGGTTCCGTTTCCATTGTCGGTGCTGTATCACCTCCTGGTGGTGATTTCTCGGATCCTGTCACTTATGCTACACTTTTTATTGTACAGGTGTTCTGGGGTTTGGATAAAAAACTGGCCCAACGCAAACATTTCCTCTCCATCAACTGGAAGAAGATTTTTCGGAAATTGTACAACTCGTCGGTAAGGCTTCATTGGCTGAGACCGATAGGATCACTCTCGAGGTTGCCATGCAGTTCAAGGACGATTTCCTATAACAGAACTCTTACTCTTCATACGATCGTTTCTACCCATTATACAAGACAGTCAGTATGCTGAGGAACATCATTGCCTTCTACGATATGGCTCGTCATCCAGTTGAATCCATCGCTCAGTTCGATAACAAGATCACGTGGAACGTGATCAGGGAGGCCATGGCAACATCATGTACCAACTGTCTTCTATGAAGTTCAAGGACCCCGTCAAGGATGGTGAAGCTAAAATCAAAGCCGATTTCGATCAACTGTACGAGGACTTACAACAAATCTTCATGAATCTGGAAGACTAAACAACCTCAAGCCTTTGTTGTTTATACATATTGTTAAATAATAGTTAAACTTTTAGAAAACGAAAAAAAAAAAATTGCACAAGTCCTTACATTGTAAATGAAATGCCCAAAATGTCCCTTTTGTTGCTCAATCCGTTTACTTGCACTTAAGCAGCAACAACAACTTATTTTCTTCTTTTACGAGCTTACACACAACTTATTCTCGTCCGTCACAAAAATGTCCTTCCAAATGAAGAGAAGATAAGAAATCTAAAAATGTACGTTGCTCAGTATTATTAAACGCACCGAGGAGTGAAGTTATTTTAATTATGATTCCGATGATTGAATTGTTTATAAGCCAATTGTACTTGTACTTTGAAAAAAAAAAAAAAAATTATTGCGCGAAACATTTGCTGAGCGCATAATTTCGCGTAAAGGACCTGGGAATTGGCCTCCACGATCCTGTGATTTCACACCTTTGGATTACTTTCTTTGGGGGTATGTGAAGTCACTAGTCTATGTCGATCAACCGGACGATTTGGAAGTCAACGTTCGCCGTGTTATTGTTGATATACGCCCAGTTGCTCGACAAATTTGTCGAAAATTGGCCTTCAGGATCGCGCTTCATTGGAGCTAGTCGTGGCATGTACACTGGCGATCACTAGGATAAGGCTTTACATTTTGCAAGCGATTTTCACTCTTTATACCTGTTTGAAATTTTGTACCCGCAACCTTTTACTACCTGTGAACAAGTACATATTTTCTCAACAGGAAGTCATAAAATTAAAGGGTAAATAAGAAACGACAATTGGAATTTCCCAGGATCAAACAATGAACTACTTGAAAAGCATATAAAAAGATGCGCCACTAGGATGAGGCCATTGCGAATATTTCGTTGCAAGAGTTCACATCAGCGATTTTTTCCAAAATTTTGTTAATAATAGTTAAAAAAGCATTGAAAAGAACTGTTTTTATTTAGTTTTAAAAAAATGGGTTCCAGAAAGACTTTGACAGCCACAGAAAGAGGAAAATAGATGCTTTCAATGAGTTAGGACTCTCAGGCCGAGAAATTGCAAGTAGGCTTAAAAGAAGTAAGACTGTTGTAAACAGTTATCTTGCGGATCCACAAAACTATGGAAAAAATCAAAAAGGATGCACGGCAGGCAGCATAGCAACGGTCCGAAGGATAATACGAAAAAGTCGTACTATACAGAGAAAAAAAACTTAAAAATAAACCTGTTTTGAGGCAAGAACACAAGGAGCATCGAATGAATTTTGTAGGAGAACATGTCGCTTGGAGCAATGAATGGAAACGCGTCGTCTTTTCGGATGGAAAAAAGTTTAACCTTGACGGCCCCGATGGTTACAACTTTTATTTCCATGATCTAAGAAAGGAGGAGCTTATTTTGGCAAGACACCACAGCCGTACATCAGGTGTAATGGTGTGGGGAGCTATTACCTACTATGGCACAATCGAGTTGGAGTTTTTGTCCATATCAATGAACGGAAACAACTACAAATGTTTGTTGGAACGATCGTTTCCAAAAGCGAAAAACATTTTCGGACCCCTGCACTGTGGTGCCATAGTAGATCATAGGCCGCAGATTTCTGTGATTGAACTAAGCCCTGCTTAATCGCTCAATTATCCTTTAATTGTCACACTACCTGATGATATAAAAGGTTTCGCAATCCATTGTTTAAAACATTCCTTTTTCTGCATCGGAAGTGAACACATCGGATTAGTGTCAACATTGTTATCACCTAGCGCTAATTAGCTGAAGTCGGGTCACGTGTTTTCAAGTTCAAACTTGTTCGTCACCCAGTTACATAGCAATGGATTTTCAAGTTAAAGGTATGTACTCTCTATTTATCTATGTATTTTGAATTTTAATTATTTTATCTGGTGCTACGGCGACATATTTCTTACGTGTTGTTTTTTTGAAATTTGTTTTGAATCTAAGCTTTTACCCATATTTGTGTGCAGTTGTAGGATTGAATTTGGTATCAAAATGTAGCTTAGAATTTCTATGTTTTAGGATAATTAAACTTTGTTGCCTTCTCCTGCCTTTGCAGGAGTTAGTCAGGGTCTACGCCACGTACTCCAGCCAAGTAGCACTTACTACGAAATTTTAATTAATTTTTGTTCCGATTTTTACAATTTCTTTTTTTGTTTTAGGTACTAGTATTGAGTGCTCTTTTAAAAGAAAGCTTGTACTAGATACTTGGCTGTCTATCAAAGTCGGTAAATTAGAACTCGAGCGGCGGCGTCAAGTTTTTCAAGCCATGTTGCAGTTTTTGCCTGATGTGGAAAATGTGATTCCTGACGACTTGGAAAAACGAATCGAGAATCTCTGTATAAGATTTGTAGCACTTTGGAAGCAAGTCGGACGAACACATTCACGCATGGTGTCGAAGTACGCCGAATGGCTTGAAGAAATTGAAGTGTGCTTCCTACCAACTTCTGTGGCAGATGTCAACAGTCAGCGACCAGCAGCAGTAGTACCTTCTTCAAGCAGTTAACAGGATCATCACAAAAAGGACTTTGAGGAGTGCAGCAAGAGATCACAACGACGCCGCCCAGCAAAGCTAAGTAAAGTAGATAATTCCGCTGTTAACTCACTTTTGAATAATTTCAGCACATCAGTACCTATTATTAAAAGACTTTATTAATTCAAAATTCTCAAACGTGTTACCATCATACAAGAAAATATTGAAGGCTAAAAAGCGGTGTTATGCATCTGAAGTGTTGGTCACGGAATCGTCTGCTGAAGTAGAACAACAATCTTTATTAGATCATACTGCAACTCGGATACTGGAATCTCAAAAACAAGTTCTTGATAGTATTGACATTAATGGGGATTTGGTTTTGATCGGTAAATGGGTCTTTGATGGCAGTACCGGCCACAGTGAATACAAACACTGTTTTGGAGTTTCTAGTATCGAGGATGGTACTATGTTTGCCCTCTACAATTAATTTGTAAATCAAATACTTCCGACCCAGATCAATCATTTTATAAAAATCCACGGCCTTCCTCCACAAGATATTGTAAAGATCTGTCTGTGCAAGAAGTGGCTTATTTCAAGAACAAAATAGATAACTTGCAACCATCCTCTTTCACCTGCAACGGCCGCGACATAAAGGTGCGGCATTCTTTACAATTAACTATGGTTGACGGTAAAGCAGGTGCTATATTTGTTGTTTGACTCCAAAAGATATGAATGACATTGAGAAATTATTGAGTAAAACCATAGATGCTAGTAGATATCAGTTTGGCTTATCTCCTCTTTACCCATACATCCGTTTCTTTGAATATTTTATTCATCTTTCGTACAGGTTAGATTTTCAAAAATGGCAGGTGCGTTGAGCAGAACATAAAGCTCTTCATGCACAGAAAAAACAGCTCATTCAGCCAAAGTTTAGGGAGCAGTTAGAACTGATTGTTGATAAACCGCGAAGTGGAGGAAGCGGTACATCAAATGACGGAAACACAGCGAGAAGGTTTTTTTCTAGTTCAGCTATTTCAGCAGAAATCAATGGATTAGACAAGGACCTTCTTGACAGATGCCACCATCTGCTTCAGGATACTATATAAATATTACAAGTTTTAAAGAATATTCCCTAGAGACCGCGCGTAAACATGTTGCTGCCTATCCGTGGTACAACTTGCCGTTATCAGTACATAAGGTATTGATTCATGGGTCGGAAGTAATTGAGAACTCCCTATTGTCAATAGAGGAGTTGTCGGAGGAAGCAGCCGAATCGTGTAATAAGTTAGTTAGGCAGTTTAGGCGTGACAACACCAGGAAAATGCCTCGGGTTGTCACAAACACCGACTTGATGAATAGGCTTCTTCTCAATTCTGACCCTTTTATTTCTGGTCTCAGCAAGTTGCCAGAAAAGAAGAAGTCTGTTCTATCAAAAGAGGTATTACATTTGTTAGCTGTATAGATAGAGTAGTAAATTTAGTAGTAGATTAGTTATAGTTACGGTAGCATTTAATTTTGGATTAGAACGATATTTAAATTTTATTTTCTAGATGGGTATTTCCACAAAAATCGGCCCTTCACACGAAAAAAAAAAAAAATAATTGTAAAGTCAAAAAAAATGTCAGTAAAATATCAACAAAGGTTCAGTGCTTCAGTTTCAAAACGAAACAAAATATTATTTTAATTGGTTTCTTTGTTTTTCGTACCTGGAATTTTATGGCTGTTAATCAGCCTAAAAAACCTTTTTTTATTGCAAATTTGGCAACTCTGTAATTGCTAATTAATTGTCTGTAGGTCTAAGAAGAATTATGTTATTTTACGATACGTTCATACGAAACCCCTATGACAGCCTTTCCTAGGAAGCGGAACCACTGTGCCCTGCCTTGGATATTCCAATAAGACAATGCCCCCATCCACACTTCCAGAGTTGTTAGAAGTTGGATTCAATCACAAGACGTGGAACTTTTACCATGGCCGCCCTATTCACCGGATTTAATCGAAAATGTTTGGGCATGGTTATCTCGTAAAATGTATGAAAGCGCAGACAATTTGAAGACAAGGACACATTTTATTAATTTTTGCCCTTTTGCATGTGACCTCATCCTAGTGGCGCTTTCAAAAAGTTCATTGTTTGATCTTTGGAAATTTCAACGGTCCTTTAATTTTATGACTTCCTGTTGAGAAAATATGTACTTGTTCTCAGGTAGTAAAAGTTTGCTGGTACAAAATTTCAAAAAGGTATAAAGAGTGAATTTGTATACCCCTAAAAAAAAAAACCCTTTATAAGCGCACCAATTTGCCAAAAACAGTACTTCATAAAAACCTCAGTATCTAGGTCGTTTTTTGCGATTTTTGGCAATTTCTATAATACAAGCGGATTATCAAAAAGTTTAGCTCGTCATTGTTTTGAAAGTCGGCAGTTTTACTTGCAACTAGTTGTTAAAGAAAAACACTGCTCATGGTAGATGGCATGCGAATAAAATGATACCTAAGTCGTGCCTAAATTAGCACGTCCACACTTTGAGAGAACATCAAGCTATATTCTCATGATCTCACACTAAATCCGTAAGATCCACAAGCGACCCATAAATCATAAGCCATAAACACTAAAGCACTAATAACATTAATGTCTCTTCAGTCTGGTCTCCATTCGGAATGTGGCGAAATTGGATAATAAATAGTTCATCAGTGGAAATTCCAAGCGGACACGTTCTTCATTCATATGACTCATTTCCACACGATATAAAATTCTGGTGCAACCAATCCAGTCAACTAAACTAAGCCACCTCCACTATACCTCCTGACCAGTCATTCAAAAATAGAATTAACCAGATACGAGAACTCATTCGTATAATCTTGATTTATTCCACGCGCACAATTTTTAAAACTACGAGTGGCAAGAGCCACCATAACGCGCCAACAAGACTTTGGTCAAAAAACAAAAATAATTATAGTGCGCTCCGCTCCGTCTTCGTTTCGGCGGTGTTCGTGTTCGTGTTTGTCATGCCTGTTCTCGAGGAGGAGAGAAACTTAACAGAAATTTTCTTAGCCTATCACTCACATTCCCGGAATGAGAATTCTCCCACACCTTACTTTGAAGGAATCATATTTTTCGGGACAGCACAACACAAAGCTTTGGATTTGGACTACGATGAGAGCAAAAGTTTTGCAATACTCCTGTTTGGGGGTAGTGGTAAGGCTAAGAATTTTCTGATGTGTATACGAGTGGGCTGTGTTTTGTTGTGACTTTCTCTGGATCGGGTGGTTGGTTAATCTCTTTTGAGAGGAAGTTTGGTCGGGAGAAAGGTGTACAAGTGGAAAATAGTTTTTCCGTCTATGCGCAGTAAATGTGTGTACAGTGGCTCATGCAAAATATTGGAGAGTATTCCATCAGAGTAGCAAGGCAAGGGAGCAATTTGCGTCCTAAGGGAAGAAATTTATGGTGCAGAGTGCTGTGCAAATTAATTGAGGCTTTTTTACAGCGATATATTTAATCTGTCGATTTTCAGAAGTAATAAAACCAAAGTTGTCTGTATATATTGGGACTTAGTCCTAAAGATAATATCAGTAAAGTGGCCACACGTTCGGGATTTCCCATGACTTTGATCAACAATTTTTAGGGGAAAGTCTCTGGCTTGTTCATGAGATGCCTGACATAAGAATATGTTGTGCAAGCGTAAAATTCCTGTTGGAATATGCTCCTTCCTCGCTTTCTTCCGTCGTGTAGCTTGAAATGATTCGCCTTTTTCCGTTACACTTAGTCCATGCTGTATATATGCATATTTTCTATATCACCACCTTCATGTTCCAATACTACCTTTCTTCATTTATGTGGAGCCGGTATTTTGAAGTTCCGAGCAGAGTATGTTTTCATCGATATTGCTTACAAACCTTGCGTACTTAGTTCTTACAATTAGTTTATGGCATTTTGGAGCTTACTAATTTTAGCTTTTGATGATATTTTATAGCCCGGGGCGATGGTGAGGCTAGGTGCCTCCAGTTATGCATACCGAGTTGGCTTTGGTTCCCTTTCCAACTAAGTGCGTTAGCTAAGGTTAGTTCTTTCTTTGCCTTGATTCGAAGATCCTTTGGGCTGAAATAAATGAGCTAGCTCTCTTATTCATTTTAGACAAAATCTCGCTTTACCGCTCATCTATAATAGTAAAAACATCATTTTGTTTTGCTTTCATTGACCGCCAGAACAAGTTTGCCGCTTCTGGCTTAATACTGACAATGCCCCACTGTCATTTCGCTGATTTCTCCCGATTTTGTCAATGTATCTGCATATGCAAAAAGTTGGAGAGATTTTTACAATGCAGTCCATCTGATATTATTCTTTTCTTTTAAGAACAATGTAAACATTAAAATATTTAGCGATGGTTTTCCAGCTTCATACCAGCGGGAGTTCTCCATCGACATCCTGCAGAATCAAAATAGTTTGGGAGCGATGCCGATGAAAAAATATGGCTCTGTATGGTTAGTCTTTAAAGACGCTTACTATAATTTTGAAAGGTCGACGATTTGATAATTGATACTCTTCAGCGTTCTGCAAGATCTTCTGCGAATATTTGATGGATTTAAAAGCTCTAATGTTGCAGTGAACTGGATCTATCAGGCTGTTACCGATCAGTTTTAAACGTTCACATAAAACAGCAGCAATGCTCTTGTATGCGATGGTAAGCAGGACTATGCCCCTCTAGTTGACGCAGTTCAAGAAGCCTCCTTCCTTAACCTTTAACTGGTGACAAGCGGTCTCCCAGGCCGAGCCGCGTCAGTAAAACGTTCATCCCCTTCCCCGCGCTTTCTTTGTTTGAGCGCCTGAGTAGCTTCGTGTTTAGTTGTGTCCACGTCGTTGCAGAGGATAGCTGCGTCGGACAAGCCAAAATCGGTAAATAATATCGATGTAAAGTTTGACACCGGCCTCTCAGACCTTATGTCACCACTTAAGTAACATTTTAACGTAATTTTACTGTTTTGTTTTTTTTTAGATATTATTTTCAATGGATATTTCCGGAATAACTGCCATTTGGTGAATAACTGCCAAACCCTATACAAAATTGGAGAGTGTGCAACATTTGATGAAATGTTGGTGGCTTTTAGACGTCGCTCTTGCTTCGTTATGTACATGCCAAACAAACCGTCCAAGTACGGTTTGAAAATGATGCGTATGTGCGATGCTAAAACCAATTATTTCTATAATAGCTATATTTACTGTGGAAAAGGATCTGACGGTGAAACTTTGACGAACGAAGAAAAGAAGTTTTTGGTTCCATCACAAGCAGTGATTCGTTTGGCGAAACCCATATACGGCAGTAATCGTAACGTAACATTTACTTTGGAAATTCCCAAAGAGTTCTTGCCATCTAAGTCAAGAGCTGTGGGATCAACATACTATACTACGGATTTACCAATCAAATAACTTTGATATCTTACGTGCCAAAGAAAGGTAAAGCTGTAACTTTAGTTTCCTCGATGTATCATTGCGAGTCTATTGATGAAAGCACAGGCAAACCTGAAATTATAGCCTATTATAATTCGACAAAAGGAGGAGCTGACGAGTTAGATAAAAAATGTGCTATCTACATCTGCAGTCACCGAACGCGAAGATGGCCTTTAGTGATATTTTATCGGATGTTTGACATAAGTACAGTGAATGCACACGTTTTATATCAAGCTGATGGTGTCAATGTTATTGATCGAGGACAGATCATCTAAATATTGGTCAGAAACGCGGCTTTAGAACACATGCAGCGTAGAGTTTATAATTCTCTATACCATCTTGATCAAAAAGTTCCCGCACCACACCACCGTGTGACGCTCCCATTGTTCCGATTTGAGTCTTGTTGTTTTTGTTAAGTTGGTAAAATTGTTGTTGACATTCCCTCTAAATCTTAGCGTCATAGCTTGAAATTTGCAAATGTTAATAGCCAAGAGTACATCTATCTGTGTGTGTGTTGGCGATTTTTTACAATTTTAGAAATGGATTTAAATTTGCAACAACAAACTTGTATTAAATTTTGCGTAAAAAACGGATTTAATGGAAATGTTGGAAAAGTGTTTCGGAAACGATTCTCTATAGAAAACGGTCGTTTACCAGTGGCACGATCGGTTCAAAAGTGGTCGTGAGTCAATCGAAGATGATGAACGCAGTGGCAGACCCTCGACATCGAAAACCGACGAAAATATTGATGAAGTACTCGTAAAAGAAATGTAGGTCAATAACCGCAAATTAACCATCAGAGAGATATCGGAGGACTTGAACATTGCCTATAGATCCGTCCAAGACATTTTGGTTAATGATTTGGGTTTCCGTCGTGTAGCAGCAAAGTTGGTGCCAAAAGACCTCAATTTCATGCAAAAAAGAGACCGTGTTGACGTCGCAAAAGAGATGATAGGCCGAATCCAATCCCACATTCATCAAAAGGATCATTACTGGAGACGAGACGTAGGTTTATGAATACGGCATGCAATCCAGACATCAGGCAAGTGAATTGCGTTCACCAAATGAGCAGAGGCCAAAAAAACCATGTTGTTTTCAGTCAAAAAAGAAGGCAATGCTCACGGTTTTCATGGGTTACAACGGTGTAGTGTATCATGAATTTTTGCCAGAAGGCCAGACAGTAAACAAAGAGCACTCGTATTATTTGGGAGTTATGAGACGTTTGCGTGAAGAAATTCGCCGAAAGAGACCAGAATTGTGGGCAGAAAACTCGTGGATTTTGCACCATGATAACGCACCGGTTCACAGTGCCATCATTATTCGTAATTTTTTGACGAAAAATGCAACAAATACCATCCAACAGCCACCGACCGAATTCACCTGACTTGGCTCCCTGTGACTTATTTCTGTTCAGTCGAGTTAGAAAAGCACTACGGGGAACGCGTTTCAGCAGCCGAGAGGAAGTAATGGAAAAATCTCAGGAAGCACTGATGGACATACCAAAAACCGAATAAAAAAATGTTTTGAGGATTGGATCAAGCGCTGGTATAAGAGCGTTGCAGTCGATGGGGATTACTTTGAACGGGACAATATAGATTTAGATGAATAAACTTGTATTAATAATTTTCTGAATAAATTCCGGAAAATTTTTGATCAAGGTGGTATACGAATCAACTTGGCGCGTATTTTGGGTTCTGATATGCCACCTGAACCACAGAACCCCGAGAACAAACTAAAAACACGGAAAACCTGTGAAAATTGTCCTCCTAAGTACCAATGTAATTCATGTGGAAAGCATGTGTGCTTGCAGTGTGCTAAACAGTTATGCCTTGACTGTCAATAAAAACACCAAATTTTGACCATTGCCAGTTTAGTGAAAAGACACTTATGAGGAGACTATTATTTTTATTTTATTTGATTAATATGTTAACTTTGTGGAAAAAAAGTGTTTTTGTTATAAAATGTTGATTAAAAAATTTTAGACACCCATTTTTAATCTCATAACCAGTTTCCTAATTGTAGGGACTACACACTTTGTGATGGCAAGTTCTTGATTAAAAATTATATTTAGAGTATACTACTTTGTTTAATTTTATCATGTAATATGTTATTAAACTGTTTTTAAACACTTCCGTATGTTACCATACTTGATTTCTATGCTATAGACTAGATACGGCAGCGGTCTCTCAGGCCGCTCGTCACCAGTTATGTTACTCGAAAACCATGTCAACAGTTAAAGATTAAGGACTAAATAGGTGATGCTAGGATTCCTTTCAGCAAGCGTTCCTTTTATAAAATTTTACAGATCAGCTCGAGCATGCTCCTAGACAGATCATTTAAAAAGCTCTGTGGCCAGGCTGGCTGCTCCTGCAGATTTGCAAAATTAGAGAAGTGTTTCTTCCAAATTTTCTGGACCGACTGCATCTCTAAAACGATGTTCCCATGTTCATCTTCGTAGGTTTGGAAAGTTTTGTTTCTTTGATATGTCGTTTTTATCTTCTGAACGAGTTTCTCGTCTTCGCGTCATTTGAAATACTTCTTTTTCCTTCAGAGCAGTTTGTAGATCGAGTTACGGTTTTTATACTCCGTTGAGATGTGTTAATAGCAGCTTGCAACTCAACTCAAATCGCACTCGAAAGCAGTGTTCTTCTGTTTTACTTAAAATGCCCGCCGGCGGTCATGGTTGTGGATTTGAAAATTAGCACATCAGAGGTGGCATTTCTGAAATTGATCCGCCTGATACGGGATTATGCGAGGGGTTGAGAAGATGTCAGCAAATACTCCCTTGCGATTGTAGCCATCTGTCATCAAACCCTTTCGGGGTATTTTCCCGGTGCTGAAGTGCCTATGATATCCGCATGCGTACCTGGACTTCGACTACACCGGTCTAAGTCAATATTGCCATTTCGAAACTTTCTGACGTCTCGAGTACTGGAATCATTCTTGCCCATGTCTCGTCTCTTATTTAAGTTGTTAGTTAATTTTATCAACAGATCCTGGTTGTTGGAGTTTCTTCACAGAAAATTAAATTCGAATTCAAACCTTCCCCTTCAATTCAGTTTTAAAATTAAAGAAAATTCCTTACAAAAAAAATTTCATAAGCAAACGGTGAAATGTCAAACTTTTTCTCTGACCCACTGTACATGGGGAAATTTCTCTTGTACCGTAGTATCCCTAGTATTCTCCTCGGTAAACGGAGAGAAGAATTCAAATCTGTTGCTCTCGTGAGCAGAGCAAGAGCAAAATTTTCCAAAAACTTTCCAACTTTCTCTGTATACAATAATAACGATTTTTTTTTTTTCGGTTTTTTGTTTTGTAGGGAGTATTTGAATTTTCTGGCAAAGGATTTTCGCAACAGTCACAGCCACAGTCACAGTATTGTAAATTCTACGCATGCCGAACTTGTATCTACATACGGTGGGCCAGGAAATTTTTTTTTACAAAAACATAGCAGCTCCAGTGTCAGAAACAGAAGCTGAGCGCACGTACTCAAGTTGAAAAACGGATCTGCACTCGTAACGTTCGTTCGGTTTTCGCTCTCACAAATTGTGTGTGGTGTGTTTTTTTGAAAGCAGTTTTTTCTTTTAAGTTTGCGTGTTTTTCTAATTTTTTTTTTTCAATTTCATTCTCACTGGAGAATTAGTTTTTTTTTTGTTTGGTTTTTGAAATCAAGTCAAATTTTCAAGGCGTTAACGTCAGTCAGTTTTGTAGTCGGCATAGTCAATACGGTTTCCGTGGCAAAAGCCCTTACATACATACTCGTACATATGTTTGCGTGCAAATATCTTGTGAAAAATTCAAGTTTTCTGTTGTTCCTTCGTTATCTCATATTTTGACGTTTCCAAAGAAAAAAAAAGGGGGGTTTTCGAGTGTTGTGTTTTTCGCCTCATTTTAGTCATTGTCGTCGGTTGGTCGGTCGCCTATGTTCTTTGGGCAAATTTTCTATGTGGGTGCGAGTATAATGAACTCTAACGGTGTTTATTGATTTTCAGTAGTGTGTGAATGAATAAATAAAATAGCAAACGAAAAAATAAGAAAAGGAAAGGCTCCTGTCGTGTGTTCCTGTGCTGGATTTGGTTGCTCCACGGTTGCCTACTCCTCGTTTTTGCCGAAACAGAAGTTTTCGGGTGAGTTTTCTAAAAGGCCATGCTCATGTTCATGGTTATCATATCTGTCAAGTTGAGAGGGTAATTTGAAGTTTGCTGAATTCCTATTGGTTACAGTGTCCTACATTTCTCCAGCCCTTGACCTATTTACTTTCGTCTCGTTTCAATTGTATTGTAATCAGGAAAATTTCGTTACGACAACGAGTGTTTGGTGTTACTGTATTTTCGGCGAGTGTAGGGCAACCATCAAAGTGGGGTGTAAGGACGAAAAAAATGGGAAGAATATAGGAAAATAGAAAAATGGGAAAAAATAAATAAGCGCTCTGCCATATCCGTATGTAGGTAATAGGGATGGAAAGAATGGGTAAATGTAAAAACTGGGACATTTGGCCACTTGTAACTGTAACCCGATATATGAGGGTTGACGGTATTTTTGTGTCCTTTCTCTTATTCTCTGTTCTCTATAGATAAGCAGGTTTCAGTTGAATGGCTTTGAAGTGCATACACGAATCGTTTTGATGCACAGTTTTGCTGTCCAAGGATCTCGTAGGTTGGGCGAAAGGGAAAATTGGGTTAAAGATGTGTGGGACGATGTGAGTGGGTGGTGGCTGGTAGGTGATGGTGAATTATATTTGTCGTGGGTAATCCCTTTCTTCTACGTTGTCTTTCTATTTTTGTTTATATAACGCGTCTTTCGTAAGGCAAAACCTTTTATTTCGCTTCTAATTCACTTTTTACGTTATGGTTTTAGCTCAATTAAATCATGTTTAGGTTGTGTGAACTTAATTGCCTGTCATGCGGCGGAAATAACGGAAACATGATCCTCAAGTTACACTTTCAAGTTGAAGTTGATTGATTGCCTAATTTTTAGGTTCCTTTTTTGTTTTTTTTGTCTGAAAGACAGTAGAATGCAGTGGAATTCCACTTAAATATTTATCTTGGAAATGTACTCCTTTTTCGACACGACTGTGATCAGCATACATACTCGAGTAGGTCAAAAAATCTAGAGAGAGTGATTACATACATACATACATACATGTGTATGAATTATTGTATACACAACTACTCGCATATTACCTAACTTTGGGAGGTATCCCCATTCGCGTTGTTGCTTTTGGACTGTAGCATTATTTTTTTGCTTCTTTTTGAACATGTGTTGTTCTAATGTATCCTGCGAAATGATGCTGCTTTGAAGGGAAACATGGAAATGAAAACCCACCCACGAACCATGGAATAGAATGAATTCCTTTTTCGGGTACAAGTTCGTTTTGCTTGCAAATGAAAAACAAAAGCAAAAAGAACGAATACAAAAACATGTCAATCATAATGTTTCCATAACGTGAAAATGTATTAAGGACATCATAAATTATGTATTGTATTATTTTAGTACATATCTCCATTTATGGAAATTTCTAAGCTAAATAACAATATTAAAACTTGTTTTGAGGTACGAAAATACTACATATTCATATATACAATGTATACAGATAGATACTTCGAGTCGGTAGTTTTTCTTTAAAGATAACGTTACCTCTGGGTCTTCCGGATGGAAAGAACAAACTTTAAAAATTTGGGAAGGTACGTCTTAATTGCTATAAAATTTTAGGCATTTTTAGAGGATATGCAACCATCTTACAAGGGTCGGGACGTTATTTAGTAAGTACGCGTTCCTTGGGTCTTAGGATGCACTTGGGGGACATGGCGAAGCCTGATGTTAGACGGCAGACCCAGTATTCCAGGCGTTCCCAAATTAGTAGGTTTCTTCAATTTTGACATGGACTGCATGCAGTAGCCAGAATGGGAATGCGGATATCATGGTTATCAAACTTTATTCAGTTTAAAGAACCCTCTATTGTATATTGTTTCGAATACAACTTCAGGCAGACAGCTTTTTCGGCTGTTTTTGACGAAACCTATCCTGTCGGCGCAAATTTACGGCACCCGATTTAATCATATGGGACTCTATCTTACAAAGAAGGCGTTATTATTAAAATAGCCAATAGCTTCTCATACCCATCTGTCTGATTTTAATGTTGATGATGATAGAGAAAATAATTGACTCCCATTTGCGCAAAACCGCTTTGCGAATACATCCTCTGTCCAAAATGCAACATGACTACCAAACCAGCAGATTTTGCGAGACTTTGCTTCAAAATCTGGCGGCCGGAATTGCAACTTTTCATTGCATGGTTGTGGGTAGGAAATTTGTTGGTGTGCTGTTTCCTATTGTTGTAAGGGCATAACACCTACAACAATTTGATTCGGTAAACCAACTCTGAATTTGTACTTCACATCTGCGCTTAGTAACATCGGTGTTTGTGTTTTTTGTGTTCGTCTTGCTTTATAATGACTCCGGAATTCAGAGTGGATATTGCGAATATATAAAAAGTCAATCACTTTTCTGCGTACGTCCACGTCTGCAAATACAGACCAGCTGTTTTGGCACTTAGTGAAACACAGGTAGATCCCCGCCCACACCTCTCAGGTCACTCTGATCTGAAGCTACCTGGCTACGAACTAGTGCCATTATTCTTCTCTCACCGCGGTCTCGTCATCTACTTGCGTAATGATGTAGTTTACCAAACTCCACCATAATGTAGTCCCTGTTCCAACCCGGAATTCAATTTCATGTGGTTAAAATTCCACATCCGTAAGCAAATTATCCACTACTGCTTTATTTACAGAAGCTCCAAACTGGACAGCAACTTGATCTTTAATGAGTTTGATGCGCTGTCTGACTCTATTCAAAGAATTGTATCCCTGTATCCTGATACTGAACTCGTTATTACGGGTGATTTCAATATATGTACACAATTCTGGGTGGCTTCGACATTCTGGACAGACAACACCCGTGTTGAGATCTTCGTTGCGGAAAATAACTTAACCCAGCTTGTAAATGAGCCCACACGAATACCAGTCATACCGCTAACACCCTGGATTTGTTTTTAACTTCTCACCCTATTCCCTCTAGGCTCGTCGGACCATTGTGTCATGTCAGCTAATTTCTCGTACACCGACTACACAGTTAGAGAAAAGATTCCTAAAAGAACTGTATGGCAATACGAGAAAGCCAACTGGAGCGGTCTTAACAGCTTCTTTAGGAATTTCAACTGGTCGTTATGTTTCCTCGATAGCGACGTGGATGCCGCTGCTGACATGATCACCGACACCATTCCCTTTAGAATGAGAAACTTTATCGCTCACGAGCCAGGAATGACTGCAACGTCTTTCTTAAACGTGTAAAATTCAAATACGACCAAAAACTGAGGCAAAAAATACTACAATGTCCCAAAGGTAGTAAGCATTTTTGGTCGTTCGTCAAAAATATTATAAATTCTGCCTCATCCTCCATCCCAACCCTCATTTACAATGACATTCCAGCTGTCAGCTCTTTGGATAAGGTCAATCTGCTTGCTGCACACTGCGGCCAACTCAACACTCCCAGATTGTGCTTTGTCTCCGCCTACACTTGAGTGCGTCGAATGTTCAATGGAACAAATCCACTTTCGCACTCGTGTAGTAGCAAGAGTTCTTAAAGATCTTAACATTCACAAACCCGCTGGTCCAGATGGTATATCTTCCCTCCTTCTGAAGAGGTGTTCTTCCCCGCTGGCAAAACCACTGCGTAAGCTTTTCCATCAATCCTGCTCTTTAGGACTATTTCCGAGCAGATGGAAAACAGCATTTGTCCAGCCCGTCCGTAAAAAAGGCGAATCTTCTTCTCTCTCCTCCTACAGACCCATTGCACTTACGTCCCTTCACACTAAGGTCATGGAAACGCTGATAAACCGTAAGCTAATGAAATATCTCGAAACAAGGAAACTTCTTAATGACCGGCAGTAAGGTTTTCGTAGCAACAGGCCCACTGGTGATCTGATGGCATGTCTCACCGAAAAGTGGAACCCAAGCGTACATCAATCTGGCGAAAGTAAGATAGTTGTACTTGATATTTCTAAGGCATTTAACAGAGTTTGGCATCAGGCTCTTTTGCCGAAAATTCGTGCTTTTGGGATCGGTGACTCTCTTCTTCAATGGATTAGAAATTACCTTTCGGAACGTTCAATTCAAGTTGTCTTGGATGGTTTCAAGTCTGATGTTCACAAAATAAATGCTGGTATGCTCCAGGGCTCCGTTCTGTCTCCGACACTCTTTTTAACTTTTATCAATGATCTCTTGTCCGCTACTTCTAATCCACTATATTCCTTTGCTGACGACAGTACTCTCTGCTTTTCATATTCGTTCGTGGACTAACGCCCCCGCTCTTCGGCTGTAGAATGCAGAACGGGAACGGCAGCGTATGTTAAGCCCATGAAATTCTGATATTCTGCCAAAACATAATGCTGCCTTCTGTCATCAAAGCGAAATTCAAATACCCAGCCATTACCCATGAATGGCATCGTCGAAACCGATAAATTTTCCTTTCTTGGTATGTGTCAATGAAAACTTACGTTGGAGTGACCACATATTCGGTGTCGTAAAAAATGTTGCGAAATGTCCAGGTTTCCTCAAGCGATGTACAAATTATTTCACCCCTCCGATCTGGTCTCAATAAGGCGTTTATCCGTTCGAAATTGGAGTACAATGCCCACATCTGGTCGGGTGCGCCCAAAACATCTCTGCATCTGCTAGATAGGATCCAAAACCGTGCGATAAAACTCATAGGTGATACTAATAACACTCAAATAATGGACACCCTCGAACACGGACGTAAGTAGCAATCCGCCCTTCAAACCTCTAACCGTAACACCCGTATCGCTATGAATGCTCATCAGTAACCCTCAATTTAAATTTAATTTAAAATATCGTGATTCGTTTCTAAGCCGTACAACTCGCTTATGGAATGCCCTGCCTAGCTCCTTATTTCCTAGTCATTATAACCTTCAAACATTCAAAACGAACATTCACCGGTACCTCTCTTTCTATCCTCCCTGGCTTTCCTTCGCCCGCGCTGTGTGCAGACATTTTAAGGGTACTTAAATCACTTGAGCGCGCGCAAATTATACAAATTATGAAACAAAAAAAAAACAAAACAACGCGGCATAGCCACATCAATATTTCTATGGATAAGGGCAATATTGAATAGGGGTCATGACTGCGGCCAATATGTAATGCCAGGGGTAAAGAAAAGCTAATCGAAACCCGCAAGGTTGCGTCTTGTCACCACGGCTATGGTACATGCTGGTGACCCACTGTTTAACGTTCGAAATAGCAGAATGACTAGCGATTGTCTGCTCCAAAGCGCATGTATACCTAGACGCGATCGGCAATTGGTGTACTATAAATGCGCTTTCACGAATCATTTCCAAATTGAGGTAGTTCTCTTTATGAGAAGGAGGAAGCTATCTAGTGAAGTATCTAGTGCTTAATTCCTTATTATCTAGTAATCAAATTAAAAAAATTTGAAAACAAGGAGCACGCAAATGCAAGTAGATATATGTATTTCCGGTCAGCAGTTCTTGTTTTGAGATAATAATAGTCGGAGTCTTGCGTAAGGAAAGTCACTTCCAAAATGCCGAAGGTATATCTTCAGTGCTCTTAAATTTGGGTGACTTTAAATGGATTTTCTAATTTTTTTTAAATGGATGAAACTTAACTAAGAGCAGTACTTACTGCTCCCCAGAATACGAATAGGGATAATAATTGTAGTACGGTGTCGCGAGAATACTGTGGAAAGGTTTGACGTCAAAGCTGTTGCCGGCCATATTTCACCAGCAACAATCACGGAGAGTCAATCAAAGGCTCCTAAAGAATGCACAACGGTCAATGAAAAATGCTGCCGAGAACTTGAATCCATCCAGAAGGCCTCAACGACAAAGAGGACGAGGCTTAAGATGAATGCTGTTATTGACACCAACAGCGACACTCGATTTTGTATGATAGTAACCATTGCGGTCTGAGTATCGAAATATGGGAAATTGTCGGCTTGAACAAGTTCGTTAAAAGTCATTGAACTCAGAATTTTCCTCCAATTCTACTCACTGTTCAACAGGAATCTGTCGAGACTAAAAACCTGACACAAACGGTCTACAGATAGATATAACTCAGAGATTGTGACACTGTAATGGTCGATCAAAAGTCTTTAAATATTGATATTAGAGAATTACAGGGCTTCATTGTCTAGCGACTAAACAGATCTGGCCAAAGCTAGATCTGAATCGCTCTAAGGGGTCTGATCCTTCTAAGTAGGAAGCATCTCAGCGCCGTCATAGGTATCATCACTGGACACTGCCTCATTGGCAAGAACGCAAGACGGTTTAACGCCCTTACAAATGATTTCTGTAGAAGCTGCATGGACGAGGACGAAGAGGAGACAATCCTCCACCTTCTCTGTACATGTCCAGCTCTCTCCCAGAGAAGAAAACTTCACTTAGGAGCTTTCTTTTAAAATGACTTAAGCGATCTAAAAAATATAGACGTAAACAGTCTCCTACGCTTCATCGTAAGCAATGGATCAATAGGCCTAAGTGGGTTGGTGTTTCCAACAGCCACTCTTCCCTACCTACCTACCTACCTACCTATATTGGCGCTGTAATCACCAGAAACGTGAATCTGTTCTCGCAAATAGATAAAATATTACAGCGGAAAGATTAAAACAATCATCCCTGTCGAAAGATCTCCCGAACGACGAACAATGAGTAAATACTGCTCACAGCAAGTATAGAGGATGACAATTTCTTTCGACTTTCCGCGGGGTTTACAAGGCAAATGAGGGCGTTGTCCGAACTGTGACCTGAAAATCGAGTCCTTTTGCACAATGTCTACATGCAAAATGATACATATGAGAACTGGCAACTCCAGAATTCAGATTTCACTGAGTTCAATGAGAAAAATATTGCAAATAATGTCCTCCATTCATTTTGTAAGAAGAGTTCCAAATAATTTTGAACTATTAAATTGCATGACCGCGCATCAACTTGTCTAAATCCTTTTTTGACATCAAAAGTATCGGTGAGCTCTTTACCGACTTTGATGGAGCAGCGTACATTCCCCGTCATCATCCTGCACAAATGGATGGGCTTGGCAGGGATGCCAAAACTACACATTGCTCTGTATAGGTCGTCTCTACATCGCCCTTAAAATCAATGATTAGGTAGTATGTATCGATTTGGACCCATGGGTCTTTTCCAAGATCATCCGTAATGTGAACATTTGGTCGATGGAGGACTTTCCTGATCTAAAGCCACACTGATATGGAACAAGCAGATTATTGACGAACGGTTTCCGGCGTTCAACAAACAATGTTGGGGTTCCATTCATCGGACCTACTTTCGTCTGACCATATTTTACAGATGAGTTGGTGTATGCTCTTTACCAAGTCAACGCCTGCCACTTTGAAGATCTCGGTGTTCGGGCCGTCCGCTCCAGCAGCTCTGTTGGACTTAAGCTTAGATGCTATGGCTTCACTTCATCTAGGTCGGAATTTTTGGGCTACATTTAGATCGTCATCGCTGTTATACAGTTTACAGAAACGATATTTCCAAATCTTCAGCATCGACTGCGACTCTACTACTATGTTGCCTTGTTTGTCTCTATAGGCTTCAGTTCGGGGCTTGTGTCGGCTAGTCTTTTTTACTTTTGTTAAAACTTCCGAATCTAATTCCTGGAGTAGCATTTTTCAATTTTTTCGACGGTGCGTTTCTAATGCTCCTTTTTTTTCCTCCTGAGAAACCGGTGTTCGTTTCTTCTACTTGTAAATCTTGTGACTAGCTCTAGTCCTGTATTTCTATGCAGCGTCGCTTTGTATGCAACTTGCTAAGCTGCGTGTACTTGCCGGGATTCGTTGTCAAACTAGGGGTTTCATTTTGGTGGCTGGGTGAAACCCAGCACATCAGAGAGGCCATTTCTGATACTTCGATACTTGATGCTGCCGTCCTACACTGATTGGTCTTATACTTCTTAAGAGATTAAGGGAGACTCGATCGAAAAAGGATTTGGCGATTTAAAGCAAATAAACGAACGGCGTTATTTGTACCACAAGGCTACACTGACTTGGAATGTTGCGGCATTTTTGCAATGAGTATTACCGAGAGTATGGTTTTAGGTGCATGAACAATTTTTTTGAGTTAACAGGGATAAGAGCAGAACCAATATTTTTCAAAGTGAATATCTTCACGTCAGGGATATACTTGTATGTGCTGGAAGTCTTTGAATTGGAAGACCTTGTTAATCCAGCCGAAATCTTTCCTCACATCGATTTACGCATTAATGTCGTGAAGGACGAAAAATTCGTACACACGAGCATACTCCTTGGTTTGGCTCTAAGCGCATAGCGGTGTGATGTAATTTTCGCTATGTCTAATGCTGTAGACTGGTAAATTTTATTTAATTAAATTTATAATGGAAAATTCAACGCGCGGGCCATAATCCAATTTAGCTCTTAAAACCCATGTGACAGACAGGTGCAAACAATTAATCAGATTTACGAAAAAAGTCCTTAAAAAGGCGGGAGTTCTCTGGAATATTTATGTTTTCTTCATTACGATGTACGAGTACATATGGATACATTTGTCATTTGAATTAAAATTAAGTTGAACTCTCAACTAAGTTAGCTTGTGGTACTATGTATTATGTATTGAAAGTGTTTTCCTGTTTCGTCTTTTTTAAACACAAGCCTCATTAATTTAAATTGAAGCTCAATGTATTAAATTCTCCATGTTTCCTACATTCAAGAGGCTATAATTAATTTACAAGTTGGTACCATTTTCTCCTGGGTAAAGGGTAATTAAGGTAAGATATCACATTACAGAACTAATTAATACAACAAGCATAGTATGTGAAAAGGAACAAGGCATGTGCGAGGTCCTAGCCATCTCCTGGTGGAATCACCGATTCACGAGAATTGTAGTATATGAGATGAGTAGCTTGAAGAATTTCCCATGTTTTGCTATTCGCTTGCATATTAGAATTGAAATGTAATTTTTTAAATTTAGGTTATGTTTGCCTTATTATATGTTTTTTAGCTTTTTGAAACTTATTTTTCTATTTTTTTTCTCCTTTTCTTTTCACAAAACAAAAAAATACCTCCCTTCTTCACTTTGACTACAATTTACGAGTAAGTTATCCTTAAAACTATTTCAAGTATCAAGAGATATTTGCATTCTTTAGAAAAATATCTGCAGATGATTTTAAGAGATGGCGCTACTTATTGTTAATCAAACGATCTCGTTCTGTGGAGTTGGCGTACAGGAGTTATCTCATCCAGAATTTATATTGTTGCAATGACCGTAAAGGCGAACGCCGAGTTTACAAGCAATGATTGTTATTCGTAACCCCTCTATGGTTTTCAACGCTCCTAACATATTGACGAAAGCTCTTAGTACTTCCTTTTGCTAAGATTAGAAGACATATCTGTTGCATTGTGTAGTAAAATTCCAGAGTTTTATAACATACACTACCTCTATACAGGTTTGAAAACTTCCTTACTGGTTTGCACTTACTTTCCAAGTACCTACAGGTTGCATTTTATGTTCCAGGTCAATGTATTATTTTCACCGCTCACACTTGTTGAAAGCGAATAATCTGAGAAAAATCAACCGGACAAGCTTAAAGAAGGAGCTCGAAAAATTCATGTAATGGTAGGCCTTCCTCTTCAGAACCTGAACGGATTCCTCGCTAGGCTAATTAAAACTAATTTGGACTAAAATGTTTGCTTTAATTGAATCTTCACAGATCAAAGAAGAATATGAGAAGATTATTCGGAACTCGAAGAATGCTTCTTATAAAGGGTTGAAAGCAAAGACTCTTTTTCTGCTTGAGATTCACTTCCCACGTTACCTGATCAGAACCAGCGCCTATTGCCGAAACTGCACGTAAGCTGAGTAACACGCTGTAGCTTCCTTTCAAACTCAAACCAAAGGTAAAACCTGTGCCCTCATCATAAGTTTCGAATTGCTATTACATTAATTCGTGCTGGCCAGACATATCCTGGCTCTCATTGCGGCCAATGAAATGGCCATACATGAAATAAAGTCAATCCATTGTCAGGGGTTCACGTAAATGGTGTTTTTTTTAAAGGTTTACTTTTTAAACTGGCAACACTCTTCTACGGATTGTCAATTTGACAGTTGAAAGTTGATTTGTGGTTAGTACGTTTTGCCACTTTACGATGAATAGATTAACGCCAGAACAACGCGTGCAAATTGTGCAAACTTATTTTGAAAACCATGTTTCGGTTAGCCAAATTTATCGTGCGCTTGGTCCATTTTACGGTCGACATAATCGTCCATCTGGGCAAGTTATTCGGAACACGATGAATTGTTTTCGCACCACGTACACTCTGGTGGATAATGCGCATCGCCAAAGACGACAAACAGCGCCAACAGAAGAAGTTATTGCCATTGTGGGGCGCAGTGTTGAGAAGAATCCGAATGAGCGGATTCGCAATCGTGCACAGCAATTGGAAGATTTTACGGAAAGGCCTTGGCTTAAAAGCTTATAAGATCCAGTTGAAACTGAATAACCATTTTGGTTAAATGGATATGTAAACAAGCAAAATTGCCAAATTTGGAGCGGAGAAAACCCTGAAGCCTTTGTCGAGAAGCCTTTACAACCATTAAAACTCACTGTTTGGTGTGTTTTATGGTCTGGTGGAACCATCGGCCCATATTTCTTTAAGGACTATGCCGGCCACCATGTTACCGTCAATAAAGGGTGCTATAGAAACATGATTTCTGACATCTTCGTTCCTCAGTTGAATCGCATTGACGTGACAGAGCCTTGGTTTCAAGAAGATGGCGCAACATACCACACGGCGCGTGACACCATCAATTTATTGCGGGAAACATTTGCTTAGCGCATAATTTCGCGTAATGGACCTGTGAACTGGCCTCCACAATCCGGTGATCTCACACCTTCAGATTACTTTCTTTGAGAGTATGTGAAGTCACTAGTCTATGCCGATAAAACAGAGACGTTGAACGATTTCGAAGTCAACATTCGCCGTGTTATTGCTGATATACGGCCACAGTTTTTCGATAAAGTTGTCGAAAATTGGACTTCAGGATTGCGCTTTATTCGAGTTAGCCTTGTTGCTCATATGCCCAGTACTCTACTTAAATACTAATGGCACAAAATTATCTATTAAATAGAGCTAACATCATAGACATTAACATTAGCTTCGAGTGTTCTATTTTATATTGAATTTCTATACCTCTAAAAAACAACCTTTATTAGCACTAGAGACGTCTTTACTGGCATATGTACATGTTGAACACCGGAAATTAGAAAAGATGACTACGTGCTCACCAAAAGCTTTAGACCTCTCAGCCAAATTTTCTTCATGCTAGAGAGCATGGAGAGAACCGTCGAGGATAATCTGCGCAAAACTGCTTTGCAAATTGGTCGTCTTTACGAGCTTACGAGGCTGCGCTCCAAAATCTAGAATTGAAGGAAATTCTATAACAGAGCGCCGAATGAAGGGCGTTAAAAGCCTCCAAGGAACTGATGATTTTCTGATAGAGTAAAGGAGCATTGGATAAGACAAAGGACCTGCCATCGAAAAGCGTTTTCTGGATAAGACCAATTATATCCTATGCGCTGGTTGTCAGCGAAATAAGTTTTCACGACAATACACCACTGGTGCTTTAAACAGACTCCAAAAAAACGGTTTGTTTCTGACTCGGCTTCACGGGGGTCTTTTATATTTTATAAATCTCCCTCACTTTAATATTCATACTTATATCATGGGCTAGAATCTCAAAACCATTTACATTTAAAAAGAACTGATCTCAGATACACAACGAACTGCGCTCCTGATTTTTTTTACTCTGTTCAAAATCCCGATGGAAATGAACTGCCTATATTGTGAAAAACCGATGGAGGTAGCGAAATATCTGCTACCAAGCTATGCTTAAGGCCTTATTCAAATTTTTAATGGCTTGCAATTCAGTTCGCGATTGCAAGGCTTTTGTAAACGCAGTCGGAGGGCTCATAAGTATTACTAAGTCCTGTTTATGTCGCAGGTCACAATGGTATCACGAGAAGGCAAGGTTTAGGGTAGAGTTTTTCAGGAACCGAACCTGCGATAGAACTGCCTGTGTCCCAGGTTATATCTTTCATTGAAAGTTGTGTTTCATATGAGAATGACTGCAAAGGGCATGATTCTCCAGGATGCCAGCAGATCAAACCAACGCCTTCTAACTTCCCTTAGAGGCCAACGACGTTCTTGCTGTCCCACAGTAGAAAGGCTATATAAACCGGCATTCACGGGGAACCACGTTTTTGCTAAGTACCTAACATAAGTAACACAAGATCCTGCGAAGTTAGCTGTAAAAGTGACGATACCGCGGAGTTCTATCTGTTCGAGTGTCCAGCCTGTGCTCGCACAAGTACTCGGTACTGATGTGGTGGGTGCTGGTACTGTAGGCAAATTTACCTTTGAAGCGCTTTCTTATCTTTCTACGAAATAATGAAAAATGTCAGTAAAAGTAAACAATACCCGCATAAAATCCAGCTTGTGCAGGAACTAAGGTCTCGAAAACCTGGCTTGCGGCGGGATCACGGATTGGGGTCTTTAGCGGCTTGCAGTCGACTCTTTTTTAAACGAAACGTGACGAGGCTCGCGTTTGGCTCAATGGGCTTCTGGGCAAGCAAAATTGTCATTTCTGAAGTAAGTCGAATATAGAAGAGACCTATAAGACTCAATTATACCCATAAAAGTGAAATATTTCTTGTAATCTTGACGCTAGAGGCAACGTCGGTTCTTATTTTTCCAAAAATAAGGCCGCTATATCACATGGCTAACACTAACGGGCCCTAGGAGGAAATATTCAGCCAGATGCTTGAAAGGATATCCCATAATTGGACCGGTCCGTCAAAAAGTAAACCAAATGTGTGAAATTGTATTCAAAACATAACGTCATCAGCCATTCTTTTGAATAAAGAATTTTGATTAAGAAAAGTTTTATAGCTTATTTAAAAGTAAAGGTCGGAGATTTCTCCAACTTTGGCACACGATCTAAGTTGAGATCTTCGCTTGGGATGAATACGAAGACCCACAGAGGCGATGGCTGTCTTATGACCTTGCCAAGATATTGTACTTGAACAACCCGCACAGCCTCTTGTATTTTCTCTGAATTTTGTTAATGCAAACAGGTCCGGAGAACACCTGTAGAAATGTTCATTCAAAACAACAAAACGGTGTCTAAAACCACACTGATACTCGTAATAACTTGCCAGGTCGATAAAATCCTGTGTGAAATATTAAGGACGGCGATATCAATGTAATTGTCGCAATTTATAAAAAATCTTTTTTTAACGGCTCTCAAATGATGCTAAGAGCATGCTATCGGGAGGTTTAAAAGATAGTCAACAAATTATTGAGGAGCTTGTTGCCATTTCGAAATGACTCAGTTTATTTAAAGTTCCATCTGATTGGACTGCAGACAGATTTATGGATTAACAAAGAGCAAACACACCATGCATCCCTTCTAAATGGCGTTTTTTTTTTTTTTTGAAAACATCCCAGATGATGCCAGTGGAAGAAAGAGGGTTGAATTAAGGTTAAATAACAAACTTGCAAGCTGTTTGGCTATAAAGATTTCTACCTCACGATAAAAACTCCGTCCATCAGGAATTGCTACTTTTACGAGGTCATTTGCATGCAGAGACGATGCGTCAAAAATAATTTAACTTAGAAGATTGATAAGATTTTAGATTGAAAGATTTTTAGCCTTAAACAACCATAAACCCATTAGGTACTTGGCAAATAAATAAATTCACAAAATTCTTTGTATTGTATATTGCATTCCTTTAAAAGATTTTTTATTACCTCGCACATCTATAGATTCAGCGAGAACTTCGTAAACAAGATTACATCCACGGAAGTGCGTCATTGAGTCAGATACTTCGCATCTGTTGCAATTACAAGTTCGAATATGTACTCGTATCTGTGAGCATTTCTGTTTGTTTTTTTTTTTTTTTTTTTTATTTAAAGAAAGGAATCGAATACTTTCTACAAGTTGCAAATTCTCCATATAAGTGGATCTTCTGTAAATAGATACGTAAATTTGTTCCGTTGATTTATTTATATCGTCCCTTCGTTTAATCCAGTTGAGCGTTTTCAGCTTGCCATCTAGGAAACGATAATCAGGGATTTTGTTTTATTTTTGAAAATATCACGTAACATTTTGGACGGCCTTTGTGTATAATACGAGTACGTACATGCACAGAGGCGATTTGGCAACGTGAAAATTGTCTCTTTTCGGTGGATTTTCAGTGAAATTATTTTCCTTTACTCTGAAGTCGCAATCAGAATTCTAAAATGTTGATGGTGTCATGATTTTGTTGGATAGCATGACTAAAGTCAGTACATTAAGGAGAACTCGCCCATGCAAACGTTGAAAGCTATAGGAGTACTCTTGGTTGAATATGGAGTACACCCAATGGATTTAATATTGATGGCGAAATGGTGTTTTATAGCTTTCGGGGGCGTGTTGAGTTTTCGAAATGAAATGAATGAATCAACCCCCAAGTATGTTTAACTCGTGTATATATTTTTGAGTTCGGGGCTCAAGGCTTAAGGCTACATTCTTTGATCAGGTGATTCATGTGATATGCCAAAGCTGCTGGTAAGAGTATTCTGATAGTCGGTAGTGCGTACAAAAACAGTCCAATCCACTCGAATACCAGTTGCACATAGTCACATTTAAGTGTCCAAGCAAGTTTGCCGGTGGCCACCTGAGGTGGTAAAAAAAACAGTCAATTAAAGATTATTTTAGGTCGTATTGGAGTTGCTTTAAATAGGCAGTTAATTGGTGTTGAAATTATTCGAATTTCGAACTGAAGTGCGTTTTGTAAAAGCCCATGGAAATTTCAATGAAAAGTCGCTAACCGTGCCAGAAAGAGCTACCCGCGGATGCATGGCTCAATGGCTATGGCTACCGAGATATCTGCAGATCCAGTGCTATTAAGCAATTTTTTACGGGCCTCTGAAGACACCGCATTGTTGATTTTGGGGTTGCACTGTTGGCACAATCATGTAAAAGATTACATCCTGCTGTATCACATAGGGAGAGTAAATCCTGTCGACGATTTCAGCATGCCTAAAGAAGAGCAACGATCTTTGGTTATGCATAAGGGATGTTCAAACTCTTTACCGGATACAATCGAACAATAATAAGCGGAGGTCCTATATCACTGAAATGGGAACACTATTGCAATCCATGAAGTGCAGTAGCATGAGCTAAGCAAAAGAGGGATGAGAAACTGTGACATGTGGGGACTTATGTGCAATCTTGCAATCGATGCAACCCAAGTGTTTGATATCGTATATTTTGCATGTCGGTGTATCGTCGAGACTACCAAAAAGACAGCAAGACGGCCCTACTTGTTGAATTTGTAACGGCGATGATGGCCGAAGAATGAACAATCCAACATTGGTGAAAAACAGACGCATGATTAATAGAATCTCAGAATAATTAATTGAGTTCTTAGGAATAAGATTATCTTGATTGTGTCAGCTACAAAACTCTCAGTCATCTCAACACTGCGTTAAAGATTTATTCTTACCTACGAGGGCTGTTTGATAAGTACCCAGATTGGAAGATAGGTGGCGCTACTGAGCCAAAATGACTGTACCATCATTTAGTAAAACCTCTTTTAGCCCACCTGTCAAAATTCGGTGACAATCCGACGATTAGATTAGTTTTCACATCCATTTCAAAACATCGTGTTAGTGTTTTTTGCGACCATGGATAAACAACAGTATCGCTCCGTGATCCGATTCTTGTTTTTAGGTGGCAAAACCTACGAGAAAATCAAGCCCATTCTCGATTGTGTGTATGGGACCCATTCACCTTCCCGTACAACCGTTTACAATTGGTTTGCAGAGTTTCGCCGTGGCCGCACGTCGAATTTTGATGAGCCGCGACCAGATGGCCCAAAAACGGTTACCACAGAGGAAACCGTGGACAAAATCCATGATCTCGTATTGGCGGACTGCTAAGTGAAAATTCGCGAGTTGGCTTAGATAGCAGGTATCTCAACTGAACGCGTTGGCCATAACCTGCACGAGATTTTGGGCATGAGAAAGCTGTCCGTGCGATGAGTGTTTAATCGAAATCCGGAAGAGTTTCTGCGTCGTTTCGTGACCGTCGATGAGACATGGATTCATTGGTACACACCAGAGACCAAAGAACTATCGAAACAATGGGTTTTACCCGACGAACGTGCTCCAAAGAAGGTGAAGACCGTGTCTTTGGCAAGAAAGGTGTCAAAACGAAACTAAGCGTCGGATTGCCACCAAATCTTGACAAGCGGGCTCAAAGAGGTTATACTAAATGATCGTACAGTCATTTTGGCTCAGTAGCGCCGCCTATCTTCCAATCCGGGTACTTATAAAACAGCCCTTGTATAGTCATGCTTCAGGCACCAACACCCACCATATCAGCATCTGGTACCTACAGCCCTATGCAATCCTAAGCCGAGCTTTCAAATAGTAAATATGGTGGAAGGAAATTCACGGTTTCATCACCACTCTCACAGCAAGTACCGCAAGATATATTAAGAGTAGGTTGGCACGAAGCAAACCCCTTTAACATGGCTTTTTTTCTACAAGCGGAAGCATTCGTTTCGTCTGCCGCCTTTACTGCTGATGGAATCTCTAATCGAGGACCCAGATTAAGGTCCTACCGATCTGATCTGAAATCCTCAATATTATATAAATTCAGTCTTCCGACCTAGGTCAAAGAAACTTTCCGTTCTTCAAATAACTTCATACTTTAAGCTTTAAATACAGCTTGGCTGTCGCTACTAATGCACACTAACGCCGCATTACATTTCTTCCCTAACTCAGATTCTGGCCAAAACCATTCCAGGGCACAGGGTAAGTCCATTTCGTTTTTTCGCAGCAATAGCAGTTTTAGTGAGATTGCATTAGATTGCAATGACCGATGATTTTCGGAGCTAGAGTGTTGCGTATAGAGCTGAGACCGGCGTGTTATGAAAAGCCCACATACAGCTGAGACCAACCGTGTTTGGTGTCTGGAATCTGATAAAACAGCAATGACGTATTTTTGTGAAAGCTTATTCCACCAAACAATAAACTCAGGTTATAATTAGTCTTATCATAGCCGGGTAGATCCAGAGGACCCTTCTTGGTGACCAGCCTCTTGTCAAAAGCTTCTTTACCCTACCACAAAATAAGTATTGGCTTGAAGGTTTTCGATGTGACATGTTAAGTCTAAAGAAGTTTGTTATCCAGGATAAGAACTTAGTTTCGTTGGAGAAACGGATACCTATAGGTACTATGTTAGATGAGTCAGATCATAAAGAAACCAAGATCAGGTTTGAGAGGATTGATTGAGAGCCCATTTCTAGTGCATCAATCCTCCATCACGTCTAGGATTCCCTGCGCCGTAGAGCAAATCTTATTTAACCGAATGGCAATAAAATGTCTTCATTATATTTATCGCTCTTTGACTCGCATGACCAGTAAAAAGCTTTTCACTAAAAGAAATGAAGATCAGTGTTAGCATGATAGATGCCAAGTCATGCCAATTTTGAATGAATTTTTACCCTCTTATTACGCGATAGGGAACGTTATTTTCTTGCCTATTCTGTGGTTAGGCTTTGTAGAACAATCTTACAAATAAATTCGTACGTCAGAAAATTCCGTTCCTATAACGATAGCCCACAGATTCATCCATTTTGCATTATGCGATGTTCTCCATAAGCCCATTTAAAAACGCCGCTGTATATTGACTGTCCTGTTCTTATTTTAATCATCTAGTTCAACACCAACCCACGTCAGCATCCAGGATGATAAGGCAATGGCGAAAAAAACAAATTTAATGGAACTCTTCTAGGAAAAAGAACAATTCAAGTCGTGGCACAAATGGAACTGGTTCTGCTTTCCATCACTATTTACAGCATCTCGGGCGGTATAGCGATGATTTCGGCATGAATGTTTGCTTTGAGCTCGTCAATGGTCTCAGGGTTGCTGGCGTACACTTGGCTTTTCAAATAAGCCCACAAAAAGAAGTTCGGATGAGTCAAATCTGGAGATTTGGGTGCCCAGTCAATGTCGCCATTTTTTGACAGCACACGTCCAACTGCAGTGTGTCATGGGGTACAGTCTTGTTGAAACCAGTAACCGTTCAGACTTTTTTCGCACATTTGTGGGCAGACATAATGAGCCAACATCCATCGATATCGATTTCCATCGACTGTTTCGCCTCCTCTGAAGAAATATGGCCCAATGATGGGTTTGGCGCAAAAGCTGGCCCAAACAGTCACTTTTTAGTCATGCAATGGTGTTTCATGCATCTCGTGTGGATACTCCGTTCCCCAAATGCGGCATTTTTGCTTGTTAAGGGCGCAAAGAGTGTGAAATAGGCCTTGTCGGGTATCAAAATTTTGCTTCCAAAAATCAGGTTCAGTGTCAACCATTCGAGCGACGATACGACACATGTGGGTTCTCGGCAACCCTTTCCGTCCTTGGACTTCCAGTTCATTGGAACGTCTTGGGCACCCACCCGTGCTCAACAAAACTCGACACCAAACGGCGAATAGTGTTGTCAGACGGTGCTTGTTGGCCACGATATTTTTGACGATACACACGTTGATTTAAAACAACTTAACAACTATTTTTAATGTACAGCGTCACTATTTCGGCGGGAAGCGATTCATGGTTAAAATTGGACTGAATTGACGTTTCAAAAACATGTCTACTCCAGTCAATCGGTTGATAAATGTCAAAGCTATTTAATGTTTATATACCGAAATAAAAGATGGCGCGCTCTGTATATAATGGAATGTATACCTTCAAATTGAGACAGAAAAGCAATCAACTTCGACGTAATTCTGTTCTGATGAATTCAACGCATTCCAAATAGCCTGCTTGCGTTTATGTAAAACGGTGAAGCCCCGGAATTCCTTCTCTTGGGTCATGGTACTTTCAGTGGCACAACTGCTGATAAGCTTCCTAAGAATTTATGTACGAGTATGTTTGTTATCTACGTACGAGTATTAAAAGGTTTTGTGAAATTACTCCCCGCGGCGTGATTTTTATTAACTTGGTCATCATCACGTGCAACATCAGTCTCGAGTTGTTTTAATCATAACTGCTCGTAGAACAGTTTTCTTGGAATTCCAGTGGTTGGTCATTGTTTTGTAATACTTGCAACCGACAATTGTTCGATTTTGTTAGCGATCAAATCACTCCAAGGGGTTAGATTTTTGTGTAGATTTTGATGTGAGATAATTTGAAATACAACAATTCAATTAGTCAGAAGGCGTGATCGTTTGAGCCTCTGATGTGTCAGCTAAAATTGTTTACTTAAGATGTGTCTAAGAAGGCATTGGTGTGTTATACAAGATGGCGCAAAATCATCCAAATTTGTTTTTGAATTACTTTTTTACTAAATAAAAAAAAAAGATTTTGAGTGATAGAAATCTATATTTTGACCTTTACAATTATTTCTGTTAAGTGGAAAAGATGATATCCGCCAAGTGGCTGCCCCCATTGTTGATATACATTTGTGGCTGTTTTATCGCATTTTCCATGACTTTCCGCAAGATTTCCGGTGATAACTGTTTGCATTCCTGTCGAATATTCTCATTAAGGGCTGCGATTATCTGAGGCTTGTTGGCATAAACCCGCGACTTGAAGTAGCCCCAAAGAAAGAAGTCTGGGATGGTTAAATCGGGTGATCTTGCTGGCCATGCCGAATCGCCAACACGGGAGATTACGCGACCAGGAAACGCTTCCTTCACAATATCCATTGTGGCTCGTACTGTGTGTGCAGTTGCACCGTCTTGTTGAAACCGCATGTTCACCAAGCCCCGGTCATCCAATTCCGTCAGTAAGAAGTCGTTTATTATGGACCTGTAGCGTTCGCCAGTAACAGTGATCGTATTGCCGAAGGCGTCTTCAAAAAAATACGGCCCAATCACTCCTCCCGAGTGAACGCCGCACCACACAGTGCCTTTGAGTGGATGTAATGGCTCTTCGTGCATCACACGCGGATTTTCAGTGCCCAAGAAACGAAGATTTTCCTTTTTGACGTAACCGCTTAAGTGGAAATGCGCCTCGTCACTCATGATGATTTTCGACACAAAACCGTCCTCTTCGTTGTTGAGATTGAGGATGGCCTTACAGTAATTCACACGCGACTGACTATCAGGAGTCATTAACAGATGCACTGTTGGCACTTTGTACGGGAACATATGTAAGTCTTTCACTAAAATTCGCTGTAGGGTCCGGTGGCGGCCATGTCCTGCATGGTCTCCTGTGGTTCGACTCTGTTCGAGTCGAGTAGCTAAGCGCCGGAATGTTTGCAAAGTTGGCGCGACACGATTAGGAAATTGACGTCGAAATTCACGCTGCTCTAACACCACCGACCGATTATTAGTCAAAAACATCGACACAATTATTCTACGCTCTTGCGGCATATAGCGCTCCATTGCTTGTCTGTTTCTATACTACAGCTGTCCAGTTCATAAATGTCAAATATGATTGACGTACGACGCCATTTACAAAAATTATACCATCTTCCGATAGGGTGCATAACTTTGCGCCATCTAGTACATATATAAATAGATGTAATCCATTGAAGACGGGGTTCATAGGTGGAGAATAAAAGTATCTTCTTAATGTTTAATCTATCGAACGTTTTTGAGATGGAGTGTTCAATGAGTATTTGAGCTTGGGGCCTTTTCTACGCAATAACACTGGCAATAATGCCGTGATTTTGAATAAAAAGGTACGTTTTGTCATTTTTACGAACGTGGAGGATATATGGGGCAAAACATCTAAATAAACGTTCAAAATTAGATGTTAGATACATACATATAGCCCAAGAAAATTATTTTCGTCTTAAAAAGCGACAGCTGTGTTATAATGTGAATGTTAAAGAACTTAAAATGGAGGTCGAATTAACTCTTTTATTTACAATAACGGAAGCCTATGGTTTTTTTTTTTTAAACGATCTGATCCGCCAATTGCGGGTGTACTGCGATCTAAAAAATCTTTTCTACCGTTAATTTAGTATTACGAAGCCAAGAGAGGCTCAACTCTTTTGATGAAATTGAGAATCTTAATGGTGGAGTTTTGAAAATTTTTCCAGGGATTAAAATTTCTCTGAGGAAGTGTCATCTTTTTAAGGCACTTAGAGACATGCATTCACATAAAATGCGTTCCGAAATTTCGTCTTTCGTGCAAAAGCGGGATTCAGTTTTCTGAATAAGGCCTATTTGGTGTAGGTGATATCGAAGGTGGCAGTGTCCTGTTAAAAACCCAACCAGTCTTCTGATAGGGATTCTTTTAATTTTTTGTAAAAGGGTTTGATATGTATTTTAGCCTGTCAAAGCCCTGGAATATTTTCCCAAAGGGAAATATACATTTTGTACTCCCAATTAATTGAAGAATTCGGAAAATCAGCCAAATCGTTTCCAGCCAGTAATGTATTGGTTTCCAATCACACCGTTCGTACCCGAAAGACATTCTTTTTTTTAGGGAACTAAAATGGTGAATGGGTTGCCTAATATACAACAAGTCAATTTACACTAATAATTTAGTTTCCCCATTAAATGTTAGATGCCACCCATGGACATTGTCATTCAGACAGAAACGGCGTAATGCAAAGGGCAAGCAGTTTTTTTTGAACTTTTTCTGTTCTACTCGTATTAATGTTTTTCAATGAAAACGGGTTCCAAACAACACTACAAAATTCCAGACATGGACGAACCATGCTTACATAAATGGCCTTAAGAGTATAGGGATCCTTGAAGTCCGATGATTTTCTTTTCAGAAATCCTAGAGCAGAGCTAGCTTTTGAAATTAATTTGTTAACATGTTGATCAAAAGTGAGCAACACCAAGGTCTTTAAATTCAACTACAACATTAATTGATTGGTTTCCAAGACGATAAGCAGGGGTTAGATTATATTGTGTTCTATTATATGACATGGTCGATATTGAGATACAGATCGTTCATTTTACACCATCCAAAAAATAATCTAAATCTCTCTGGAGTAGAAGACAGTCATTGACATTAGAAATAGTCACACAAAATTTTATATTATCCGCATGCAGACAATGACAAAATTTTAGAATTCTCGGCAAATCATTTATAAAAATGAGAAAAAGGATTGACCCAAGATGGCTTTCTACTGGGACACTAGACATAACATTAATTTCAACCGAAAATAAATGTCCGATAGAAACGAATTGTTTTCTCCCAAACAGATAGGACTTAAACTATGAAAGTAATGGACCGAAAAATCCGTAGCACTCAAGCTTTTTTAGAAGGATATGCAAATTAATTCTACTAAAGGCTTTCACGAAATCAGTATAAACTACGTGCACTTGCTTGTGCTTCTCAATGGAATTTAAGCAATGATTGGTAAACTGAACTAGGTTAGAGCAAATCGAACGACCTTTCCAAAATCCATGCTTAGAATCACTAATAAATCTGTTTAGGATGAATACCATCCGTTCCTTCATTAGGCGATCCAAAAGTTTAGAAACTGGTCTATAATTCGAAATTTGGTCTTTTTTACCACTCTTATAAGTTGGTGTTATAAGCGAATATTACCAATCATCAATAAATGTCCTACTAAACACTGAAAATATAGAGCTGGGGGTAGCTAAGGGATTCAGCGCTAGATTTACAACAACCGGGTAAAAACCCGAGAAATCTGGATTTTCACTGTCCTTCAAATCCTGTAATGCCAACAATATTTCGGATCTAATAAGTACCAGAGAACTTCAGACAGCATAAGCATGCAAGGAATCGAAATAGTCCTCATTAAAAGAAGTAAGGCTGGAGGAATCATAAATACCTTAAAAAAACGACGCGAACATGTTCAGAATATCATTGGGATTACTGGAAATAAGATATGGGAATAACGCTGTAGTTTTGTTTTATTTAATATTAAACTTGAATATTTTTATAATCTAGTCATTATATTTATCTTTCGTATCGAATCTATTACGATTACATATGGAATTCCACCATGGGACCCTAAACTTCTTCTTGACAATCTGTGATGTTGATTTCACAATGTTGCCTATGCAGATGATAAATAACTCTCTGACTCTCATGACCAATAAGAATGTGCGCAAATGCCTATTGTGTTACAAATAAGCTCATACTGGAATATTCATATAAGCTTTGCGTTCCTATAACTACACCCACTTTATGCGATAGTTTCATCCGTTCTGCGTTATGCATCCTTCCGTCGGTAGACACTTATATCTTTTTTTCTGCTAATAAATTTTAAGCCCCTTTAAAAACGTCGAGAACTTGCTTGGTAGGGCAATGCCGAAAAAACAAACGGAATATAATGCTCCAGTGTTACAAGTAGCAACATATTTATCAAAACTACAACCGGTGAAAAAATAATATAGGTCCCGACCACCATCTGGTTAACAGAAATCATCTGAAGCTGTTAACCATATGATGGCCGTAAAAAAAATCAATTGAAGTCGTGGCACAATTGAGACAGATATGCTTCTACGCTACTGATACATTCACCAGACTCCAAAGAAGAGGTTGTATGGGCTTTATAGGGCCTTTCCTGACATCAATAGTTCCGTTCTATCATAGTCACAATAGTCAGGAATTTTCCTCCATATCAGTTTTGATAAACGGCTATTATTGAGTCTTGGCTTTTGCCGGTGCTTAAAAGAAATGAAGTATGCTCTACTACAACGATGAAAGCAAGTCTATTTAACACTCAAGCCATAAGCTACGTAGTAAAGAACTCGAAGTATCTGATATATGGTATCCCTGTTCAACCACTTTGCAGTTGGGTTATATTCACATTTCTGAGTCTCAGGTCATAATGACTCAGAAAACATCTTCTCAGCACTTAAACCACTTACAGACCGCGCCCTAGATGGTAGATTCACATTTGCGATAACTGTTTGAATTTTTCGTAAGAACGGTTATACATATATTTATTATATTTGTAGGGATGCAGACCCTCTATAGCTCTGAGATAAACAAAAATCAACTTCGACGTAATTCTATTCTGATGAATTGAATGCGCTCCAAATAGCCTGCTTGCGTTTATGTAAAACGTAGAAGCCCGCGATTCTTTCTCTTGGGTCATGTCGGTGCACTGCTGATAAGCTTTCTAAGAACTTATGTACGAATATGTATCTAAGTATTAAAAGGTTTTGTGAAATGTTTCCTCTCCAGACATTTTTATTAGCACTTAGTCACCATCACGTACAACATTAATCTCGAGTTGTTTAAACCACAATTACTCGTAGAGCAGTTTTCTTCGAATTCGAGGGGCTGGTCATAGTTTTGTAATACTTGCTACTGACACTTGTTCGATCTTGTTAGCGACCAAACGTCTCCAAAGAGTTAGAATTTCATGTGAGATGCTCGTACTTTGAGATACAACAATTCTATTAGTTAGAATGCGTGATCGTGTGAGCGTCTGATCGTGTCAACAAAATTTTTGACATGGATATGTCTTTGCGCTGTGAATCAAAAATTTTTTTTATGCCCTATTTTTGCGTTACCGTCTTTTTTTCATTGCATATCCTTCAGGGGCTAGTGCTTGTTTGCTATTATTTCACAGTTTTATGTGAGTTACGAACTAACTAACTAACGTAGCATCTCAGTACTCTTGTTCTTTGTGCCGGCAAAACGCCTCCGAAATCTAAAGCTGAATTAATGCGATCATCTCGTAAGCATAAGCGACACCAATTACACAATGGCGAAAAATCTACGCTAGAAAACGCTGATTCGCGTAAACCACAGGCAGATGCGAAACGGGAAGCCAAGAAACAGCGAATGTGATACGCTAGACTTAAAGTAAAGCTCGAAATGGAGGAGCTGAAATGTAGTTGATGATTCCATTTCCGATCGCTTACGTCGATTCGTCAAAAACAGATTCGGAATATCGTGTTCGGTTTGCGATTTGAACGCGACATGGCGAAAAATATTCCGACGAAAATGAATGCAATATACGCGTGTGCGATAGTTGCTATAAAATTCTACTCGATATGAAAATTCCCCATTTAGCGACGGTAGACATATCCATGCTCCAACGTACTTCTGTGCAGCGGAGTTTTACTTAAAATATGTCTAAGCTATTTTACATGGCGCAAAAGTTGTCACCCGATGTTCCTTTGCTGTATTTTTTTTTATGAATTTTCATTCTCTAGCTCTGCTTTTGGATTATATGTATTTATTTGATGTCTTAATTTTTTTTCCATTAAGTGGAGAAAATAACCGCCGCCAGAATTGTTGACCATTCCGGCCCGATTTGTGGCATTTTACATCACTCTATCCAGAACTTCCGGCGATAGGTCCTCACATTCTTGACGGGCATTCTCTTTGAGGGCTTCAAGAGTCTGAGGCTGTTTCACATAGATTCGTGACTTCAAAAAACCCCACAAAAAGTAGTCTGGAACAGTTAAATCAGGTGATTTTCCCGGCCAGTGCAATCGCTAAAACGAGAGATTAGGCGACTCGGAAATACAGCCCTCAGAATTTCGGTTGTGGTTTGTGCAGTATGCGCCATTGCTCCATCCTGGAATCACATGTTCTCCAGTCCCAATTCATCCAATTGAGGAAGGGGAAAGTCATTTAGCGTGGCTCTGTAGCGTTTGCCGTCCACAATAGTTGTTTGGCCCGTGGCGTTTTCGAAAAAATGAGGCCCGATGACGCCTCCAGCGGAAATAGCACACCATGGAGCAACTTTGGGCAGGTGTAATGGCTTTTCGTGGGTTATACGCGGATTTTCGGTGCCCCAGAAGTGATAATTTGGGCCTCGTCGCTCGTGATGATTTTCGATGAAAAGTTGTCTCCCTCGTAGTCGAGATTCAGGAGGGCTTACACTTGACGGTAACAGTTAATAGCTGATGCATTGTCTGCACTTTGTAAAGGAACATTTAACAGTCTTTCACCAAAAACTCTCTGAAAAGATCGCAGATTGATGCCCAATTCCATGGCACGTCACGTCGTCTGGTGGTCGAAGCTTCGAGGTTCTCTGCGACACCTTCAACCACTGCTGCGATCTTCTCAGCAGAACGGCTGCTCCAGGGACGGCCAGACCTGGCGGCATCTCGTGCTGTCCCGAAATTCACCCTGCGCCAACACCACCGACGAATTATTCCGCAAAAAAATCGTAAAAATTATTCCACGTTCTTTAGGAATATAGCGATTCATGTCTTGTTGACGTGTATTCTGTATCTGTTTACTTCACAAATGTCAAAGCAGAATTGAATTCCAATAGGATGATGACTTTTGCGCCACCTTGTATATGCGAGTAGATGTAATCCATTGAAGACGAGGTTCATCTCTGGAAAATGAACGTATTTTCTACATAAGAGCTGAGTGGTTAAACCTATCGAACATTTTTGAAATGGAATGAGCTTGAGTTTTTTTCTACGTAACATATGTAGTAACAAGTGAAACTTGATCTGTTTTTAATATAACGGGTGTTTTTTTTTAGAGGTTTAGTTTTTAAACTGGCAACCCTGTTTCTAGAGATTATCAATTTGACAGTTGAAAGTTGATTTGTGGTTAGACTAACGCCAGAACAACGCGTGCAAATTGTGCAAACTTATTTTGAAAACCATGGTTCGGTTCGCCAAACTTATCGTGCGATACGTCCATTTTACCGTCGACATAATCGTCCATCTGAGCAAGTTATTCAGAACACGATGAATCGTTTTCGCACCACATACACCCTAGTGGATAATACGCATCTCCAAAGATGACAAGCAGTGCGAACAGAAGAAGCTATTGCCGTTGTGAAGCGCAGCGTTGAGGAGAATCCGAATGAGTCGATTCGCCATTGTGCACAGCAATTGGAGCTATGCCCAATCCACTTTGTTGAAGATTTTACGGAAAGATCTTGGGTTAAAAGCATATAAGATCCAGCTGGTGCAAGAGTTGAAACCGCGTGACCATTATACGCGTCGTAGGTTCGGTGAATGAGCCAAAAACATGATTAGGCTTGATGCTCATTTTCAACGCAAAATTTTGTTCTCCAATTGGCCCATTACTGGTTAAATGGATATGTACTATAAACAAGCAAAATTGCCGAATTTGGAGTGGAGAAAACCCGGAAGCCTTTGTTGAGACGCCCTTACAACCATTAAAACATACTATTTGGTGTGCTTTATGGGCTGGTGGAATCGTCGTCCGATATTTTTTAAGGACTATTTTCGACAGATCTTGGGTTTCGTCGACGTACCGGTGTTGGACAATTATGGCGACCATAAAATGAACGAAGCGCGCGGAGCGTTGCCCGAACAGAACACCCATTTTGATAAAACAATTTTACCATTTGCAGATGTTGTTGAACGCCATGTCCGTCCAAGGTGATTTGGCAAAACAGAGTGAATAAATGACAGCTAATTTGACAGATGTAGCTCCAACAATATGGCCGCTATCATCTGTCAAATTTTGGAAGTTTCTATTGGAAGACCCTGTATTTGTAATGAGAATTCTTGGAATAGGATTGAAAGGTGCAGGTAAATTCTGTGGATTCATGGACATGCCAGATTGCTTAACACAAAATACAGTACTTATGTGTTGATTATTGAAAATATTATGAAAGTAGCCACCAAGAAACTTTTCCAAAAAGCTTGTGCTGAAGAAAGAAATGCGACTGGTGAAAACCAAGTTGATGAAAGTTGTATCTGGCGATGGAACTTGGAAAAAGCGAGGATACACTTCTTTATGCGGAGTAACATCATTGATTTCACATTATACAAGGAAAATTATCGATATTGTTATATTTAAAATGCCAACTTTGGAAAAAGAAAATGAATACTGAAGAGTACAACGATTGGCTAGAAGATCACAAAGATAATTGTTCTGCAAATCATAATGGCTCTGCAGAAAAAATGCAAGTCGATGCAATCGTTGAAATATTCGGCCGTTTGTTATGAAAATTACATCGCTGATGGTGACTCCGAAACATACTCTGGGGTTTTAAAAAGCTAAGCCTAACGGTGATATTGAAGTGGTGAAAGAAGAATGTATTGGACATGTTCAAAAGAGAATGGGTTCACGACTCCACGAGTGTGTAAAAACTGTAGATGGAAAAGATAAACTAACTGGTAAAATGATCGATAAGTTGACAGTTTATGATGGCTTGACAATCAGGAGACACTGTGATTCTGTTAAAAATATATATAATGCAATATGGGCAACTTATTATCATAGTTTGTTCAACTAATGAAAATTCTCAACACGAATGTTGCCCGGTCGGAGAAGATTCATGGTGTTGTTGGCACCAGTGCGAGCTTCAGATACGTTACCTTCTTATAAACATGATTATCTGTCTTTACCACCTGATGTTGCTGAAGCTATCTTTCCAATTTGTACAGATATCAGCGATAAAAAAATGATTGGAAAGATGTGTTGCTGGTTTTACCCTACAGCCAGTTGGTATGGAAAACAACTCCAAAAATCGTTCCGTACCTTCAATGAAGGTTAACTTCAATTTCATATGAAGAATGCAATGGGAATATCAATTGAGCCCAATGCCTATGCCTATATCGAGAAAGACGATACAGAGCGCGTCATGATCTTTGAATTGATAGTGCATGGGAGTACGCGAGAGGGAAGAATGGCTCGTAGATAACATTAACTCGAGGTACTATTGAAGAAGCTGCTGATGCTACGGGGGGTTCATCTTATGGCCCTGGAATAGATGACTCCTTTTAGAAAAAAAAAAAATAATGTATCTATGCATGTGTAAACTTTTTCCGAAACTTTAAACGCGTTTTTCTCGAAACTATGTTTTTTTGAACTCGGTGATCAAGCTTTCCAAAAAAACGGCTCAATCGAAATTTTAACACAACCTTCTCAGATACACTATTCCACAGGCATTGATCGAAGGAATAAGATTTCGGATACTTATTTCTATTTTTACAAACCATTTTACGTGGCTCTTACAGAGATATTGTGATCACCGCCGAACACCTTTTCTTTGGAGGACCTTCAGGAGATCGTCTGCAGGAGCACATCAAAATATTGCCACTAAATGCACCTACAGAGTAAGGTCGGCAAATATGGCCCACCATAATATTTCCTCAATACACAAGCGCACGCAGTTAAAAGCACATTTATTACAAACACATTCAAACCGGTTTTGGCTCAATCAATCGTGGTTGGTCTGGCGTTACGGACGTACAAAATATTGAGTGTAACTGTTTTTTTACGTTTTTGTAGTCATTTGGTGGTGAGTTTTGTTAAGTGTTTTCACAGTGAATATTTGTAAATTTGATAGTGTCTTTCTAAGATTGAATAGTGTTGAATATTTTCTTATTTTCAATGACTTAGAGTTTTAACAAAAGTTTATGAAGTGTGTTTAAATTGAAAATTAGATATAAAAATGCAGTGTATGTAATATGGCCCGCCCCATGTATTTTAAATATGGCCTAAGGGTGACCTTCGTTGAAATTTATCGTTTTGTTTTTATTTTCTTTTGGCTTCAAACTCTAGCAAAACAACGACAAACATGGGCTAAGGATAATATGATGAAAGCAATCACTGCCGTAAACCTCAAAGAGATGGGCTTTTTAGCTTTTTAAAGGCAGCAAAAATGTTCAATGTCACACTGAAACGTTTAGTGGCAAAAATGGATAAGCCTTTGGAGGAAGTGGTAAGTGCCGAACTAGGCAGGAAAACCATTTTTCCTCCAGAGCTCGAGCAGAATATTGCCTGAAAATGGAAGGGAAACTATTTGGTCTACCAGGAATGACATAAGATCGTTAGCATTCCAGCTAGCTATAAAGAACCAAATTCCCAATCCATTTTCCATGTTATAAAAGAAGTGGCGGGAAGCGACTGGCTATTTTTCTAAAACGTCATCCATCACTGTCATTCCGCCAACCGACTGGAACGTCTTTAGTCCATGCTTCTGGATTTTCAAAACAAAACGTGGCAATTTTTTTTGACAATTTAGAAATGCTTATGACCAAGTACCATTTTACCAACAACACTTTTTTTAATGTGGATGAGACGGGGATTTCCGTAGTTGCAGTCAAAATGCCAAAGGTCGAGAAAATGTGGGAGCATTAACTGCTGAAAGGGGATCACTTATTGCGTCGAGTTGGTGCATGAGTGCAGGAGGGTCATTAGTGCCTCCTATGTTCACTTTTCCTCCAAAGAGAGACAATCCACACCATATGAAAGGTGCACATGTTCATATTCTATCTATACATTAGATAAGACTTTCATGGGACCTCTCAAAAAATATTTGGTTGAAGAAATTTGACGCTGGACCATAACCAACACGAAAGCTCTAACACAGTATGATATAATGGAGCTATTCGGTCGAGCCTTTTTAAAAGCTCTAACCGCAGAAATTGCTCTGAAAGACTTTTCGTCCACAGGGATATGTCCTTTTGGTAGAAATGTGTGATTTTCTGGCAGCAGAGGAAGATGAAATACCTTTATCTAACATGGAAAATCCTGCTCCTGCTGATGGACGTGAAAATAATGGAGAGATGACGCAGTCTAAGCAAGATGAGTGGAATCAACATTCACAACCTTCGACTTCTACTGGGATAAAATGTATTTCGGAATCAACAACTTTGGTAACTCCATATCAAATTTCTCCTAACCTTGTTCGAGTAAAAAAACCTTCAACTCATGGAAGGAAACGAGGAAAATCGGAGCTGATTTCATCATCTCCCTACACGCTAACTTTAGAAGAATCCATCAAAAAAAGAGATGAAAAAGAGTTAAAGAAGAACAATCTCAGCACATGAGGATTGTACTGGCAACGAGCAACAATATTTCATATGTGAATTTTGCTGTAGCTAAACCCACTTTTCTTAAAAATCATTTTGTTAAATATTATCCACCCTAGGCCCACTCTAGACCGTACTTAACACTAGGTAGGTCATATTAGCCGCAATTTTTTACAAAATAAAATGTGAAGGTCCTTTAATTTTTCATTTATATCTTTTTGTTATGTTTTTTTGTAAAATAAAATACCTTTCAGAAAATATTAAAAAAAAAAAACGTATTTTTTCGCCCTTGCAACTGCGTATAACGCCTTAATCAAACACCCTTAAATATTGCGTGTAGCGAAAATGTCAAAATGATCCGAATTGCTTGTCATAAATTTTAAGTTTGAGGCTTTTGGTCGTAAGCAAATTAAAAACAACTGCCATGCCATGCGTCATAAAAGATTTATCTACATATGCTCGGTAGATACTCGTAAATATGAGTACACTATCAAAATTCAAAATATACGAGTACATTCGGTACATAAACACTACCACAAAACAGTGGCACTTATTCGTAACTTCAATAGTGATAAAGATAATTATATGCACGGCATATAATTTAATCTACTCAATATTTGATCTGGTATTATTGATCCGAGTTATCAGGCTTTTCCTAATGACAGGGATTTAACATATCATAATCGCACCCAATTGGTAGTGGAACATTCTTTGGTCTACTTACTTGATAGTCGCTGAATTTTCCGGTCGTGAACGTCTACAGTAATGGATAAAGTTAAAAAAATAGTGAATAATCGCGAATTTACAAATATTTGTTTTTTGTGTTTATTTGTTACCGCATTCGGTGCATTTGATGTTCTTACTTATACGAATGTAAGTATATCTCATTTTAATTAGTTTGTTGGAAGACTCATTCTTATTTGTATTCGAACTGAAAAGCTGATACTGCTTGTGAAAGAGGGACTCGATAAAATTAACCCTGTCCTTGTCAGTATTTGCGGATACCTGACGCAAGCAACGGAGATTGTATTATTTTTTGAAAAATGTTCTTTCTCACATTTGCAACAGTGTTACGGTTGAAAGTTTGAATGGGTGGAATGCTACTGGCGATTTCAATGGAGCACTGAGTTAGGTGGAATAGAATGTAAGGCAAAATCAGTTTTATAAAGCCAAGTGGTATCAAATCTTCACCCGTAGCATTCGATTTAACTGCTGTAACACATTTTGCAGCTTCATTCTCATTTACGGATCGCAGTTCAAAACCTCTCACTAGATGATGGGACAAATTTTCTGAAAAATTACAATTTAACACATCAGGATCATTTTCACATTTTGGACCACTTTTAGCACTAGAAATTCCAATTTGTCGCAGATTATGCCAAAGGTTTTTGGAAGGAAGTGACGTATTCAGCTTAGAGGCGTAGCAATTTCTTTTAGAGTTTCGTATTATCACAGTTGAATGGTTACGCATCGCTTTGTAGGCAGTGTGATCTTTAAAAAAAGTGAAAAAAGGAAGTGGAGATATTAAAAAGTTCCAATGAAACATACGAAACATACGAAACATGTACAGTACATGTTCGAAAGTGAAAAGTCGCATTTTTTTGTCGCTACTGGCAAAATCATTTAAACTCGTGTGTTTATTACGATGGTTGTCTGAGAAGTTTCTGACCGAACAATGATACAAGACATATACACACTTCTCCCAGCGATGCCCCCATCTCTCCAACCCGTCCAAGTAGTTTTTCTCTGCAAAATAATTGTTCACGAAGGTGATTGCCTCCTCATTTGACGCAAATCTCTGTCCTCCGAGCGCAGTTTTTAGATGAGGGAACAAAAAGAAGTCGCTTGGGGCTAGATCTGGTGAATAAGGTAGATGGTCAAGCAGTTCAAACCGTAATTCATGGATTTTCACCATGGCAACCGCTGAGGTGTGAGACGACGCGTTGTCTTGGTGAAACAGGATTTTCTTTTTCTGCAAACGTGGCCGTTTTTCCGCAATTTCTGCCTTCAACTTGGCAAGTAATGATGCGTAGTATGCTCCTGTAATGGTTTTTCCTTTTTGAAGATAATCGATTAAGATAACTCCTTTACTATCCCAAAAAACAGTCGCCATCACTTTCCCAGCCGAAAAAACAGTTTTTGCTTTTTTTGTAGCCGGCTCGCCCTTTGCAGTCCACTGACAGAATTTTTATTTCAGGCGTATAATGGTGTATCCAAGTTTCATCTACAGTAATTAATCGGCGCCAAAACTAGGATTTATTGCGCCTAAACTGCGCCAACAGAGCATTGGAAATGTTCATTCGAACAGGTTTTTGGTCTAACGTAAGCAAACGCGGTACCCAACGCGCAGACAGCTTTCTCATGCCTAAATCCTGATTTAATTGTAACAAACACGTTCTTTGGACATTTTCATAACCTGTACTATCTCTCTCACTTTAATTCGGCGGTTATCCAACACCATTTGGTGAACTTTAGCAGTGTTATCGTCAGTGGTTGCAGTTTTTGGACGTCCCGAACATTCATCATCTCCCAAGCTCTTACGGCCACGTTTAAATTCAGCTGTCCAAAATTTCACTGTAGTAAATGATGGTGCAGAGTCCCCATACACAGAGTCCATCTCATTTTTGATTTGCGTAGGCATATTGCCTTTCAAAAACAAGAATTTAATAACAGCTAGATACTCAATTTTTTCCAATTTCACAAAAAACACTCCCATCGGCTCACTCAAACGACTGTCAACTAAAAACTGAGCGTCCAAAGTGACTGAAACTTCGGTAAGAAATTGTCAAAAGATGCACAACTGGCATTCACTAGCTTTTATTGACGAGTCGGAAACTTTTCAGACAACTCGCGTAGTCCTTCCAAATTAAATTGTGCGGAAACAAATACTACACTTTGTATCCTTGTTTTGAATTGAAAACTTTACTGCTTTACTCTTAAATAGAAGGAAAATTAAATTTTAAATTTGTACTGTGTTTCCCTTATTAACATGCTTATATTGAATCATACATCACATGATGCCGTCTTCAATCAACACCAGAGCAAACCAATCTCGAGCAACATGCAACTCCGACGAATTCAACAACCACCCACAAACCGATGGATGGTAAACCAGCACCAGCAAAGAAGCACTTCAAGCCACTCACACAAGAACAGGTAACTGACATCCCTCCTAGCCCGACTAAGCCTCTCACGAAGAGCTAAAAAAACATGTAGAGATCTATAAAATACGAAAAAATTATTGCTTAAGGTACACGATATCAAAAACCAATTGAGTGCAAACATCAACAACATCAACAACATCAACTCAGCGATCTCCAATCTGACGAGGTATCCGAACTACAGAAACGCTGTGATATGCTGGAAAGAAAAGATTTTTTGACCGACGCTGTTGTTTTCGGCATCCCACATTTCGCTGATGAAAATTTCCCCAATTTTTGGTAAAACTTTGCGATACTATCGGTGTAACACCACCAACGCTGAAGAATGTTTTTCGCATCAAACATGGAAACAGGAAAGACGAGCCACCTGTCGTTCTCCAGTTCAACAGAGTAGAAGAGGAAAACTCAATGCTGAAAGCCCTCGCTAACTACCGCAAAAAGTCAAGGCGCCCGATTTCGTTAAGCGACATTGTTTTGATTCAAACAGCAATGTGTTCGTGAACCCCACTGAATCGAACTATTCTTCAGCACGCAGTTAACTTCTGTACACAGGCATCTTGGGTCAGTGTTAGTCAAATTCAACAAAGCCGGAAAAATCGCGTGGAATTAGTGCGTACAACTGCTTGCAAGTCAAACCGCAGTAGCTCTTCCGATTATCTGTTCCTTAACATTACATGTGGTATTGAACATTTTCTACTTGGAGTAAGCAAAAATCAGATGCACCGACAGACGTAGATTGCAACGCCTTCAACTCGCAGTTTGTATCTGTCGCTGCCCAGGTATCCCAAAATTACCATATTCCCGAGATTATGGCTCATACAAGTACAGTAAATAGCATTGAAAGAAATTTCAACTTCGCTCGTTTAACAGATGAAAACGTCTTTGCAGCCCTGCTGTCTGTGAAAACAAATGCAACAGGCTTAGATGAAATTAATACAAAATTTCTAAAACTTTTTCTCCCCTTTCCTCTAAAATAACATATACATACTCGTATACTGCATATTTTTAATTCTATTCTAACCACCTGAGAATACCCAGTTTTGTGGAAAAAGGCACCGATACCCAAGTCGAATAATAATCGAATCAGCTCCAAATATAGACCGATTGCTGTACCGACAATATTCTAAAACAGATGCAAGCGCACTTAACCAGCAAGCAATTCTTAAGTCCCTCCTAGTCCGGTTTTCGTGAGAAAAGGAGTTGCAAAACTGCACTTTTACTGGTCGTGGACGATATTCGCAAAGCCATGGAAGCAAACTGTCGTACATTTTTAACATTACTGGATGTCTCAAAAGCTTTCGACACGGTGAATCACACTTTGGGATAAGCTGATGTATAGTTTCGAATTTTCTTCTCTTGCAGTCAAACTCATGCTACCTTATAAATCCCGAACAATGTGTGGCAGTAGGAAATAAAATATGTTCCTTTCTTGGATCGGCTGCTGTAGTACCACAGGGTTCTATCCTCGGGCCGTTATTGTTCTAGCTTTATATAAATGAACTCCATATGTTACCAGACGATGTCTAACTTTATCTTTGCTGTCCGCTAGGCAGAACTAGTTGTACTATAGAAAATATAAACGAAGACATGGAAATTATCCAGCGGTGGGCGGTAAAGCACAACTTGTCCCTTAATCCAGCAAAAACGAAAGTGCTATGTATTTGTATGTCCAGCCCGTCCCTAAAAAAGGGGAATCTTCTTCTCTCTCCTCCTACAGACCCACTGCACTTACGTTCCTTTTTCCCAAGGTCATGGAAACGCTGATAAACCGCCAGCTCATGAAATATCTCGAAACACGAAAACTTCTTAATGATCGGCAGTATGGTTTTCGTACCAACAGGTCCACTGGTGATTTGATGGCATGTCTCACCGAAAAGTGGAACCAAAGCGTACATCAATCTGGCGAAAGCAAGATAGTTGCACTTGATATTTCTAAGGCATTTGACAGAGTTTGGCATCAGGCTCTTTTGTCGAAAATTCGTGCCTTTGGGATCGACGACTCTCTTCTTCAATGGATTAGAAATTACCTTTCGGAACGTTCAATTCAAGTTATCTTGGATGATTTCAAGTCTGATATTCACAAACAGGGCTCCGTTCTGTCTCCGACACTCTTTTTAATTTTCATCAATGATCTCTTGTCTGTTACATCTAATCCAATATATTGCTTTGCTAATGACAGTACTCTCTGCTTTTCATATTCGTTTTCGGATTCACGTCCCTGCTCTTCGGCTGTAGAACGGGAACGGCAGCGTATGTTAAGCTCATTATATTCCGATATCAACTGCATAACCAATTGGGGAACTATCAACAGAGTGGAATTTAATGCTTCCAAAACACAATGCTGTCTGCTGTCGTTAAAGCGAAATTCAAATACCCAGAAATTATCCATGATTGGCACTTACATTGTCGAAACCGAAAAACTTTCCATTCTCGGGATGTGTGTCAATGACAATTTACGTTAGAATGACCACATATTCGGTATCGCCAAAAATCCGAAATGTCTAGGCTCTCTCAAACGATGTAAGAAATACTTTTCCCCTTCTGATCTGGCCTCAATATATAAGGCATTCATCCGCCCGAAATTGGAGTAAAATGCTCACATCTCGTCAGGTGCTCCTAAAACATCTCTGCATCTGCTAAACCGGATTCAAAACCATAAAACTCATAGCTGATACCAATATCACTCAGGCATTGGACACCCTCGAACACCGACAAAATGTCTCGTGTCTCACTTTGTTTTATCGCTATTTCTACCACCAGTGCTCCATAGAAATCGCCAGTAGCATTCTGCCCCTTTAAACATTTAACCGTAACACACGTCTCGCTATGAATGCTCATCAGTATACCCTCAAGCCCACTTTCGGACGTACTCTGAAATATTGTGATTCGTTCATAAGCCGAACAACTCGCTTGTGGAATGCCCTGCCGAGCTTTGTATTTCCTAGTCATTATAACATTCAGACATATAAAACCAACGTACATCGGTACCTATCCTTTGTCAAGATGTTTTACCCTCAAAAATCACTTTCTAGAAAAATAACTCCGAAATAAAACACAACCGTTCGTTTTCCACATTCAACTGCAAAAATTAAAAGTAATAGATTTTATTAGTATTTATATTCTGACAGTTATCATTTCTCTATCCTAGATGTAGGGCGCTGTTCGTATGGTGGCACCGTTTTTTCCTCCCTAAATTTCCGTCGCCTGTGCTGTGTGCAAACATTTTAAGGGTACCTTAACCCCTTGAGCGCGCGCTAGTTTTTTAAAAAAAAGAAAAAAGCAGACTAAATTTTGCCACCTCACAAAGAGCAGTTACTCTTATTCAGCCCAGATTTAATTGTCTAAGCGCAAACAATTTTAAAACCAATCTTGTTAAACACTTGACCAGTGATTCACAATAGACTCTAAATAAAATCAACTTTTGGTTTGTAAATGTTCCCTTTTTCAACATTTAAGAATTGTACTTTTTAGCTGAACATTTTTTTTTTTGTTAATTTTTAATTTTTACATTTGTTACTACTTGAATTTTTTCTTAAGCCTCTCACAAATTATGAGATATTGTAATCTTACTACGAAACTATTGTAAAACAAATAAATGAAATGAAACATCACTCTTGATTCAAAATATCTTTAGTGTATTTAAAGTAGGTTTCTTGTATGCTTCGCTGGATGGATTTTATGACCTCTAAACTGACACGACATTGATGAAAACACTTGATAACGTTCTTTTTTTCTAATGTAAAAATAATGCTGAGTGAATCAACTGAATCATTCTTTATGGAGGTTTTAGGATTTGTTTATTCTGTCATACACAGCAGGATGATATATTGCCAGTTATATAAAACTGAATTAAGAGTATATTATGATCTTATTGTCATTTTTTTAAGGTTTTTGTTTTGTTTTTGAAATTGAATTTTTGTTTTTTTAAATTAATCTATGCCAAGAATGAAAGCACGAAATTTGGTTTTTAGGAACCTTTTGGAGCAAATAAAATATTTTGTACTTAGATAAGTGTGGTGCGAAAAGACAATCTGTCTGGGCCTTGTGGAGCAAGTGTTTTGGGTAGATAACTTGGATAATTTAACAAGCCAGTGTTTTATGCAAGTGTGTTGACCAATTTTTTAAGGCTCGATCTTGAATATCACTGGTTACTGATTCCAGAAGATTATTTAATACGAAACTTGAATTTCTTAATGTAAGAAGTTCTGGAGACAGTGTTTCCAGTCAATGTGGACGAACGAGATTTGCGAGTTTAGTGTTAAGTGGAACGAATTTGATTCAATAAAGGGAGCAACAGGAGCTCCAAACACAGTTTTCTGAGAAAAAACCGAAATTTTAATTTAATTATATTGTAAAGCTGACATGTCTATCATGAAGTGGTTGGTTGGCACTGTTGCCTTCTCTCGACGAAATTTGCAATTACGGTTCGTCATAAATGCGATTTCAGCTTCCAATCTCCGCCTTCAAAGCCTGGGTTGTCATTAACTTGTTGACATAAACTTTAGGCTGCAAAAATCCTTCGAGGAAGAAGTCCAATAGCTTTAAATCTTCCGATCAAGGCGGCCTATTCTGTTCACCCAAAAGGCAAAATAAACGACCACAGAATGCCTCGTGCAATAATGCCATTGTTGGAGTGTTACGCAAGTAACAGCCTCCTGTTGGAACCACATGCCTTTGGGATCCACGCAATCCAAGAATCTGGATTATAATTTCCCGAGGCCCTTCGCTATTCGAAGAAAAGTGGTTCAATAACTCCTGCAGCACAAAATGCATAGCAAACAGTAACACGCTTGGGATGCATTCGCTTCTCATGAAAGGCATGTGAGCTTTCATCCCAATTGTTATTTCGGCTCAACTCAACGATAGTCATTTTGTGCCGCTCAAGCACTATATTAAGTTGAAAAATTCTGACGTTCTGAGACTCATTTAAACCCATTTTGGCAGCTTCCGTCTGAATACTAGCGAACGTACCGGTGATAACAGTTCTCTCATTTATGTCGATATTATCGGGATACGGCAGTAGTTACACAGACTTTTCCAGTGTTCATTTGCGAGTTCCGCACAATTCTTTCAAGTATAATGTTAAAGAAGTCACATGACAGCGCGTCACCCTGTCTAAAACATTTTTTTGGCATCAAAGTCGCTATAAACCTAGACGGAACAGCGAGCGCTCATCATCGTCATTCTGCACAGACGGACGAGTTAGGCAGGGTTGCGAAAACTAGCCATGGCTCTATATAGCTCGTTTCTGTAAATGCTGTCATATGCAGTCTTCAAATCGATGAAAAGATGGTGGGCATCGATATGGACTTATTAAGTTCTTTCCAGGATTTGTCGGAGTGTGAAGGTTTAGTCGATTGTGCCTGAAATCGCATTGATACCAATCAGGTTGTTGACGAAGGGTTTCAGACATTCACACAATATGGCAGATAAGATCATGTTGGCGCAGTTGTGGAGGGTCTCCTTTTTTGTGAATCGGGTGTATGCCTAAGATTCCATTCATCAGGCATACACTTTTCTGACCAGATCTGAGAAATGAGTTGGTTCATGTTCTCCATGTTTCTTTTGAGATGCAACAAAATGGCTAATACCTGCTCAGGGACCAACGTGAGACGGAATTAAGCATATTTGTCTAGTATGTAAGTTAACATATAGAAAGAAATAATAAAAATGAATTTAAAAGTAAAAAAAAGCTATGTCCATCCACGGTGATTTGACAAAACAGACTGAATAAGTGACAGCCAATTTGACAGATGTAGCTTCAAGTCCCTATTGGAAGACCCTGTACATACCAAACGCGGGTATCGCCTTAATAACATAACTAGATTGGTCGAGCTAATATTTCCAAAGTACGAGTATATGAAACCATCTATTTTCTCTACGAATTTTTTCTAGTGGAAGATAGGTAGTTTCTAGAGAATTAAATTTTGCTCTTGCTTATATTCAGCCCAACTGAGTTTGCTTCTTTTTAGATTAGCGTTTATAAGCCTAGTGGTAAAACCCTCTACAGTTTCTGCCCTTCATGAGAGTCTCTCTCATAAGAAACTTGAGCATTGTTCACTTATTTCTACATTTTGTGAAAAGCGTTAAGCTCCAAGATCCTTTCATTTCATTTATTTACTTGGTATGTACAATAAGATTTACATCTTTTCTACATATGGGTACAGACTGATGGAAGATCCTTAATAAACATACAGAAAAGAATAGTTCCTAGAATTGAACCTTGTGGAACTCCTTGATTTGCCGCTAGAGATGATTCTGGAATCTCTCGGTGAGATAGCTGTCAATAAGATGGGTAGCCCTACCGCTAAAACCAAACAAATTTTTGAGCTTCCAGCTTAGAAAGTTGTGATCTACCCTATCGAAAGCCTTCGAGAAGTCAAGTAGGCAAAGAAGACTTGTCATAATCTTGCTTTATTTCATCTAGTAAAGCAAGTTGTGGTTAGCTACGTGACTAAGTATTTGTTTTTGCAAGATTTTTTCGAAGATTTTAGATAAACTGGGTAGTATGCTAATCGGTCTAAAGTCACAAGGGGCATCGCTGTTTGTTTTCTTTGCTACTGGAAGAACACTAGCTATTTTCCTTGACCTGGAAATATTGATGTAATTATGTAGAAATTGATGATATGAGTAGGATGGGCAACTATCTGGGATAAGATAAGTTTGACAAACCGGATGGGTATTCCGTCCTCCCCGCTAATTTCAGACTTAATAGCCATTGTGCATTTAAAAATTTCGCTTTCGCTTACAATTTCAAAATCATCCAATCTATGCGCAGATCTGGCCGAACAGGCTGATGCTCGATTTCTATCAAATTTACCATTAGCGAATTGTTCACATATGAAATAGCCATTAAGAATATCAGGATCAAGATCACTCTGTTGGTTAAAGCCTTTGGAAACACCAACCGTTTTAAGGTTGCTCCATAGTTTTTTTACTGGTAAGGTGGTATTGAGTTTGGATGGATAGTAATTTTTTTTTTGACGCAAGTATAATTGAAGTTGTATGATTCTGTGTCTCTTTAAATTCTTTCCAATTGACGCTAGTCGATCTGCGCTTCCATCTACTGTGCAATTTATTGCGAACTTTGATTGAGTTTACCACATCTGAAGTAAACCATGGACAGCTTTGGTTATGGACTCTAACTGTTTTTGTAGGTACATGCCTATCAAGCAGTTGTGTCAAAATTGATTGAAGGAAATCAACCTTTCCATTAGGATCGGCGATTTATCTACACTGCATCCATGTCGCAAACATTGTGGCTAGTTGAAGGGCATTAACATCGACAGAATTAAAATCTTTATATGTAAAAGTTTCAGTAATAGCACATTTAGACAATTTGACATTGTAAGTTAGAAAAAGTAGGTTATGATCAGAGATGTCGAAGGGTATCTGGGCAAAAAGAAGACAAGGTTGGGATCGGAGACAATAATAAGATCAAGAAGACTGGGTGTACGATCAGGGGCAAAACGTGTTGGGTAGGTGTAGTTAACAATACTCAGACCAACGGAGGACGCTAAGTCTTTCATTTGAAATGCAAGCGAGTCGTTTCTTAGTAAGTCAGCATTAAGGTCGCCGCACACAACAATATGCTCATACTCGTATAGTGCACAAAAGTCCGAAAGTGCTGAAGTTTGAGACTGAAGTGCGGTTTTTATTGTATGCGCAAGAGACAAGACATTTAGTAGTATTACAGTCACTTATTTCCACAGCAATGTATTCAATGCCGGATTCACTTGATTTAAAAATTAGATTTCAGAGTCAAAGTTAGTCTACAATTTGGGATATCGTAGATCTTATCACGCACATTCGGATTAAACCATAATTCATTTACACAGATAACATAAAAACAGGAAGTAGAAAACAAGTACTTTAAATAGTACTTAAATAACATATTCGAAGTCCATTATATTGCTGCGAAATAATTTTTGCAATAGTATACGTTGATTTTTCATTCACACTGTTTGTCACACTTAAATTACTTAAGAGCATAGTTTAAAACAAAAACAAAGGCAAACAGAAAAAAGTACATTCCTTGTACAGGAGAGGAGGAAGGGGATGAAGGGCTTTGCAGATATGGCGTTGTAATAAATAGCTGCGCGGATGAATAGAAATTACTAAGCGGTAGGGTTTTTCTGGCAAAGGTGTTGTTAGGAACTGTGTTAGTAATCCTGGCATTGCCAAATAAAGTTACGCTTGCAATATTGCTTACTATAATGCATTTCTCTTACCTTTATTGAGTTCACTAAACCTATCTTGTTTCTCCCTACTGATGGAGCTGCTCCCATTCGTAGTTCTTAGAGCTTCCCGCTTCTTGATTATTCTAGAGGGGGCCTCGGAAAACCACCCCTACTTGAACGCATATAATCGCCATGATATTTGTTACTAGTTGCAAAGCTTCTGGGTCAAGGATCTGCAAATATCCCAGAAACAAATCCTTGTTCGGTTACTACGAGTATGTAGTTCAGAACATATCCGGTCGGATTCTATGCAAAATGGCATTTCTTACATTACTCCAGATATGGCCAAAAATTGATGGACTACATGTCCATGAAAACATCTTGAGATGGATGCAAATTTCGTTTGCGAGACTTCGGCATTTTGGTAAGTTGTTCAAACAATATTTTTGGAGAAGTATCCCACTGAATACGTCTATGGCATCCAGCTCATGAAGCACCTCTTTTACCCAAGGAGCTCATGGGATTATATTTTGCTTAAATTTTCCGCGAATAGGAATTTTCTTTTAAACAATGTGGCAAACTATAAATGATACCAAGCTTAAATCTTAAGGCCTAGTCAATTCGATTTTACAGAGCGAAAGTTGGGACAACTAATACGAGTACCAACAACTTTTGCTGCTAAATACGAATTATCAATCAAACGGCTTGCCTTCTTTGAACCAATTAAACGTTTGATGAGTGATAAAAATCTACACAACACAAAAAATATTCTTCAAAAAATGTATACACTTATGGCATTTAGGCAGGTTTTCAACTTTTTGTTTTTGTGTTGTATTTGAACCAGGAGAGGCGGCCGATAGACGCAAATAGCACAATAAATTTCATTTAATGAGCTTCAAACTATGGCGCAAGCATTCGCGTATTTACTCTCACTCATTCACCCAATTTTATCCCGCTGTGCAAGCGATACTGACTCTAAGAATAGAAAGACTCCCCGACCTAAGATTCCCTACTGCATCAGGTATTATCTTCAAGAAGGCAAGCGAGTGAAATATGTGAAGTAGCTAGCAAGTGGGTGCCAAATAAACGACGCCGCGAATGCATTTGATATACCGAAACGCCTCTATTTGATTCCCGTGTTGCTGGAATGCGTTGGCCTTCTCTACAAAAAAACAAGAATCAAAAAATTGTTTACAAATTCTTGCGAAATTCATTTCGAAAACAGATTTTTCAACCAAAATTCTGGAAGGCGGCGGCGTATTCGTATGAGTATTTCGTATTTCCTTCTTCTATTTGACTCTGTGGAATTTTTCAGCTCCACGTCTGTTTATAAATTCTTTGTACGATTGATGAACTTCTAATTAGGTGAATCGCCCAATCTAGAAAATAATTAATTAGGTGCAGTTGTTTGAGTGCACCCTGTTTTCGTTAGAGTCAGGTGAAGCTTTACGAATCTGAAGTTCCAATGCACTTGGGATCGTTTGAAAACATTTTCAACACATCTTTTTGAAGTGGAGATAATTAATTATTAGTGGCGTCATTCTTGGAAATAAATTTGTAGCCCATCATTTGAACTTTGTGCGATCACTGGACTCTTGCCAAAATATGTGTCAGTGGTGTTTTCGTAAGCCCTGACCACATCTGTTTTTTATTTTCATATTTGAAAAACATAATTTTTGAAATGCAAACCGACGTTTGATGGATTTCGGTTGAGTTCTTTGTTGATGAATGATTAAATTTAAATGATGAGATAGCGTTTTTAATGATTCAGCCTTTTGTGATAGGCAGGAATGGAAATAGCAAATCCAGAAGGAATTTGGTAATTCGTTCCAAATTTCAATGCGAGGGGTTTGGTTTTGTTAAATTAGTGAACTAGTTGTTCAGATTAAGCACTCTGGTCTTAGCCTTAGAAAGCGAGGATCGGAGTTCTTTTTAATATCGATCCTGAGGGCTGTAACTCGAAAATTTTCTTAGTTTGATGAGTACTCGTATTCTGTATGTATTCGTCGTATCTTGGGTTTTTGGGTTTGGAAATAAAGTAATTGAGTCCCTTCTGGATCTGCCTCACTCTAGAAAGAGCAATTATGGTTGTTCGCATACTCATTGATTTCAAACCTCTTAAGAACCCAATCCACGAACTTCCGTCACAAGGCATGGTCTCGTGGTCTCGGTTCCTGCACCAGCTGCTTCTTATACGAGTATAAGTTGAGGCCTTTGCTCAAATTCTCCTCATATTGGATGCACAAATGCCAAACGCCAAATTTACAATTACCGATCTTCAGTCACACTTTCATTCACAGCGCCTACAGGCTCTTTTGCACGCACGTTACATACGTTGAAACATTATTGACTTGCGTCATATAGCGTGTCTATGGTACGAAACTCATCCACAATACGACAATTAGCCGGCTCAGTTGGTCGATTATTAGGCCAAAAAAATCAAGTTATCTTCTATATGCTTAACGAATTGAAGACGGATTTTTGAAACAAGTTTGGATGATACAGAACCGTTGTTTTGGTATAAGTCTATTCATGATAATACATCAGACAATACTGAATATAAGTGTCGGAGAACTATGAAAAATGACAGGACCTCTTAAAAATGAGAACATCGAAGATATCTAGAGTACTGGATGTATCTCTGCCACCAATCGTGATATGATCAACGTATCTGGTCTTAATCAGGAGACTGCCATTAATTTTTTAGATATCGAATACGACTGCTGAACTACGATGATGTTCCGACCACTTGCGAAATCAATCAGCCTGTGTCCGTCTCCAGATTCCATTTCCTTCATTCCTACGGCGGCACTAGAAGGTGCTTTCATTTCCTATTCTGGCATTGGGGATACAAATTACATTTATTATATCTTACTTGAGTCACTGCTCGTAAATCCTTCTTAAAAATTCGTAGAAATCTACCGCAGTAACGTCCTTTTTCTCCGTTGCTGAAGAAACTTGCGTAGATATGGCTTGTTTGCTGTTTGTATGTCATAAGTATAACTTGGGTTACATGACAAATCCGCATCCAAAAATGCGAGTAGATGTTGCAATTTTTGATCGTCTTATAGCCCAGTCCGTTCAATTATATTTATTAGGTCGGGGTTATACCAGCCTTTAGTGTCTCCACTGGCTGATCGGGAATATCTAATCTGTTCAGAACCGAAAGACGTTGTCACTGCCTCGCTTGCAAGAGTCATTAACAATTAAATGCATCTTTTCCAAGACTGCTCTTGCGTCCGGGCTGGACCTGGGCCTCAATCAATAAATCACTTCAGCTAGCTTGCTTTTTTAGCCTACTCCATTTGCGCACTAAGATCTAAGGTTGTATTTGGTGGAGTCTCTTTTAAAGGAGGAGGAGGCTGCTTATCAAAATCCAGTTCATCTTTTTATAGACCCTTAGGTGTATTTTGTCTGCGCTGGAGGGTTAAGAGATTCCTTATTGATCACGATCAACGCGCATCTATAAGAGCCCCCTCAGTTCCTCCAGCTTCGCGACGTTCCAGTCATGAGTCGGAAGGGTCGGGTTGTTGAGCTTGATGATTTCCAGAATGCTTTCTGGAGAGGAGGGTTCGGCTGGGATCCAGGTGCGAGTTTGAGGTCTGTTAGGGATATCCTCCTAAGACACGACCACGAGCTTTGCACAGACAGGTTCCAGCAGCTGAAAAATAAAGTTCAGAAGTTCAGTCAACAGAAGCGTCAAAGAAGAGTCGTGCTTTCTCTAATTTTGTGGTACCCAATATATTCTTTTCCTAAATGGTATCTGGATCGGGTAAGGCCACAATGACATCAAAAAATACGCCAGAGGTAACCGAAAAAGCGCCGGAAGCGGGTCTGGGTTTGAAAGCGATCCTTCTACACGAAAAAAATTATCATTTTCAGAAACAATTTATCAATTACTCAAAAACGAACTAAGATTCCGATTAAAGGATTAATTTATTTTTCTAAGGGAAAAGAACACGACTCGACAGCCTAAAAGAAAATAAAAGACGTGTGTGTTACTTGACAGATCAGATTTTTGGTGTGTAAAGTGAAGGAGACAAATACGCCTTCCAAGATACGTCATTGATGGTATGACGTATGCATCGGTATGGTCAGCAAAATTATCGTCGTCCAAGTTTTGACACCAAGCTTTCAAGCTGCAAGTAATGACAGCCGGTTTGTGGAATGTACGAGTATTTGAGGTTATGGTTGGTGACTGTCGACGATTATTGTTTTGAAAGCATTGTTCTGTTGAGTGATACGTTTTATGGCATAATCCGCATCTCGATTTTCGTTGTGGCTTTGGACATTTTCGTGAGAAGTGCCCAAGTGCATTGCAGTTGTAGCATTTTCTCCTGCAGTTGCTGTTCGTCCCTTGGATTTTGATATTGTTTGACTGTTTCGGCGGCTGAATTTTCTCATTGCCCTGGTTGTTGACGACCAGTTGTGAATTCTTGCATTTCTTCGTACCACTTGAAATGGTCAAGTAATCCTTCTGGTTTCGTGAAATGGTATAGTGACAGTGTTCGCTTTAAATCGTTATTATCTACGCCGTTGATAATATATTTCAATATCGACTGATTACTGAATGTTGCGCATCTAGCTATGGATAACATCTCGTAAAAATTCTGTTCAAAACTTTCGTTTACCTGTTTTTGCCGTTTTAAGAGACACATGTGGATGTCAGATTCATCCTTATAGCAAGGAAATGCTTTCAAAATGCCTTTTTTTAGTTGTATCCAATTGGTGGTTTGAAATTGTTGACTGGAGAACCATGCTTTTTCTGCCCCTTGGAGTTTCGATGAAGCGATTAAAAGAATAATCTAATCAGTAACGTGATAGATGTTTCGTAGATTATCGTTTGTGTTCATTTCTTGATTTTTGGCTTGGATCGAAAAATGGGACAAGGGAGTTCAACTCCGCGTGGTTGTATGTCTGCGAATTGTCCAAGTGTGGACTGGTGGTGGAACTACTCACTGGTTGTCGCTGCAAAACAGAAAGTTCACTTTTAGTTAGTTCTAATTCTTGCTTAAGTACTTCTCTTGTTGTTGATCTAATGTGTTAGTCCTTTCTTGTACTGACTGAATCTGGTTAGGGCTTGGAGCATTTTGAATAAAACTAGTGCCAGGATTCTTTTCGCCTTGAATTCCTATGTTGGTTGTCACACTCCAGTTGACGAAAATTGTTGATACTGCTAATGACAGCATCGTGTTTTCTATTCTTGTTTCCTCGTTGTTCATTGTGGAGGAAGTAGGAAAATGAACAATTGGATATGAAATCAATTTTCATATAAAAATAAAGTTTTTGGCAAGTATCCCACTTCTGAACTGTTATCGACAGCCTAAAAGAAAAGAAAAGACGTGCGTGTTAGTTGACAGATCAGATTTCTGGTGTGTAAGTTGAAAGAGACAAATACTCCTTCTAAAATACATCATTGATGGTACGATTACATTTATTACGGTAACACAATTAAACGAGCAAGTGGCTCGAATTGACGTCATCTATTCGGCTCTGTTTGACAAGTCCGGCACGCCGATGCGTTGAATGAGGTTAATCTGAAGATCCTTGCGTTAAATTTTAGTTTACTAGTCAGAATGGAGTGAAGGACCAGCCTGCAAAATGTATTGTTGAGTGAACGCCCCGATGTGATTTTGGTAAGCGAAACTAAACTTAACCAGAATCACAAAATTGGCTACAGTGGCCACAATTTATATATAGAAGGGACCGTCCACACTCATCATGAGGGTGTGGGGTTGGTATCTTATTACGTAAAGGCATGCGTCATAGGATCATATATAGCGGGGATTTAATGAGGTTCCGGGTGTTGGAAGCCTGCATTGTATGCATTCCTCTTCATAGTCGAAGGCAATTGAAGCACCAAGTCCCGTTCAATTCATAACTGAGCTCGGCGAAATAATCCGCCAAGCACTAGAGGCAACCAGTTTTACTACTGGTGGAGTCAACATATGATTGAGTATGGACTTGAATTGTACGCGATGAGTATCCCACCTTCCCATCAGCCAGTATAGCCTGGGCTTATTACCCCAATCACCTTATTACCACTAAAGCTCACTTCTATCGAGCTTTATCCCGCCAGAGGCTTTTCTCCATATTGATGCTAATGGGTTAGTACAAAACGGGGATGATATCCCGGTAATATACCACCGCCTCCGCGGGATGAGCAGCGGGCCAAGCGGCTCATGTACGACGCAATTTCGGACAAGGATTGGATCGATGCCGAGAAATATTACACCAAATTCTGGTGGCTCCAAGACGGGGAGAGGGTTGCCTCGCTCTCCTAGGTCAGTACATTCCTAAGGTAACATACTCCTCTTAGTTGGAAGTTAGATTAAAGATAGATAGGGGATCTCGTGGAAAGGCCGCTTTCGTTAACCTGAGGCCGCGCCTCTGAGAAGTGACTGGTGGTTTATTGCATTGGTTAAATCTCGGTGGTGCGTGTGCACGATGTTGACGAATGATAGGAGGCCGATGGTGGGATGGGATGGTGACCACCAGGTGCAGAAGGATACAAATGCTCACCACACCGATTCACACCGATTATACATAGATAAGTTAGGTTAAGTATTGTAGCTTAAGTAGTTTAGGTGGGATAGGGCTATAGTTTTAAGTTTTACACAAAATACAAAAAATGGCATCTAAGCTTCTTTCTAAAACTATTTTTCTTCTACATATATATTTTATAATTGATAGATAAGATTAATCGGAAGTTAGTTTTTAAGGTCGAAAAGCAAAAGTTGAATGAAGCTCTTAGGTTTATAGCGTTCGGTAAGAGTAACTGTTGTTGCCAAATTAGATTTAACAATTTTTATCTAGAATATAGAATAATAATGAAAGATACAATAAAAATTAATTTCGAAGTAAAAGTAAAAGTCACCACATCAAGAGGCACTCCTCAAAAAGGTGTGATATCATCTCTTCTGTGGACCCTAGTGGTTAATGAAATATTATACTTCTGAATCTATGAAGGGAATGAATAAGAGCCACTGCATACGTGGATGGAGCTGTTCTTATGGCCACCGGCAAGTTTCTTTCCACAATCAGCGAAATTCTAAACTATGCGCTTAGAATCCTTGGTAGCTGGGTCAAGCTCCGTTGGCTGGGAACCAACCCACAAAAAACAGAGCTTGTTCTATTCACACATAAAAGGATAATCCCACAATTTGACCTTCCTTCCATAGATGGGACAACCTTCTGACAGTGCTAAGTACCTAGGCACCGTACTACATGGTAAACTGAGTTACAAGCTCAATGTCGAGTAAAGAAAACAACGACCGCCTTCTCTTCTTGCAGCCGTATATTTGGTACAAAATGGGTACCTAACCCCAAGACTATTCTATGGAAGTACACGGTTATCATCAGACCCATCTTACCCTACGGCAGCTTAGTATGGTGGTGATCCACAAAGGAAACTAGCACTTTAGGTTAATGACAAAAGTACAGAAGAGAACGACACCAACGGCGGGACGGGAAGATATATTTGGCCTTTGAAGCGAAAAGCATTTCAAGATTGAGAGGAATGGGACAGGAATCAAATTGTGCAAGACTCGGTATCCATTTTCACGGATTATCAATTTGTGGATTTGTGTTTGTATTTGCTGCAGCGATTGAATCTGAGGCGCATTTCCCCACGCTACTATACCATGTCGTAGATGAGATTCTACTAGTCCAAAATAGCTCTGCCTTAGAGCCTCCACCGTGCAAAAGTTCCTGAGATGGAACAGTGTGTAAGTTGACTGCCAAAGTTTTGTCTCAAGCGCTCTTATCGGGTAGCTCCATTTAAAATTGTAGTCGCACCCGTCATCTCTTTGCAGTTGCATATGGTTCCCTGCACTATGAAGGCACTTGGTACCATGCATTTTTATTATTATTGTTGCTCTTTGGATATGTGGTGGGCGTATGTGCATTATTTTTGTTTTCTTTGCGTTGACGACGAGACCATGATCATGACACCAAGCTGTAACTGCATTGAATTCCTCATGCATTATTTTTACTGCCGTTTCCGCACATTTGTGATTGACAACTACCGCTGTATGCATATCCCTTATATTCACATATACTATGAAAAACAATGGTACGAGTTTTGATCCTTGCGGCACTCCATAAATTATATTCTCCGCATCGCTATAACGTTCTTTAATTTTAACTTCAGGGTTGCTGTTTATTAGGTAACTTCGAAACCACCTCAGGATGATTCCTCTGACGCCGACTTTGTCTAGCTGCCGTAATTTATTTCCTGTGACTCAGGGTATCGAACGCCTTTTTAAAGTCGATGAATAAGACAACTGTATTATGGTTTCTGCCCAGGCTGCTGTTTATTTGGTTGGTGAACTCTCCCAGTAGTTGATTAATATAGTACTTCTGTTTTTCCGAAACCCATACTGGTTTTTTCTAAAATGTTGTATCTTTCTAGATATCGGTAGAGCTTATATAAGGGTACCCCTTCAAGCACTTTATCTAATACTAAATGGGTCTATAGTTTAATGTGTCATTTTTTTTACAACTTTCGTATATTGGCCGCACTATAGAGACTTTGAGCAGTTCAGGGATATGGGATTGTGCTATGCTTTTATTAACCAATTTACAGATTGTTGGTGATAGAAATTCAGAAATTAGATGGAGGCCTTTCTCCATCTATTCCTGGTGATTTTTTGTCGTTTAATGTACAGAGAATATTTTGCACTACTCTCACGGTCACTTAATCTAGATACATCGAACGCGTTGTCCTAGACGTTGAGCCTATGAAAGTTTGCTGACTATATTTCTAACCTCCAGTGATAGCTGAGTTGCTAGTTTGTTCGCAAGACCTTGTATATTAGATTCGCTATCAAAATTGTTGGATAACCCGTCATCAAGGTTGAGGGGTATTCTCCCCAATATCTGATTAACAAGCTTCCATGTTTCTTTTGGGTTTGCTATTGGAGTTCGAAATTTCTCCTTGTAATATCCAGATTTTGTCGCATTGATCATTAAACATTTCGAAAGGTTTTGTAATCCTTTTTATATTCTTGGTTCCGTCTATTATTTTTGTGTCTTCTATATAATCTATCCCTTTCTTTGCAAGCCTGCTTTAATTCCCATGTCATCCATTCACACGCTGTGCTTTTTTATATTTTCTTCCCTTGTTGTTGTTGCCGTTCCTATTATATGGGTGTACCTTTTTCTAAATTGCTCGTAGAATTCGTTTACGCAGTCATATTGGCCTAATGCATCGCAGTTCATATTTATGTCACTTTGCGACTGTTAATGTATTTTGTACAATAAGCCTGCAGTATACACCCTGAATGACTCGAACTGCAACCAACTTCAGACTGCTATAATTTCCAAACCTTTCACGACAGTGAGCTCAAATTTTGACACATGACAGATAATTTTATTATTTACAAGCCTTTTAAACGATTTGCGTCTCAGTTGTGTTGAAAAATTTTTATCCGCTATGGAATTCAAACGTGATAGTGTGATTGCTTTATATTTGGCTGGAAAACCACAAGTAGCTATCGTTAGAGCCCTCCAGCACCTCAACGTGAATAAATCATTTGTGTCTCGAGCCATAGCTCGTTACCGTGATACTGGCAGCGTTGCAAAACGCCATGGAGGTGGTCATAAAAAAACAGCAACATCGGCAGAAATGGTTCGGAAAGTGAAGGCTCGAATTGAGCGAAATCCGCGTCGAAGTGGAAGAAAAATGTCTCGTGAGCTCAACATATCGTTGGAACGGATGCAAGACATACTGAAAAATGAGCTTGGGCTTAAGCAATTGAAGTTCCAAAAAGCACACGATCGTACAGCAACAGAAAAAAGTTGGAGGCGAAAGAGCGAAGGAGTTGCTACGCTTGTACGAAAGTGCAAGTGGAGTTGCCGAATTTGGTTTTTTCCGATGAGTCGCCATTTGTTATCGAGCAATATGTCAACAAACAAAATGACCGAGTTTACTTGCCAGAGAGGTCCTTCGAAAATTTAAACCTTCGGACGGCCACCAGAAAGCAGGCAGCACCGATGGTGATGGTTTGGGCCGCCATAACCGCCGATGGTCGCTCTCCGCTTGTATTTTTGGACTGTGGCGTCAAAATTAATGCGATCGTATACCGTGAAACTGTCTTAGAGGCAGTATTGAAGCCTTGGGCAAACAATCATTTCGGTCGGAGACCGTGGATATTTCAACAAGACTCGGCACCGTCTCACAAAGCGCGCGTCAACCAAGATTGGTTAAAAAACAATGTTCCACACTTAATTTCTTCGGCACAATGGATTGCAAATTCTCCGGATGCAAATCCGTTGGATTTCTCTGTCTGGGGTATTTTGAAGGCGAAGGTTGGCACTAAAAAATACCAAAGTTTGGGCCACCTCAAACAAGGACTTCGCCGGGAATGGGCCAAAATACCGCAGAGCCACTTGCATGCAGCGTGCGATGCTTTCTTCGGCCGTCTCAAGGCCATTATTCGCGCCAAAGATGGACATATTGAAAACTACTGATACAATTTGAAAATTGATGTATTTTCCAACATTTTTTGCTTTATCACAATAAAATTTATCAAAAAATAAAAAAAAATTATAGCATTTTAAAAAGTTGGAGTTCGAGTCATTCACCTTGTATAGCGTTATGATCGGATATGTTTAGTTCTATAACGGCTAATTCCATTGTTTTACCTAAGACACGTACTAAGCTGTAATCTATCAACGTACGAGTACTAGTATTTCGCACTAGATCGGTCCGGGTGTCGGATTGTATCACGTTGCACTCCACTCTGGACTCTCAGAATATAAACAGAGCGAACGACAAAAATAAATGCCAACGAAAGACGAAAAAACCTTCCAACCTGCGACACGTCAAGACAATCATGGCCGAAACTCAGCAAATCCAGAACAAGTAAGGTTCTTTGGATTACTCACAGGCCATAATATTTTGAATATTGGAATATTGGAATATTGGAATAAAGCCACTCCTTATTGACTATGACCTGTGCCGAGGCTGTGGGGACATAGGCTCACGGGAGGATACCCTCCACTTTTTGTGCCACCGTTCCAGTCTCGGTGATTTCAGACAAAGTACTTTAGGAAGTTATTACTTCCACGACCTCTCAGAATTATTTGCTGCTTCACTTACATCTTTTTTCAGATTAACGTATTCGACAAGATGGCTTAGACGCGCTCAGGGACCAAACGACAACCAACGTGAAGCGGAAAGCGAAAACCAGAACTAGGAACCACAGTCAAATTCCGCCAACCAAGTATCACAATGGGTCTACACAGGTTTAAGTGTGATGAGGTATAGATTGAACTCGGCTTCAGGTACAAGTATTTAGAAAAATTTCGAAGAAAAACATTAGAGTAGTGCGAAAACTCAGCTCTATGATTCAAAGGGCCGGCTTCACATAAATAAAGATACTTTATGGTGGAACGACGAAGTGTAAAAGGAGGTTAGGAACAAAAAGCTAACCTTTCAAGCTGGACGAAAAACAGCATAAGAGGGTCCTGAAATAGACTACAAACGTCACAAGAAACTAAATAGCTCTGCAGGTAGTCCGCCCGGTTCTACAGCCTTGGTATTGTTAAGTTTACATAGATGTTGTTACCTTCTCTTTATTTGGGTTGGGTAGGCTGAATTCTGTGTTTTTATCGCCTAAGTGGACCTACATATTCATGTAATATTACTGCTTGTGTTTAAAACTCACTATACACTATACTTCTTCTTCCGAATAGCTTTTTGTTATAAATTCTGAGACGCATTTTATGGGCTATGACACCAAGCAGATATGCAGCCACCATTTGCCGAGATACCCTTGTTCCCTCTTAGGGGAAGATACTTATACCTTGTCCAGCTTACCATCCCAGACGATCAAGAGCAGTTCCGAGTGTTCAACTGCAGGTTGCACTAGTTGACTGAAATCTATCTATCCAGTCGTTTAGGTGGGGAGATTATTATGCCATTTTGCCTACCATGATCACCTACATCGCTTGAATAATCAGCCACACTTACCAAATCATATGAGGATACAAAGAGCTACCCATTTCCGTGCAAAAATATTTCTTGGATGTCTTTAAAAAAAGAACTATCACACTGCGGTCAACCACTTGATCCCACAAACAATTTTATGCAGATAAATATGAGTTTCATTCAAACCAGAGAAATGATTCTAGTCAATGCAGCCTTACAATAGCAAGAAAAAGAACAAAAATCCTTATCTACGAGTACATACAATGTCCACATGTACTTCCTCTGTTTGCCATTCTATGATATTTATATTAATTTTTTTTTTCCGCACTACAATTGATATGTATATGTACGAGCATATACTACACAAGACTAAAAAAAAAACGACCTCTTTCCATGTCAACCAACTACAAATGGGTTCCGATCTATATCTCCCTTTCTAAGCAAATATTTGCTAAACATTTTCAAAAAAAAAAAAAAAAACCGAAACTCAAAACTAATTAATTAATTTACTATAAAGACATTATCATTTACCGAAAACACTCGTACGCACTTTGTTCATAATATGAGTTACAACGATCTACATATTTGAATGTTGGCATTGCTTATCTGGGTTCCGCGCTAGATGCATACCACCACTTCCGTTTGTCGTCGGCCGTTTAAAGACGCTACGCATTCGTACTCTCGAACGACATACGAGAATCTGCGATCCGAAAATACCTCTTTACAATGGCAAAACCAAACACTACTCGTATTCGTATCTAAGAATTGAAAACAGAGGATTACATGTACGTAAATTTGAAATTCTCCACTTGAGCTTAATCATAGTTAGTCAATATTTACTCGAATTGTTATGAAGCCAAAGCCATCCCACGCTGCTAGCTGTGGGTTGCAGTCGCGTCTCTTAGTTATTAAATCAATTTGCAGCTCTGTTCCAACCGCGACCGAAACCGAAACCGAATCCAAATCGGAACCGGAGAACAAACCTTAAACAGTCGAAAATTAAGTGCTTCGCATTCGTAGTGAAACTGGGAAACCGGTACTTGGTCCTAATTGGTTTTAGGGCTATCACCATATGCTGGTCACCCCAGCCAGTTATAGGAACACACTTCATACGATGTATCCATACACAAACTCGCAGTATATATATGCATCATACGTGCAGAATAAGACAAGCCCTTGTGATTCTGGCCGAAGGTTTGCGATATGCTCTACGAGTATCTACGAGTATGTACGCCTCTGGGAAGGTTCTTTCAATTGACGAAGTAATTCAAAATTCTCAGTTTGTACTGGTATTGGTAGGGGTGAGTAAGGCACGACGCGCGGCGTTCCGAAACTGAATACACTAGGGCCCACTTTATCAGTGGGTAAAGGCGACCAGACTTCTCGCTGGAATTACTAAGAACAATCAATTTACTTGTGTCGCGAATTTTTTTCGCTTTTTCTCGGTTTTTTTTTTTTCAAATTTGAACTGCTTTTTTTCTGCTCTTATGGACGCAGAATTTTAGTCGATCACAAGGTATTGAGTCGACAACAACGGTAGTAGGAGTTGTTCGTGCGTCGGTGTTAAAGCCTTAAGGTGTCATTGTCGCATACGTCAGTCCGTGAAATCACTCATACACATAAATGCCAAGTATGCCGGTCGACAATGACATTTCGCGTGTGATTTTGATTTTTAACCAATGACAGTGATTCATTTGATCGATAGCGTCAAGATAGCTGTCACTCAATCAAGCGCAAATTAATCGTTAACTATTGTAGATAAACGGATACCTCGATGGTAAATTTTGCCGATTGCCATTTTAAGACAATAAGCCCTTTTGCATGAAGACGACACGACGCATTAGGAAGTCAGGAGACAGCTGCAGATAAGCAAGTGTCAACATTCAAGAATTTACAATAGTATCCAAAACGAAAGTTGTATTCTATTTAAAAAAAAAAGTGTTGCGAAGAAAACTGGAACTTTGTCGTGAGGGCAATTTTCAGAACGCGCCAAGCGCCCTAGGTGCTAATTGAAGTAAATGTCTGTGTCGGCCCGGTTGAGGAAGACCGTACTCGTAAGTGCAGAAAATATCTAATTGTTTGTTTTCTCTTATGTTTTATTAATTTGTAATCCGGATAATTAAGTACGATGATGTTTGGTGATAATTAAATTACGATGTCGCAAATGGATGTCGCCAAGGCGGTTGGAACTCAAAATGACTACCGGTATAGCGGCGCGCGTTTGACGGTAATTTCTGTTGGGTTCTTTGTTTTTAGTTTTTACTGTCAATTGAGTCAGCTGAGATGTGAGATTGTAAACTTTAAAGAGTTCTAAATCTAGATGTTTGTTTGGAAGAGAATTACATTGCTAAGTGGGTTTTATGAGGACGAGGGTCGTGACTTAATGCATCAAGGTGATGAGTTGACAGTGAAAAAAGTGAATCAGTTTGTGACCTTGCTGAGGTGTAGTAGACTGCATACATATTTTTTATGGGTAAATGTCACTAAATCAACAGGCTCAAAACAATAGCTGATTGTGCCATAAGTGTGTGCCTGTAGTGGGTGTATTTTTATAGGTTATATGGACTAAATGTCATTAGAGATGGCTCAAGGAGCACTTTAAATTCATAGAATCTTTTGTGAAATCACCTTAGGCGATGTTGGAAATAGAAATTTTGAATAAAGCCTCAGGTGGTGGTGTTATGCCTTTATGCAAGTACTTAAGCCTGAGCCAGGCCGTGACATGAGCTACGCATATCACATCGTGAGCTTTTAATATGGAGCCGGAACTTGTGGTATTTAAGTGAGCAGTGACCAATAGTCAGTTAAGATTTTGCCTTCATTTTTATTCAGTGGTAGGATGTCTTTTGAGATGAATGTCTTGCATGCCTAAGTTTGTGTGTTGTGTCTTCTCTCAATCTTTGGCTAGCTGGGAGAAAGCCACAAAATGTTTTAGACCCCACAAACGGGAAGTGCACAGTCGCTTTGATAAGTTTGTCGGCACCTACATTGACAGGGACGGCTCTATGTCCAAAGACCCATATTAGTGTGATTTTATGTGTATTAAGGGTACACAGTTCCAAACTAGCTCAAACGTAAAGTTATTGCACTTGAGAGCCTTAAGGGCTGATCGTAATCTGACAACACATTGATGTACGGTTTTCGAAGGTTCTCACCTTCCCTGCTTGGAAGTAAGACAAGACGTATAGTCCTAATTGTCGAGAAAGCCTTAACACTTCTGAGCCATTAATGTACCAGTTAGATTGAAGAATCATACTGCTTGGCGAATTTGAGGATGAATCAGAGATGCAAACTGTTCGTTTTGGATGGTAATTGATGTTTTTGCTGTTGAAAGTAAAACTTAACTGCACTCGCAGCTCCAGTTTCTATAGCATTAATATGCAAGAGTGTGAGGTCAGGCATTAGATACTTCAAAAACAGGTGCGGATTGCAAGGTGAAGTCGGATGTAGACTTGATTTGCTTTTTCCGACCATACCAGCAATGAAAAGGTTATTATTGCTGTGATGATGGTGACTCAAGGTGTTTACTCCCATTTCTTACCAAAGAAGGCCCAGTAGACGTTAATAGTCTTTTCAGTAGCTCTGTCCAGACGTGGTTTTCAACATGCTCGTAGTTTGTATCTAGAATTATGTATATAAATTTACTTCTGCTGGTGATAGAAATGACAACTGTTTTAGAAGGGTTAGTCTTTATCCCTTCTATGACAGTAGTCACTAATTTTGCTATGGGCATTCTGCATTTATCCAGTATCTTAATACTCTATTTCTCTTTGTCTCTAGTTATTCTCACTACAACCTTACACAAGGTTAATCACATTTATGTCCATTACAACGTATCAAAGTTATGGGAAACAATGCTCTGTTGAGTCAAGCCTAGTTGGTTTTTATGGATATTAAGTGTCACTCATATTCGCCTGTTGAAGGGAAGGGAGTATGAAAAGCAGAGAGTACTGTGGTCAGCAAAGGAATACATTGGATTGGAAGCGGCAGACAAGAGATCGTTGATGAAAATTAAAAAGAGTGTCGGAGGCAGCCCTGGGGCACACCTGCATTTATTTTGTGAACATTAGACTTGAAACCATTCAAAACAACTTGAATTGAATGTTCCGAAAGGTAATTTCTAATCCATTGAAGAAGAGAACCATCGATCCCAAAAGCACGCATTTTCCACAAAAGAGCCTGATGCCAAACTCTCTCAAATGCCTTAGAAATATCAAGTGCAACTATCTTGTTTTCGCCAGATTGATGTACGCATTGATTCCACTTTTCGGTGAGACATGGCATCAGATCACCAAGGGACCTGTTGCTACGAAAACCGTGCTGCCGGTCATTAAGAAGTTTTCGTGTTTCGCGATATTTCATGAGCTGCCGGTTTATCAGCGTTTCCAAGACCTTGAAAAGTAGGGACGTAAGTGCAATGTGTCTGTAGGAGGAGAGAGAAGAAGATTCGCCTTTTTTAGGGACGGGCTGGACAAATGCTGTTGTTCATCTGCTCGGAAAGAGTCCTAAAGAGTTGAATTGATGAAAAAGCTTACGCAGTGGTTTTGCCAGCGAGGAAGAACACCTCTTCAGAAGGAGGGAAAATATGCCATCTGGACCTGCGGATTTATGTATGTTGAGATCTTTAAGAACTCTTGCTACTACACGAGTGCGAAAGTGGATTCGTCCCATTGAAGATCCGACGCGCTCAAGTGTTGGCGGGGACTAAGCACAATCTGGGAGTGTTGACCTTGCCGCAAAGTGTGCAGCAAGGAAATTGGCCTTGTCCAAAGAGCTGACAACTGGAATGTCATTTTAAATGAGCGTTGGGATAGAGGATGAGTCAGAATTTCTAATGTTTTTACGAACGACCAAAAATGTTTACTGCCATTGGGACATTGCCTCAGTTTTTGGTCGTATTGGAATTTCACACGCTTGAGAAAGGCATTGCAGTCATTTCTGGCTCGTTTAAAATTTTTTGGATTTTCCTCTGTCGGGTTGGTCTTGTAGGACCGAAAAAAGAATTCTCTAACCCTGACAGCCTCTTTACAGCTCGAGTCGTACCATGTCTTTTCTTTTGGTTTGATACTCTTCATCCGATGAGGTATAAAGCATCTCATTCCAAAGAGAATTGGTTCTGTGATCATGTCAGCAGCGGCATCCACGTTGTTATCGAGGAAATATAACGACCAGTTAAAGTTTCTAAAGAAGTTGTTAAGTCCGCTCCAATTGGCGTTCTCGTATTGCCATATGGTTCTTTTCGGAATCTTTTCTTCAACTGTGTGGTGGGTGTACGAGAAATTAGCTGATATGGCACAATGGTCTGACGAGCCTAGAGGGGGGGAGCACATCAACGGAGTACTTATCAGGGTGAGAAGTTAAAAACAAGTCCAGGGTGTTGGCGGTATGATTACCAACGTCTGGTATTCGTATAAGCTCATTTACAGGGTTAAATTATTTTCCGCTGCGAAGGTCTCAATACACCGTCCTTCGGGTATTGTCTGTCCAGAATATCGAAGCCAACCAGAATTGTGTATATAGAAACCGTCCGTATTATTAGCTTTATTTAATAAATAATTTTATGCCATTAGGGTTTAAATATAATATTGGGCATATGCGCGCCACGGCTAGCTCGAATAAGGCGCAATCGTGAAGTCCCATTTTCGACAACTTTATCGAGCAACTGGGGCCTGGGGCCGTATATCAGCGAATATTGACTTTCAAATCGTCCAATTCTCAAACAAAGTAATCTGAAGGTGTAAGATCACAGGATCGTGGAGGCCAGTTCACAGGTCCATTACGCGAAATTATGCACTCAGCAAATGTTTCCCGCAATAAACTAACGGCGTCGCGCGCCGTGTGGTATCTTGTTGAAACCAAAACTCTATCACATCAATGCCGTTCAACTAAGGAACGAAGGAGTCAGAAATCATATTTCTATAGCGCTCTCCATTGACGGTAACATTCTGGCCGGCATCGTCCTTAAAGAAATATGGGCCGATGATTCCACCAGCCCATAAAGCACACCAAACAGTGTTTTTTATGGTTGTAAGGGCATCTCGACAAAAGGCATGGGTTTCCTCCACTCCAAATTCGGCGGTTTTGCTTGTTTACATATCCATTTCACCAAAAATGGGCCTAATCGAGAACAAAATTTTGCGTTGAAAATGAGGATCAAGTTGAATCATGTTTTCAGCCCATTTACTGAACCTACGGCCTGTATAATGGTCTCGCGGTTTCTCTTGCACAAGCTGGATCTTGTAAGCTTTTAAGCCAAGACCTTTCCGTAAAATCTTCCACAAAGTGGATGGGCATAGCTCCAATTACTGTGCACAATGGCGAATAGACTCATTCGGATTCTCCTCAACGCTGGGCTTCACAACGGTAATAACTTCTTCTGTTCGCACTACTTGTCATCTTTGGAGACGCCTATTATCCACTAGAGTGTACGTGGTGCGAAAACGCTTCATCGTGTTCCGAATAACTTGCTCAGATGGACGATTTTGTCGACCGTAAAATGGACGTAGCGCACCATAAGTTTGGCGAACCATGGTTTTCAAAATAAGTTTGCACAATTTGCACGCGTTCTTTTGGCGTTAATCTATTCATCGCAAATTGGCAAAACGTAGTAACCACAAATTTGATTTCAACTGGCAAGTTGACAATCTGTAGAAACAGTGTTGCCAGTTAAAAGCCATGCCTCTAAAAAAAACATCCTTTACAAATGCCTTCGAAAACAACAGCAAAATCCACTAATTTGGATTTCTTGGTTCTTTTGCGTTGTGAACTTTTCTGTGAACATCAAGACTAATGGTCGATTGCCTTGAAACGATTAAAGTGAAATACACTTGACTGATGGCATATTGATCCTGATGCAGTGAGTTTTAAGGAAAAGCCTCGTTCTTGATATTGTAATATTATTCGTCCATACTCAAACGTGGTATTGTTAAGGGTAGTTTCCGAGCTGTCTTATGTGCTTTGAAAGACCCTGCTCATAAGTAGGATTTAAAAGTCTACTGTTCCTGTATTTCTCCTTAAATTTGTTGAATAATCCAAGGAATCAAGAATAAAGTACTTAGTTTTCGGTTAAAGAATCTCTTGACATCATATTCAGGCGTTGTTGTGCCACTTTCTGTGTGATTTCAAGATTTAATGATTTGGAAAAAGGCACTTCAACTTACTTCAGTATTCTTGTTATAACCTTTGCTATTTTTTCCATAGTCATAACAATGTTCGGAAAAGATTTTATCAAGCTGTTATCTCTAAGTACCATTCACGTAATTAACCCGCATTAAGGCCATAGAAAAAGGATGACAGCATGGTCATTTATTAATTAGGAGGAAGAAAATGTTGAAATAAGTGCGGATCTATTTTTATTCGACTTCTCATATTGCTCAAAATATCTGTATCGATTTTCTTCAATTTGTGTTTACACAGTACAATCCATAAACTATACTAAAATAAATTTTGAGTATGAGATAAGTGGATTGACAATAATTGGTAATAAAGGATTTTTGTATTAATAGAATGATGCGACACTTTGGCGGCGTTCGCTGTTGTTTCGAATTTAGTAGTTGAAATTTGATGAGATGAGCATAGTTTTTCTAGCGTGGCAGTGTGAAATATCTGAGTCACATCATTTTCAGCACGCTTCTGGATGTGAGGCAGCCAAGCGTATTTCATTTTGAGAGGGCCTTCTGGTGAATTGGGGACCTTCCCAAAATATGTCAATTCGTTAGCCTTCGTTAAATTCATTCTGAAAGTCTTACCTGCTTCGAAATGAATTCAGAGTTCTTGAAAGATTTTTTTCTATTTACATATTTTGAGTATCCATTAGCAGCTACTGGGTTTCTGATATAAGTATCTCCGTAGAAAATCACCCACCACTGAAGAAAATGGATAAAAACGTTTTTCCAGCCCGTCCATTGGAAAGGTGAATCTTCGTCTTTCTTTTCCTACAGACCAATATAACGTACGACCATGGAAACGCTGATAAATCGTCAGCTCATGAAATATCGTGAGACACGAAGTTTTCTCAATGAACATCAGGCTTGTTTTTCAGTGCATTTGAGCTCGATGAATTTCTTCTGCAAGTCGTAAGATTTAATGCCTTGTGCACATATTGCAGCCGAAAGCTGGATAACAATGCTCACATCAAGTCGGGTGTCCCGGACATTTCCTTTCACCTACCAGATATGGCCCAAAAGACCCAAAACTTTGTGAAAAAATTTATAGTTGATGATCATATTAACCAGTCAATTGACATAGTTTACCATCAATGTAACGTCTTTTGCTTAACCTTGTTCGATTATGATTTTCACTACCAAAGAAATTGGCAGTAGCGTTCCGCCCTATAATCCGTCATTCGCAACGTTTGGGACACCATTCATGCTCAATAGTTTAATGTCCATCTTCTAACGTACACTTTGTGATTTTTCCCTAAATCTAGCTAAGTTATCCACTGCCAAACTGTCTATTTCTGTGTCATTATAATGCCCACACATTCAAGACCAATGAACTTCGTTATACTCTCCTCTCGTTTTTTCGCCGGCGCTGTGTGCAAACAATTTTGACAATAAAAAAAAACAGGGTAGTGCTTAGATTAAGGAAGTGGCATCATACCATATCCTTCAGAATTATAATAAAATGTATGCGAAATCTCCGGTTGAAGACTTTAAGACCAAAACACCGAGATTTAAACTTGAGAAATATGGATTTTATTAATCCGCTTTGTTCGAGATATACTCGTAAAAAGTTATTAACTTTTAAAAAAGCACGTGATAAGGTACAGTGTATTCTATACAAGTAGTAAATTGAGTGAGAATGCCTCTATCCGCACACCATCAACTCCTACTACCCACCTCCACGTGGTGACTGCTGGGCGCATAGTACTTCGACTGGCGATGGGGTAACCAACCCCTGTTGAAGGTCGTTAGTGGCAGCCGACGAGAGAGCATGGGAGGAGTGCCATCTCACTAAAGCACTTTCTCCTGCTTCCGGGTGGGAGCGGACGAATTCTAAGGATTCTATATGAGCTGCTTCAAGGTACTCGAACACCAGGTCTATAGGGATCTCCAACACTAAGTCAGGGTGTTGGAAAAGAGTTGGTGGCGGACGAGGACTTAATAAGGGTCAATGGCAACAATTACATCCCCGAATCGGTTTTCTGGCTCCGGAATATGGTCCGGCCCCTTTTGTCCTAGGGGTCCCAAAAAGGGCCTGGCCCTTCAGGTTTCGGGTTGTACGTGGGGTTAACTGCCCAACTATGTAAAAAATTAATTATTGCGAAGCGACCAATAGCTTCGGATAAGGACGGATTCACTGTTGACGACCCTGCAAAACTAACAAAGTACAACGACTTTCGGAATTGCACGTGAAATCTTTGGACATTGAACAAGCCGCGTGCTGCCGAAAAATTAGCGGAAACCCTAGACTGCTATAAAGCAGATATCACCGCCATCCAGGAAGTGCGGTGGGATGGGCCGGGCAAAAGAAAGATGAAAAACTGTGATGCTTAGTACGGTGATTCATATAGGGAACGTAAGCAGCGTCTATTTGGATGCGGGTTTGTTGTGGGCAAAATGTCTTGAGTACGTGAGTGAACCTTATGACAATCCGTATCAAAGGGAAATTCGCTAACATCAACCTTATATGCGCTTACGCCCCAACAGAGTGAAAGGACGATCCCATAATCGGAAGGCTAATAGATTTTGCTGCGGGACGTAACGTTACTATAGCAGGCACATGATTTCCTCACTTCAATATTCACAAGGGAATATGGCAGACACCAGATCAGCAAACTGTCAACCAGATTGATCGTGTTGCGATCGACATAAATCAGTCCTCAAGTATTTTAGATGTCCGAACATTCCGAGCGGCCAACATAATGGTAATCTTAATTTCCTAAATTTCTATACCGCAGTGACAATTAGACTATTTAATAGTTTACCGATTGAATTACGGAATTCGAAAACCTTTTATATTGAACAGCTAAATTAAAAAAAATGGCTGCTTAATTTTGATTTTAATGAAGCCATAATCTAATCAGAATACGCTCGCAATGGCTGTGTAACTAACCCTTATATTGATATATCTTAATGTTTTACACAATAGAGCCGTAACCAACTCTTTTTATATTACGAGTACATTTTATTATTTTTGTTTATTCAACTCGATGCATCCGCCACTAGTTTCTGAAACTATAGAATGGAAAATGTGGCCCAAATGGCGGCAAATGTCCATTCTACTTTGACATTTGTGAAGTAAACAGATAAAAAATACACGTCCACAAAACATGAATCGCTATACTCCTAAAGAACGCGGACTCCTCACTCTTGACCACGAGGGAGACAGTTTTTCATCGAAAATCATCATGACCGACGAGGCCCATTTCTATCTCTGTGGATATGTGAATAAGCAAAATCATCGAAAATCCGCGTATAACCCACGAAGAGCCATTACACCCGCTCAAAGTTACTGCATGGTGTGCTGTTTACACTGGAGCCGTCACCGGGCAGTGTTTTTTCGAAAACGCTACGGGTCCAACCACTACTGTGGACGTCGCACGGTACAGAGCCATGTTTTCTCTCTTTCACGACTTTCTCCTTCCTCAATTGGATGAATTGCGACTGGAGAACATGTGGTGCCAATAGGATGGGGTAACGGCGCATACAGCACGAGCCACAATTGAAATTCTGAGGGCTGCATTTCCGAGTCGCCTTATCTGTCGTTTTGGCGATTTGCGCTGGCCGGCAAGATCGCGTGATTTAACTGTTTCAGACTTCTTTTTGTGAGGTTTTTGAGGTCACGAGCCTCAAACTCTTGAAGCTGGAAGTTCTGGCAAGAGTGATGGAAAACGCCACAAATCGGGCCGGAAAGGTCATCAATTCTGCCAGCGGCCGCTTAGCCAATATCACTTTCTCGACTTAGTGGAAAAAAAATTAAGACATCAAATAAACATAATCCAAAAGCAAAACCAAAGTTTTTGATTCATAAAAAATATTTCAGCTAAAGAGCATTGGAAGATAACTTTTGCGCCACCTTGTATCTTCTATTCCTCAATGAATATTAGTATGAAGACCTTTAAGTCTATTGTCTATTGATGAAATATCCAAAATGAATCTTATTGGAATTTTATTGATTAAAATAGCTCGGCTTATGGCAATAATGAATGGAACACAACATCGTTCATGTGACCACTATGGCTTCAGTTGCAAGCGACCATCCGAAGATCAAAATTGTCGATGACTTTTTGAAGAATAAGTGGGTCAGTGGCCGTAATTTCACTTTGGAGTTTGAGATCCTGAATTGTCTCTGAGCTATTGGTATAGACCTTACTCTTCAAATAACCCCGCAGGAACAAGTCTAAAGGTGTTAAATCGCATGACCTTAGAGGCAAATCAACTTCTCCTCTAACGGGAATAATGCAATCTTCAAATTTTATACGCAATAAATTGATTGATTGATGGCTTGTGTGGGCGGTAACACCATCCTGTTGAAACCAGAGATCGTCCAGACCCAATTCATTCAATTTTGGAAAAAAAAATAGCCGGTCAACATGAAGCGGTAATGTTCTCCATTCGCTGTAACTGTCTCTCCAGCCTCATCTTCGAAAAAGTACGGGCCAATGATGCCGCCAATCCATAATCCGCACCATACAGTAACTTTTTTGGGTTGCATGGATTTTCCGGTCCCCAGAAACTACAATTTTGTTTATATACATACCCATCCATCCAAAAATGGGCTTCTAACATCCAGTTAATAAATCGGCGACGTCGTAGACGGTCCAAAGGCAAATGAAGATCAACTTTTAAAATTCGCCATAAAGTGCCATAAGTGAGGCCCAATTGTTGACTTCGGCGACGAATTGAAGTGCCTGGCTGGTTTCGGCATACTGATATGGAGTTTAACCCGATACCGAACCAGTTTCTTCAAAACGATTCACCACTGCACGAATTCCGGACTCACTAGGGCGATTATGTTGACCGAAAAGTTCACGAACTCTACGAAATGTTACTTTTACAGATCGCCCATTTTCATAATAAGATTGCATAACAAAAATACGTTGTTGCGTGGTAAGTGACTCCATGACTAAAATTGCCGAAGATTGTATGACATCTGTCAAAAAGAGCAACCACATGAATATGTAGTATATGAGAGTAATTGACAGCCAACATCTACACCATCTGTTGGCTCACCCTTTAGCAATTGGCGGCAACAGTCACTAGTCTATCTTCTTGTTTTCCGCCGAGGGAAGGTGGAAATCTTCCATAGACACGATGAGGATCGAAAGCGCATGCTCACAGTAATCACTTTTCAATGGAATAGAATGTGTTTTGATTTAAATAAGTCGTATCACAGGTAGTTTAATTGATTACCGAATTTTTCATTAATCAATCATTAAATCATCGCACTTTGTGGTTTGAAAAGGCCGACGGTATTTATCGTAAAACACATTTGAAAAGGCCTCAGATCTTTACGCCCTTTGTACGGGGAATTGATGGCTATTGTTTAAATTATAATACGAATATACAAGAAAAGAATATCAAAAGGCAGACATGTACTAGGGTGTCCCTTATTTTTCAAAGTTAATAGTTTCTAACGCATATGCTCTAATTTTTTTCATTTGACCATAAAATACTTAAATATAAAATTTTATCTTATTTGAATAGCAGCAACCCGTGCCGAGTTGCGCGCGAATTATATGTTCATACAATTTACGAGGATGACCCCCATTTTTGTTCTATAGTATTTGTCATTTGTTTGCGTTTTATCGAATAGATAACGTGCATAATACATAGTAAAGTTTCAACATATCAGTGGAACTAAGAAGTATTAAAAAAAGTATTTTCTTAGTTGGTGAGATAAATCACCAAATATCTGGTGCAAAGTTACCGTCTAATCGCCAAGTTCTCTCAGTTATTTTCTTTAATATTCGCGAAGTAAAGTTGACTGTAAATGAAAGTGCAAATCTTGTGATTCGGGAGTGCATTATATTTTGGGAAAAGGCAAGAATACTCTCCAGAGCTGTACCTAACTGTGCGAAAAAACTTGTGGATCTTTGGAGAGAGCTGCAAAAAAACTGTAAACAACTACAGGATGTTTATAAGCACCGGGAGGAGAAATTCCAAAAAGATTTAGATAATTTGTTAGATATCGCACACGCTGATGCTCTAGGAAAGATCAAAATAGAGGAAGACAAAATTCTTCTACAAAACAAAGAGAGCCAGGGCGTTCGGGTTGATTAGCGGGTGTTGACAAAAAGTTAACTGAGAAAGAAGAACGAGTAAGGCAGAGAAAACTAAAAGAAGAGGAAAAAAGGACTACAGTATTTGACTGCCAATAACTTCTCGACTTCACACAATGCCCCACCTCAAGATATCCACGAACAGTCTATCAGTTCTGACAAAATTTTGGATATAAATTTGCCCTCCACTTCGCAAACGCAACCCGTGAGTTCGCTGTCTACCACAAAAAGAGGAAAGACGTGTTTTATCACCCCTAAACTAGTTGCTGCTTTAGACGGGTTTCAACTAAGTGTAAGGGATTCTGTTGACATACTTCAGGCTGTAGTAGAAGCACTTGATCTTAGTTGAGAAGAATCAGAGAAGAAAGAGCAAAATCGATGAAATCTCATTTTAAGAACAACGTGCCTCAAATTGTGACCGTTTATTGGATGGAAGAACGCCTGCCAATTCTGATTTCATTCGGAGAAAAAGAACATATGCCCAAACAGTGAGCAAACTCAAAAGTTCTACTGGCAAAGACCAAGCTCAAGCTATTTGGAATGCGCTTTCTGATTGGGACCTCAAAGATAAGGTACAGAGTATGTGCTGCAATAAAACGGCATCTAATACAAGCCATTTAAATGGGGCTTGTGTGCTCTTGGAGCAAAATATAGAATGCTTGCTGTCATCATTTATATGAACTGGTTTTGAGATGTGTATTTGAATCAAAGATCCATCAAGTTACCAACAGTCCGAATATCCCGTTATTTAAAAAAATCAGAGACAATTGGAAGAACATTGATCCAACTGCTATCGAAACATGGTCTGATTTCTCAAAGAAATATTTCTGTGAGACGGCCATTAACGAATTAATTAACTATTATAAAAAAGAATTACTCAAACCAATTATACGTGACGATTATCGGGAATTGATTGAACTTTCTATTGTTTTCTTGGGAGGAGACAATGAAAACAAATTTAAAATCAGACCTCCTGGCGCAATGCATCAGGCACGATGTATGGCAAGAGCTATTTACGCTTTAAAGGTATGTTTGCTGCAATCCCAGTTTAAAATGTGTGCTAAAGACAAGCTACCACTGCAAGATGTTTGCTTATTTATTGCAACAGCTTATTTAAAGCCCTGGCTTAGGTGCAACTTGGCAGTAAAAGCCCCGAATCAAGATTTATGCTTCTTAAAAGCATTGAAGAACTATGAAACAGTCGACAATGTGATTTCTAAAGGAGCTCTGACCAAGTTCAGTCAACATTTATGGTATTTATCAGAAGAAATAGATTTATTTTCACTATTTGATGATGAAGTTGATACACAATCCAAAGCTAATGTTGTATCGAATTTACAAAGAGAAAGTTTATATGATTTTATATGTTCCGTCAAAGGAAGAAATATCTGCCTCATTGTACGGTGACTTGAATAAGTGTTTTTCATCTATCCCTAGAAAAACTGTTAATATTGTTAATAAATAATTTATCTTATTGTTGCAGAAAAATATTAGAGTGATTTCGTGACCAAAAAGGAACTCAAATTTCTTATCGCTGTTAAAAATTTATAGCGATTTTCTCCAAGAAGACGCCTCTTCCTGGGATCAAATTCCTTCCTTTCAGGAACCTAAACAAAAAAGTTATGCTCTTGAAGGCAGTCAATGACAGCAGAGAGAGGTGTGAAGCTTATGGAAGATTTTCATGGTTTAATTACTACTGACGAAAAACAAAAACAGTTCTTCTTACGCTATGTTCAAGAACATAGAATGCTGTACCCAGATTGTAAAAAGGAAACTTTGAAAAGAAAGTATCCTGTATAAGTATACAGTTATTTAATTGTTATAAATAAACAAATACCCAAATTAATCTTCTACTGTGTTTTTATTTTAAAATAGAAATTTTATTCTTATATAGCTTATTTGCCACTAGATGTTTTAGAACCGTTTATATAGGAATACATTGAGGCTTCGTCGGCACAGGTTATGGTTGTTATATAACCATAAAATTTTGCACGTGGTTAGCGTTTAGTATTATTAAAAGAATTAGGGGGTATGCGTTACGAAATTTAAAAGAAAAAAAATCGACCATATAAGGGATTATATGTACATTGTACATATTTAGTAACTGATGCATAGCTCGTTATGTCTTCTCCTCTAAAGTCCAAAACGATGAATGATATCTTGTACTATAGCATAGAGAAGGACTGGCATGATAAGGTTCTTATATGGAATCTCCATAGCATTGCTGGGCAAAGCCTTGTAACTCAATTACTTGTTAATATCAGAGTTAATAGCGGAGTCGAGGTTGAAAAACAAACTGATGTCTTTACAGTAGTGTCTCCTTTATTTTGCATCGCAAAAACGACGCTTAGGTCCAATTCATCAGGCATACTTTTCTTCGAAAAAATCTGAATATACTACCTCGGCATGTAGGCCGTCCAGTTCGGTAGCCTCTTTATGAATAAGTTTCTTTATTTCATTTTGATTAGGTATCCCCAAAGTGCTTTTTTTTCATATCGTCTCCTCCGAGTATAACTGAAATATTCCCTTATATCTTTCTTATCATCACTATAGGTTTCCGTTTAGTCCAAACAAAATAGACATTCCAGTTTGCATTAATTCCCAACAAGCTGGATTTTTGTATGTCTTAAATACGTTATTACAAATGCGAGGTCAAAGGTCACAAATTTTTGTTTTTTGCGCATATCTCTGAAACGGTGAGAGCTATCAGAAAAATTAATGAGAGAAGGTTTGTAGATCGTGAAATTCTCTACAAAAAAGGTGTCGACATTTTTTTCCTTACGAAGTACCGTTCTCGAGTTATCGCGATTTGAAACCTAGAAAATATGAATATGCACTCATACTCGTATGTGGCCAGTATGCATTATCGGGTCATCCATTTGAAGAAAAAAATATTGGAATATTGGTTTTTGTGAATCATGCACTCAAATACTATACGTTGAAAATATACGATTCTAAGGGAGTCAACGCCCGTTCCTAATTCCATTAGCCGGTTGGCCTTGAGTAACATCATAAGGACCAAGGTGGCTGACTTGAGGGATACCAGAGGAGACTTTAATTGGGTGAAAACTATCGACCTAGATAGAACATAATAATGTCGATCAATTAAATAGGATTGAATCCGCTTTATAAAGCTTTTTTGGAAACCAACAGCCTTTTATATCATGTGAAATCCTATCAAAGTTTATCTAACTAAGTGCTTGATACTAACTCCGTCATAAATGATGCCATCGAAAAGCTTAGGTATGCAGGACAGCTTAGCAATTGGTCGATAATTGGAAATATTCTCTTTGCGACCTTTTTTATATAAGGGAATAGTAAAAGACCTTTTCCGTGTTGAGGGAAATAATCCCTGGGTGATAGAAAGCTGAAAGAGATCTTCGGCTAGGTGCATTTCACATTTCTTTAAAAATACAGTGGGAAGATCGTCAGGTCCAGCAAAATAATCATCATTGAGGTTTATTATTTTATCTTTAACTTGCTTTAAAGTTGATTCCAAAGTTGTTCGTGGGCATCTATTTAAGTAGAAAAAGTAAGATGGGTCTGGCTTTTGGGTATAGATGGCGAACGTTTGGCTAAAAGGACTTATCAAGAAAATTCAGAGATGATGGGCAGTTACCCGATTTGCTTTCAGTTTCGATGAATAGGAACTTTAGTAAATCCATTCAGTTTTAAACGGTTTTTTGTAGTGAATAGACTTGTTTGTGGAAAAAACCGAGAAGCCTTTGTCGAGACACCCTTACAACCATTAAAACTCACTGTTTGGTGTGCTACCCATATGCTGGAATCATCGGCAAATATTTCTTTAAGGACGATGCCGGCCAGCATGTTACCGTCAATGGAGGGCGCTATAGAAACATGATTTCTGACTTCTTCGTTCCTCAGTTGAATGGTATTGACGTGACAGAGCCTTGGTTTCAAGAAGATGGCGCAACATACCACACGGCGCGTGACACCATCAATTTATTGCGGAAAACATTTGCTGAGCGCATAATTTCGCGTAATGGACCTGTGAACTGGCCTCCACAATCCTGTGATGTTACATATTTAGATTAATTTCTTTGGGCGTTTATGAAGTCATTAGTCTATACCGATAAACCAGAGACGTTGTACAATTTGGAAGTAAACATTGGCCGTGTTATTGTTGATATACGGTCCCAGTTGCTCGATAAAGTTGTCGAAAATTGGACTTCACGATTGCGCTTCATTCGAGCTAGTCGGGGAGCGCATATATCCAATATTATATTTAAACACTAATGGTATAAAATTTTCTTGGCAGCCAAGAATGAATCAAGCCAATTTTTGATATTCTGCTCTGATGTAAACCGTATTTCAGTGAGGGCGTTCTGCATCGACCGGAACAAATGGTAGTCAGAAGGGGCAAGGTCTGGGCTATAAGGCGTGTGAGGTAAGACTTCCCATCCACGGTTTTCCAAATAGTTCTTAACCGCAATAGCAACGTGGGGCCGAGCGTTGTCATGATGGAAAATTATTGCCTCGTGTCTGGTCGCATATTCCGGGCGTTTTTCGGCCACTGCTCTCTTCAAACGGATTAATTGTGTTCGGTAGCGTTGTCCATTGATGGTTTCACCCAGTTTTAGCAGCTCATAATACAGCACACATATCTGATCCCGCCAAATACAGAGCATTACCTTCGTTTTGTGGCGTTCCAGCAGCATTTCGGACATGCAAAACCGCCTTTCGACGTCTCTCGGCTTGAGTTCATGTGGAACCCAATTTCCTTGCTTTTGAATATATTCAACTGCTTTTAAACGTTTTGAAATGGCTGCTTGAGTGACAGCCAAAGATTCTGCGAGCTCTTCTTGTCTTTGGCAACAATCTTCATAGAGTAATGCTTCCAGTTCTTCATCTTCAGACTTTTTTGGCTGCCCAGGACGTTCATCGTCTTCCAAGCCAAAATCACCACTTTTAAATCTTGCAAACCACTTTTGGCACGTTCGCTCAGCTAGCGCATGTTCACCATAAACTTCCACCAAAATACGATGACTTTCGGCAGCAGTTTTCTTCATATTAAAGTAATGAAGAAGAACCCGCAAAAACACTTTTTCAGGCACAAAGTTCGACATATTTGAGTGAAAAAAAATTATTGTCGTTTACGCTTCAAATGAATGACATATACTGAAATGACGTACAATGACAGTAGCTTTCAAACATATACCCCTAAAAAAACATGCTTTACATTGATGTATCTTGGTCGCAATTAGCCCTTTGTCATTTTTGCGGTGAGTAAACATTTTGATTGTAATATTTTACCCTGCGGCCAAGGCAATTAGCCTAAGTCTTTTTCCAGGCGTAGTGACGTATTTCCGATTATAGGTATTACTCGCTTCGTATTCCGACGTTTAACTTACTCAGAACGGTTCTAAAGTCGTATTGTCAATAAACCCGCACCCATCGCTAATTCTTTCCTCTGTAGCAGTTACCTTTGTATATGTCACAGCTGTGTGTTCAGCTTGGGTCCGGCTCATTCTACCGCATTTTCTGGATGGCTATAGTTCAAGGTCCGAACATTCGATGTGCATAAGGAAGGTCGTTGACACACTACGTATTCATCCGCCATCAGCTTTATTTCAGCACACTGACTAGTCCTTGAAAATCCAAATACGTTGAAGTAGCTCATCCATATAATGAATCTGCCATCCTGACTGTAGATTCCACTGTTGATTCAATCAGGGGAATTCATCTGCCGTGGTGCTGAATTATCTGAAATGATCATTTGTAACTCGCCGCGTAATGAAATGTAGTTCCAAATAGTCAGTGCGATTTTCTTTTGCCCTAAAGTGGATGTTTCCCCGTATATGATCCGCATCACCTTTGCATTGTATTTATGCGGATTATTCTCTATAATGCATCTAGCCTTCCAAACTTATTTGATGACCATAATAACACTTACTCGTTTAAAGAACAAAAACTAGCGCGAAATTTAAATTTGGCCTTGACCTTTGGACATTAGTCGTATCTTGAATCTTCGTAATGACACCTCTTTAGGATAATTTTCGCTCACCTATTTTTAGACTGATATGAATGTAAATACGAAAATAACAAAATTTTGTAAACCGATAAAAATAGTCATCACAGTGTTTTACCTTTTCCCAATTGAACGGGTTATCTCGCTGCAAATCATTTCTCGGAAAGGCTAATTCGGCCAATAAAATTTATAATCTAAAATTTTTCACTAATTACGATGCTAAAAAACCTCGATAACCCTAAATAACTGATAATTACCTTGACATGTTTTTCGGCGAATCAAACATACTCGTACAACTCTGGCATCAAGACTTTTGCTATGACTAACATTTTACTAGTGAAGCCTAGGGCAAGAATGTTATATTTAAGGTTCCTGGGGTTTTTTCTTTCACAAATTATGAAATAGGCTATTGAAGATTGAACTCTAACTCACGTGCTCCTTATCGACTACCCTCTTATCAAGTGTGAACTTTTGTTAAATGGATTGCTATACATTCAGCAGGCCACTGCCATATATTAACCATTTCTAATCGCTATTTGAAACCAAACTAACTTGAGTTGTTTTGTTCGCAGGTTGGCTACCATCCATCGACACAACACTGCCATCGATGAGTTACGCCTATCATTCAAAAATACTCGTACAAGCGGAATTATAAATTTTCAACAACAGCAAAAAAATCCACCGGAAATAAAATGGTTTTACCATTTGGACTAGGCCCAGATGGGCAGCATCCGGCTGGAACTGGTCGCGCGATGATGCCACCAACAGCCCCACCAGCCGAGCCACATGTACCGCACACAATAACCGGAACTTCTGCATCAGCGGTAGTTCCGCAACATTTGAGTCAATACATTGAGTTCATTGTAGTGAACGGAGATGATCGTGCCATGATTCGGTGTGAACGAAAAGCGGTGCTAGAGAACAGCGTCGAATTGGCAAAGATCATTCACGCCGGCCCAAATAGTGGCCGCAAAAATGATAACCACTTCCAGATATTGAATGTCGATAAGGGAGACTTTGAACTGCTGGTTCGATTCCTTGAAACCAAATTTGTTAAATATCGCGATCACATGCACATTCTGGAGATACTCGAACTAGCTAATAGATTTAACTGCCCCGATCTAGTCATCCATTGCATCAGAGAACTTGACTTGCAACTAACCAGTGCCATAGTGTTAGATGTGTTTCGATCTTTGTGGTATTACAACAGTGCGGCTCCATCCACGATTCATGCAAATCCAGCTGTGACAATTCAAGAGCCAGGTAAATCCTCGAAAAAATCCAAATCAACGACAACCAATACGTATCCCTTCACCGCTGAAGACTACATGATAGCGCTGTTGAATAACTCATTGCAATTGATCGACATGCATGCTGAATTAGTGTTAACAAAGGAACAAATGAGAGCGCTCCGTTTTGAGGAGCTAGAAATGATTGCCAAACGTGAAGCCTTACAACTCCATTCGGAGTTTGCCCTTTTTGAATGCCTTGCCGATTGGTCTGTAGAAGAATGTCAGCGTAAGAAACTCGATCCCAATGCTGAGAATCGACGAAGAGTTCTCGGTCCCTTGTGCTATGCTCCGCGTTATCTCACCATGTCAGCGAAAGACTTTCGTAGAGCATGTGATCGTGTGGAATTGCTCGATCCAGCGGAAGTCTCCTTAGTCACCGATGCGATAGAGGGTAAAAAAATGAAACATCTCACGGCTGAGCAGACGCATATGTTGGAAAAATTCCGCACGCCACGACCAGAGTTTGCGAAAATGCCAATTCACCTCAGCGATCGAAGTAATCCAAAGAATTATTCGAAAAAGATGCGACGCGCCGAGAAGTCCGAAAACGGAGGCGAAGGCTGCTGGGAGAACTTTGGCATGAACTGCTTAGCGGTCTTTGCATGCATCTTCGACTGAGTACCGCCTATTAGTAGTGCTTCGACTTAACGACTTTATTGAATAAGTTTATGTGTTGTGTGCTTTTAAAATATCTGTGTGTTTCTTTTTTTCCTTTTTTTTTTTGTTAATTATCCTTTCTATCGGAGAAAACAAATACCGACAGAGAAAAACACGGAAACAGAAAACACCCACGCACACTCGATTTGTATATACTTTGTACCTACACATTTACGGATACATACAGACACAGCTACACAGAAATTATACAAAAAAAAAAGTTAAAAATGACGCGAACATTTTATAAAAACAAATTGGAAAACTAGTCAATTGGGATGAAGAAACAAAAAATAATCCTTGCAACTAATGTCGCCCCGTGCAAGGATAGTGCATGTTTAAATCGAAATTTTTTTTTAGAAATTTAACTATCGTTATGGAATGTTGATGTTGATTTTTATGAATTTGTTAGGGTATCTACTGTACTAGGATAAATAACAGATTTTCTTTTTATTTTAATAATTTCATATTGGGCCTGTCTCTCATAAGGTCTTGAACTATTGTATTTTTAGCTAAATTGTATGTTATTGTTAAGAGTTTTGATACCAGGATATGTTGCCATATTAATAAGTGTGAATCACACTCGAATGGAACACAAGTTTTTTTTTTTTTTTTTTAAAAATTGTTTAAGTCTTATGTGCTCTGAAAACGAATAAAATTTTTATTTTTATTTTTAATTTTGATTTTGATTTTGATTTTGATTTTATCCTTTTGATTTTTAACTTTTTTTTAGGAGTCTTTTTTTTTACCGGTTTCTTGGTGTCCTCTCAACGAGAATTGATTTGATCGCGCAGTCGACCCGGACAGATTTTTTAAATTTTATTATTCGCTCACTTAAATTCTGGAATTAATCGTTAATTGTCGGCACCATTCTAGATATAGGCTCGGGATATCCATAATCTGTTCGGAGGGAATTGAGTAGAAAGACTGGCACAAGCCTTAGATTAATAAGTGTTAAGAGAGATAAGCGAAAGTAAAAAAAGTGTATGGCGGTGTGACTCAGACTTTTAGCCCGAATGGGAGAAATTTGTGTTGCACAGCTTCTATCTGGAGAATGTGGGTATGTAGTCTATCTATGTTTATAATTTATAGAGGCTACAGAATTGGTAGTTGGCTTTTTTTCTGTGCACTCAGACAAAGAACAAATTCTTCATACTCTTTGAATATTCCTTTTACTAGAATTTCTCGGCTTCCGTAAAAACATGGGCACATTAACCCTTTATAAGGCAGCTTTAGTTGGAGCCACCTAAGAAAATACATGTTTATTTTTAAATTAGTTAGGAAGTGTTTAAACAAAATTTTTAAAGAAAAAAAAAACTTTGTTTAATTTTTGAAAAAAAGTGAGGTGGCAATAGGTTTGCCACTGCCTGTTGGTGACCGAAGGAAATACATATGTGACCTGCAACTATTTTTTTTGTTAATTTTATTTTTTATTTAGAAAACTAGTTATTTAAAATAAAAAAAATATTATTTATGGAAAAGGCCAAAGCATGGAGTAATGCAGAGTGATACTTGGCAATGCGAGCATTGAATTGTTGATCTTTTATTGTTTGTCTTTGCAAAGTCTGCATCTCCGATAGGTCGAAATCGCCTCAGGCATATGTACTCCTACATTTTCCAATCTATGTTCATCAAGTACACAAAATGATTTCCTTGTTGACTTGGCTGGAGTTTTTTTTGATGTTACGTGGCCTATTTTTTACCTTGTTTGTCTGGAAGCTTCCAATAAGCTCTTGGTCAAGTAAAACCCTAAAATAAAAGTGAGATAGTTCTTGTGTCCTCACCCGGACTATAGAAGAATGTAAAATATGAGCATTTGTCACAACCGCATCGACAAAGAAATAAAAAATGCGTAACCACCAACTTTTACTTCGGCGTCCGACGCTATAGGTGGCACGCTTTTGGTCGAAAAAGTCGACGCCACCAATGCGCTTGGTATATTGTTGAACTGCCAACGGACAGGGGATTTCAGCTTTGGATCCATCTTTCTGCTTTCGTGTTACCACAAGCTTCGTTTACGGATCAAATGCAGTTGATAACAGATTTACGTGTTTCGTATCCATCCACTGTATAAACGCTACATTTTGCCGCTTCCTCAACTTAAATTCCCCTTTCATCATTTTGGTTTTTTGTGCTGCGATTTTTGGGAGTCCCTTTCGATTTGACCTCACCGTTGCAGTTGCATAAATTTTGTTTTCGTATAGGTCTTGAAGCAACTGAAAAGATGAAAAGAAATTGTCAAAGGCTAAGTGAACATTAGTGCCTTTCAGTGAGTGACAAAGCTGTTGTACAACTGAAGCTCCTAATCCTAGTTCAGGCGTATTGGCTGTTTTTTTGCCGGTGTATACATCGAACTGGTATAAGTATCCAGTTTGCGAGTCACACCTAGCCCACACTTTGCAGCCTCTTTTAATTGGCTTGAGTGGCATATACTGATTGAGGCTGGATCGGCCTTTGAAAAGGACCATGCGCTCATCAATTGATTGAGGCTTAGTTGCCATAGCACAGCTTTGAAAACGGTAATTCAAAGTTGGGGGCGATCAAAGTTAGCTTCTCCATATTTGGGTCAGCCAAGTGAAAATTCTGCAAGGTTTTTTTAAATCTTTTGCATGGCATGACTGATGCAATAACTTCATTGAAAAAGAACGGGTTTGTTGACCAGTATAAATCAATAGACGAAAGGTGATGCACACCCATCAAAACTTATATTCCTAAAAATGCCTCCAGTTTTATTATATCAATGTTCTTCCAATTTTTGCTTTTGTTTTGTTGAGCATACAAATAGCTTTGATCGAGAATAAGTTCAAGTCGATGAACATTTGCTTGAAAAAGTAAATTGGCCAACTTCGACTTGAGGATGGAAATAGTTGGGCAATATTAATCGAATCAAAACTTTCACATGACAAAAACGTCTCATTCGCAGCACTTTTATTCCAAAGCGGATCCTCGTTTTCGTCTGCACTTTGGTCGGAACTAGAGTTGCAGCATGGCAAATCAGATATTATAATATCATCAGAATTTGTAAGTCGACTATGCCCACAATTTTTTATTTCTGACATGGGATCATCCACATCTTCAACGTTTTCGGTCGGATCAGCTACATCAAAATTCTGATTCTCGACATCCTCATCGTTTTCGAAATCGTCTTCGGAATTTTCGCCATCAATTTCATAAAACAATTCCTCAATTTCGTCATCATTTAGTTTTGCCTTAGACATCTAAGTATGTAAAACAACGAATATCTGTAACAAGGCAGCAGCAATAATTTTGCCACTCTGAAAAGACAGTGTCCAATATACGAGTATTGCCACTGATGTAAACAATCAATGTACCTACCCTGTATTAATTCCTTACTTTGTTTAGGGTTATTCTCTTCAAAAATATGTATTTAAATCTTTTGTAAAGTAAACTATTCATCAGATTAGTACATTCACCAATTTGAACAACATTTAAAAAAAACGGAAAAAAACAGTTGTTTTCAATGACCGTGTGCGGTGTAAAAATGTATCACTAAACGATAACCGAATTTCAGAAGGTTATTCTGGTATGTATATGACTTATTGCTAGTGCACATAGATGTTAAGAAAAGCGTGGTGCCCCATTACAATCTTTTCTACTCTAGGACGGCAGTAAATTCCCCGACCCTTTAGAGACTTCGCATCGGAAAGCATTCGTTCAGTCTGTCGGTATACAATTAAGCCAACTAACACGAATCCCTAACTCAGAAGACAGGTTGTCTTAAAGCAGATTCTGGTACTGAGAATCTTTCCTCTGAGCCTTGCTAAGCAAACTCATCGGCGATTTCATTTCATTGTGACCTGGGATTCAAGCAAGGCTCAATGAATTCAGCCATCTGAATGCGTTTCTCGAACTAGCTTCGAGAGGGTTCAGCGAAGTGTCAGGCAGCATGGCTGATTCTTCACAGTTGCCATCGGGATTGCGTACATCTCTCCGCCTTGATGACAAGCCCCATGACTTCTTGAAAGTTCATTCACACTGCTAGAAAGCCGAAAGTGACTTGAAGGTTTTCGCTAAAGAAGTTTGTTTTGGATAAACCAGACCAGTCAGCGTTTTCCTGCTTCTAAAGAGAATAATTTCAACTTTGGACAACTCATGGACTGACTACATGAGTTATATCAATCAAGTTGCTCCTTCTTATAAAGGGAAAAATCTCAGTTTTGAGAGGATGGACTATAAGCTGATTACTAGTCCACCAGTCGTCGACCACGTCGGAGATTGCCTGCACTTTAGAGCAGACAACAGCAGAATTAGAATTTTGAAGGTTGATTTGAGTAATAATGGATATTCCTAAGTACTAGGAAAGTTGACCTTTATCTGAACTCGTTTAATGCATATAAATTTTAATGAACCCATCTAAGTGAGTCATGCCTAAATTTAATGAGCTTGACAGAAGCTTTTTCTGGACCAACAACGAGAGAAGAGTCTTCCTTGTTTTCCCTATGCTTATTTCACTTTATATTGTAGAACAGGTTCTTCACCTTTTAGTATCGAGTTCACGACTTTTGTTATAAATACACATTCTGCGTTTCCCCGATAAGCCTCAAAATTCAGAATATGACGGAATTCAGGTTCCGTCTTGGTCCTCAGGGAGCTATTTTCCTCGTATAACCATTCAAGAGTTTGCTGTGTGGAACACTTTTACCCCTTTTGCATATCGCAGCCCTTCGATAGAATATAAATATTTTTTGATGCACATAAATTAAAAAAAATTACTGACTCAGTGTCATTCAGGCTATTGTCAGTGCCCATTTCGAAGCGTCAGAGAGGAGATATCGGAACCTTTCTACGTAGATTTTCCGGCGTTATCTGAATTCCTTCTACTCAAATGGATTTGACCCCAAAATGTAGTGTCAGGTCACAACGGCCGCAGCCGTTACTGTGTAACTCTGTCATACAGCAGAGGCAGCGACTGAGTGCATGTAACAACTGATGAATAGCGGGTTGCGAGTGTGAATTCTGTTGGCGCACTGTCTCATGTTGTTGTAAGGACATAACACCTACAACAATTTGATTCGGTAAACCAACGTAAGAGTTTCCACGTTGCAGACCTGCTTAGCATCGTCGGTGTTGGTGTCTTTTTTGTTTGTTTGGTTGTAATGACTCGGGAATTTAGAGTGGACATAGCAAATATAGGCGGGCTAAAAAGTAGTCATTTTTCCACGTACGTCCATGTCTGTAAATTCAAACCAGCTGTTTTGGCACTTAGTGAAACGCAGGTAGATTCCCGCCCACACCTCTCAGATCACTCTGATCTGAAGCTATCTGGCTACGAACTAGTGCCATTAATCTTTTCTCATCGCAGTCTTGCCATTTATGTGCGTAGTGACGTAGCTTACCAAATTCCACTACAATGTAGTCCCTGTTCCAATCCGGAATTCAATTTCATGTGTTTAAAATTCCATATCCGTAAGCAACTTATCCACTACTGCTTTATTTACAGAAGCCCCAAACTGGACAGCAACTCGACCTTTAACGAGTTTGATGCGCTGTCTGACTCTATTCAAAGAATTGTATCCCTGTATCCCCATACTAAAATCGTTATTACGGGCGATTTCAATATACACAATTCTGGGCGACTTCGACATTCTGGACAGACAACACCCGAAGGACGGTGTGTTGAGACCTTTGCTGCGGAAAACAATTTAACGCAGCTTGTAAATTAGTCCACACGAATACCAGACGTTGATAGTCATGCCGCCAACACCCTGGACTTGTTTTTAACTTCTCACCCTAACAAATACAAGGTCAATGTGCTATCCCCTCTAGGCTCGTCGGACCATTGTGTCATATCAGCTAATTTCTCATATACTGACCACACAGTTAGAGAAAAGATTCCTAAAAGAACCGAATGGCAATACGAGAAATCCAATTGGAGCGGACTTAACACCTTCTTTAGGAACTTTAACTGGTTGTTATGTTTCCTCGATAATGAAGTGGATGCCGCTGCTGATATGATCACTGACACTAGTCTCTTCGGAATGAGATCCTTTATCCCTCATCGGATGAAGAGTATCAGACCAAAAGAAAAGACATGGTATGATTCGAGCTGTAAAGAGGTTGTCAGGGTTAGAGAAATGGTTTTTCGGTCCTACAAGACCAACCCGACAGAGAAAAAACGAAAAAAATTCAAACGAGCCAGGAATGACTGCAACGTCTTTCTCAAGCGCGTGAAATTTCTATACGATCGAAAACCGAGGCAAAAAATACTACAATGTCCCAAAGGTAGTAGAAGCTTTTGATCGTTAGTCAAAAATATTAGAAATTCTGCCTCATCCTCCACCCCAACGCTCATTTACAATGACATTCCTGATGTCAGCTCTTTGGAAAAAGCCAATCAACACTTCCAGATTGTGCTTTATCTCCGCCTACACTTGAGTGCGTCGAATCTTCAATGGGACGAATGCACTTTCGCACTCGTGTAGTAGCAAGAGTACTCAAAGATCTTAACATCCACAAATCCGCAGGTCCAGATCGCATATCTCCCCTTCTTCTGAAGAGGTGTTCTTCCTCGCTGGCAAAACCACTGCGTAAGCTTTTCCATCAATCCTACTCGTTAGCACTTTTTCCGAACAGAAGGAAAACAGCATTTGTCCAGCTCGTCCAGCGTATGTTAAGCTCATTAAATTCCGATATTAGCAACATAACCAATTGAGAAACCACTAACAGAGTAGAATTTAATGCTTTCAAAATACAATGCTGTCTGCTGTTGTCAAAGCGAAATTTAAATACGCAGCCATTATCTATGAATGGCACTTACATCGTCGAAACCGAAAAACTTTCCATTCTCGGTATGTGTGTCAATGACAACTTACATTGGAATGACCACAAATTCGATGTCGCCAAAAAGGCTGCGAAATGTCTATTTTTCTTCAAGCGATGTAAGAAATATTTCA